>CM044548.2:34155684-34755684 GCA_024416835.2 Perccottus glenii | reverse complement strand
CTACAAACAACCATAAAACAGACACTCAACACCAACCAAAATAACTGCATTAACTATTCACAAGGGTCAAAAATAAAACACTTATTTCAAACCTAGAGGCTGTAATGCACTGCAGCGTGTTGCTCACTTAAGAATCAGTGTTGCTGTTCCTGTCCAGGCCAATTCTGGCTTTCAGTTTTTAAACTAAAACGTTGTCTGAGAGGTTTGCTCTTTTGGAGAGGCCTCTTTAGTAGAGTCTTGCTTTTAAAAGCTATTTGTTTTGGACTTTTAGGAAAGAAGGACAAAAGGAGACATCCATTATGACAATAAAGGGACAGCTGCACAGTTCTGAGAAGTGAAGAAAAGATAATTACCGTATTTTTCGGACCATAAGACGCACCCGACCATAAGACGCACCTGGTTTTTAGAGGAGAAAAATAGGGAAAAAAATATTCTGAACCAAATAGTGTAATAAAATATTTAATAAAGTATAACAGAATAATATTTGAATTATATGACTGGAGTGAAGGGCATGCGCTAGGGTTGTGCCGATGGCCGATATCATCGTCCATCGGCGATGGCTGACCAACATCACGATGGAGAAACACCATCGTGATGCCCGCCCCGCCCGCTGCTGCGAGTATGTGAGCGGAGCGGCGGAAATTTCCCCTCCGCTCTATGCATTCAAGAATCACTCCGCTCCAGCTCCAGCTCCGGGTTTACCATCTCCCGCTCCACTGCTCGTTCACTGATATCAGAAACACCGCTCCATCTTCGCTCCAGTCTAGTGATCCATCTGTATCAAGCTGGCTGTTTACTGTGTGAGTTCTGAACACTGCACTATGCTTATTTAAATCTTTTAGTCTCTACACATATTAGTCTACATATTTCTCATGTCTGTAAGGCAAACCTGCTGAGTTTCAGTTTATTTGAGACGTGCTCCAGTTCATGAGCAATTAAAGCGATCGCGTCCACGACCTCATAGTCTACTTATTTGGTTCTTATTTATTAAATAAATGCAATTGGCCGAATAACCCTTTATTAAAACTAAGAGACAATTTGTACAAAACGAAAGAAAGGCTTTTTACAAAACAAAACTTAATATTAAACTAAATATAACCACCAAAATCATTTCTGACCCACTCGCATCTTTGCACTTATAGTCTAACATAATCAGATGAAATTTATTTTAAATGAAAATATTTAAACATAAATATGAAAGAAAAAAAACATTGTTTTTTGGCTACAACAAGTATAGTAAGCTAGATATTTATGTCATGTCTGAGCTGGATTTGAACGAACATCATTTTACAGGTGGGTTCATGAGTGCGCGCCTGTGGATTATTGAGCTGAGTCACACCGGCTCCGCTCTGCTCATTAGTCATTACAGGCTCGTTCTCCTCAGAACGCCCATGTATTAAAAAATGGTCGGGTTTAAATCGGGCTCGGGCTCATAATTAAAGTTAAGGTGTAGGGCAGGGCTGGTCTCTCGGGTGCACGGGCTCGGGTATGGTCGGGCTTGATTTTTTTTTGAGCCGATCTAAGCTCTAGTTCTGGCTAAAATGTAGTTATTATTTGCCGGCCCGTTGGCACGAATTGTACTCGTGATGGAGCGGCAGTGGAGCGCTCTCAGAGCGAGTGAAAACCACAACACTCCGACTTTTAAAAAAATCCTCCCTCACCCGCTGCCGCTCTGCAACTCGTCTTATGGTCTTCTATTCGCACCATAAGACGCAGGCACTTTTCCTCCCACTATTTGGTGAAGAAAAAGTGCGTCTTATGGTCCGAAAAATACGGTAATACTAAGTTATAGTTCTGAGCACAGGTTTAAGGCAGTTTTGAAGAAATGCTTTAAAAATATGGAAAGGTAGTGACCCCAAACATACAGCCAACGCCATTAGCAACCAAAAAAGAACAAGGAGACGGGATGTGATGATTTGGCCCCACAGATTCCTAATCTGTCTGGGATTAACACAAAGATATGTGGTTAGTTCTGCAAATGTTCAACCTTCACTGGAATAATTTATTTAAAGGAGCCCTGTGTAATTTTTAGCCAATAGAGGGCACAGATCCCTCTACAGACTCTCTGTTGTTACAACAGGCAGATGTTGTTTGTTTACAAGTAGACACTATCCAAGTGGTAAGATTCTTCAAAAAGGTAGGTCATTTTAGTGTATTTTGTAGAAATCCAGTGTATTGGCCTATTTCTGCTCCCTCTGTTTGAGTTGTAAAGTGTGTAATCTATTGAGATAAGTCTGACAATAAAATTCTATTGAAGGTTTCTGTCCAGATGAGGGTACTGTCAGAGAAAATATAGTTTGGGCTAAAAGTTATGCAAAGGAACAAGTAAAATTACATAAATGTAACTATTCATTTGTACTAGTTTTACTTAAAATTCCAAATACTTATTATTTAGTAATTTTACTCAACTAATCCTATGCTGCACCCTAATAGCAGCAGGTAAAGTACCAAGCATGGCCTTTAAAATTTTAAATCTGAAGTGGTTAATTAAGCCACTATTGCACATGCAATTTCTCCCAGCAATGTTTTTGAATTTTATCAGAAAAGTTTCATGTGAGTAAAGAGCCAGAACGTTTTTCCCAGTATATCTGTACCGGCAATTTACCAAGTCAAGACCTCGTAATATTGCAGAGAGTTTACTGGAAGACCTATGTTTTGAATAAATGCATAAACATTGCCAGAATGTATTTCCGTCAGACATTAATCTACATTAACAATCTAAAATGAATAAAAATAGAAAATAGAAAAAGTTGCTTTGGCAAGTGTGAAAAGAGGTGACGCGGTGCATGTGTAAATGGTAAAAACTACTGTTGATGCAAGTAATGTGTTCCAGGTCATTCACTGGGATCCATGTGTGAAAGGGGCTGTATTCATGGTAAGCTAATTGTGCTAAGTCTGATTACACCTGTTTTTCTGCTGTATGTGTCTTTATTTGGTACTTTCCTAATGTGTGTAATGTGATGTTTAGATTTTAAAGCAATTTTATTTCTTAATGTGAGTATATTATTTAAACAGTTTATACAGAATCACTCAACACACTGCTACAGGTTCTAACTAAGTCATCCTGTAAATTCAAATAAGGCAGGATGCATCATGTTTCCTCACAGATTCATGAGGATTGGTCCTCTCTTGGAAACAGCAAACACTGATCTGGCAGCCCAGGGGTTGAAACTGGCCCCCCAAAGCTTTCCATCAGGCCCCCCAGCCAGGACTCAACAGCCTCAGGGCGAAACACACACCTCCCTCCTACAATATTAGCACAATTTTAAACTTTGCAGAATGAAAATATTGATTGAAATCCAAAAAAGGCGTTCACTCCTTCACCGTCTGTTTCTCACCTGCTGCACTTGGGCCGAGTTGGCTCTCGGCGAAAACAAGTCTGTGTCTGAGTCTGAGCTTTACTCTCTCCAAAACAGAAATAGTGGCGATAAAGTCCCTTGTCAGAGAGATGTAATAATGTTCTGGATCATGTGCTGCTTCTGTGAGTCTCTGCTGCAGCCACTGAGAGTAAAGACCAGGGGTGTCCAACTTAAGGTCCGCGGACCAAATACGGTCCTCAATTATTACTGTTAATACATTCTTGTTGTTATTATTAATAAATAATAGGTGTAAATGCCTAAAAGGTAACAGTTAAACAAATGAGAGTTGTTTTGATAAAGTTCTACTGTTTTAGTGAAACACATGTGTTTATTATTGGGTTCGATCTAAAAAGGTTGTCGGTCTCAGCTAAAGTTAATAAGATCTAATTATTATAATTACAAAATAATTAGCCAGTTCTAAATTTAACAGAGGCAGATTTATTGGGGATTTTAAGAACCTAACCTTTATATAACTTTAAAAACAACCCAAATAAGCAAATTAAATTGTATGCTAACACGTAAATTACATTTTATTTAAGTTCATTTATATAAATGGACAAACATTAGCCTGTATTTCAAATAAATAAGGGGACAGTTGGAACTTTTGGAACTGACTCTGGGACAGTAATGCAAAAGGTTAGTCTGGAGCCCTGCATTATCAAAATCATTTATTTATTTTAGTTTGAAGGTTCTTCCAGCACCGTGAAGAAACAAGATGGCCCCCAAGCAAATTTAGTTGATGACCCCTGGCCTATAGTGATAACCTTGACAGTGCCGTCAGGGAATTAAACAAACCCTTGCTAGTTCTGTAGTTTGTCTTGTGGCACAAAATCAGCAACAACTTTGCACGTTCTAACCGCGTGCCTCGCAATGCAGCTACCTGTAGCTCACAGGTGACTCTACATCCCTGTCATAGCATTGGTGTGCCAGAGTGTGCCAGTGCCTGGTAAGCTGCAGCCTACAAAACCGGTTAAAACTGAATCCCACATTAAAAGGTCTCTGCTACAAGAAGAATCAAGTCAAAGGTAAAAGCTCTTGCTGCAGTTTTAGGTCTGTGTGTGTTGTTTGAGCTTGTCAGTCTCTTTCATGAGGATGAGTGTAAAGTAGCTTCTGTCAGAAACAGATCTCATTAATACAGAACATATTCGTAAATATAAACCACTTTTTGAACAATGGTCTTCAGATTAAAGCGTGTGCAGGTGTTTTTCTTCTTATTGGAGTATAATGTTGTTCAAGTGATGAGTAAACCTGGTTCAGACTGTGATTACAGATACTGTATTTCTCAATTTGAAGTCCTGCCCTTAACTATGAATATTTCATACAAAAGCCTGTAATGAGACTAAAGCTGCAGCCTGTTGAGTTTTTTTTTTTTGCTCAAAACAAAGGCGGGTCATACCATACCATAGGAGTGGCCAGCCTATTTTTAGGGGTTTAGAAGCCCTAAATGTGACGCAGTGGTGAAGTAGAGCTGGTAAAGTATAAACGTATACTTACCAGTAAGCAGGTTAAGGCTGTACTATCTGCAAAATAAACATTCACTAAACTAACCACCAACAGAGACGAACAAAGGTATGAACAGAGGAAAATACAGTGCCTTGCGAAAGTATTTGACCCCCTTGAACTTTGCGACCTTTTGCCATATTTCAGGCTTCAAACATAAAGATATGAAACTGTAATGTTTTGTGAAGAATCAACAACAAGTGGGACACAATCATGAAGTGGAACGAAATTTATTGGAAACTTTTTTAACAAATGGGCGTGCAAAATTACTCAGCCCCCTTAACTTAATACTTTGTAGCGCCACCTTTTGCTGCGATTACAGCTGTAAGTCGCTTGGGGTATGTCTCTATCAGTTTTGCACATCGAGAGACTGAAATTTTTGCCCATTCCTCCAACAGCTCGAGCTCAGTGAGGTTGGATGGAGAGCATTTGTGAACAGCAGTTTTCAGTTCTTTCCACAGATTCTCGATTGGATTTAGGTCTGGACTTTGACTTGGCCATTCTAACACCTGGATATGTTTATTTGTGAACCATTCCATTGTAGATTTTGCTTTATGTTTTGGATCATTGTCTTGTTGGAAGACAAATCTCCGTCCCAGTCTCAGGTCTTTTGCAGACTCCATCAGGTTTTCTTCCAGAATGGTCCTGTATTTGGCTCCATCCATCTTCCCATCAGTTTTAACCATCTTCCCTGTCCCTGCTGAAGAAAAGCAGGTCCAAACCATGATGCTGCCACCACCATGTTTGTCAGTGGGGATGGTGTGTTCAGGGTGATGAGCTGTGTTGCTTTTACGCCAAACATAACGTTTTGCATTGTTGCCAAAAAGTTTGATTTTGGTTTAATCTGACCAGCGCACCTTCTTCCACATGTTTGGTGTGTCTCCCAGGTGGCTTGTGGCAAACTTTAAACAACACTTTTTATGGATATCTTTAAGAAATGTCTTTCTTTTGCCACACTTCCATAAAGGCCAGATTTGTGCAGTATACGACTGATTGTTGTCCTATGGACAGAGTCTCCCACCTCAGCTGTAGATCTCTGCAGTTCATCCAGAGTGATCATGGGCCTCTTGGCTGCATCTCTGATCAGTCTTCTCCTTGTATGAGCTGAAAGTTTAGAGGGATGGCCAGGTCTTGGTAGATTTGCACAGTGCTCCTTTGGGATGTTTAAAGCTTGGGAAATCTTTTTGTATCCAAATCCGGCATTAAACTTCTCCCTACAAGAGTATCTCGGACCTGCCTGGTGTGTTCCTTGTTCTTCATGATGCTCTCTGCGCTTTAAACGGACCTCTGAGACTATCACAGTGCAGGTGCATTTATACGGAGACTTGATTACACACAGGTGGATTCCATTTATCATCATTAGTCATTTAGGTCAACATTGGATCATTCGGAGATCCTCACTGAACTTCTGGAGAGAGTTTGCTGCACTGAAAGTAAAGGGGCTAAATAATTTTGCACGCCCAATTTTTCAGTTTTTTATTTGTTAAAAAAGTTTGAAATATCCAATAAATTTTGTTCCACTTTATGATCGTGTCCCACTTGTTGTTGATTCTTCACAAAAAAATTACAGTTTCATATCTTTATGTTTGAAGCCTGAAATGTGGCAAAAGGTCGCAAAGTTCAAGGGGGCCGAATACTTTCACAAGGCACTGTAAGCTAAAACACATTGATATCTATTGTTTCTGAGGTTTGACATTTGATTTCATCTTGTCACATAGACCCACAACTTGACATGTAGTTTGTTGAAACTGCTTAAGTTAAAAAAAAAAAAAGAGGGTCTTGATTCTTTCTGTTTTAAAGCCTTTGCGTCTGGGATTTTGGAGCCAGTTAAATCAAAAACCTTTAATCCTTTGCTAAATATCCTCTAAAATCTGTTTTGATTAAAATTTTCTGGAGGGAGGACCACCAGTAGACAAACCCACTTGGGACCCATTTTTGAGCCCAAATATAATCCTTAAATTGTCCCACATGGAAATGCTGGCTTGGATATGAACCGTCAATTTTCTCTTTTTAAATAAGAAAACGGAAAAATCTAAAATTTAATCTGTTTAGTATCTGTTTAGTTTGTACAATTTTGTGTTTTTACTGTAGGTAATGTTGTTGTACCCTAGCTAGCTTAAACGGTGTAGTCATGGCTTCTTGGCTTCTCGGTCTTTACAGACAATCCCACCCATCAGACGGACAGCGCAAGTACAGCTCTGACCTCTGAACGGGACAGGGGAAAGTCAGACTGGGGGAATGTGAGTGGGACAGGAGACTGTAAACCCTGCTCCTGCAGTGCCAAGTTCTGACAGCATTTATGTTTTCATTTTATAGTGTGAGATATACAGGCAAGAAATGGATAGACATTTACGATGTGCAGATAAATGATACATTTTTTTTTGTTATGTTTTATTAAAATTTGAGTTGTGGACACCAACATTTTGTAAAGGTTCAGGGTTAATGTTCTAGCAAAATAACTTTTATTTTGTTTGTGCTGAAATAAGCTATGAGAATAAAGTTTACAAACATGAGTAGTTCTCTGAGGAAAAAAGGTTGGAGACCCTTGGGCTTAGATAGAAGCAGATGATTTGCTGTGGTGACCCCTGAAGGGAACAGAAAAAGAAGAAATGTCACAGACATATCTAATAAATATTACAATGGCAAATCATGTAATATTCAGAATCCTTACTGTCAGTGTGACTGCTTTGTTAAAAACTGTGACAGTCAACCTAGAGGAACTGGTACTGTTTTGAAATGGGTGGTTAAGGCCCAATCCCAATTCTAACCTCAATTCTATCCCAAGAAATATTTGGATCAGGGGGAAGAGTAAGGGATACAACTGTACACCCCTCCAACTGTAGATTTTCAGTGACCACAATTGAAACGAAGGGGTCAGCGAAATTCCCAGCATGCGGTGTGTTCACCAGCACCATGGCTGCGGGAGAGTTTTATGTTCCTTTTAATTTTGAACTTGTTTGCGCACTGATCCGTTTTCTCCTCGGAAATTTTCTGACAAGTTTGCTATGCTAACGTCCATCACATTGACAGGTCACAGTCACATATTTACTTCACATTTGAACTTTTTAAACATTTTATTAACTAATGTCTGTGAATGTTCTCAGTCATCCAGGTCATCTTGAAGAAAAGGTTAAAGCAAAGGCATCTGGACTAGGTTTTCAAGGTAAAGACTTTTCATCTCTTATACCAAGAGACTTTTTAAATTTTAAGATCAACTGGTATAGCTAACAACTTTGAGACCAGAACAGCCTGGTCCAATCAGAGTTAGTTTCAGGTCAAACCCCTCCCTCTAGAGATGAAGCTCAGCTCTTTCACCATATGAACTCAGAAGTTAAAAAGTCTTTTGGAGAACAGACAAAACCAGGCTTGTTTTTTTTTTTTAAATTTTTATTGATATCAGTTGATAAAAAACAAATACTGTCCTTTTTATTTTTGTTTGTATAATCATAGCCATACCCCCTATGCCTTCTTTGAGGGCCAAAGGGTAGGGCTCTGCTCAGCCCCACAAATTGCCAGTGAACTGTAATGCACAACCATTGACCTCAATGACAAGGAGTTATTGAAGTTGCCAAAATAATTTATATATGTGTGGACACTCATCAGAGAGAGGAACATATGGATTCACTTATAATCCACTTATTCACTCATGGATTTACTACCAGTTCCTTCACTAGACAACTGGACAACGCAGAAACTTGGCGCCAGTCAAAAGTAAAAAAAAAATCTTCTTAAAACTTCTTTTAAGACTTCTACATTCCAACAAAGTTGTTTTCTTCAAAAGCCTACAAGGAATTCTGTACAGTTTTTAAAATGTCACTCAGAACTCTCCAAATGCCAAACTCTGATTTGACTGTGGTTAAACTGACACAACACATCTGCACCTGACCTCTGGCCTGAGAAAAAGCACCACCAGAGCAGTCCCAGAGCAGGCAGCTCAAAGGCGCGCACTGGCTTGGTGTAGAGCTGGTCCCGGGCCCCACTGTGGCTGAAGACTGAGCCTGCTGCGGTGACAAAGTTCTCACAGTTTCAGTGACCACTGGTCTCCCGCAGGGGTCAGTGTTGGGTCCTTTATTATTTATTCTTTAAATTAATGATATATGTTCAGTTTAAAAAACATTACATTTTATATTATTTGCAGATAAGACTAATATTATAACTATAGAAAAAATGTTAAACTGGAAAGCATATTTTGACTGTATTAGTAGATTCTTCCTGGTAGAATGGCTTTAGCTCTGTCATATTCTTTGGTTTGAAGTCTGGGCTCTGACTTGGCCACACCAAAAGGTGGATATTTTGTTTTTCTGAAGCCATTCTGTGTTTTGGGTCATTGTCCTGTTGCATCACCCATCTTCTACACAATTTCAGCTGACGTACAGACATCACACATTATCTTGTCTGGTATATTTGGGAATTCATCTTCCCCTCAATGATATAAAGCTGGCCAGGCCATAATGCAGCAAAGCAGGCCCCATTTCATGAAGATTCCTCCACCAGACTTTACAGTTTAGATGTTTTCATGATGATATGCTGTGCCCTTTCTACTCCAGATGTAGCGCTGTATGTTTTTTCCAAATCTTAGTTTCATCAGTCCACAAAACATTTAGCTAATACCGCTGTGGAGTGTCAATGTACCTCTTGCGTGCAGCAATGTTCATTTTAGTAAGCAGAGGCTTCCTTCATGGTGTTCTGCAGTAGACACCCTGCTTGTTCAGTGTGACGAAAAGCAATGCACCAGGATAAATGTGTCCAAAGCATTTCTTTCAGAAGTGTTTATGTTAAGAACATTGCTATAGGCAAGGACAGACATAAAGATAGCAGCAACAAGTTTTTTTCTGGCTTCAAAAGACAAACATGATTTTAGATTCTTGAAAGTATTTCTTCAAACTTTTGAACACTTGTGTATGTTATCACTGTAGCACAACCTCTGCTACTTTCAGGTTGAAATCAAAAAATGGTAAAAAAAAGATGGTAAAAAGAACATGACAGCACATTGAGAGTATTACAGGTTTGCTCAGAAAGTCACAATCATTAAGTCAACATAAAGGGCCACCAATTTGGGGGTAACCCAGTGATGTGACCATGATGAGTCTATTTCAAACACTTCATATTTGAGCCACATACTCGTCGGAAGTGCAACATACACTGAGTCATTTATTCTGTTTTGCTATTTCCAAAGAACACAGGTCTCCAAAAGGGAAGTTTATTTAGCCAATTGTTCAATGTCACCCTATTGTCATTGCTGTTCATTTTACTTTGAGAAATGGGGATGTGATAAATCGAGAGAAGGACCTGGGGACGTCTGTTGTGGAAGCAGCCTGATAATTGATTTGAACCGTCCTTGGGACATTGGTGCTGATTGGTGCATATGTGTGTGTTTCTCTACAAGAAAGATGAGGAAGCATTTGGAACTGATGTTGACAGAGAGGAATTAAAAATCAATGTGTCCTCCCAGGATTCAGGCTGTTTCAAGGCAGTGGTGACCTTTGAACCCCACAGACAGCATCATGAGGCTGTTGATAGGAACGTCCTGAAACACAGCAGCTGACCTTGAGTCTGTCATTAAAAAGATGAACAAGACACAGTACTTACAAAGAAATTAAGATTTGTCTCCATGGTAACCAGAGTATAAAAATAAGCAGCTGTGTCTTCTCTTTGCAACATTAAGACCGTGTTCCAATGATGCACAGTAAACAGGCCATATAGCTCTCTTCCACAACAAAATAGCCTTCACTGAGCCTTTCATCAACATTTCATCACCCTTCAGTACAACCCATGAGCAAACTGGATAGAATGAGTAATTTAAACATTTTTCTTTTCATTCTTCTTTACACTGGTTCCATGTAACTGCTTTAGATAATTGCTGAGCTACATGATGTCTTAATAATAAGTAATAATAAGTAATAGTGTTCAATAAGTGTTTTTATTTTTGGTGATTCGTTGCTGACTTTGCCATCTATTTTCTTTTCTATAAAATAAACCATTTATATGGAAGCATGAAGATTTGTCAGAATCCCTACCGTGTGTTGTAGTCAGTCTGTTTTTATTATTGTATCTGAGTTTGTTTCGTTATTGTATCTGATTTCCTGATTTTATTGTGAAGTGTCTCTCCTGTCTGTGTCTCTGATTGACTTCCTGCCTTGTGTCTTTCCCTCCTGTGTGAGTACCTGCTCCACCCTGATGTGTTTCACCTGTCTCTCGTTGTGTGTCTTTATAACCTGTTTGTTTTCCCCTGCTCGGTGCCAGGTCGTCCTCACCCCTGTCGTTCTGGTTTTCCTTGTGTTCAGTCTGTTGTAGTCTGGTGTACTCCGTGTTTCAGTGGATGTTTATTCCTAGTGTTTCCTAGCCTGGTGTATTCTTATGGGACATGTATTGGATTGTTTGCTCGGACCCGGACCTTGTTCTACCTTGTTTCCTGGATTTTGATTTATACCATTTGCCGGCGAAATAAACTTGTGTGTGTATTTGAACCTTCTGCCTGTGTTTGGGTGTTGCATTGGCGTCTCACACGTTCCGGACAGTGTGTCCATGACACGATTAGCTTACAAACCTGGCTTTATTGATTTGTAGCTGACTTGGATATAAGCAGGCTCTACCGACAGCTCACTACCCACGTCCCTGACACGAGCTCAGCACGCTCCTGGAATAGGCTCACGCCCCTGGTATAAGGGTGTATTGAAAACATCAGGCCAGCGTATATTAGCATCTACTTAGTGTAATTATTTATATATTTATTTAGATTATTTTTATTTTTTATATGGCCTAGTTAATTAGTATAGTTGTAGTTACTACATAGTGTAGTATTATTAGAAGCATAGTATTGCATCAATTAGGATAGCGTCAGGTTAGCATAGGTTTTAAGCATTAGCTTTATCTTTTATTTAGTGTAGTGTTGCTGCTTGCAATAGCACTGCTGGGCTGTATTGCTTTCCAGCTGAGTTGGAAATTAGGCGCCAGTTGTTGCATGCACTTGGCCTGGTATACTGTGAGTTCCCACTGAGGGCTGGAGTGTGCAACCTGCATTTTAAGCGGAGGGCTGCCACGGTGTTGATATGTGTGGCCCAGAACACAGACATATAGCATTACTATGTTATCACTTAATATTCCCTTAGTCATTTCTTGTACATGGACAGCACTCTGCTGTAGTTACTTGTAGCAGAGATGCCGCACTTAGCACTAAAGACCTGTCACTGGCTTTATTTTCGTGATTCTGGACAAAAATTGTCTTGGACTTGTGCGTCTCGTGTCATGTTTGCTAATTTGAATGAAAGCAAAAGCACGCACCATCGATGTATGTTGTTTATTGCTGCTCCCCAGGGGAAACCGAGCAGATTTTAGAGGGGACAACGTACCAAAGGCTGCAGCCGTCCCATTGACAGTACACACGGATTAAAAGACTAGCGCTTTAATGAATGATATAATTCTTGTTCAGAGACAAATTACAATAAAAGGAGATCAACAGAAAAGTGGTGACTCAGACTGCACTAAGACGCTAACATCAGAGGTCGCGCTAGACTTTCTCACTCTCCGTCATTTTGACGGACGGAGTCGTAAAATTTCCGTCCTCGTCTTTCATTACCTGTCATTTTTAATTTTCATACTTTAATAATACTTATAATGGCTTTTTGTTTTACTCATGTTTCAAGAAATTTCAAGACGAGCATAAAGGACAGGTTATTTGTTTTATTTGAGAACAGATAACGTTACACAAAAAGTGAACGGATATTTTGTGACTGAACTCTAGAGCACGCAGTATATTACACAATATGATTCCGACAAAAATGAACTGAACTTAATTAAATCGCTGTTGTTGTGCCCCCCCGACAAGTCTGTTACTTATGTAAATTTTTCTACAGATGTCACAGAACATTTTCCTCCTTCCCACCTCAACCACGTAAACTCCTGTTCCCACTGAACACAATACTCCCTCTTCTTCACCACCTTTTTGCTGCTTGATTGTCCTGTGACATCTGTCGGTGACTGCTCAGTGTTTCCCGTTTTTGTCCCTCTTCACCCTCCACTGCACGATTCAAGATAATTGCTGATTGATATGTACATTCGCATTTGGTCAGGAGTAGGAATTACAATAGATCACCCTCAGAATAAACCGTCAAAATGGTGGATGGCATTCAGATTTTTCCATCCCTGCTAAAAAAAAATGTCAATGATGGCAAAATATTCGGTTAATGCGACTTCTGGCTAACATGTTGGCTATGGCAAAAGTGAGTGTTTGGATATGACTTCTTTGAGATTCTTTGCCTGTTGAACACTGGCTCATGCATTTCACCACCTTAGCTCCCAATGAGACAACGTCGATCAACACAAAGTAAAAAGCCTGGAAGGGATGTTATGCCCACTTTACCAGCCTGGCCATAGCTGTCTGTCATCTACAACATTCAACACAAAGGTTTCACTTAAACTCCTATCTATATTTTATTTAATACTTATATTAAGTGTATATATATAAAAAAATTATATCAATATAAAAATGGATATGCTTACTGTAAGAACATCCCTAAAGAATAAAAATTATTTTGAGCAAGGGTGTAATTTAGACATCCATTTGTGAATGTTTATGTTAATGTTCATTTTGAGTTTAAACAGTGGGGATCGAAAGTTTGGGCACCCCAGGTAAAAAATTTTATTAATGTGCATAAAGACGCCAAGAAAAGATGGAAATGTTAAATGACAGATTAGACATCCTTATAATAAGACAAAAAAGTTAGATTTTATTTCCATCATTTACACTTTCAAAATAACAGAAAACAAAAAAATGGTGTCTGCAAAAGTTTGGGCACCCTGCAGAGTTAATACCTTGTACTGCCCTCTTTGTCAAGTATCACAGCTTGTAAACACTTTTTGTAACTAGCCAAGAGTCTTTCAATTCTTGTTTGAGGTATCTTTGCCCATTCTTCCTTACAAAAGTCTTCCAGTTCTTTGAGATTTCTGGGCTGTCTGTCATGCCTGTCATCTAAGAGATTTTCAATTATGTTGAGGTCTACTAAAAAGGCCATGGCAAACCTTTAGTTTATGCCTCTTGATGTAATCCACCGTGGATTTTGAGGTGTGTTTAGGATCATTATCCATTTGTAGAAGCCATCCTCTCTTTAACTTCAGCTTGTTCACAGATGGCATCAAGTTAGCATCCAAAATTTGCTGAAATTTTATTGAATCCATTTTTCCTTCTACTCGTGAAATGTTCCCTGTGCCACTGGCTGCAATACAACCCCAAAACAGGATCGATCCACCCTAATACTTAACAGTTGGACAGAGGTTCTTTTCATTACATTTACATTTACATTTATTCATTTAGCTGATGCTTTTATCCAAAGCCACTTACATTGTTCTAACGTAATTACCAGTGTTACAGTCACTGGAGGCAAGGTGGATTAAGTGTCTTGCCCAAGGACACAACGACAGTATGAACTGTGGGGAGAGCGGGAATCGAACCGCCTACCTTCTGGTTGAAGGACGACCGCTCATTGCTCATTCCGGCCAAAAAGTTCTATTTTAACCTCGGTCCACAGAACTTGTTTCCAAAATGCATCAGGCTTGTCTATATGTTCATTTGCAAACTTCAAACGCTGATTTTTGTGTTGAGGACGTAGAAGAGGTTTTCTTCTGATGACTCTTCCATGAAGTCCATATTTGGACAAGTATCTCTTTATAGTGGAATAGTGTACCACAACTCCAGTGTTTGCCAGATCTTTCTGGAGGGATCGTGCAGTTAAACGTGGGTTTTGACTTACTTACTTACTTTTCTCACAATCCTGCGAGCCGTTCTGTCTGATATTTTTCTTGGTCTTCCAGATCTTGCTTTAACTTCCACTGTTCCTGAAGACTGCCATTTCTTAATTACATTCCGAACAGAGGATATTGGCATCTGAAAACGCTTTGCTATCTTTTTATAGCCTTCTCCTACTTTGTGAGCGTCAACTATTTTCAGTTTCAGTTTTCTAGACAACTGCTTAGAAGAACCCATGGTGCTGATTGTTGGGGCAAGGTCGGATGAGTCTGGGCATTTAAAAATAGAACGTTTGTGGAAATGCACAAGTTTGGAAGTCCACAGACTGCACCTGAAGGAGCTCATCATGTCACTAAATGATAAAATAAAACAGGCCAGATCGGCCTATTTCTCTAATCTTGTTGTTCTGAACAAGAAAAATCCTAAAGTCCTGTTTGACACAATATCAAGAATTGTCTCTCCTTTAGCTCCTCATGTACCAGTCCACTCAAAATCTGACTGCAACAGGTTTTTACATTCCTTTGTTAATAAGGTACATGATATAAGAGCCTCTATAAACCCATCATCTGTCAACACATCTTGGGGTTTATCTCCTCAGTGCTCTTGGTCCACCTTCTCACCTGTCACTGAAGAGGACATTAAGGGTCTACTAAAAAAGGTGAAACCATCATCAAGCCCTCTAGATGTAATGCCAACTTTGCTGCTTTTAAATGTATTTGATTTAGTTGGTCCATATGTTGTCAAAGGGTAACTAAACCCCTGGTCAGAGCCTAACTCCACCCACTCACAAAATTTGAAAAATGCTGGAAAAGTGGGCAGAGCCCAGCAATGACAGAGGGGAAGAACCGAGGGCGGAGCTCAGCGGGGGCATGAACCTGAGACCCGCAGTGACGGATTGATTGACAGCAGCTGTCAGACTCGCAAAGATGGAGACTTGAAGGAAGCTAGTAGCTTTGCTACGGAGCGGTCCTTCTAAGTGGAGGACATTTCTGTGCACACAGGGCTAGAGCCTTATCAGTTTGTGCCACTGGCTCAAACCGCGGTCTCAACAACTTCCAAAGTTAAAGAGCGAAGTCTTGCAGCACAAGAGAGAATGGCCAGTGATAAAACGTTAGCATTGTCTAATTTGGGCTAATGCTTAGCAAATGCTAACAAAGTTTCAGAAATTGCAAACCTATGCATTTAGTTTGATTTTGGTAATTAGTGTTAATTACACACAAAACAGAGATTTCAAGTCTCTCTCTACAACTGTTAAAAACTCTTGTCCTGCAGCTCACTGGTCCTGGGAGAGAATGTGTTATACTCAAGGTATGGCTATGAAATAAGACCAGTGTCAAGTCCAGTTAATTTAATAAGTATTATGCAAAAAAGACACAACTCTAACCAAATAAAATATTTACATCCCAACAAAGTAGTGATAAACATTGTTTCTCATGTTGTAGGTAATGCACAGGTGTGACAGGTTGGTGAGTCGGCTGCATAAGTCCATCCAGACTTTGAGGCAGTAGCACTAAACCCCTGTGTTACAGGCTCTAACACTTGTATTGTAGTGTTACACTTATCTTCAGCTTTTTGGTGAGACGTGGTTAAACAGGGTAGTTCCAGGAAGAAGAGAGCAATGTTTTTATAAATAAGTACATTTAATGTTTTACCCTCCTCTTCCACATACTGTACATGTGCACCAGCTCTTTCAGCGGTTATAGACACCTGTCTGCTGCAGTGTGGTCAGGTGGTGCTGGGGATACCTGGGCCAGCAGGTACAGGTCATACCTCCTTGTGCTGTCCTTACAGACGATTCCAATACTGAATTTATAAATATAGTTGGTATATAAAAAAATTAAAATATGAGGAAACAGTTATACCTGATGGTACACACAAAACAATTGTTTAAAAACATGCATTATAAAATCAGCTATACAACTCAAAATGAACATGAACCAACATAAACATTTACAAAAGAATGACACCCTTTTCTCAAACTGCCTTTACATAATTCTTATATTCTTTAGAGATTGTTCTTACAGTAAGCATTTTATATTGATATAATATTTTATATATACACACTTAATTTAAATAAAAAATAAATGTCATAGTAAATTCTCATATATCATTTCAAGGCAGGTCCAAACTTTGTAAATGGTGCACAGTCAGGACAGAGGCTTTTTACTTTGTGTTTGAAAGTCACTGTCAGTTGCACTTATTGGAGCGAAGATGGTGAAAAGCAAGAGCCAGACTTAAACAGGCTGATCATAACTTCATGAGCTGTTCCAAAATTTTTAAGAATCTTGAGTGTGTTCAACAGTGTATTATAATAATAATAATAATAATAATCTTTATTTTTATATAGCGCTTTTCCACCTACTGTAGTAGGCACTCAAAGCGCTTTACACAGATTAAGCTATTTACCAGTGTTACAGAACACTCACTGGAGGCAATGTAGGTTAAGTGTCTTGCCCAAGGACACAACGACAGTATGTGGGGGAGAGCGGGATGTTATGATGTTTTGGGATGTTTCGAGCTGGTCGCGAACCACTCACCCGCCGGTCGAAGGACGGCCGCTCTACCCACTGTGCTACTGCCGCCCCATTATTAGTGTTTACATTAGTCTAAATGTAGTCTCAGAAACTATAGAGCTAACTGCAGTTTTCAGAGTCTGAATCCAAGATGATAGACAGCAGCAAAGTTGAAGGATGAAGTATCTTCAACAGTGAAGTGACGCAGGAACAGTTACCAGGTCCTGAAAATAAAATAAACATATAAACATGATTTTATTTCTTAAATTAGACCATTTTAATGACAATAACATTATAGATGATCACACACCTCACATGTTCTTGTTAGAGTATTTAAAACAAGTAATTGCACTATAACAGTAAAACAAACAAAACAAACTAAAGAATGGGAATAAATGCATTACCTTCAGCAGTGGACACCTCACACCGTTTCCTCATTATTGGAGTAGAGCTAGTCCTGGGACACTCTGGCAGCTCCATCAGTCACATGACACACTCCTATTAGGCGTTCTGGCCTGGGTGGCTGCAAAAAAGAGTTTAACACATGATTTGTTATCTTGATTATATGATGAGACCCAAACATCTGGGTCCACAACTCACAAAAACTGCACAATCCCTAAAAGATGCTCTGCCTTTGCACAATCAGCTTTTTCATTTCAAACCATCAAACAATGGAATCAGATCCTAGACAGTCTGAAATTCTAAATCTGGTACAAAGCATATCTTTTCTTGTGAGATTATTGTTTTTGTACATGGTGCCTGAGAAATAAAGAATAAACAAAAATTAAACATACAAAAGCTTCACAGTATTCAAACTCACCTTTGCTTCACCTGCAGATCTGCAGCGACTAGTTCAGACTGGCACCCAGTTTCTCTGGTCATCTTAGGCAAAACAAAAGATTTGTGTTATTGTTTACAATTACAGTATTATATTAATTCATTTTAAAATGTTTATAAAGGATATTAATAACACAAATATTCTCATTACTATTACTGTATATCCTCCGTGAAAGCACTAGTCTTTTAATCCGTGTGTACTGTCTCTGGGTCGGTGTGGTTAGCTGCAGCCTGCTCGGTTTACCCCGAGGAGCAGCGATAAACAACGTAAACTGATGGTGCGCGCTGCTCAATCTAATTAGCAAAGTTGACACAAAACGCACAAGTTTTTGAGTTTGTGTTGAGTCAAAACTCACGGTGTTACACGAGTCATGAGATGTTCATGTTCAGTCAAGTCCAGAGTCATGAGCCAGTGACAGGTCTTTAGTGCCAAGGGCTGCATCTCTGCTACAAGTACAACAGAGTGCTGCCCATACGAGAAATAACTAACGGAATATTGAGTGATAGAGTAAAGCTAGATGTCTGTGTGTACTGGGACACAGTATCAACACTGTAGTGATGGGAAGTTCGGATCATTTTACTGACTCAGTTCTTTAAGTCTCGTTCAGCAAAATGAACAAATCTTTTTTCAAGTCATTTCGTTCATTTCAGCAGAATCTAATTAAAATGTTACATGTTACAATTTTTAATACATTTAGTACTTTTGGAATAAAAACTATAATAACTATAAGCTAATGCATTCATGGCCAAACTTTGAAAAATAAATTATAAATTCATTGCAGCTTACTTCAGGCAGAGAGTTCAACTCACCTCATAATCCAAATAGTTTTTTCCTTTGTCACTTCATATTTAGCTTAGCATTAATTCCGTCAACATGTCTGGTCTGGGCCATGACAGCCTCATGTAGCTGTAGCTAATACATCCGTCCGTCCGGAAACAGAAAGGACTCATTCATCTCCCGAGTCGTTCCTTCGTTCACCAAGTCCCAGCCCCATAGAGAAAGAGTATGCAGTTACCGGAAACAGAAAGGAATCGTTCATCTCCCGAGTCTCTGAGTCGTTCATTCAAGTCCCCGTAGGCTGAACGCAGAAACAGAAGGATTCGTTCATTTCATGAGTCAGTCTTCGGATCCGAGTCTCGTTCTTTTGTCACGCATTAGATACAGAAATAAGTTAATACATACATATATTTCACATAACTGTATAAAAAAACACAATTTCTGGCCTCAAATTGTATTTTTATATTTTTCTTATCCTGGGAAATCACTGATAAAGCAAAGATTAAGACTTTACTTTAACATTTAACACTAAAAATAGACTGACAGAAACAAATGGAACTTTTTTAATTTTCAGATAATGTTTATTGCAGATATATTTTGATAACTTTATAATAATTCCTAAACATAATACAATACAGTCAATAATATGAGTGTAATGATGTCGCGAGAGACTGAAGCGGTCACGTGACAAAAGAACGAGACTCAGACCCAAAGACTGACTCATGAAATGAACGAATCCTTCTGTTTCTGCGTTCAGCCTACGGGGACTTGAATGAACGACTCAGAGACTCGGGAGATGAACGAGTCCTTTCTGTTTCCGGTAACTGCATACTCTTTCTCTATGGGGCTGGGACTTGGTGAATGAACGAAAGAACGACTTGGGAGATGAATGAGTCCTTTCTGTTTCCTGTATGAGATGTGGCGGAATGCGCATGCGCGGGTCTACACAAAAATGAACGACTCGCTCTCTGAGATGACTAGTTGCTCCCAAGTCATATTAAAGACTCGTTCAAAAAGAACGAATTGTTCATGAACGACTCATCACTACAACACTGCAGCAGCCCTCATTAGCGTTAGCCCGGTATCAGGAGCAGCTGAAGCTAACGTTTAGCATACTTTACCTAACTAGCAACATGACAAAATTGATTAATTAACTTTAGCTTTACTGGGAAGAAACATAAATTGTGTTTCAAAATGTATGTTCACTCACCTCAAGACGCCGCTGCGGTGGTGGGAATAATGCAGGAGCAGCGTTAGGCGCTGTGTTGCTTTTCAGCGGGAGCTGTTTGGAGAAGCACATTTCCACCTCCATTGCGTTGGAGAAGCAATCCCTCTTAAAATGTCCGCTGCAAACTCCAGCTCTCAGCGGGAACTCACGGTGTTCCAGGCCAAGTGCACACTGGCGTCTAATTTCCAACTCAACTGGAAAGCAATGCAGCCCAGCAGTGCTGTTGCAACCAGCAAAACTACAAGTACATGCTAAAATAGCTAGCCTGATGTTTTCAACACCCGCTACTTAGGAAGATGTTTTTATACCAGGGGCCTGAGCCAATGCCAAGGGTGTGGTGGGGTCGTGCCAGGGGCGTGGGTAGAGAGCCGTTAGTCGAGCCAGTATATGTCACAGAAGGAAACAATCTTAAATCTAAAAATTCAACTGCAGTAACTACCGTTCAACCTGAGGAGGGCAGCACTTAGACGGTTTTACACCATAAAATGTAAAATTAATATACTTTATACTCAAATGTCAAAACTTTTACTCAGATCAGTGAACAGCACTAATAAGGCCCCATTCTTACAGATCATTAACTAAAAAAAGTTGGTTTAGGGTTTAGTTACTCTTTAAACTGATCAACCTTTCTCTTTTAACTGGTTCTGTGCCCAGCTCTTTTAAACAAGCGGTCGTCAGCCCCATTCTGAAAAAGCCCAATTTGGATTCTTTTGAACCAAACAACTACAGGCCAATCTCTAAATTGCCTTTTTTATCTAAAATCTTGGAGAGACTGGTGGCGGAGCAGCTGACTGCATTTCTTAATGAAAATAATTTTATAGATAAATTTCAGTCAGGCTTCCGAAAATGTCATTCAACTGAGACTGCCCTGCTGAAGATTTCAAGTGACATTATGATGGCGGCTGACTCTGGGCAGTACTCTGTCTTGATCCTACTGGATTTATCGTCTGCTTTTGACTCTGGACCATAATGTATTGTTAAAGCGTCTGCAATATGAAACGGGTTTCTCTGGATCAGTTCTAAAGTGGTTTTCCTCTTACCTGAGTGACCGATCATTTTGTGTCTCTATTAACAATATTCTGTCTGAAATGACCCCTCTGTCATATGGAGTTCCTCAAGGCTCAGTGCTAGGTCCTCTTTTGTTTTTATTGTACATACGCCCTCTTGGTGAAATAATTCACGGTTTTAAAAATGTGTCTTATCACTTTTATGCTGATGACATTCAGTTGTACTGTTCTTTTAAAGACTCGGAGTTTCATAAACTTACTGATTTGTTGAACTGCTTGTCTTGCATAAAGAACTGGTTAGTCGAGCCTCAGAAACCTTGGTGTTCTGTTTGACCAATCTATGTCTCTGGACAGTCATTCTAGACAGTTGGTCAAAAACTGTTTTTATCATTTGAGAAACATTTCTAAATTGAGAGTGTTTTTGTCTAAAGCTGACTTGGAGATGATTATTCATGCTTTTATTTCTTCTCGTCTTGATTATTGTAATTCTCTTTTTACTTGTTTTAACAAATTGTCTCTGAGTCGGCTACAAATGGTGCAAAATGCTGCAGCCAGGCTTTTAACTGGAACCAACAGAAGGGCTCACATTTCACTGGTTTTATCCTCATTACATTGGCTTCCAGTCAAATTCAGAATTGATTTTAAAATTTTAGTCTTGACTTTTAGAGCTCTGCATGGACAGGCCCCCCAGTACATCACTGACCTGCTGACCCCTTACTCCTCCTCCCGCGCTCTTCGGTCTTCTGGTCAAAACCTTCTAACGGTCCCCAAAACCCGTTTTAAAACTCGGGGAGACCGGCCTTTCCAAACAGTCGCCCCCAGACTCTGGAACGCCCTTCCCCTGTCACTGCGAGTGGACGCTTCTGTTGATTCTTTTAAAAAGCAGCTGAAGACACTTTTATTTAAACAAGCTTTTAGTTGATTGGGCTTTTTATGTTTTTTTTATGTTTTGAATATTTTGTGGTTTTAATTTTTATTCTCATAGTTTTATTGTTCTTTTATTGCACTTTGTAAAGCACTTTGTGATTTATATCTGTGAAAGGTGCTATATAAATAAAATTTACTTTACTTACTTAAAACCTTTGAGATTTACATTACCTGGTCTATCCAGACGATGATTGAGAACAATCCATGACACTGTCAGGTCTTAGCTTGCCAAAGGGGGCAGTACAAGGTATTAACTCTGCAGGGTGCCCAAACTTTTGCAAACACCATTTTTTCTGTTATTTTGAAAGTGTAAATGATGGAAATAAAATCTAACTTTTTTTGACTTATTATAAGGATGTCTAATTTGTCATTTGATGCCTTTTGGAGATTTTTCCATCTTTTCTTAGTGTCTTTATGCACATTAATAAAGTTTTTTACCTGGGGTGCCCAAACTTTCGATCCCCACTGTAAGTTTTATAATGCATGTTTTTTTAAACAATCGTTTTGTGTGTAACTCCTGGTACAAATGCGTCTTTATATTTCAATGTTTTATTTATTTTTATATACCAAATATATTTTAAAAAAATCCAGTGGGGGAAGGAGTCCTCCTTCTTCAGGAAACTTGTACCTGCTGCCCCAGGTTGTCTGCTGCAAGACAAGGTGTCTATAACAGCTGAAAGCTAAAAAAATTTTTTTACTGATTTATAAAAACATTGATCTCTTCTCTCTGGAACTAACCTGTTTAAAAGCCTCTCATCAAATAGCTGAAGGTAAGTGTAACACAAATGATAGCGTAACACAGGGGTTTAGTGCTACTGCCTCAAAGCCTGCTCTAAAAACAGGTCCAATGCAGCAAAGGGAAAGGGCAGCATTGATCCGATTTACAAAAGATGCACAAAGGTACAGCCAGAGCCATCCAAGACAGAAAGCCATTACCGAATCCATTATACAAGACCTCATTATTTCATGCAAACCGTCTTTGACAACACTACCTTTAGAAAGTTTATGTCAGTGGTGGAGGAGAGATATTGCTCAGTAACACTACTAGAAATAGCTGAAAATACAGGACTCAGTGGTGTGGCTGTTTCAAGAAGCCCAATAAGGAGGTACTTGAAAAACATGGGCTGCATGGTCGAGAAAGCAATTACTACGCAAATGTCACAAAGCATCCCACTTATAATACACCAAACAGCACAGAGACAAGCCTCAAAACTTCAACAAGGCCTATGATGAAAGGTACACCATTCCTCCTGTGAAACATGGAGGTGAATCACTGATGTTTTGGGGATGTGTGAGCTACAAAGGCACAAGGAAAAGATGAATGCAGCATGTTATCAGAAAATACTGGAGGAACATTTGCACTGATCAGACCAGAAGCTGCACATGGGACGTGCTTGGACGTTCCAGCATGACAACAATCCAAAGTATAAGGCCAAGTCGACCTGTCATTGGCTACAGCAGCATTAAGTGAAGGTTCTGGACTGGCCTCAGTCTCCTGACCTCAGTATCATTGAGCCACTCTGGGGAGAACATGCAGTTTATGCAAGACAGCCCAAGAATTTATAGGAACTGGAAGCTTTTTGCCAAGAAAAATGGGCAGCTTTACCATCTGAGAAAATAAAGAGCTGTCATTGATGTTAAATGTGGCAATACACAGTATTAAGAACTGGGGTATGTAAACTTTTGATCAGGGTCATTTGGGTAGTTTCTATTGTCATGATTTAAAAAGAGTAAACACAATTGTTTAACAATAAATGGCTTTACCCAACCACTAACTACGAGTGAAAGGAAAGTTTTTGTGTTAATGCCCAAAACAATCACCAATTCCGCCAGGGTATTATGAGCACAACTGTATGCATGATTTGCAAAGGTGAATTCAAAGTTCTGAACCACAAAGTTGTTAGGATTTATGACCTTGACACAGCTATCAAATAAGAGCACATGGTTTCTCCTGGGAGACAGCTCCCTAGAGAGAGCAGAGAAGGGAGAGCTGGGAGTGAGGCATAGAGTGATATAAAATTTAGTGCACAGATGATTTTTGGGGCTGATGGCAGGAGAAGCAGAAGGTGAATGTTCTGTTGTCAGTCCATGGCCATGTACTCTACACGTGATCTGTTATTAAACTTAAACTTAAGCTACTGAATCATACTGGTCTTTCAAGCATTGCTTCCAATCTGAACCTGGGGAGTGAAGTGAACAATCAGAATTCTTTCACAAAGTGAATATATTGGTAATGCACTTTAAGTTACTGTATTTTATAAAAGATTTTAATCTATTTTACCACAGTATCTGGTGTATGAATGTGTGTGACTGTAGAGGTTAGTTTGGTGGTGGTCGGAAGTGTGTGCGTAAGGCAGCATGGATAGAAGCATCATGTAGAATGCTTTGGTACAGCCAGGTCCAAAAAAGCACTTTATAAATGCACACCATTTACTATTTAAGTTATTTGTAAAATAATTTTTGCATTCATAGACTGAGCTTGGAAGCCTAGTTTGGAAGTCTGTCTAAACATTGTAATTTCAAGCCACCTCCTCCGCCGCTTTTTAGAGACTTTTCTCGGTTACCTTTTTAATGTGATACTGGCACTGAGCACAATGTGTTCTTTTTATTTCTTATTGTAATACATTTTTAAGCTATATGGGTTTATATTTGGTATATGCACTGCTCCCTTGCTTGAACCTTTTAATTAGCCTTGTCATATTTTTTTAGTATTTTCAGACATCCCAACCTGCAAAAAGTCATTTCAAGGAGCACCCGAAGCCCCCCCTCCAAAAAAAAAAAAAAAAAGAGGAAGGAGACAAGGATATGACATTTCACCACAGAACATGACTTTACTTGTATACCGAAATACAGCTGAATATAACAGAACAGTTATTTCCTAAATAACTTTCCTGTGTGCCTACATGGAGGTTATGTTCCACAATAAAAGATGTGAAATACATCTCAGCTCTATCTGAATGGAAGAACTGAGATATATTGGAGCAGCCTTCTCTGCGCTTAGCCTCCCTGACATGTTGTGGTCCCTAAAAGATATAAAAGCATAAAATATTATTTCTAAGCTATAGGCCTATGCAATTATTCGTTAATTATGTTTAAATATGTAGATTACTTTTACTATTTATATAAGCTGCTTATACTATTTATGTAAACTGCTTTTATTTATTTTCTATTGCAACTTTAAACAGGTCTAAGCAGTTTGGTGTTTTCATGTTGCCTTGGCAACTAGCCTGAATAATGAGCACATGAAATGAAACTTATCAACTCACCTCAACATGCCTTTTGCAATCATTTAGACATAACTGATTAATTTGGTTTGGGAGAAGAGATAAAAGCCCGCCCACACTAACAATTGATTGCTTGATTTGCGGAAACAGGCAAATCAGGATGCTCTCTGTCTTAAAAGCGCTTCACACACACACACTAGCACACACACTAGCACACACACACACACACACACACACACACACACACACACACACACACACTAGCACACACACACACACACACACACACACACACACACTAGCACACACACACACACACACACACACACACACACACACACACACACACACACACACACACACACACTAGCACACACACACACACACACACACACACACACACACACACACACACACACACACACACACACACACACACACACACACACACACACACACACACACACACACACACACACACACACACACACACACACACACACACACACACACACACACACACACACACACACACACACACACACACACACACACACACACACACACACACACACACACACACACACACACACACACACACACACACACACACACACACACACACACACACACACACACACACACACACACACACACACACACACACTACACACACACACACACACACTAGCACACACACACACTAGCACACACACACACACACACACACTAGCACACACACACACACACACTAGCACACACACACACACACACACACACACACTAGCGCACACACACACACACACACACACACTAGCACACACACACACACACTAGCACACACACACACACACACACTAGCACACACACACACACACACACACACACTAACACACACACTAGGTCTCTCGCTCCCTCTCCCTCTCTGCCGTGCACGCGCTACATGATTTGAAACACTCTCGCATGCGCGCTCTTGCTCGCTCGCTCTAGATTCCGGGAGATTTTAACTAATTTGCGGGCATCAGGGAGCCGCTATCAATATGTGGGAGACTCCCGCAACTTCCGGGAGACTTGGGATGTCTGTATTTTTACCTATTAATCTTAGAACTTTAATAGGTATGCCACCCAAAACAGCATGGCTTACGCATGTGGCCAGTAGCGGTTTTAGGCACGGGCGAACCGGGCAGCCGCCCGGGGCGTAATTTTTTCGTGACACATTGGGGGCGGCAGCACGAGCAGATTAATTAAAAAAATAAATAAATAAAAAAAAATAAAAAAATAAAAAAAATTCCTCTGCGTCGCGAAGCGGTTTTCATCATTTATATCATTTCACTGTGTGTGGAATTGGCTAATTGGCGCTCCTGCAGCTGCCGCGCCCTGCTTGCTGAAAATGTACCATGCACAGAAGCTGTGTGTTGTGAGAGAAGTGTAAAAGGGGATGGGGCGAGAGGCGCGAGTGAAATTTCACCTCTGGGTCTCTCTCAAATGGAACGGACAGCCTATAGTTCCTGCAAATGAAACTAGGTAATACAAAACAATTATGCGGTCATCAAGGTGAATTGGTTTAGTCTTGACTTCTGGTCGTGAGTGACAGTTGGGGGGATGGGAAATCTGTTGATTGTCGAGTGCCAAATAAACAGAGATGGAGAAGAAAAGGTCAAAGCCATCAGGTGCCCAATTTGGAAAAAAAGAAAAGAAGAGGAGGAGAAACAAGCAAAATATTAAGGTATGCAACTATGTTCTCTCTCTGTATGATTACAGTATCCATTTCATGAATGAAGGGCTAATGTTAATTGGTGGTGGGTATAACTCTTTGTTAGCCTTTTTGCTAATGATGCTTGCTATGCTTATACAACAATAATGTGGTTTCAACTCAATCACGAGATCTAATTTATAATATTGTGCTTTGCAATAAAACTGTTAAAAGTTCAGTTATCATTTCCATCTGTTGGTTTAACGTTAGGCTCTGTAAATAACCAACGGCATTTTCAAATCTTTAGGTTAAAGATTTAACATTTACTATGTAGCTATTTGCTACACAGTGTGCTAAGTATAGTTTCCTAAGTATAGTTTTACAAGTCATAACTAAAAGTGTGTCATTCTTAGAATTTGAGGCAGTAACCAAAGAGCTAATAGTTCTTTCATGAAAGTTAGATTAATATACAAATTAAAATATCCTGAAACCCAAAAAGATTTTGGTGATTAAAAAAATAAAATCCCATTGTTTTTGCCTTTACATATAATTTAAAGTAATTTTATTTTTTAAACAACTGAGTCCTAGTGACCATAGCATAACATGAATAAAATATAATTTTTCAATAATTATTTTTTTTATCATTTGTTTCTATGCTCTAAACAATGTGATGACATGGGGGAAAAAAACTAATAAAATAAATAAATGTTTTTTTCCGGGTCTAGGAGGGTATAGCGTGTAATGACATACATTTAGTGTGTAAGAGCATGTTTATGTAACCCTTCTATTATGTTTTGAGTCAATTTGACCCCAGGCTGTTTTAGCTTTATAAAACATTATCCTATGGTCTTTTGATTTCAAATGCAATTCAATTGCAATTTCAGGAGCACTTCTAAAATATTTTGGAGCATCCTCTGCCACTGGTCAGGGTGAGCCAACCACCTCCCCCGCTCCACAATCGAGTGTTAAAGACTCGATCGGCCACATTTACTCCTGCTCACTTACCAGTGGGAAACAGTTCTCACTGTGTCTCAGTGAATAGTTTGACCCCAAACTTGGATTTATGTGCAACTTTGGATAAAAATGTATGCACTTTTTAGTAAACTTAACAGACTCCTCACAGAAAGACCGGAGTAGGCCAAAGATGTACGAGTCGGGAAGAGTTTAATCTACAAATGTCAGAATTACTGTAAAGAGCAGTTTACTTTAAAAAACATTAATTTTATTGAAAAAATATGTATGTAATAAAAATTCTATGAATGTTAACCAATAAAAGTCAGACATTGCTTTTCAACCTTGCTTCAACGGAATTATTTTCAAAAATAAACTCATGGAACAGGCCTGACTTTCATTGGTTAACATTCATAGAATTTTTATTTATTATTACTTTTGTCAGAATAAAGTTTTTTCTGTGACCATTGTGAGTTTTTCTTTCATTGACCAAAGGGTGCCAACAATTTTGTCCACGTGTGCTTTCAATTGCACAGATCTCTGTAGGCCTATGTGTTTTAAGTGAGGGTAATGTCTGAGGGCTGTCATTGAGGACGTTTGTTGATATCACAGTATACCTACTACAAAAATGACTACACTATTGACTTTCACCCCCTTCACATGTTGCATCAGTCTGTTTTTTGTACTAGGTCTCAAGACACATCTAATCACATCTGAAACATCATATTAGATCAGATTATCAGCGGATTAGCCTCTCAACACAGCTGCGTTAATTAACACACGTCACTTCACCTCCAGCCTGAAGTTTTTCTGCTGACAGGATTTGTCACTTTACCTACTCTACATCAACACACTAAATAAATGAATGTAGAGCGAAGCTCATAGAAAAGAATAGTGGCAGAATGTACTGATGTGTTTCTACAAACAGGAAGTGTGTTGGAAAGTTTAGATTTCAGATAATAAATGTTATGTTTTACCTCTTTATCATTCACCATTTCTTACAATTTATGTGCACCATAGTTTACTGTATCTATTTGTACGTTTGTGATATTTTTATTTATTTAACCTTTATTAAAAAAAAAAAAAAATTTCATTCATTCATTCATTCATGAATGAATGAATGAATAAAAAAATAATAAAACTGTGAGCGCCCACTGACTGAAAAGCTGCTGTATCTCTGTCGGACTTGCTGTACATTTAGAGCCATGCCTTTACGGCCATTTATGGCCAAACCTGCCATTTTTAGGGAAAGTCATCGAAAAAGTTGTATATCAGCAACTTAATGACTTTCTATTACTTAACAACTGTTTTGATCCCTTTCAGTCAGGATTCAGGCCCCATCACAGACTGAGACTGCACTTATCAAAGTCACAAATGACATGTATGAACACTGACGCAGGCAAAGTCTCTGTCTTAGTTCTGTTGGACTTGAGTGCTGCGTTTGATACAGTGGACCATGAAATCCTGACACAAAGATTAGAGGAATGGATAGGTATCACTGGAACTGCTCTTAAATGGTTTCAGTCCGATCTTGAAGACAGGAAGTACTTTGTTTCGGTTGGTAACTGTGTGTGTCAGACCAAATGGCCCTGACATGTGGGGTTCCACAGGGGTCTATCTTGGGACCTCTATTATTCAATCTCTACATGCTTCCTTTAGGCCAGGTAATACGCAGCTGTGGCGTATCCTACCATAATTATGCAGATGACACTCAGATTTACATTTTACTCACAGCAGGTGAAAATGGACCAATCCATTCACTGTGTCACTGCATCGAACAGATTGACACGTGGATGCAAAATAATTTTCTCCAACTGAACAGAAACAAGACTGAACTAATCATCTTTGGGCCACAGAAACAAAGAGAAAGTGTCAGCAGCCACCTCGCGTCTCTTTCTCTAAAATCAAAAAATCAGGTTAGAAATCTAGGGGTCATCATGGACTCAGACTTGAATTTCCACAGTCACATTAAGTCAATTACATCATCTGCATTTTATCACCTTAAAAACATTTCCAGAATCAAAGGGATGATGTCTCAACCAGACTTAGAGAAACTTATCCATGCTTTTATCTCCAGCAGGTTAGATTACTGTAACGGCCTGCTCACTGGTCTCTCAAAACGAGGGTTAAGACAGCTGCAGCTTATTCAGAACGCGCTGCTCGGTTCTAACCAAAACCAGAAGTACAACCACATCACGCCAGTTTTAAAATCTCTGCACTGGCTTCCTGTTGCTCAGAGAATAGACTTTAAAACAGCACTGCTGGTTTACAAGTCTCTAAATGGTTTAGCACCAGAATATATCTCTGACATGCTAGTTACTTATGAACCTCCTCGGACTCTGAGAACATCTGGGACAGGCCTTCTGCTCGTGCCCAGAGTTAGAACTAAACAGGGTGAAGCAGCGTTTAAGTGTCATGCAGCAAAAACCTGGAACAGACTCCCAGATGAAGTAAAACAAGCCTCAACTTTAACAATGTTCAAGGGGAGGTTAAAAACCTTCCTCTTTAGCTCCGCCTACACTACAACCTAAAGTGTTTGTTTTTTCTTTTATCTGCACTCTTCTTTTTAAAATGTTTTTAATTTTTTTCTTATGTTTCTTAATATAAATCTTGTAAATTGTCTTTTATTCCTGTAAAGCACTTTGAGTTACCCAGTGTATGAATTGTGCTATATAAATAAAATTGCCTTGCCTTGCCTTGCCTTGCCTACGGGATTGTCTTCTTAGCTCTAATACATGATCCACATTGATGGAGCAATCCAATTAAAGGAGATTGACAGACCAATTTTAAACCTAAAGCAGACACTGACACTAATAAGGCATCACTATACCCTTCAAACTTTGCCACCTGCCCCCAATCAGGGGGCAGGGGCAATAAAAAGTAACTTCTAATAATACCTCAGCAGCATGACACTGATTTCTTTATAGTAGAACAAAAACAACAACTGTGTTTCAATGCACTCACTCCCATCATGCTTTATTTCAGTTGATACAGGTGGGAAGAAACTCAACTGTTTCTAAATTCAGACTTATTCAATCTCTTATGTCTCTGAAAAAACAGACATTAATACACAACAATGCTTTTATTAACAATGCTTTTAGAGAAGTTGACCAGGTTAGGAATATCAATTGTGTTGAATACAGATCCTTGGAAACTCATTTGTTTTATTTATTTTTGCCGTAACTGGGTTTCAAAACAGGAGCAAGTGAAAAGGAAACCCCTTCGACTTAAAACCGACGTAATCCTGAGCCGTGCTAATCTGCTTCCTACGCTCTGTGAGTCTTGGGATTTCTCTGAGTTATAAAAAACACCAGACAGACACAGATGCCTACTTGAAGGCTGGGACATCCATCAAGGAAGGACTATTAAACCAGCTATAAGACTATGGATTGTTGAGTTACAAAGGTAGCCATGGGACAGGCTCAGCAAACGGAAAACTCTGGGGAGATTGATGTGGTAGCCCTTCAGGACATGTACAGAAAATTTGTAATAGAATGCCCGAGTGGATTACTGTTTTTGCACGAGTTCAAACGTTTTTTTGGTGTCAACCCAACAGGAGAAGCGTCGGACTACGCGGAGAGCATGTTTCGAGCTTTTGACAGAAATGGGGTGAGAGTTAAAGCAAGACATGTAAAATGTTTATGTAAAATAATTGAACATTGTTATAATCATCTTGTGTCTGTCTTGAGTCTTTCAGGATAATACTATAGATTTCCTGGAGTTTGTAGCCGCACTGAATCTAGTTTTCAGAGGAGACCTGGAGCATAAACTGCGTTGGTCATTCAAGGTTTATGACAAAGATGGGAATGGTTACGTGGACAGAGACGAACTACGTTCCATATTGGAGGTCTGTCCATACAAAAAACAAGAATAATGAATAATTGTGATTGGATAACTTTTATTTTGTCAATTAATCTAACTAACCCTAAACAAACTGATGTGATTACAAAATATATACTTTATATACCTGTATACTATATTAGTCTATAATGTACTATTTTGCTAAATTGATATACTTACAATCTGGACACTCAAAAAGCGAAGTATTATTTCACAAGGCAGATTTGTATTTATGAAAATAGTGTTAGCAGTACATTAGAATAAATTAAACCATTCATAAATTATATAAAGTATTCATTGGGAAGTGTAGGTTAGGGAAGTGGTGAGCCAAAACTCCGGCCTCATTGATTCAAAAGAAATGCAGAAAAATAATCTTTTGTCCCAGTTCCCAACCCCCCCAAGCCTTTTTTTTCTACTGTGATGGTAACCTACTGTACAAGTCCAGTTGGTTCTGGCCCATTTCCATTGCCAAAAGGGGTCAAATAAATGATGCCTTCCTCTTGTAAACAACGTCATATTCAAACAGAAAAAGCTAGCGTTAATTAGCAACAACTGTTTCTGGTTTTAAACAGTAAGCGAGGTATAGCTCTTGCTTTGTGAATTTAAACATTGCATTTATTGCCAACACTGCTTTAAACATAGGCAGAACCTGTGCCTCACAAGAAATTGGGGCAGCCTTATGAATGTAATGTTTAGGTACACAAATGTACCTCTAGTTTTTTGCTGCTAAACACAAGGGTTTATTTGCACAGCTACACAACAGAATTTATTTTCCTTTTTGTATTAATTATAAACAATGCATCTAAGTTTCAAAAGTCTTCAAATATGTTAATATTTTCAGTAACACTTTAGACTCATGCATAAATTCATAGATTTTTGCATGAATTCATGAAAAAATGTGCCACCTACTCTAAAGTGTTACAAGATTTTCTTCTAGTGTTACACTGACGTAACCAATGTTGTCATGAGTCAAGATAAAGCCTGATGCTTAATGTGGGTTACACAATCTGTTGTATTAAAAGATTTCTAGCTTAAGGCCATATATAAATGATCTAAATACATGTCAACTGAGTCTGTAAATATGCTATAAACTACAGTATACTTACAGTAATTAGATTTTTAATGTTGCCGTGTCTTCTTTTCTAGAGTATCTACAGAATGAAGAAAGGCAAACAATCCGACAAAACTGAAGAACTAACTTTGGACGAGGCTGTGGATCGACTAATAATGGCCGTAGATACTGACGGAGACGGTGAGATCACATTAATATAGATTAATACATAGATTTAATGTGTGTTGTGAAATCTAAACCATCTATTTCATCCACAGGGCATATTAACATGGAGGAGTTCATTCGGGGTGCCCAGCAGGACCCTTGGGTGCTAAATATGTTGAAGCTGGAAATGAACCCTGCGTCCTGGGTAATAGAGCAGAGACGAAGAAGTGCACACTTTTGAAGTTGTAATACAATATGCCTTAAATTAATGACTTACATTTATGTTGTTCTGTTTTATACCTCTACATTTCAAGAAATTCTGTTAGTTTACAAAATACATAAATAAAATGTCATAAGTGTGGGTTTGTTTTTGCCCTCTTTTGGCCATAGTTTTTGGCAGTGAAAGCAAGAATGTGTGCTCAAAAGTGAGTGAAAGTTTGGTGTGCTTCTCCTCCAGCAGTGCTCAGTTTGTCCTCATTGGGCCTTTGTAGAAACATTAAGCAATGTAACTTTAACGGCTTCATCTACTTTATTTAATGGAATTTTACATTTTCATTTTTTCATTTTTATTTGTCATTTTTTTCAAAATAGACAAATGCAAAGACTGTTATTTTAATCATACACATAACATAGTGTTATGAATATACAGACACTGTATATTCCACTTTGTTTAAGTATATATACCTCAACATTTTAAACCACAAAAATAACAAAAATAAAATATAAATTGTGGTAAATCTGTGATATTGACTATACTGTAAAACATGCTGTATCATTCAGTAGACTTTTTGTGAATTTAAAGCCTTAATTTGTAAATAATGTATAACTCATTTATTAATAATAAAAATGTAACAAAGCCATATTAATTTTATTAATTTGAATCTAAATGTTTTTGACCATTATCAGTATACTGGTATGAGAATATGAGTGTGTAGTCCTTGTTTTGTTCATAAATGCAGACTCTACCAAAAGCCATGCAATGTTGGAAGAATAAAAAGGCATTCAAATATCTTCCCTCTTTGTAAAGATTTGCCTGTTCTTTAAGATAATCCTTTTTTTTTGTCCTTGCCCAAAACTCCATAGAAAAGGCTATAATTAAATTAAGCCATTATACTATACTATACTAGAGGACAATGTCTGTGAAGGTTCTCAATCATCCAAGACATCTTGAAAAAAAGGTTGAAGTAAAAGCATCTGGACTCAGTTTTCAAGGTGAAGACGTTTTGTCTCTAATTCCAAGAGACTTTTTCAATTCTGAGATCAACTGTTAAGAGAGCTGAGCTTATATCTCTAAGGGGAGGGGTTTGACCTGAAACTAAACCTGATTGGACCAGGCTGTTCTGGTCTCATGGTCGTTGGCTCTGAAAGGGAAGTGTGACTCCTGATGTGAGAGTCGTTAGTGACACTGCTCCATTCAGGTGCTGTGTTTGTTGTTCTAGGGTGCAACACTTTTGTTTTTGGTTTCAACACACTGTTATAAATACTAGGCAACATGGATCTGAGACCACCTCCTCTGTTTATAGAGGGCTTTTCCATTTTCACAAAGATGGCTTTTTTCCACCCCTCTCTCAAACCATCTGCCATCTCTGGCCAAAATTCAGACATTGCTGTCCTCAAATGAATGCCCTTTCTCTTTGAGGTGGAGGTGGACTGCAGATTCAGGTCCCCCAGGATTGGCTCTTCTGTGCTGAAACATTTTGTTTCTCAAACATAACTGTCACTGCACTCTTCACTGAACAGCATAAACTACATGACTCTGTTTGTGGGGGTCTTGTCTTTAGGATGGACCAGTTTTTGACGCAGCATGTTTCCAGGTTTAAAGTGGACTGGAATGTTGGAACAGTAACTAGTTTGTGAAAAAAACCCATATATATATAATATATATATATATGTATTACATATATATATATATGTATTATATATATATATATATATATATTTATATATATACACATGGAACAGGCATAGACAAAATTGATGGTTCCCCTAGAAAAGACTGTAAATAATGTGACCAAATGGACATGTTAATTCAAGGTGTGTGCACTAATTATCATCACAGGTGTGTACAATCTTGTAATCAGTCACTGGGCCTATTTATAGGGCTTCAGGTAGTCACTGTGTTGTCTGGTGACATAGTGTGTACCACACTCAACATGGACCAGAGGAAGCGAAGAAAAGAGTTGTTGCAGGAGAATAGAAAGAAAATTAAAGCCGCAAGCGGCGATAAAGGCCCTCGCCTCCCTTGAGACCGCAGGGACATATATTCGGAGGATTGCATTTCGTGCTTTAAAGCAAATTTGGAGCTGTTTAGATGAAAACCCTTTAGCACAAAAGGTGCGATTTAGGTGGTCACGCATTCCACCCAACATAGTGGACTTCCTGTTGAGTTCATGGTATGGCTGTCATAGACTTTTCTGTTTGCCCTGAGGTGTTCTATGGATGTACCAAGTTTTGTATTTCTACATTGGGAAAATTTCCTTTCACTTTCCATAGGCACAATGTATTTTCATTTTCCAGGGGTCGCCACTGAGTCATTTTTTATTCTTTTTCCTTGGGGACTTCAAATACATACATTTTTCGCTGGGCTTGAATTTTGGGGACAATAAATTTGACTTTTCGTTGCACGTTTACTGGGTCAAATTGAGGATCATTTTGCAGAAAAAATATAATAAAAAAATATAACTCAAGCAAAAACGACAAGAAAAAGAGCTGTCTATTTAACACACGTGTTTAGCTCATTTTGCCCAAGTTTGGTGTCTGTGGAATGAAGCAGCTATTTTCTGTTGTTTTTTTAAAAGAGAGGTGTATTCTAAGTCGGTTCACATCTTCAATTCAAAATGGCCGCCTTCCCGTGTGTGATAGGGTGTGGTCCCCATTGGCTTTTTTGTTCATAGGACCATGTTGGATGTGTGTACCAAGTTTCATTTGCCTACGACAAACTAAAATTTTCACTTCCCATTGACTTTTTCCAAATATTTGGGACGTTGCTATGGCAACATATTTATAGATAGGGGGTGGTTGTCATTGGCTTTTATGCTCGTCATGACATAAGAGATGTGTGTACCAAATTTCATGTCTCTATGACAAACTAAATTCTTGGGTCCCATTATAAGATTGTAGGGGGCGCTGGAGAGCCATTTCTAAAGATAACCCTTTTATTTACATATTTTTGTGTTCAGGTCATGAATGTGCACAAACGCCTTTTTGGGTCCAACTCGAAGGCGTTTGAGAGTTAAGAGACATTTTATTTTCACAAAAATGGCCACCTCGTTACAGGCTTGCCACACCCATACCTGATAAGATATTAAAAAAAAGTCACAACTTTGGTTGGCACACGTGTCTAGATGATTCTCACCAAATTTGGGGCCATTTAGATTAAAACACAATGATTTGCATATTTCTGCGCAAGGGGTGCGATTTTGGTGGTCGCGCGTTTCACCCCACATGGCGGACTTCCTGTTGAGTTTAGGGTGTGGCTGTCATTGACTTTTCTGTTTGCCCTGAGGTGTCCTATGGATGTACCAAGTTTCATTCTTCTACGTTGGAAAAAAGTTACTTTCACTTTCCATAGGTCCAATGTATTTTGACTTTTCTAGGGGTCGCCACTGAGTCATTTTTTTGAATTTTTTTTCGGGGACTTCAAATACATAAATTTTTTGCCGAGCTTGAAGTCTGGGACCAATAAAAATGACTTTTCGTGCATGTTCACTGGGTCAAATTTAGGATCATTTTGCAGAAAAAATAAATAAATAAATAATCCGAGCAAAAACATTAGGCTTTCCCGGTCATCACCGGCTCGGGCCTAATTATAGACAAGCATGATAAAGGTAAAGGCTATAAGACCATCTCCAAGCAGCTAGATGTTCCTGTGACTACAGTTGCACATATTCAGAAATTTAAGATCCATGGGACTGTACCCAACCTCCCTGGACGTGGCCGCAGGAGGAAAATTGATGACAAATCAAAGAGACTGATAATCCGAATGGTAACAAAAGAGCCCAGAAAGACTTCTAAAGAGATCCAAGGTGAACTCCATGCTCAAGGAACATCAGTGTCAGATCGCACCATCCGTCGTTGTTTTAGCCAAATTGGACTACATGGGAGACGACCAAGGAGGACACCGATGTTGAAAACAAATCATAAAAAAGCTAGACTGGAATATGCCAAACTACATGTAGACAAGCCACAAAGCTTCTGGGAGAATGTCCTATGGACAGATGAGACAAAAATGGAACTTTTTGCCAAGGCACATCAGTTCTATGTTCACAGACGGAAAAATGAAGCATATCAAGAAAAGAACACTGTCCCTACTGTCAAACATGGAGGAGGCTCTGTTATGTTCTGGGGCTGCTTTGCTGCATCTGGCACAGGGTGTTTTGAATCTGTGCAGGGTACAATGAAATCTGAAGACAATCAAGGGATTCTAGAGAGAAATGTGCTGGCCAGTGTCAGACAGCTTGGTCTCAGTCGCAGGTCATGGGTCTTGCAACAGGACAATGACCCAAAACACAGCTAAAAACACCCAAGAATGGTTAAGAGGAAAACATTGGACTATTCTAAAGTGACCTTCTATGAGCCCTGACCTCAATCCTACTGAGCATCTTTGGGAGGAGCTGAAACATGCCGTCTGGAAAAGACACCCTTCAAACCGGAAACAACTGGAGCAGTTTGCTCATGAGGAGTGGGCCAAAATACCTGCTGAGAAGTGCAGAAGTCTCATTGACAGTTACAGGAATCGTCTGATTGCAGTGAAGGCCTCAAAAGATTGTGCAACAAAATATTAAGTTAGGGGTACCAACAATTTTGTCTAGGCCTGTTCCATGAGTTTATTTTTTAAAATAATTCTGTTGAAGCATGATTGAAAAGCAATGTCTGACTTTCATTAGTTAACATTCATATAATTTTTATTTATTATTACTTTTGTCAGAATAAAGTTTTTTCTGTGACCATTGTGAGTTTTTCTTTCATTGACCGAAGGGTACCAACAATTTTGTCCACGTGTGTATATATGTTTTTTTTTCACAAACTGGTTACTGTTCCTGTGTCACTGTTGAAGATGCTTCATTCTTCAAGTTTGCTGTTGTCTATCATCTTAGATTCAGTCTTTGAAAACAGCTGTTAGCACTATAGTTTCTGAGACTTAGTTTTACTTTGCTGACTAAACGTAGACTAATGTAAACACTAGTACACTGTTGAATACACTCAAGATTCTTAAAAATTTTGAAATGGCTCATGAAGTTATGATCAGCCTGTGTAACACTGGCTCTTGCATTTCATCATCTTAGCTCCAAATAAGTGCAATTGACAACGTCCATCAACACAAAGTAAAAAGCCTGGAAGGGATGTTATGCCCACTTTACCAGCCTGGCCATAGCTGTCTGTCATCTACAACATTCAACACAAAGGTTTCACATCTCCTCTCTGTCCTGACTGTGCATGATGGTTTGAGCACAGCCAAGGTTTCCCCAGCACCACCTGCTTCTGGTGAGGAGGCAGTGCCCAAGAATGTAGGGGATTAGGAGTTACTACATTATATTTAATGGACTAAGACTTTTGAATATTATTGTCTGAGAGCTCACTGTAAAATAAACTCTAAAAAATGCATATTTATGTCTCAGACAATATGAGCAAAGGTGTCAATTTTACTAATGTGTTAATAATTGAAAAGTTTACAAAGTTTTGGACCTGCCTTTTTATTGATGTATGAGAATTTACTATGACATACTTTATTTAATATTTATGATAAGTGTATAAAAATTATATCAAGATAAAAAAAGAGAGTCCTCTGTAAGGTCCTTCAGGAAACTCTTCCCTAATCCTGATCATAGCACAAGGAGGTATAACCTGTACCTGCTGGCCCAGGTATACCCAGCACCACCTGAACACACTGCAGCAGACAAGTGTCTATAACTGCTCAAAGAGGTGGGGCACATGTACAGTATGTGGAAGTGGAGGGTAAATTTTTTTTTAAATATAAAAACATTCATCACTTTTTAAAAGCGTCTCACCAAACAGCTGAAGATAAGTGTAACACTACAATACAAGTGTTAGAGCCTGTAACACAGGGGTTTAGTGCTACTGCCTCAAAGCCTGGATGGACTGTTATGCAGCCAACTCACCAACCTGTCACACCTGTGCATTACCTACAACATGAGAAACAATGTTTATTACTACTTTGTTGGGATGTTAATATTTTATTTGGTGGGTGGGGGTTGTGTGTTTTGTGCATATTACTTATTAAATTAATTAACTGGACTTGACAATGGTCTTATTTTATATACCTTGGGTATCTCCCCTATAAGAAACATTCTCTCCCAGAGACAGTGAGCTGCAGGTGCACAGTTGCACCTTTTGTGTAATTATTAACACTATATCATACCAAAATCAACCCAAATGCATAGGTTTGCAATTTCTGAACGTATGTTAGCATTTGTGGAATATTAGCCTACATTAGCCATAATGCTAACATTTTATCACTGGCCCCTTTCTCTCTTGCGCTGCCTTGTTAGCCTTGTGAGTTGTTAAGACTCTGGACCAGTGTGCAGACAATTCACCCTCATCCCCTTCTGGTGAAGGAGGTGAAGAAAAGTCCTCCACTTCAAAGTACTGCTCCGTAGCAACTACTCGCGTCCCTACAGTCTCCATCTTTGTGTGTCTGACGGCTGTCAATCAACCCGTCACTGCAGCTCTCAGGTCCTGCCCCCATCCCTCGGTTTATCCCCTCTGTCACCGCTTTCCAACATTTTTCAAAAATTATCAGTGGGTGGAGTTAGGCTCTGACCAGGGGTTTAGTTACACTTTAAAATATGTAAAATAAATATGAAATTTTACAATTTGGGCTTGTATCCTGAAACATTACCAACAAATGTTTAATCTACCGACATTTATTTTTATCCAACCACAGCTTTATGGAAGCAAAAAAGCACTGGTTTGCTTGAAAAATATTTATTATACTACAGTCAAGACAGCGCATGGCTATATAAAAATATACACGTTAATGAGAAAGAGTAAAAGTTTAGTTTCAACACTGTACATGGGGGGGTATAAATTAAGGTTTAGGGTTAGGTCATGGTCATGTATGGCTGTCCCGGAGACTTATTGATGGTGCTGGCACATCAGGAGGTGACATTGCCCATGCTGTTTTTAAAAATGCTGTTTTTAAAATTGTCCTTATTGTTATTTATGTATTTATAATCTTATGTGTGACTGTGTTTCATGTTGTGCTGCAGTACTGCCTTTTAGTCTAAGACAAATTTCTCCTATGGGAGACAATTAAAGAACTTTGAACTTGAACAAGGAGAAAGCAGGGCTTGAGAAACAGAACAGGAAACTCACCGGGACGCAGCTGATCAGGAACTGGGGTCTGTGTTTGGAGCATCAAGAAAATACAGTCCCAAACTCATTGGTGCTGCTATCATCCACATTCCTCATCTGTTCTGGGCCTGGAGCAAGTCCTGACAGCTGTGACACCTGTCTGTGTGTAAAGGATCCACTTTATTTGAGACCCGCTCCTTTCCTCATGTAACCATGTAACCATGTGACCATGTAACCATGTGACCATGTAACCATTTAACCATTTAACCATGTAACCATGTAACCATGTAACCATGTGACCATGTAACCATGTGACCATGTAACCATGTGACCATGTAACCATGTAACCATGTAACCATGTAACCATGTGACCATGTAACCATTTAACCATGTGACCATGTAACCATGTAACCATGTGACCATGTAACCATGTGACCATGTAACCATGTAACCATGTGACCATGTAACCATGTGACCATGTAACCATTTAACCATGTGACCATGTAACCATGTGACCATGTAACCATGTGACCATGTAACCATGTAACCATGTGACCATGTAACCATGTGACCATGTAACCATGTAACCATTTAACCATGTGACCATGTGACCATGTAACCATGCTCCAGAGCTTGTCTTGAAGCTGAAGTGATTATGCAGTGTTCATGTGATTAACTAGTGCATGAAACAACGAGGACGTGAGTAAAAGAAACATCCCTGTGTGGTTACTTCTGTCTTTAGTTCACTGCCAAATTAAAATAATCTTTCATTCATATTTTTTTACATTCATTCATTTGAATGAAATGAAATGAATGAAAATGAATGATGAATGAATTAAAATAATCTAGTTTGTATAAAATACTCCATTATTTTCTCTCGTGTTGATACAGGGCATGTGCAGACATGTAGCTCTAGGTTTAGTTTCTCACAGATTTGCACAATTAAAATGATCACACATAAAACATGACAATTCAGCCAAAATAATAATAAAATTGTTGTGATTGATACTAAACTCCCAGCCATCAGAACACCATAAGCAAGAAACTCACGAGCAAACAAAGATTTCAATGCCATAGAGTCTTTATTGTAACAACAACAAATGATCTGAGTAGACTATCCCCAGCTCTACTAAAGATCTGCACATCGAACATGGGTTTTTATGCATTTATTACATGATAGTTCACAAATTTACAATTGTTCCTCAGGAGGACAGAAGACCCCCTCCTTCTAGTGGAGACTTGACCATTCCTCCAATGGTGTGTGTGTGTGTGTGTGTGTGTGTGTTTGTGTGTGTGCATTAAACTAATCATGTTTTAAACCATATACTCTATCATTATGTTTTATCTTTTCTAATAGTATGCTCCTAGATGTATTAATATAACATCCCATACCTGATTATAAACCATACAAAAGTATGAACCATAAGACACATAATATAAATGCATGCATAATGAATAACTAAATAAGTACACAGAAATAAAACACATAACATCCAAAATATTACACCACAAAATATGTTTTTATCTGGATCTAAGTAACTTTGTTTGTAGTAAAACGAGTGATAAGAAAGTATAGGCTTGTCTGAATGATTTTTCTAATACAGTAGTCTGCTAATCCAAAATTTAAAAGAAGGACGTAACAATAAATTAAACAATAAAAGAGAATAGTTATGCACTATAACACAGTCAAATGACTGACATAAAAAATAAATAATAAACGTAATTTAATGATAATAATAATCGGAGCTGCACTAGAGGAAAGCCCTGTGATTGGTTAAAAGCAAAACACGTCACACATACGTATATCACGCCTCTTGATATGTGCTCCAGCGCTAGTCCTTGCCCTTTACAGTATATCTGAGCTGACTCAAGTCCTGCCTCTTTGTACCACTGTCTTTGGCCTGAAAATTGTAGATTTGGACAAGTCTCCACCAGTTATCTGAGTTGTGATCCCAATGACTCTGAAGCTGTTATGTTATCATCCTGCAAAGTTCGTCTTTAAGTCAGTGGAAGAATACACTAAATTAAAATAGATACAACAGATTATTCAAGTTAACTTTAAATAAATAAATGCTTACAAAATGTGCAGCAGATGTTAGGTTAGTTGAGTTTCTGAGTTTACTAATAAATGTTGATAGTTGATGCCATTTCTGACAGTGCTCTTGATATGGACAATGATATTTGTTTTAACAAATATAGCTATAAAAACAATATGAATCAATAATGGGCAAAAATATTATAGTATATAATGAAACAATGGAATAACTATAACTAATAATAATAACTATACAATCTAAAACATAGCAAATACAATAGGAACTTCCATCTTGATTCCTTAAACACTTGGAATAACATGGGGATTTCCCTATCACCACATGGTTACGGAAACCAGAAAAGACACATGACCAGGAGGCAAAGACAACATACTACTGTTGCTACAAATTAACAAAATAAACAAAACACATCTTTCAGTGTAACTGGTGGCCAAACATTATTGCCCTTACTTAATAATAATGCGTAGCATTTAATAATTGTCCTGTGTACAGCATTACATTTAAATGTGCAATGGTTATTTTAAAATAGCAACAACTTAAGGGGATGATAATGTTTAACCTGTTCAAGGATTATGGTCTGCTGTCGTCATGAAGTGGGACTAAGCCTCTGAATGCAGCAAGTGAGTGTACTGAGACCTAACTGAGACGCAGAGTGGAAAATATTTTGATACATTTTGGAGCTGCAGAGATAAACTCAAACTTTCAAAATGGGACAAAACGAGTCACAGCCGAAAGAAGAACTGGAGCTGGTCAGCATCCAGGATCTTTACAAGTCCTTCATTATGGAGTGCCCCAGTGGTTCACTGTACCTGCACGAGTTCAAGAGGATGTTCGGAGTTCAGCACGGCACGCCGGAATCACAGTACATGGAGAGCATCTTCAGAGCTTTCGATATGAACCACGTAAGTCACAATAATCTTTATTCTGTATTTGAAAGAATTTGAGAATGGCTCTTTAATAAATTGCTTGCATATAAGGTGTTAATGAATTACTTGCAATGTATTAGGATATGATAACTTACATATCTATAAGCCTTTAGTAGATATTTATATAACAGAGTACTTGCAAATACCGCATACGTGTGGTAAAAAGACATTTACGAGGCAATAAGTTATTTATGTTATAAGACCAGCCTCTTATAATAAATGCATGATTTAATCCTCTTAATTTGTTTTAAGCAGTTTATTGTCTTTAGAAATAAAGAACTATCCCTTTGATGTCAATTGTTAATATTTATTAAAAAAAAAAGTGTTGTGGTTTTTTTTTCAGGACAACACCATGGACTTCATTGAGTATGTGGCTGCACTGCATCTGGTGCTTCGTGGCAAACTTGAAGACAAGCTGCGATGGTCTTTTAAAGTTTTTGACAACGATGACAACGGGTATTTGGACAGAGATGAAATTCACAAGATCATCATGGTAGAATGGCTTTATTAACAGGCTAATACTAAACAGAAAGAAATGTATTTTGGGTTCTCATATTTTCACAGGGCAGATAACAATGTAGGGTCACAGCTCTATTTTTACAGATGTTTATATCCTGAATAAATACTTTCACTAAATACTAAATACTTACACACACATAATGTGTGTATGTATATAAATATACAGTATATTTACACAGTATATGTGCGACTACTAAAATGGAGAAATGCACCTCAGCACAGGTCTGTGTGAAGGAACAACTGTGCACCAAGGACATTGAGTTACTCGGTGTTGGCATCCATCCATTTTACCTCCCATACATTATTAAACGGCTTCGTATAAACCTAGCGAGCTACTCCAGGAAAAGGAAGGAAGTAGGCACCAAGTTTCAAAATAACATCCGCTACGATATCCAAATAAAAGCTCATTAAAACATAGCGGCGATGTAAACATGGCACCAGTAGTCACTTCACTTCTTATGATGAAGTCTGCAAAAGAGAAGGAGATCCATACACGCAGAGTAGTAGCTGACGCTCCTGATGTGAACTGATGCCTTTAAAGTAGCATCAATAAGTTTAAACACACTCGCGAGTAACACGGTTGCGTGACGTTTTTGATGTGAATCGGGGGTAAGGCCCGAAAACAATTTTTAGGGGGATTTGTTGTGAGAAAAACATGTTTTCCTAAATATCTGTCTGCATTTTTCGATGTTTATAGTACAAAAAGTAAATAAAGGGTAAAAACAGAGGATAAATCTTTAATTCAGTTTAAGTCTAAAAGAAATGCTCAAAACTCATATAAATTTACAGTAAAAAGATAATATTAGGAAGTTCTCTAGCATGCTTAGAATATTAACCTCAAAGGATTTTGTTTACAGTCAACTTTAAAGTATTTATTGGGTATTACATAAATGTTATATATCTATCTTTCAGATCATCTACAAAATTAAGAAAGGCTCTATACTTGATGAGAAAGGATTCAAAAATCTGACTCCGGATCAGGTGTGTGAACGCATCTTTCGAGAGGTCGACGTGAATAATGATGGTGTGCCTCTCTACACTTCAATTAGAACTCTCCATTGTCACAAATGACTTGACGAGTGATGATGTTTGTTTGCACTCAGGTCAGATCACTCTGGAGGAATTCATTGAAGGCGCTCAGAGGAGTCCGTGGCTGCAGAACTTTCTGCGCCTAGACGTGAACCCCAGCGGCTATGTCCAGCAACACTTGAGTGGTCAAAAACTCATGAAGGTATCATCCAAAAGCATGTCAAGATAATGAGCATTAACCTGCCTACAATGGTCCTGGATGTGATGTGGACAATTCAGAGTTCGTCTTCATGGACGTTTATTGTTAAAGTCAGGAAGCAAGTTTGAAGGCTCAGGTCTGTAAGTACTTAAGTTTATGGAAAGAGTTAGTTTAAACAATGCTACAACCTGTGAAAACAGTAAAAGTCCGCCACATCTCTCAGGGTGTGGTATATAAGGCATTGTACAACAACATGGGTCAGAGGCATTTGGAATGAGAAGAGGTGGTAAATACTATACGTCAGCAGTGTGCCAATTGTTATAAAACGCCACAGCCTTATTTTGGCACTGTATGTAAAGCTGCCTACTTCACAGCTTACTGCCAAGCTAAGCCATGACCAAGTTATAAAGACACCATGTCAAAAACGGTACTAGAATTAACAGGGTTGCATCAAAGAAACTGAAAGCTGCATATACATTCCAAATAAACAAACAAATTGATGCTTGCAAATTCAGCAGCAAAATTTATCTATGTTTTCATATTTTAACCTATTTACTTCACACATCTGAGCAAATGTACTGACGCTGCTACCGTGTTTTAGTTTCATGTTTTTATGTGACAACCTGTGGGGTGTTAGCATGTTAAAGAATGCCATTGTAGTTTGTATAAACAAATGTGTGCAATATAAAAGCTCTTTGAGAGCTGATTGCCTTTCTTTTGAAAAAAATGTATTTTTATTCACCTATTTTGTGAACTAAATTTTTCTTAAAATACTTCAAAAAGATGTTCAAAATTATTATCTTTGCATAAAAAACTGAGTATTGCATTATTTTAGTATCGTCTTTATTTTTACACACTTTTTTTGAAGCAATGGTGACACCTTGTGTTTGGTTTAAAACTACACTGTTCCAAATGTGTGTGTTTTTCAATCTCTGCCTTTGGAGTGAATAAAGAAAATGGGACAGAAAGAAGAACCCAGGACATTTAATTTCATTGATTTCATTTGATATATACTGTAGCGAACAGGAAATGTGTAAGCTGTATGTGGTACACAGTCTACCATGTAAGCCTTGAAGGAAACCAACCACAACTTGAGTGGATGCTGAGCTTCATCCAGTTAGTTCTCCATTTCTAATTAAAACATCACAAATGGTGGAAGAATAACATCAGATTTGCTGAACATTTCTCTTTGAAGATAGTGTATGTGAGAACAGTGTTTTTTGTATGTATAGCCTCATGTAAAGAGTTACACAGATTTTATAATGAAATTATTTAGCTTTTCATACGACTTGTTCCTTATGGTTGTGATTTTTGTGATCATTTTAACCATAATGTGTGAGGTTCAAACAAAGAAAGAACAGTTTTACTCTTTAATTACACTGACAATGTAAATTACCACAAAACTAGCTTTTCAAACTCACACTAAATGCTTTGGTGAACAACTACCTTTGGCTATATGATAAAGAGTTATGATGAACCAATGAATTGTGACAAAGGTAAGCACAATCATCATGAAGTAAATCCAGCTGTTGACACCAGGGGGCATCTTTGCTCCTCTTATGTCAGTTCTCAGGACATGTGGTGTGTTGGATAACAGAGTGGTGTGGTTAAAGATTATAATAGCAGGTAATGGGCTTAGTCCTACTAAACCTCTGAGACCTTATGCCAGTTACCTTTGCACTGAGATAACCCCAGGGTTGGTCTGTGGTTCCGACGTCAGCCATCACTGAATCAGATCAGAGCATAAAAGGAAAGACTCAAAAGAATAAAGTAAAACAATGAACTGGTTGATTGTGCTTACAATGGTCCTTATAATGTAACATACAACATACAACATTTCTCAAATTCACTTGGCATACATTAAAATTTAGTTGGAACTTAACTTTAATTACATTTTTAAAGTGTAACTAAACCCCTGGTCAGAGCCTAACTCCACACACTCACAAAATTTGAAAAATGCTGGAAAAGTGGGCAGAGCCCAGCAATGACAGAGGGGAAGAACCGAGGGCGGAGCTCAGCGGGGGCGTGAACCTGAGACCCGCAGTGACGGATTGATTGACAGCAGCTGTCAGACTGGCAAAGATGTAGACTTGAAGGAAGCTAGTAGCTTTGCTACGAAGCGGTCCTTCTAAGTGGAGGACATTTCTGTGCACACAGGGCTAGAGCCTTATCAGTTTGTGCCACTGGCTCAAACCACGGTCTCAACAACTCCCAAAGTTAAAGAGCGAAGTCTTGCAGCACAAGAGAGAATGGGGCCAGTGATAAAACGTTAGCATTGTATAATTTAGGCTAATGCTAGGCAAATGCTAACAAAGTTTCAGAAATTGCAAACCTATGCATTTAGTTTAATTTATGATTTAGTGTTAATTACACACAAAACAGAGATTTCAAGTCTCCCTCTACAACTGTTAAAAAACTCTTGTCTTGCAGCTCACTGGTCCTGGGAGAGAATGTGTTATAGATACTCAAGGTATAGCTATGAAATAAGACTAGTGTCAAGTCCAGTTAATTTAATAAGTATTATGCAAAAAAGACACAACTCTAACCAAATATAATATTTACATCCCAACAAAGTAGTGATAAACATTGTTTCTGATGTTGTAGGTAATGCACAGGTGTGACAGGTTGGTGAGTCGGCTGCATAAGTCCATCCAGACTTTGAGGCAGTAGCACTAAACCCCTGTGTTACAGGCACTAACACTTTTAATGTAGTGTTACACTTATCTTCAGCTTTTTGGTGAGACGTGGTTAAACAGGGTAGTTCCAGGAAGAAGAGAGCAATGTTTTTATAAATAAGTACATTTAATGTTTTACCCTCCTCTTCCACATACTGTACATGTGCACCAGCTCTTTCAGCGGTTATAGACACCTGTCTGCTGCAGTGTGGTCAGGTGGAGCTGGGGATACCTGGGCCAGCAGGTACAGGTCATACCTCCTTGTGCTGTCCTCACAGAGGATTCCAATACAGGATTTATAAATATAGTTGGTATATAAAACAATTGAAATATGAAGAAACAGTTATACCTGATGTTACACACAAAACAATTGTTTAAAAACATGCATTATAAAATCAGCTATAAAACTCAAAATGAACATGAACCAACATAAACATTTACAAAAGAATGTCTAAATGACACCCTTTTCTCAAACTGCCTTTACATAATTCTTATATTCTTTAGAGATTGTTCTTACAGTAAGCATTTTATATTGATATAATATTTTATATATACACACTTAAATAAAAAATAAATGTCATAGTAAATTCTCAAACATCATTTCAAGGCAGGTCCAAACTTTGTAAATCCTGCACAGTCAGGACAGAGGCTTTTTACTTTGTGTTTGAAAGTCACTGTCAGTTGCACTTATTGGAGCGAAGATGGTGAAAAGCAAGAGCCAGACTTAAACAGGCTGATCATAACTTCATGAGCTGTTCCAAAAGGTTTAAGAATCTTGAGTGTATTTAACAGTGTATTAGTGTTTACATTAGTCTAAATGTAGTCTCAGAAACTATAGTGCTAACTGCAGTTTTCAGAGTCTGAATCCAAGATGATAGACAGCAGCAAACTTGAAGATGACGTATCTTCAACAGTGACGCAGGAACAGTTACCAGGTCCTGAAAATAAAATAAACCATTTTAATAACAATAACATTATAGATTATCACACACCTCATGTGTTCTTGTTAGAGTATTTAAAACAAGTAATTGCACTATAACGGGAAAAAAAAACAACTAAAGAATGGGAATAAATGCATTACTTTGTACAGTTCATGGTGCTCTCACTTCCATCTGGATGTTAGCTGGAGTCAGCAGTGGACACCTCCCACCGTTTCCTCATTATTGGTGCAGAGCTAGTCCTGGGACACTCTGGCAGCTCCATCAGTGTCTGTGTCACATGACACACTCCTATTAGGCGTTTTAGCCTGGGTGGCTGAGTTTAATAAATTATTTGTTATCTTGAGTATATGATGAGACCCAAACATCTGGGTCCACAACTTTGAAAAACTGCACAATCCCTCAAAGATGCTTTACTTTTGCACAATCAGCCTTTTTATTTTAAACCATCAAACAATGGAATCAGCTCCTAGACAGTCTGAAGTTCTAAATCTGGTACAAAGCATATCTTTTCTTGTGAGATTATTGTTTTTGTTACTTTACCTAAGTAGCAACATGACAAAATTGATTAATTAACTTTAGCTTTACTGGGAAAAAACATAAATTGTTTTTAAAAATACTTAAAATGTTCACTCACCTCAAGCTGCAGTGGTGGAAATCCATGCAGGAGCAGCGTTAACGTAAGTGTATCCTGAGTCGGACGGTTTAAGCTAAAATTCGATAACTTTTTTGTCTTTAACGTGTGATCAAATCGTTTTTCTTTTGTGTTCAGACAACTAACTGGTATTAAAATGAAGTATAACTTCCTACGTTTTTAACCATATACATTTTTATTATAATTCTTTGAATTGTTTTTACTGTGGCCATAAAATGAGCGCTATCGCCCAAGCTTTTAGCGCTAAGCTACTATTATCCTGAGTCAGACACTACTATTATCCTGAGTCGGACACTCACCTTCTTGATGCAGGAGCTTGATTTGTGGGATTTTTTTTTAGCTTGCATTAGCTTTAGTTAGGTCTGGGATATTGCCGTTGGTGTTTACACACATTCGGTGCCCTAATATCCGTCCTTCAAAATAAGATTTCATGCCTTAGCCAAAAACAAAACACTAGAATGTTTATGTATAACTTGTTTACAGCCCCCTCTTCAGGATGTTTTTTGATCTCCTCCTTTCAGTAATGTTGATGTTGAACAAATTTCTTTCTTATCTTAGAGTTTAACTTATAACACTGTATTAGATCATGTATTATATTATAATCCTGGATTCACTTAAAGTGAAACAAAATATTAGGAAAATACAGTTTTCTAAGATAATAGGAAACAAGGAGCCACAACAATTACACCAAAACTTATTACTGATTTTAATAATTACAAATTAGATACTTTTGTTTTTACAAAATAGATAAAAAATTACAAAATAGATTTTAAAAAATTACTAACTTTAATGCATAAGCAAATATTTACAAATTATTATTCGTCATTGCACCGCAAAAAAATAAATTCTTCCTCCAGCTCCTCCTCCCAAGCCACACAGGTACAGTGAAACCATTTTTCACAACCGTCACACTGGACCCACGACACCAGTCCCTCGTCTGACTCTGAAAGGTCAGGCTGCCAGCACCGGCCACACCGCCACACATCATACTCCAGTTGTCTTTCTTTGGCGGTGTGACCTACACAAAGAGGACAATAGAAAGGTCAATATTTTATTGGGTTACAATATTAGGGAGCCATGTATAGCATTGCATATTAAATGTCTCAATTACTTATCCTATATGAAATTGTTTAAGACAAAAGAACCAAAATAATTAATTAATCACATAAACAGATTTTATGTATACTATATATTACTTTAACCAGCCTATATTTGTTGTTAGTATATGTTGTTTGTTGTTGTTGTTACTACCGGTAGATGTCGAGGGTCCAGCGGACAGGGAGAAGAAGCTGGAGGAAGATGATTGGATGGCTGTAAAAGAAGTGACAAAGAGCTTAGTGACAAATTGTCTACACCTATAACTAGTACAGCAGGTATTATCAAAGTTCATAGTTTATTGTCTTGGCTTCTTAATCGTATTACTTACATTGCAAAGGAGAGGAAGCTCTTGTGGTTCCCCGAAGGCCACCTGCTGCTGACGTTGATGGTTCTAATGACAAAAAATAAAAATAATACACTATTGTTATTAACAGTTAAATATGGCTTAATGATTGAAAGTGAATAATAGAGAAATTTACCCTCATCCTCTGATCAAAGCCACAGGCAGGCTCACAGGGACTGACGACGATGGTAATCTGCTGGAGGCAGGCAGCTGAAAACTGCGGGATGCTATAGAGGGGGTTGAGGGACCGGCAATGGGATGGCCGGAGCTGGCAGATGATGCCCCAGGGGACATTCCTCTTCTGCGGCTGGGGTGGGAGCCGCTAGGCAGGGCAAATGAAGGGTTCGTCAGGCCGATGTCTTCAGCCAACTGCTGCTCCTGGTCTTTTCTAGCCAGAGCTTGTGCTTCCCTCCTCGCTGCTCGGTCCTCCGCCTCCTTGATGGCCTCGGTCATCTCCTGAGCCGTCAGGACCTGAGCCTTCAAAATGTTCCTCCTAACCTTGCCAGTGGTTCGGGCAAAGTTTACCTCGGCCAGGAGGTGGGCCAGGTCCGCCGATATTCGGCCTGATGCTACCAGGGGATGAGTGTGTATTGGGTTGGGGGGGATGACAGGGAGGACAGGGGGAGGTGGGAATAGCCTCAGACCTGGACTTAGAAGATCCCGGTGGGGTTGGCGGAGGTGATGCGGTTCCTCGATGAGGCCCGGACGGCATGACCCGAGACCAGTCAATGGCCTTCGGGTCCAGAGGGTAAAGGCCACACCTCCGGAACCCAGCCACCACAACCCCCCGATCCTTTACCCTCTGGTATGAGTTTCTAAGGACCCTTGAAAACTCTTTTTTGGAAACCAAAAAATAGTGGCTAACATCCGACAGATCCCCTGCTATACCAAAGAAATCTGCCTTCAAGGGTCCAAAGAAACTCACATCCAGAGGCTGCAGGATATGAGAGGTGTGTGGCGGTAAGCACAGAAGAATGACCCCTTCCCTCTGTGCCGCCCGGACCAGCTCTGGTCCTAGGTGGGATTGGTGGCCGTCCATCACTAGCAGCAATGGCCGCTCCTTGGTGGTGTATAGGAGGAAATGCCTGACGAACCACTTCAGGAACAGGGTACCGTCTATGTACCCTGTCTGCGACTTCCCATAGAGGGCGTTGGGGACCCCATCCTTGTTGTAGGGCCCCCCAGGATATCCCCTCTTGCAGATAATAATTGGGGGGACAAGTCAAGTCATATGCATAAGTTGTTATTTATTTTGTGCACAAAACCTATTCTAGACGCTTCATAAAATGATTGTAGAACCACTGTAGTGTGATGGGCTTTGTAACAACGTCTTTAGTGCCTTTTGTGGGTTTTGAGAGAGAAAATAACATTGATGTCAATGAAGGCCTGTCTGAGCCATCGGATTTCAACAAAACTATCTTCATTTGTGTCTGAAGATGAAAGGAGGTCTTACGGGTGTCAAACGACACGAGGATAAGTAATTAATGACAGATATATATATATATTTTTTTTTAACTAACCTTTTGACATTGTAGAATCAAGTCATTTTTCTGTTTGTGTGTTCAGGTGGCAAACTTAGGAAAAGTAGCTAAGTCTCGTACCACTCAGACCAATGGAAGTATTTTTAAAAAATAAATCAGAATTATTTTGCCAACATTTGTCCCCAACACAATCTGAGGGTTAATGGCTAGTGGCTACTTTAGGTATTATTACATTAGCTAACTACCAACTAACCATATAAAATTAACAAATTGACGAGCACTTACTGGGCAGAATGTCTCTTCAAATCACGCACGAAATTGGAGGTTGTCGTCTGGCTATCTGTGATTTTAATGTTGCATGTCTTGCAACGCGCTGTTTGCCTTTTGCCATCTTGACCCTCGGTACCCCTCCAGCTGACATGTTGATGTGATTCTGATCTAAGTGGACGTGGTATGTGTAAGGTGCATGACTGATTCAGGGGCGGACTTTACCATTAGGCAAAGGTCGGCAATTGCCTTGGGCCCCGAGCTACCTAGGGGCCCCCAAAATGCCCCATTAACGTGCTTGAAGATTTTTATTTTTTTTTACTTCGTGCAAAATATATATTTCTAAAACTCCATTTGCGAAAAATGGCATCAAATCATTAGTGTCGCAGACAGGAGGCCCCCCCCCCCACCTGACTACATTGGACTATTCCATTATTTCACTTAGTGCGCATCTGCGAAAGTGACAAGGCTGTAATGCGCCAAAAAACTGATGAAGAAGACAGAGTGTACAGAGAGAGAGTGTTGAAGCTACCCAAGCGGTGCTGAAAAAAGGAAGAAACAGGAGGCAAGCAAAAAGTTTTTAGCAAAATTGCCGAAGTTAACAAACTTTTTGTGATGCCCGGCCCGCTGACAATGTTAGCATTGCTGCTAGCGTGGAGGAGCTACCCGTTGCGCCGGCGCGCAGTGCTAGCCCAGGCTGCTCAAGCGATATTGCTGCTAACGTTAAATGCATGGCAATTTTACAGGATGAGGAGGATCCTTCAACTGCAGCTGCAGGTAACAAAACTTCCGCGTTCACTTTCAGTGACAGTGATAATAATGATGACGATGTCTATAACGAAAAAGACGACAATTCCAATGAACAACTAATGAGTACTAGCAGTCATTCTGACCAATGTGTTACACTTGGACTTGAAGATGGAAATCTATGAGCTTTATGGATTTCTCTACTCACTCGATACAATGAGAAGCACTGAGAAGGAAGGGAAGCTGGATGAATGCTGCCACAGATTAGAGCAAAGGATTAGATAGATTAGATTAGATTCAACTTTATTGTCATTACACAAGTACAGGTACAAGGCAACGAAATGCAGTTTAGGTCTAACCATAAGTGCAATAGCAGCAAGTGCAGGATACATACAATGGTTGCATAAGTGCAGGATATGGAGATGTACAGGATTTACAGGTAATATGTACAATGAATATAAATATACAGATGGTTATTACTATAACAGGTGAGTGTGTGCCATAAATATAATTACAGGTGTCTCTTTCTATAAACAGTATTTACAGGTGAATATGTACTATAAATGTAAATGTAATATACAGATGTCTCTAACTATAAACAGAATTTTACAGGTAGATGTACACAATTGTATGTTAGCTTAAGGTAAGCAGTAGATTTAAGGTAGTGCAATGAGCATGGAACGACATTGATGCAGAAGATCTGAAGCTTGAGGTTAAGGGTGCAGTTAGGTCATTCCCGCCACATGTCTCATCACCATTTGAGATGCTTGACTATATATATAAAGAGAATTTACTTGACATATATCCAAATTTGAGTATAGCTTTCAGACTCCTCCTCATTCTCCCTGTTACAGTAGCTGAGAGAAGTTTCTCATCACTGAAACTAATCAAAACGTACCTCAGATCAACTATGTCACAGGACAGGCTGTCTGCTCTAGCTGTTCTCTCCATCGAGCAGGAAGTCAGGAAGTCACTGGATATGGAATCAGTGATAGCAAGATTTGCTGAGGCCAAAGCTCGCAAGGTCAGATTATAGTGCTTTAGACATGACAATACAGACACTCACTCACACACACAGACACACTCACTCACACACACAGACACACTCACTCACACACACACACACAGACACACTCACTCACTCACACACACACACAGACACACTCACTCACACACACACACACAGACACACTCACTCACTCACTCACACACACAGACACACTCACTCACACACACAGACACACTCACTCAATCACACACACAGACACACTCACTCACACACACAGACACACTCACTCACTCACACACACAGACACACTCACTCACTCACACACACAGACACACTCACTCACACACACAGACACACTCACTCACACACACACACACAGACCAAAGAGAGAAGAAGAAAAAGACAGGCAAAGACCAAAGAGAGAAGAAGAAAAAGACAGGCAAAGACCAAAGGGAGAAAAAGACAGGCAAAGACCAAAGAGAGAAGAAGAAAAAGATAGACAAAGACCAAAGGGAGAAGACGAGAAAGATGCAAAAACAGAGACAAGGGAAATGAAGAAATGGTCAGAAAAAAGGGAGAGCAGGAGAAAGTCAGTGAAAGAAAAAAGGTAAACATTTTAAAAGGTAAGTTATTTTTCCTAATTGATCACTTATTGTCTTGTGTGTTTCTTCTCACTTTAGTAACACAAGGCAGAAGTCCAAAAACAACATGTAGCAGCAAGCAGATCCATATAGAAGATACTATCAGAACAACCAAGGTAAATGACAACCAATGACACCTCTTCCCTGTGTAAATGCACAATACATATTATTGTACAGAGAAAATTTTATGTAAATACAATTTTACAGAGGATACATCTGTTAAACAGAATGTTGTTCTGTGTTTTTTATTTTTCTTCTTTTTTTCTTACAAATACAACTCCAGATGTCTATACATCATTGCTGTGTGAAGACTGCTGAAGAAAAGTAACAAGTAGGGCTTTTTTTTTTTTTTTTTTTTTAATAAGGATTGACAAAAGGAGGGAAACAAGAGATGTAGAGGGCCCCATGTCTGTGTTTGCCTTGGGGCCCAAAATGTCTAAATCCGCCCCTGCTGATGATAGCGGCGTGATCCAGTCATGACAACGCTATTTTCAGCCTGCGCTCCAGCTGGGCCAACTTTATTTTTTAAATAATTTATATATTTAAATTCAAACTGAAAACATGATGTGATTAACACTCAAGTCATTCAAGTCATTGTGTCTCATGTCAAGTCCCGAGTCTTTAACCTCCAAGTCCGAGTCAAGTCTCAAGTATTTTATTTTTTGTCAAGTCAAGTCATAAAATAGCGACTCGAGTCGACTCGAGTCCAAGTCACCGAGTCACAAGTCCCCATGTCTGCTAAATACCCCTTTGGGTATTCAGGTTGTAAGGGTGAAGGATGTGATGAGGAGTTTAAAATGACTGCTGCAGGACGGAACCCTGTGGAAAGTGAAAAAACAACCACACAAAACAAATTCAAGCCCACTCACCACAACAAGGTGCAGGCCTTGAGTGGGAACATATAAGACGGGACAACAACCGTTAAATAAAATGCACATCCAGAAACAGGACATAAGGATTAAAAATAATAGCACAAGACAATACAGGACATTTTAACATTCTCAACCTCTTCAATGTAACTGACACTTACCTTTTCAGCAATACATACCTGCCGTGACCGTCGAGGCTTTGGATGTTTGTCTTTTGAAAAAAAGGAATTGGTGGGCACAGCAGTCTTTCCCTGTTAAAAAAGACATAAAGAAAAGACATTATGTGGCATTGTAGCTACTTTATTTAATTGATTTAGATTCACAGTTGTACATATTTTTTATTTAGAGCATTCCTGTATCAACGAGATGTGTTCATGTGTTCAACTTGACACCACAAAAGTAATAGTAATCTATGGTCACGCCCCTCGCAGGAAGCAGTAAAGTAAGTGAGTAAGTAAATTTTATTTATATAGCACCTTTCACAGATATAAATCACAAAGTGCTTTCAAGCCCAATCAACTAAAAGCTTGTTTAAATAAAAGTGTCTTCAGCTGCTTTTTAAAAGAATCAACAGAAACGTCCACTCGTAGTGACAGGGGCAGGGTGTTCCAGAGTCTGGGGGCGACTGCTTGGAAAGCCCAGTCTCTCCGAGTTTTTGGGGACCGTTAGAAGGTTTTGACCAGAAGATCGAAGAGCGCGGGAGGAGCAGAGCCGGATTAACGCAAAGGCAAACTAGGCACGTGCCTAGGGCCCGATTGGCGGGATGGGGCCCAGACAGAGGGGCAAAAAAAAAATTTAAAAAAATTTAAATAAAATAAAAATACAAAAAAATTTACAAATGTCCTATCTACAATTTATTCCAATATTTATTAATTAACTAAAAAAAGTGACAATGTTTATCTTAACCATAGACTGTTACATTACGTCACATTAACGCCAGCCCATGACTGTATTTATATAGAGGCGCCAGCCAGTTAAGTCCAAGGAGACGTCAGCGGCGGTCAGAGCGGGACAACAAATCTAGCAGGCAGGTGTGTTTTGAGAAGCCTAACATTCAAGATGCTTTCGGGTGCGGCAAAACGTAAAAAGAAAAAAAATGAAGAGGAACAAAAGAAGAGACAGCGGGGGGCTTTACAGAAGTTTCTGTCGGGCAGCCGTCCAACAGCTGTGCACCTGCTCGAGTCAGCAGAGCCATAGGCCGAGCCAGGCCCGGAGACACGGCGCGAAAATGCGGTGGAAGATGCGGCGGGAAATGCGGCGGAAGATGCGGCGGGAAATGCTGCGGAAGACGCGGCGGAAGATGCAGCGGAAAATGCGGCGGAAGACACTGTAGCGCCCGCGCCGTCAACATCAGCCCCGTCACAGAAGGACAAACTGATGGAAGAACAGCAGCCAGCCAGAAGTGAGCCCAATATCGTTTTGCAGCAGGAGTCTCTAGACCCAGAAAGGGTATTAACAAGCTACCCATCTGATCCTGCAAAGTGGGACCAAATTGATGACAGGATGCGTGAGTACTTTGCACTAAACCATCCCTGTCAAATTATTGGAGATTTCTCTGCATCACAGAGGAAATATGGAGACATTAACCGAAGCTTAACCAAGGAACATTTCTTTAGAAAAAAGATAAATGGAGAAATCCTGTCAAGAAAATGGTTAGTGTACTCACCGTCTGCTGGCACTGTATTCTGTTACTGGTGCAAGTTGTTCAGTAGTAAGTTTTAAGTTACAAGAAAATCTAATTCAAAATGATAATAAAAGATAAAAACAAATGTAAAAAAAAGAAATAAATCAATAAAAGAATAATGGCATGGCCCTACTTTACATATGATATAATAATCATGTATGGCTCCCATAATTGTACAAAGTCCTTTATTTTACCCTTGGAGATATAAGTCAGCCTTTCCAGTGCAATGCACCCTGAAAGTTCTTGTTTTATAGAAGATGCTTCCATGCTCTTCCAATTCATAGCAATGGCTCCTCTGGCATGTAACAATCCAAAGTCCAATAGTCTAGTGTGTTTCTTTGTTTGTGAGAAACCTGTAGGATATATTCCCAGTACACAAAGTTTGGCACAAATGTGGTATTTTAAGATTAAGATAAACCATTCAGACAAACAATTAATGACATCCTTCCAGAACTTCTTTGTACCAGAACATTCCCATAGACAGTGAATTTTGGCATTTTGTACATATCAGGAATATTGCTAGACATATGATTGAGTTTTTTTAGGTGTTATATAAACCGTTGTCAACCATTTATACTGTAATAATTTAAGCCATGTGTTTATGATTTGTTTTTGCGCCTTTAAACATGCTTCAGTCCATTCAAATTCCTCTATTTGTTCTTGAATGTCTTTACTCCATGCGTTTAATTTGTCTACAGCAGATTCTTTAGAGTTAGATATTATTAAATTATAATATTTTGACAATTGGCCCTTTTCACCTCTTTTTTCAATTATTTCCTCAATTTATGACAGTTTGGGAATGTACATAATCTCTGTAGACCTGGAAGACATAAAACTTTAAAGCTGTGAATGTTAAAAAAAAAAATGTTTTGGGAATCTGGTGTTTATCACACAATTCTTGAAATGTAAGAAGTATTCCATCCATAAACAAGTCTTTACTAGTCTGAATACCTTTAGTTTTCCATAGTTTAAATCCTCCATCCTTATATTCATTACTATTTATTGTTAGACAGTTTCTAAATGGTCTTGAAAGCAAAGGGGTCATGTTTGCCTTTTTGTTCCTAATTACAACATTTATAAATGTTGTAAGCTAATGCATTTTGCAGGAAATCTTAATTAAATGTGTTGATTAAATGTAAACAGAGCAAATAAGATAAACTTATTTGGTCTGTTTACATAGTTTACTGACACCTATTGGTTATTTACCACTGCCTTAACAATGACACTCCCAATGGATGAGGATAATTTAATAGCATTTAATAGAGCCGTGTAATGACGTATAAATAATGAATATAAAAAAAAAAGTCTGATAGACTGTTTAATATACAACACAACCAATTTGACTAGGCTATGTAAAATGTGAATTCACTTTTATTAGTAACTTTGGTAAGTTTCAGATTTCAATTCATAAATAACATCGATGGAGGGGGGCCCAGAAAATGCAGCCTGCCTAGTGTAGTCCATTTATTTAATCCGGCTCTGGGGAGGAGTAAGGGGTCAGCAGGTCAGTGATGTACTGGGGGGCCTGTCCATGCAGAGCTCTAAAAGTCAAGACTAAAATTTTAAAATCAATTCTGAATTTGACTGGAAGCCAATGTAATGAGGATAAAACCGGGGAAATGTGAGCCCTTCTGTTGGTTGAAGCAGTCTGTCCCTGCCACTGTATCAGTACTTTCCCACTATGTCCACTGGTTCTAACTGGTTTCAACAGGTGAGTGAGTAGGTGTCTAATCTAGGTGCAATGTAGCAAAGTGAGCAAATAACAAGTGTAAAAAGAGTGCATCTCAATAGAAAAATACTAACAAATTGATGGACTAAGATAGATAGATAGATAGATAGATAGATAGATAGATAGATAGATAGATAGATAGATAGATAGATAGATAGATAGATAGATAGATAGATGGATAGAAAAACAGCTTTCAGTCAGTCTGCCGTTTATTTTCGAGCTTCCAAATAATGGAATATTATTCCAACTACCATCAGAAAAATTAATTTAACTGGATTATTTTACTCTCTTTTAAAAATGTGGCTTTTCAGATAAGACTTGTCAGTATTAAACCCCTCTGTGCCCTGCTGTTTTAACAACTTCTGTTTCTCTTTGCTTAATAAGATGTCTGTAGTGTAACTAACGCATGTTTTCTATTTGTCCTTTTTAATTTGGACAGTGTGTTTTATTTGTCTCCCTAATGGCCTGCATGTAATTAATGATGTTTCTGATAAAGCTGCTGCTCGCTTGTGACTCACTGTGCAGTTCTACAATAACCCATGTGGACTACAGTTACTCCTTGTAATAAAAATGACACAAAGCTTTGGGTACCCTCAAATCAGTGCAGAAGCAATCCGTCTCAAAGTGTTGACTGCACAAGTAAAGTAAGTAAGTAAGTAAAATTTGTATATCCTTTGTATAGCACATTTCACAGATAAAAATCACAAAGTGCTTCACAACAACAGTTAGAATACACAACACTTATAAATACATTACAGCACATAATCAAGATAAACAGAAGTACACATAAGGCCACCCTACAGTCTAGTTAAAAGCCTCTTTAAAAAGAAGAGTTTTCAACTGGGTTTTAAAATTTTCCATACAATCCAAGCAGCGTATGGAAGGAGGCAAAGCGTTCCACAACCGAGGTGCCACAGCTTGAAACGAACGGTCCCCTCTAGTTTTAAAATGTGTAAAGGGAGCAACTAAAAATCTCTGGCCTGTTGATCTCAGACTACATGAGGACGTACGCAGCTGTATCAGGTCAGAGATGTATGGGGGCGCCTGTCCTTGTAAGGCTCTAAAAGTTAGAACCAAAATTTTAAAGTGCATTCTAAATTTCACTGGTAGCCAATGAAGAGAAGCTAAAATTGGAGTAATATGTGCCCTTTTACTCGTGTGGGTTAAAAGCCTAGCAGCAGAATTTTGGACTGGAGACGACAAAGATCCTTCTTATTAAGGCAAATAAAGAGACTGTTACAATAGTCTAAACGAGACGAAATAAAAGCATGGATAATCATCTCCAACTCGGCCTTTGACACCAAGGCTCTTATCTTAGAAATGTTCCTTAATTGAAAGAAACAGTTTTTAATAAGTTGGTTCGAGTGTTTCTCCAGAGACATGGCCGCATCAAAAACAACACCTAAGCTCCTGAGACTCGGCTGAACAGACGAACCTAAGGCACCGATATGTTGTTTTATCTGGGGAATGCTCTGTTCAGGGGCAATGATTAAAGTTTCAGTCTTGGCTGAATTCAGTATTAAAAAGTTATCGTTTAGCCAATTTTTGATCTCACTCAAACAGATGACAATTTATATAACTCAGTAGGCTTAAAAGAACAGTATAACTGAATGTCATCTGCATACAAGTGATAAGAGACATCCTCAAACTGGCTTATTATCAGTCCTAGAGGAAGTATATACAGAAGGAAAAGAATCGGTCCCAGGACAGAACCCTGAGGAACACCACTCGACAAACCTATGGTATCTGACATGATCTGGTTTATAAAAACACTAAAACTTCTACCGGTAAGGTAAGATGAAAACAATTTTAAAACTGATCCAGATATCCCTAATAGATCCTGAAGTTTATTAAGCATAATATTGTGATCAATAGTGTCAAAGGCAGATGTAAGGTCCAGTAAAACTAACACTGTATGTTTCCCAGAATCAGCTGACATCAAAATATCACATGAAACTTTCACCAGTGCAGTTTCCGTAGAATGTTTTTTACGAAACCCTGATTGATATTTGTCAAAAATATCATTTATCTCTAAGAAAGTAGTAAGCTGCTCCGTTACCACTTTCTCTAGAATCTTAGCCATGAAAGGAAGTTTAGATATAGGCCTATAATTTATGGGTTGCAATGGGTCTAAACTAGGCTTTTTAAGAACAGGTTCAACAATAGCATGTTTAAAAAAGTCAGGAACCACACCAGTTAAAAGAGAAGTATTGATAATTTCTACAACACAGGGGCCAATACTATCAAAAACCTGCTTAAACAGCGAAGTCGGGAGAACATCACTATGGCCATAAGAGGGCTTCAACTTATCTAGCAGAGTGGTAATATCATGTAATGTCACTAATTTAAAGGAGAAACACGGATGGGAAGGAGCAAAAGTGCAAGCCTTGTATGCAGAGTGAGGTAAAATGCTAGCTCTAATATCCTTAATTTTCTCAACAAAGAAGTCAAGGAATACATTGCTTTTTGGCAGAGAGAGCTCCGCAATTGGAGAAACAGATGGTGAAACGATAGAATTAATGGTATCAAACAAGAATTTGGAGTTTTTCTTATTAGAGGATATTAGCTGAGAGAAGTAGTTAGTTCTAGCACTTTTCAGGAGTTCATTTAGAGAAGCAGTTAATTCCCTAAGATAAAGCCTGTGAACTTCAAGTTTAGTTGTTTTCCATAAGCGCTCTATTTCCCGACGTTTACTTCTACAGCTCTGAATAGATGCATTTATCCACGGACAGGGCTTTTTAATAGAGACAGTGTTTGATTTCATAGGAGCCACTTCATCTAAAATTGCTAAACATTGGCTGTTAAAAGACTCAGCATACACATTTACATCATTGCAGCCCCTTAGCTGGCATGGATCAAACAAAACAGCAAACTTCCCAGCAACATCCTGGTTAATAACTCTCTTTTGGGCCTTAATTCTTAGAGGCGGGGGGTCCCGAGGGAAGTTCAGATTAAAGAAAACACAACTATGATCACTCACATGTACATCCTCCACACACACATTTACTATCTCAAGACCTAATGAGAAAACAAGGTCTAGGGTGTGCCCCTTTAAGTGTGTAGGTCCTGAGACATGTTGCGTAAAATTAAAAGAGTCAGTAATGGATAGGAGATCTGTAGCTGCAATGACATATCATCAATATGGAGATTAAAATCTCCAATAATTAAAACTTTCTCCAGCTTGATCAAAGAGGTTAAAAAGTCAGTAAAATCAGCGAGGAAGATACCTGCAGGACCAGGAGGGCGGTAAATTAACACACAATGAAATATGTTAACAGAACCAACCTTAATCATCTGTGACTCAAAAGAGGAGAAGGTTTCATTGTGGATTTCTCTGCATAAAAATCTGTCACGATACACAACAGCAAGGCCACCGCCTCGGCGAGCCGTTCGAGGTGTCCCAATCACTGAGCAGCCTGCAGAACAGAGCTCATTTAAATGAACAGCTTCCATTTCCTTTTGCCACGTTTCTGTAAGGAACATAAAATCCATCTTTTCCGTGGTGAAAAGATCGTTGATGGCATGCGCCTTATTAGTGATGGAACGAGCATTGAGCAGCGCTAAACGGAGCGATGATGGCAGACCGGTCTCCTTATTTGCAAGTTGTAGTGGCCGCAAAGATCTGGTACAGTCACGTGATTTCCAGCGGTGTCGCCAAGCGCTGGTCAGGGAGGTCGGCCACAAACTGCAGTTTCCTAACTGCGTCTCCACCTCCACCCCACGGTGACAAAAGGGGATCTCGTCCCATGGGCAGGATGAGCTGAGGGCGACCCTGGAACGGAGTGCCACTAGCACATATATCCCGGGGGAAAACCGGCAGCAGCCACCGCGGCCGCCGCAACAGCCTCATCCCGACCCGAACGCCAGCTCTGCAACCCCTTTTCCTTCGTCTCTTCTTGGGATTTCCACGGCCCCGAAGCAAAAATTGGTAATCAAATAGGCCAGGTACACACACCAACGGGGGTGGAAAAGTTTGATTATAACTCTCCCAGCTGTTACAGAGTCTTTCCATATACACTCCAATGTTCCCCAGCAAACACGTGAATGTGGGGCCCACATGGGTTTTACATGGGCTACAGGGGTACAGAGTGGGCATGGGCCCAAAATAGGCATCTTATCTGGGGCCCACCTGGGTTAACCGGCTAGCAGCCAAATGGGTAAAACCAAGTGGGCATCCCATGTGGTTGCCAAGTGGGTAATTATTGGAAAATCTTTGCATGGTCTTTTGTTTTATTAAGTATACAAGTCCAAACAATTATTCCATGAGTTATTGTGTTCACATGTACTTTTAAATTTACTTTTAAAAATTACTTTTTGTAATGTTATCAATCTTAATTTAGTCATATGTTAAATAAAAATCAAATTGACAATATTCTAACTGTCAATACACATATCCTTCAAAATATATTTATTTATGGAATTTGTGTAAAAGTGTGCTTTGACAAAATAAAAAAGCGAACATCAAGCAATTATACCATTTCTGATTTAACAAAATTGTAAGGTCAAAGGAACTCACGCAGCAATTCCCAGGCCCCTGTCAACTTTATCGCGAGATCTTAAACGGGACTACCCATCCCCCACTTGCTGTTGCGCGCCACTTTCCCTCATTTTACTGAGTGTAACTCACTTTTTGTGGTGGATTTGCCATCAAGACTGTCTATTATATTCAAGGTAAGAACTACAAATAACTGCAAAGTAAAATGTATTAGAAATACTTCGTTTTTACCACATAACAATAACCAAAATTATTAGTTTAGCCCTTCTAGTTAGAATCTTGAAAGTTAGTTCGTTACATATATATTTCTCAGTCTTTGTGCCTCTTTTAGAGAATTTTTTTTACCTTAACAAAAACGACAGAAAATACAATATTAGTAGAGTATTATATTTTCTTATAATTTATGAATCATAAACTGTGTATTATTAAATTGTTTCGAGTTGAGGGATCCACACTTCCGCAGCCATTTGATTTTCTTTCAGTCAGTGTAAATCAAAAAAAGGAAAAATATATCAAATTGGTGAATGGATCTTTTTGTGTTTGGTTTTACACAAAATCGGAAAACGAAAAGGGCCGGAAAATCTTTTTAGGGCCACTGGCAGAGTAAGAATGCAAGACTGAGGAGCAACTGTTTTGTCTTATTTTTCTAACTTTTACATATTACATTCCAAATATGTTGTTAAAGCATTACTGCACTTTTTGTTTTGTATTTGAGTTTTAAAAAGTTTTCATTAAATGAAAGCATGAGCTACTGTATTTTCTTATTTTAAGCCAAACATTTCACTACAACTACAGTGGGTTATATGTATTATATTTGTATTTAGGGGTTTACTGTAAAATAAGGTAACCCAAGCAAGTATGTTAGCCCATACATATAGCTGTTGTGGCCCATAAGGAACCTAAATAAAACCCAACTGGGTCCCATCATTAACCAATGTAAATAGTCTCTTGTGGGCCCCACATGAGATTACCCAGCTGGGCCCTAGAGAGAGCCCATCATAAACCCATTTGGGCCAACCCATGTTGGGCCACCATGGAAACTGTGGACAAAATTAGCTGGGCTCCTGTTGGGTAGCCCAGTTGGGCCCCTTAAATCAGCCCAGATGTAACCTATTTGGGCCCCACATGGGTGTGTTAGCTGGGTCAGAGTGTCACGATCGTATATCTGAACAGCGGTGACACAGTGGTTTAAAGGCAAGGAGAATGTGACCATAAAAGAGACATACACTAACAAATAAAATTGATACGCAGTAGCGTCTCATTTGTATGCACAACCGACTGGAAGAGGTAGGAGTCCTGTTCTGTATCCTCATCTTCAACACCCACTGGTCCAGTCTGTCTGGATCACCTAGAGGAAAACTTAAACAAACAAACATAAACACATTAAGTGTTAATATGACCTTAAAAAGGTTACCAAACTAGTACCGTACATATAGTGTTACAATAACAATTGCAGGGTAGGGTTAGGGTAGATAACAACAGGGCTTCACATAAACAAAAGATCATGATCATAAGCTTATAATAATTTCTCTTAGACTAAGTGACTAAAAAAAGATCATGTTTTAGCATAAGCTATGTATATGTTTACATTGGCAATATTTTTTTTAAGCACAGATTTATAAAAATTAAAATAGTTTATAGCTTAGATGTATTGAATGTAACTGAAAAGTGTTAACAGCACTAGGTACTACCAAGCCTCTCCCATGGAACCTCTAAAATGGTCGTCGTGTAAGGGCGCCGCCATATGGTGATTTTACAGCGAAATACAGCAATATACCTCCGTCCACCAGAGGGCATGCTCCAAAAGCGTAATTATAAGGAGAAACCCAATGGCGACTTTACAAGAATAAAACTCATGTTTACAGCCTTAACATGCGTTAAGCCAGCAAGTATCACGGAGCTAGCCACTTGTTAGCCAGCTAGCCACACGAAGTGCGCATAGCTTGTGATTGACACATGCAACACCCACATTTATGCTCAAAACTACACTTTTCAGATAGCATAAGAGTTGTCACGTAGTAAAAACTTAGCTCTAGAGACCGGAGCCATCTTTTGTACCAGGCTGTAAACATGAGTTTTACTCTTGTAAAGTCGCCATTGGGTTTCTCCTTATATTTTTGCTTTTGGAGCCTGACCTCTGGTGGACGGCGAGATATCACTGTATTTCGCTGTAAAATCGCCGTATGGCGGCGTTCTTACACGAGGACCATTTAAGAGGTTCCATGGGAGAGGCTTGGTTATCCATCGAAGGTAAGAGCGATGGATAAATATTTGAAAAGAAAAAGTAGTCCTTCTGACCTGGGTCCTGGAGAATATTTCGACCCAGATAAAGGCTTTAGCCTGAGCAGTGGGCCTAAGAAAGCCAAAAAACCTAAGCTCAATACAATACAATGAAAGTTATCTTGCCTTTGGATTCACATTAAACTGGGGAACCAACCGAGCCAAAGTATTTCAGTTCTGCTCCTTTTCTCCACAACCTGTCTATGCAAGGAGGGCTTTTCAAGCATGACGGCTATAAATATGAAAAAAAGAGAGAGACTCACACTTAGATCTTTGTGTGTGTCTTTCTTCAATTCCTGTAAGAATATTAACTATACTAAACAGGCCCAGGTTTCAGTAAACTGAGACTAGAATTTCATTATATTTAAATAAATATAGTTTTTGTGCCATTTTTGTTTCTAATGTAAAATGTGTGCCGCAGCTCAAAAAAGTTTGGGAAACAGAAGTTAAATTAACTTATTAACATATTACTTATTATATTGACATTGTGTCTTCTCTTTCCAGTTCCTCTCCTCGCCAAAGGTTTTCCCAAAACTTTCAATCGGACTTTGCAGGGTGAGTACCTCTGCGCCAAAACCAGCTAATACAGAAATCTTTGCCCTGTATTAGCTGTATTAGCTTCCTCTGAAAATGCCTAATGCCTGTATGTATTTACAGACTCCCAAACATCGGCAACACGTGCTATATAAACGCGTGTCTGCAGACCGTCATGTCCCTGGACTCTCTGGTGGGCAGGGTCGAGTCCCAGGAGAGGGTTTGGGTTCACAGTCCAGATGCCTCACTGCTCAGGTACAGCCAGCCTTTAGATGTTTTACTTGAGGCTTGAATATGTCAGGACAAAATAGGGGCCAGAGCAGTTAAAAAAATAAACCAAAAAGTCAAAAGCTCCATTTTTTCTGGGATACGAGCAAGCTGTGAGTCCCTTTTAGGATTGTTTCTTGTCGTTTTGCAATTGCCATTCACTTTTCTGAACATCACAGCGATCTCTCAACAGGCCTTTTACTCTTCTGTATGCTTCCGTTTCCTCAGGATTCTCATGAGTTAACACAGTTTGAGCAGATTAGAGACCTGACCCCTTCATTAAAATACTTTGCGGCCAAAATGGGCACCATCTACACCTGCCCCGTGGAGGCCGAGCTGGTGTTTGAGATGGAATGCACCAGGACCTGAAAGAGGTACAGAGAGTAAACAGGCTGATTCTCAAAATGTCCCGAGCGCTGAAGGCACCTTACCTCATGTACCGCATGTGTTTTTTCGTGTTCAGATGCGGTGGGCACAATTCTCAGAATGAGCTATTCACACATATGTTGCTTAGCGTGGTTCCCCAAGGCTCAACTGGGGACATTCTCACCAGCTACCAGGAGGTCAGTTCATAGATCATGTTAAATAATGTTAACAGAATCTAATAAGGTTAAAGTTCATGCCATTTATTTGACTTTTGTGTCATAGTTTAAGGGGATTTCAAAGTAAAACAAAGACTTTCAAGTCACTTAAATTTGATTTAGGAATCTATGCATCCAAATATACACACACAGTCCCTCTAGTCTGTCCTGGGGCTTGTAATAATGGCAAAATGTGGTCGCTATGTAAAATATCAGAAATACCATATTTTTCGCACCATAAGACGCACCCGACCATAAGACGCACCTGGTTTTTAGAGGAGAAAAATAGGAAAAAAAAATATTCTGAACCAAATAGTGTAATAAAATATTTAATAAAGTATAACAGAATAATATTTGAATTATATGACTGGAGTGAAGGGCATGCACTGCTGTACTGTAACACCGCCTACTACATGCTATCCTCCAATAGCATACGGCGGTGACACAGTACAGCAGCATCGCGCCTTCCTGCACACATCGGCTTCCGTAAGGAAGGTGAGGGAGGACCCGCTGCCGCTCTGCCACTACGGTAAGGCAAGGTGACACGGGGCGGGGGAGGGATGATGCAGTTTCCAGGGACACGGAAGCTAGCGCGAGTTGCAGAGCGGCAGCGGGTTCTCCCTCACCTGCTGCCGCTCTGCAACTCGTCTTATGTTGCAAAGCGGCAGCCTGCGGACCATAAAAAAGTGCCTGCGGACCATAAGACGCAGGCACTTTTCCTCCCACTATTTGGTGAAGAAAAAGTGCGTCTTATGGTGCGAAAAATACGGTACTTGTTTTAAAATGAAAATGTATCAGACTGGAAGCAGCCAGTAGCTTATGGAGAGTGTCAGCACAATTTGTGGACACAATGTCTTTCAGTAACTTGAAAATATTTTGATGAAGGTTGCAATAAATAACAATGTTTATGTTCTGTTTTTTTCTCAGGAGCAAAGTATTGAGTACAAGTGTAAATGTGGAAGAGGAGACACCTCGTCTATGAAGATGACTTTTGTCACTCTGCCTCGGTAGGTTACCTTTAAACTTATTCAGCCTAAACTATGATCCCTTTAACATGGCCCTGTAAAATATGAGTAACTTATAACTAAATCTCTTTCCTTGCAGTGTGCTCGTCCTCCATCTGAAACGCTTTGAGTACAAAGCAAAATGTGAACATAAAAAGATCAATGTTCCACTGAAAATTGACAGGGAAATAATTGTTTCTGCCAAAGATGTTAGCATAATATCGACATACAAAAATACTCCTGAACTTGCTGCATGTTTATTCAAATATGTAGATAATAAAATGTTAAGCTAGTATCTGTGTCTGTTCAGGATTTGGCCTGCTTCACTCTCGTCAGCATCATCTCCCACTTTGGTCAATCGATGAGAAACGGTAATTAAGAATTGAGACACAGCGGACTTAATTATAAAAGTGCTTTTTTTTAAATGCCTGCACTGTGTCACCAACAACTGTTTCTTTGCTCCCAGGCCACTACATTTGTGACGCCATTCCTCCAGTCCCCTGGAGATTTCTGACGAATGGCTGACATATGATGAACGGGGGCTAGGGTTTGTAAAAAACGTCAGAAGGCAGCCTACATTCTGTTTTACCGCCACAGCGGTTTACAGGACACCACCACAAAAACATTTCCGTAACACTCCAAAAGCTGTTCAACTGTTTAGTTCAATTCCCTGAGAGCTGCATTAATGTGGGGTTTCAACTTTTTTGGGGGGTCTCACAAGACTTGATGTTGCATGGAGTTTGAATATGTTTTGGGGGTGTCTAGTCTATGTTCAATGCTTAGTGAAGGGAATTGGACTAAGATAGCCACCTTTACTTCTGTCTCAAGCCACTGGTCTTCTTTGGCCAAAACCTTGCCTTCTGCAAAGTAGTGTTTGTCCTTTTTAAATGTGGGTTATTAGGCCCGAGCCGGTGATGACCGGGAGGGCCTATTGTTTTTGCTCGGATTTTTTTTTTTTTTTTTTTTTCTTCCGACCCAATGATCCTAAATTTGACCCAGTGAACATGCACGAAAAGTCATTTTATTGGTCCCAGACTTCAAGCTCGGCGAAAAATTTATGTATTTGAAGTCGCCAAAAAAATACAAAAATGACTCAGTGGCGACCCTACAAAATCAAAATACATTAGGCCTATGGAAAGTGAAAGTAACTTTTTTACAACGTAGAAAAATGAAACTTGGTACATCCATAGGACACCTCAGGGCAAACAGAAAAGTCAATGACAGCCACACCCTAAACTCAACAGGAAGTCCGCCATGTGGGGTGAAACGCGGCCACTAAAATCGCACTTTGCGCAGAAAGATGCAAATCATTGTGTTTTAATCTAAATGGCCCCAAATTTGGTGAGTATCATCTAGACACGTGTGCCAACCAAAGTTGTGACTTTGTTTTTGATATCTTATCGGGTATGGGTGTGGCAAGCCTGTAACGAGGTGGCCATTTTTGTGAAAATAAACGTCTCTTAACTCTCAAACGCCTTCTCGGATCGAGTTGGAACCAAAAAGGCGTTTGTGCACATTCATGACCTGAACACAAAGATATGTAAATAAAAGGGTTATCTTTAGAAATGGCTCTCCAGCGCCCCTACAAACTTATAATGGGACCCAAGAATTTAGTTTGTCATAGAGACATAAAATTTTGTACACACATCTCTTATGTCATGACAAGCATAAAAGCCAATGACAACCACCCCTATCTATAAATGTGTTGCCATAGCAACGTCCCAAAAATGTGAAAAAGTCAATGGGAAGTGAAATTTTTAGTTTGTTGTAGGCAAATAAAACTTGGTACACACATCCACCATGGGCTTATGAACAAAAAGCCAATGGGGACCACACCTATCACACACAGGAAGGCGGCCATTTTGAATTGAAAATGTGAACCGACTTAAAATACACCTCTTTTTTAAAAGTACACAGAAAAAAGCTGCTTCATTCCACAGACACCAAACTTGGGCAAAATGAGCTAAACACATGTATGTAAAAGAGACAAGTGTTTTTCTAGACTTTTTTGCTCGAGTTATATTTTTTTTTATTATAATTCGGTATATATTTTTTTATTATAATTTTTCTGCAAAATGATCCTCAATTTAACTCAGTAAACGAACAACTAAAAGTCATTTTTATTGGTCCCAGACTTCAAGCCCGGCAAAAAATTTTTGTATTTAAAGTCCCCGAAAAAAAAAATACGAAAAATGACTCAGTGGCGGCCCCTAGAAAAGTCAAAATACATTGGGCCTATGGAAAGTGAAAGTAACTTTTTTCCAACGTAGAAAAATGAAACTTAGTACATCAATAGGACACCTCAGGGCAAACAGAAAAGTCTATGACAGCCACACCCTAAACTAAACAGGAAGTCCGCCATGTGGGGTGAAACGCATGCCACTAAAATTGCACCTTTGCGCAAGAAGATGCAAATCATTGTGTTTTAATTTAAATGGCCCCAAATTTGGTGAGTATCATCTAGACACGTGTGCCAACCAAATTTGTGACTTTATTGTTGATATCTTATCGGGTATGGGTGTGGCAAGCCTGTAACGAGGTGGCCATTTTTGTGAAAATAAAATGTCTCTTAACTCTCAAACGCCTTCTCGGATCGAGTTGGACCCAAAAAGGCGTTTGTGCACATTCATGACCTGAACACAAAGATATGTAAATAAAAGGGTTATCTTTAGAAATGGCTCTCCAGCGCCCCTACAAACTTATAATGGGACCCAAGAATTTAGTTTGTCATAGAGACATAAAATTTGGTACACACATCTCTTATGTCATGACGAGCATAAAAGCCAATGACAACCACCCCCTATCTATAAATGTGTTGCCATAGCAACGTCCCAAATATTTGGAAAAAGTCAAAGGAAGTGAAAATGTTAGTTTGTCGTAGGCAAATGAAACTTGGTACACACATCCAGCATGGGCTTATGAACAAAAAGCCAATGGGGACCACACCCTATCACACACGGGAAGGCGGCCATTTTGAATTGAAAATGTGAACCGACTTAAAATACACCTCTTTTAAAAGAACTCAGAAAATAGCTGCTTCATTCCACAGACACCAAACTTGGGCAAAATGAGCTAAACACATGTATGTAAAATAGACAAGCGTTTTTCTAGACTTTTTTGCTCGAGTTATTTTATTATAATTTGGTATATTTTTTTTTATTATAATTTTTCTGCAAAATGATCCTCAATTTGACCCAGTAAACAACTAAAAGTCATTTTTATTGGTCCCAGACTTCAAGCTCGAAAAATTTATGTATTTGAAGTCGCTAAAAAAATATGAAAATGACTCAGTGGCGACCCTACAAAAGTCAAAATACATTGGGCCTATGGAAAGTGAAAGTAACTTTTTCCAACGTAGAAAAATGAAACTTGGTACATCCATAGGACACCTCAGGCGAACAGAAAAATGTATTACAGCCATATCGTAAACTCAACAGGAAATCTACTATGTTGGGTGTATGCGTGACCACCTAAATTGCACCCTTTGTGTCTAAAGGCTTTTCATCTAAACAGCTCCAAATTTGGTGAGTATCATCTAGACACGTGTGCAAAAAAGTTATCAATTTGTTTTTTGATACATTTGTGGCTGTGGTCGTAATGAGTCTGTGAAGAGGCAGCCATTTCTTTGGGAAATAAATGCCATTTCCCAATTGCCAGGATCCTTCCTTTAGAGGAGGCCCCTCCAGAGCCAAGGCTAGAGTCTTAGAAAACTCCTCAGAATCATTTGGAACTTGTAACCTTGTACTTTTAGACAAGTTATATTTACATTTTGTCTTTTTAAACAGGGGGGTGCAGCGATTCCTGAGTCATCTCAAATCTCCAGCCAGTACTTTGTTTTTCTCGCCTTAGCCCAAGCATAATCTATTATTTCCAAAGGTTCAGACAGCTCCCAGGAAAACCAGAGATTGTGGAGACCTTTAACTCTAAAGTTAGGTTACAAGGTGGTGTAGCAGGCCCAAGCAGTAGCACAGGCCCGGTTATTTGACATTACCGTGAAGTTTACGCTTTAAAGCACGAAATGAAATCCTTCGAGTGCATGTGTCCCCGCTGGTCTCAAGGGAGGCGAGGGCCTTTATCGCCGCTATGCGGCTTTAATTAGGCCCGAGCCGGTGATGGCCGGGAGGGCCTATTGTTTTTGCTCGGATTTTTTTTTTTTTTTTTTTTTTTTTTTTATCTTTATTGTGACCAAATGATCCTAAATTTGACCCAGTGAACATGCACAAAAAGTCATTATATTGGTCCCAGACTTCAAGCTCGGCAAAATGGTATGTATTTGAAGTCGCCAAAAAAATACAAAAATGACTCAGTGGCGACCCCTACAAAATCAAAATACATTGGGCCTATGGAAAGTGAAAGTAACTTTTTTCCAACGTAGAAAAATGAAACTTGGTATATCCATAGGACACCTCAGGGCAAACAGAAAAGTCAATGACAGTCACACCCTAAACTTAACAGGAAGTCCGCCATGTGGGGGTGAAGCAGCGGCCACTAAAATCGCACCTTGCGCAGAAAGATGCAAATCATTGTGTTTTAATCTAAATGGCCCCAAATTTGGTGAGTATCATCTAGACACAACCAAAGTTGTGACTTTGTTGTTGATATCTTATCGGGTATGGGTGTGGCAAGCCTGTAACGAGGTGGCCATTTTTGTGAAAATAAACGTCTCTTAACTCTCAAACGCCTTCTCGGATCGAGTTGGACCCAAAAAGGCGTTTGTGCACATTCATGACCTGAACACAAAAATATGTAAATAAAAGGGTTATCTTTAGAAATGGCTCTCCAGCGCCCCCTACAAACTTATAATGGACCCAAGAATTTAGTTTGTCATAGAGACATAAAATTTTGTACACACATCTCTTATGTCATGACGAGCATAAAAGCCAATGACAACCACCCCTATCTATAAATGTGTTGCCATAGCAACGCCCCAAAAATGTGAAAAAGTCAATGGGAAGTGAAATTTTTAGTTTGTTGTAGGCAAATAAAACTTGGTACACACATCCACCATGGGCTTATGAACAAAAAGCCAATGGGGACCACACCTATCACACACAGGAAGGCGGCCATTTTGAATTGAAAATGTGAACCGACTTAAAATACACCTCTTTTTAAAAGTACACAGAAAAAGCTGCTTCATTCCACAGACACCAAACTTGGGCAAAATGAGCTAAACACATGTATGTAAATGAGACAAGTGTTTTTCTAGACTTTTTGCTCGAGTTATATTTTTTTATTATAATTCGGTATATATTTTTTATTATAATTTTTCTGTAAAATGATCCTCAATTTAACCCAGTAAACGAACAACTAAAAGTCATTTTTATTGGTCCCAGACTTCAAGCCTGGCAAAAATTTATGTATTTGAAGTCGCCAAAAAAATACTAAAAATGACTCAGTGGCGACCCTACAAAAGTCAAAATACATTGGGCCTATGGAAAGTGAAAGTAACTTTTTCCAACGTAGAAAAATGAAACTTGGTATATCCATAGGACACCTCAGGGCAAACAGAAAAGTCAATGACAGTCACACCCTAAACTTAACAGGAAGTCCGCCATGTGGGGTGAAACGCTACGCCACTAAAATCGCACTTTGCGCAGAAAGATGCAAATCATTGTGTTTTAATCTAAATGGCCCCAAATTTGGTGAGTATCATCTAGACACGTGTGCCAACCAAAGTTGTGACTTTGTTGTTGATATCTTATCGGGTATGGGTGTGGCAAGCCTGTAACGAGGTGGCCATTTTTGTGAAAATAAAACGTCTTAATCCTCAAACGCCTTCTCGGATCGAGTTGGACCCAAAAAGGCGTTTGTGCACATTCATGACCTGAACACAAAAATATGTAAATAAAAGGGTTATCTTTAGAAATGGCTCTCCAGCGCCCCCTACAAACTTATAATGGACCCAAGAATTTAGTTTGTCATAGAGACATAAAATTTTGTACACACATCTCTTATGTCATGACGAGCATAAAAGCCAATGACAACCACCCCTATCTATAAATGTGTTGCCATAGCAACGTCCCAAAAATGTGAAAAAGTCAATGGGAAGTGAAATTTTTAGTTTGTTGTAGGCAAATAAAACTTGGTACACACATCCACCATGGGCTTATGAACAAAAAGCCAATGGGGACCACACCCTATCACACACAGGAAGGCGGCCATTTTGAATTGAAAATGTGAACCGACTTAAAATACACCTCTTTTTAAAAGTACACAGAAAAAGCTGCTTCATTCCACAGACACCAAACTTGGGCAAAATGAGCTAAACACATGTATGTAAATGAGACAAGTGTTTTTCTAGACTTTTTGCTCGAGTTATATTTTTTTATTATAATTCGGTATATATTTTTTATTATAATTTTTCTGTAAAATGATCCTCAATTTAACCCAGTAAACGAACAACTAAAAGTCATTTTTATTGGTCCCAGACTTCAAGCCTGGCAAAAATTTATGTATTTGAAGTCAAAAAAATACGAAAAATGACTCAGTGGCGACCCTACAAAAGTCAAAATACATTGGGCCTATGGAAAGTGAAAGTAACTTTTTCCAACGTAGAAAAATGAAACTTGGTATATCCATAGGACACCTCAGGGCAAACAGAAAAGTCAATGACAGTCACACCCTAAACTTAACAGGAAGTCCGCCATGTGGGGTGAAACGCGCCACTAAAATCGCACTTTGCGCAGAAAGATGCAAATCATTGTGTTTTAATCTAAATGGCCCCAAATTTGGTGAGTATCATCTAGACACGTGTGCCAACCAAAGTTGTGACTTTGTTGTTGATATCTTATCGGGTATGGGTGTGGCAAGCCTGTAACGAGGTGGCCATTTTTGTGAAAATAAAACGCTCTTAACTCTCAAACGCCTTCTCGGATCGAGTTGGACCCAAAAGGCGTTTGTGCACATTCATGACCTGAACACAAAAATATGTAAATAAAAGGGTTATCTTTAGAAATGGCTCTCCAGCGCCCCTACAAACTTATAATGGACCCAAGAATTTAGTTTGTCATAGAGACATAAAATTTTGTACACACATCTCTTATGTCATGACGAGCATAAAAGCCAATGACAACCACCCCTATCTATAAATGTGTTGCCATAGCAACGCCCCAAAAATGTGAAAAAGTCAATGGGAAGTGAAATTTTTAGTTTGTTGTAGGCAAATAAAACTTGGTACACACATCCACCATGGGCTTATGAACAAAAAGCCAATGGGGACCACACCCTATCACACACAGGAAGGCGGCCATTTTGAATTGAAAATGTGAACCGACTTAAAATACACCTCTTTTTAAAAGTACACAGAAAAAGCTGCTTCATTCCACAGACACCAAACTTGGGCAAAATGAGCTAAACACATGTATGTAAAAGAGACAAGTGTTTTTCTAGACTTTTTGCTCGAGTTATATTTTTTTTATTATAATTCGGTATATATTTTTTATTATAATTTTTCTGCAAAATGATCCTCAATTTGACCCAGTAAACGTGCAACTAAAAGTCATTTTTATTGGTCCCAGACTTCAAGCTCGCGAAAAATTTATGTATTTGAAGTCGCGAAAAAAATATGAAAATGACTCAGTGGCGACCCCTACAAAAGTCAAAATACATTGGGCCTATGGAAAGTGAAAGTAACTTTTTTCCAACGTAGAAAAATGAAACTTGGTACATCCATAGGACACCTCAGGGCGAACAGAAAATGTATTACAGCCATATCGTAAACTCAACAGGAAATCTACTATGTTGGGTGTATGCGTGACCACCTAAATTGCACCCCTTGTGTCTAAAGGCTTTTCATCTAAACAGCTCCAAATTTGGTGAGTATCATCTAGACACGTGTGCAAAAAAAAGTTATCAATTTGTTTTTTGATAGATTTGTGGCTGTGGTCGTAATGAGTCTGTGAAGAGGCAACTATTGGGAAATAAATGCCATTTCCCAATTGCCAGGATCCTTCTCAACAGAAAATGTTGGGTGGAATACATGACCACCTAAATCGCACTTTGTGCTAAAGGGTTTTCATCTAAACAGCTCCAAATTTGCTTTAAAGCACGACATGCAATCCTCCGAATATATGTGTCCTCATGGTCTCAAGGGAGGCGAGGGCCTTTATCGCCGCTATGCGGCTTTAATTAGGCCCGAGCCGGTGATGGCCGGGAGGGCCTATTGTTTTGCTCGGATTTTTTTTTTTTTATCTTTCTTGTCGACCTATGATCCTAAATTTGACCCAGTGAACATGCACGAAAAAGTCATTTTATTGGTCCCAGACTTCAAGCTCAAAAAATTTATGTATTTGAAGTCGCAGAAAAAATACGAAAAATGACTCAGTGGCGACCCTACAAAATCAAAATACATTGGGCCTATGGAAAGTGAAAGTAACTTTTTCCAACGTAGAAAAATGAAACTTGGTATATCCATAGGACACCTCAGGGCAAACAGAAAAGTCAATGACATTCACACCCTAAACTTAACAGGAAGTCCGCCATGTGGGGTGAAACGTGCGGCCACTAAAATCGCAACCCTTGCGCAGAAAGATGCAAATCATTGTGTTTTAATCTAAATGGCCCCAAATTTGGTGAGTATCATCTAGACACGTGTGCCAACCAAAGTTGTGACTTTGTTGTTGATATCTTATCGGGTATGGGTGTGGCAAGCCTGTAACGAGGTGGCCATTTTTGTGAAAATAAAACGTCTCTTAACTCTCAAACGCCTTCTCGGATCGAGTTGGACCCAAAAAGGCGTTTGTGCACATTCATGACCTGAACAAAAAAATATGTAAATAAAAGGGTTATCTTTAGAAATGGCTCTCCAGCGCCCCTACAAACTTATAATGGACCCAAGAATTTAGTTTGTCATAGAGACATAAAATTTTGTACACACATCTCTTATGTCATGACGAGCATAAAAGCCAATGACAACCACCCCTATCTATAAATGTGTTGCCATAGCAACGCCCCAAAAATGTGAAAAAGTCAATGGGAAGTGGAAATTTTTAGTTTGTTGTAGGCAAATAAAACTTGGTACACACATCCACCATGGGCTTATGAACAAAAAGCCAATGGGGACCACACCCTATCACACACAGGAAGGCGGTTATTTTGAATTGAAAATGTGAACCGACTTAAAATACACCTCTTTTTAAAAGTACACAGAAAAAGCTGCTTCATTCCACAGACACCAAACTTGGGCAAAATGAGCTAAACACATGTATGTAAATGAGACAAGTGTTTTTCTAGACTTTTTGCTCGAGTTATATTTTTTTATTATAATTTGTTATATTTTTTATTATAATTTTTCTGCAAAATGATCCTCAATTTAACCCAGTAAACGAACAACTAAAAGTCATTTTTATTGGTCCCAGACTTCAAGCCCGGCAAAAATTTATGTATTTGAAGTCCCTAAAAAAAAATACGAAAAATGACTCAGTGGCGGCCCCTAGAAAAGTCAAAATACATTGGGCCTATGGAAAGTGAAAGTAACTTTTTCCAACGTAGAAAATGAAACTTGTATATCCATAGGACACCTCAGGGCAAACAGAAAAGTCAATGACAGTCACACCCTAAACTTAACAGGAAGTCCGCCATGTGGGGTGAAACGCTGGCCACTAAATTCGCACCCTTGCGCAGAAAGATGCAAATCATTGTGTTTTAATCTAAATGGCCCCAAATTTGGTGAGTATCATCTAGACACATGTGCCAACCAAAGTTGTGACTTTGTTGTTGATATCTTATCGGCTATGGGTGTGGCAAGCCTGTAACGAGGTGGCCATTTTTGTGAAAATAAAACGTCTCTTAACTCTCAAACGGCTTCTCGGATCGAGTTGGACCCAAAAGGCGTTTGTGCACATTCATGACCTGAACACAAAAATATGTAAATAAAAGGGTTATCTTTAGAAATGGCTCTCCAGCGCCCCTACAAACTTATAATGGGACCCAAGAATTTAGTTTGTCATAGAGACATAAAATTTGGTACACACATCTCTTATGTCATGACGAGCATAAAAGCCAATGACAACTACCCCCTATCTATAAATGTGTTGCCATAGCAACGTCCCAAATATTTGGAAAAAGTCAATGGGAAGTGAAAATTTTAGTTTGTCGTAGGCAAATGAAACTTGGTACACACATCCAGCATGGGCTTATGAACAAAAAGCCAATGGGGACCACACCCTATCACACACAGGAAGGCGGCCATTTTGAATTGAAAATGTGAACCGACTTAAAATACACCTCTTTTTAAAAGAACTCAGAAAATAGCTGCTTCATTCCACAGACACCAAACTTGGGCAAAATGAGCTAAACACATGTATGTAAATGAGACAAGTGTTTTTCTAGACTTTTTGCTCGAGTTATATTTTTTTATTATAATTATATATTTTTTATCATATTTTTCTGCAAAATGATCCTCAATTTAACCCAGTAAACGTACAACTAAAAGTCATTTTTATTGGTCCCAGATTTCAAGCCCAGCGAAAAATTTATGTATTTGAAGTCCCCGAAAAAAAAATACGAAAAATGACTCAGTGGCGACCCTACAAAAGTCAAAATACATTGGGCCTATGGAAAGTGAAATTAACTTTTTTCCAACGTAGAAAAATGAAACTTGGTACATCCATAGGACACCTCAGGGCAAACAGAAAAGTTTATTACAGCCATATCGTAATTTCAACAGGAAATCTACTATGTTGGGTGGAATGCGTGACCATCTAAATCGCACCCCTTGTGCTAAAGGCTTTTTTTTTTTATTATTTGATTTTTCTTTATTTAAGAAAATAAAGGGGGGGGAACAATGCATATTAATGAACATTAAAACAAATGTAAATATGCCAGATTATAGCCCCAGGCTAATTTCCATCTGCAGACCCCCTGGCAGGTAGATGTTACACAAAAAGGAAAGAAAGAAAAATGAGAAACACAATAACACAAAGAAACACAATAAGGACAAATACAAACACCCCAAAACATCAAAGACAATATCATTTGAGACAAAGAAACAATAATAAATAGAAAAGAGACAGAACTAAAACATAAATATGAATTACATTTTCATCTAAACAGCTCCAAATTTGGTGAGTTTCATCTAGACACGTGTGCCAAAAAAGTTATCAATTTGTTTTTTGTTACATTTGTGGCTGTGGTCGTAATGAGTCTGTGAAGAGGCAGCCATTTCTTTGGGAAATAAATGCCATTTCCCAATTGCCAGGATCCTTCCTTTGGAGGAGGCCCTCCAGAGCCAAGACTAGAGTCTTAGAAAACTCCTCAGAATCCTTTGGAACTTGTAACCTTGTACTTTTAGACAAGTAATATTTACATTTTGCCTTTTTAAACAGGGGGGTGCAGCGATTCCTGAGTCATCTCAAATCTCTAGCCAGTACTTTGTTTTTTTCGCCTTAGCCCAAGCATAATCTATTATTTTCAAAGGTTCAGACAGCTCCCAGGAAAACCAGGGATTGTGGAGACCTTTAACTCTAAATTACAAGGTGGTGTAGCAGGCCCCAGCAGTAGCACAGGCCCGGTTATTTGACATTACCGTGAAGTTTACGCTTTAAAGTACGAAATGCAATCCTCCGAGTGCATGTGTCCCCGCGGTCTCAAGGGAGGCGAGGGCCTTTATCGCCGCTTGCGGCTTTAATTTTTATCTTTCTTCTTCTCCCCATATGATCCTAAATTTGACCCAGTGAACATGCACGAAAAGTCATTTTATTGGTCCCAGACTTCAAGCTCGGCGAAAAATTTATGTATTTGAAGTCGCCGAAAAAAAAATACGAAAAATGACTCAGTGGCGACCCCTACAAAATCAAAATACATTGGGCCTATGGAAAGTGAAAGTAACTTTTTTCCAACGTAGAAAAATGAAACTTGGTATATCCATAGGACACCTCAGGGCAAACAGAAAAGTCAATGACAGTTACACCCTAAACTTAACAGGAAGTCCGCCATGTGGGGTGAAACGCACGCCACTAAAATCGCACCTTGCGCAGAAAGATGCAAATCATTGTGTTTTAATCTAAATGGCCCCAAATTTGGTGAGTATCATCTAGACACGTGTGCCAACCAAAGTTGTGACTTTGTTGTTGATATCTTATCGGGTATGGGTGTGGCAAGCCTGTAACGAGGTGGCCATTTTTGTGAAAATAAAACGTCTCTTAACTCTCAAACGCCTTCTCGGATCGAGTTGGACCCAAAAGGCGTTTGTGCACATTCATGACCTGAACAAAAAATATGTAAATAAAAGGGTTATCTTTAGAAATGGCTCTCCAGCGCCCCCTACAAACTTATAATGGACCCAAGAATTTAGTTTGTCATAGAGACATAAAATTTTGTACACACATCTCTTATGTCATGACGAGCATAAAAGCCAATGACAACCACCCCCTATCTATAAATGTGTTGCCATAGCAACGTCCCAAATATTTGGAAAAAGTCAATGGGAAGTGAAAATTTTAGTTTGTCGTAGGCAAATGAAACTTGGTACACACATCCAGCATGGGCTTATGAACAAAAAAACCAATGGGGACCACTCCCTATCACACACGGGAAGGCGGCCATTTTGAATTGAAAATGTGAACCGACTTAAAATACACCTCTTTTTTAAAAGAACACAGAAAATAGCTGCTTCATTCCACAGACACCAAACTTGGGCAAAATGAGCTAAACACATGTATGTAAAAGAGACAAGCGTTTTTCTAGACTTTTTTACTCGAGTTATATATTTTTTTATTATAATTTGGTATATTTTTTTTTAGTATAATTTTTCTGCAAAATGATTCTCAATTTGACCCAGTAAACGTGCAACTAAAAGTCATTTTAATTGACATTACCGTGACGTTTACGCTTTAAAGCACGAAATGCGATCCTCCGAGTGCATGTGTCCCCGCGGTCTAAAGGGAGGCGAGGGCCTTTATCGCCGCTTGCGGCTTTAATTATTATTATTATTACTCGTGGCGCCCTGTGGGGGGTGCTCTGGGAGTATGGGGTCCGGGGCCCTTTGCTAAGGGCTGTCCGGTCCCTGTACGACCGGAGCAGATGCTAGGTGGCCGGCAGTAAGTCAGACCTGTTCCCAGTGCATGTTGGACTCCGGCAGGGCTGCCCTTTGTCACCGGTCCTGTTCATTATCTTTATGGACAGGATTTCTAGGCGCAGCCAGGGGCCGGAGGGAGTCTGGTTTGGAGACCACAGGATCTTGTTTCTGCATTTTGCAGATGATGTTGTCCTGTTGGCTCCATCAAGCCAGGACCTGCAGTGTGCACTGGGACGGTTTGCAGCCGAGTGTGAAGCACCTCCAAGTCTGAGACCATGGTTCTCAGTCGGAAAAGGGTGGCTTGTCCCCTTCAGGTTGGTGGAGAGATCCTGCCTCAAGTGGAGGAGTTCAAGTATCTTGGGGTCTTGTTCACAAGTGAGGGAAGGAGGGAGCGTGAGATTGACAGACGGATCGGTGCAGCTTCTGCAGTGATGCGGTCAATGTACCGGTCTGTCGTGGTGAAGAAGGAGCTGAGCTGTAAGGCAAAGGTCTTGTTTTACCGGTCAATCTACGTTTCTACTCTCACCTATGGTCATGAGCTTTGGGTCATGACCGAAAGAACAAGATTCCAGATACAAGCGGCCGAAATGAGCTTTCTCCGCAGGATGGCGGGGCGCTCCCTTAGAGATAAGGTGAGGAGCTCGGTCACTCTGGAGGAGCTCAAAGTAGAGCTGCTGCTCCTCCACATCGAGAGGAGCCAGCTGAGGTGGCTCGGGCATCTGTTTCGGATGTCTCCTGGACGCCTCCCTAGGGAGGTGTTTCGGGCATGTCCCACCGGGAGGAGACCCCGGGGAAGACCTAGGACACACTGGAGGGACTATGTCTCTCGGCTGGCCTGGGAACGCCTCGGTATCCCCCCGGAAGAGCTGGAGGAAGTGTCTGGGGAGAGGGAAGTCTGGGCGTCTCTGCTTAGACTGCTGCCCCCGCGACCCGGCCCCGGATAAGCGTTAGAAGATGGATGGATGGATGGATGGATGGTTATTATTAAGAGTGAGACTATAGGAAAAAAAAGGAAAAGCCAAGTCTAGACCAAGTTGGCACTGTCTCCTTTTTGACCAAAATTGGCACTTAAAGCTCTTATATTCTCAGCTTTTAACTGTTTTAGATAAACAGTTTTGTCCAACAGGGTTTATACTGAGTGGTACTTCTGTGAAGAGAAGGGATTCCAGACTTTTTCCCATTGTGACGTGAATGGGCATGGATAGCCAGGCTACTGTGTGTTTTTTCCTTTTAAAATATAGTAGGTTGGACACTTTATAGCAACCTGGTCCCTGTACCCACTCATTTTGCAAAGGGAAATGGGTCTGGTATCCCTTTCTTTCACAGCCATTTCACAACCATCAAAATCCTGACATTCAGTTGTAACCATTTATCTAAAATGGAGTAAAAATTTTGCCCACATACCTACATCTAGACTCTTATGTATGAACTCTCAGGGAAGTATGTAAGGTTTGAACAGCTCCACCAAATTAGTGCAATAAATACAATAAAAAAATTAATTAAATTAAAGCCGCAAGTGGCGATAAAGGCCCTTGCCTACTTTGAGACCGCGGGGACACATGTAATCGGAGGATTGCATTTCGTGCTTTCTTGCACGGTAATGTCAAATAACCGGGCCTGTGCTACTGCTTGAATCTTCTTCTGGCTGGGGCCTGCTACACCACCTTGTAATTTAGAGTTAAAGGTCTCCACAATCCCTGGTTTTCCTGGGAGCTGTCTGAACTTTTATAAAATAATAGATTATGCTTGGGCTAAGGCGAGAAAAACAAAGTACTGGCTAGAGATTTGAGATGACTCAGAAATAGCTGCACCCCCCTGTTTAAAAAGGCAAAATGTAAATATTACTTGTCTAAAAGTACAAGTTTACAAATACCCAAAAGATTCTGAGGAGTTTTCCAAGACTCTAGCCTTGGCTCTGGAGGAGCCTCCTCCAAAGGAAGGATCCTGGCAACTGGGAAATGGCATTTATTTACCAAAGAAATGGCTGCCTCTTCACAGACTCATTACGGCGACAGCCACAAATGTATCAAAAAACAAACTGATAACTTTTTTGGCATACATGTCTAAATGATACTCACCAAATCACCAAATGGAGCTGTTTAGATGAAAAGCCTTTAGACTCAAGGGGTGCGATTTAGGTGCTCACGCATTTTACCCAACATAATGGATTTCCTGTTGAGTTTAGGGTATGGCTGTCATAAACTTTTTTGTTTGCCCTGAGGTGTCCTATGGATTTACCAAGTTTTGTATTTCTACATTGGGAAAATTTTACTTTCACTTTCCATAGGCACAATGTATTTTCATTTTCCAGGGGTCGCCACTGAGTCATTTTTCATTCTTTTTCCTCGGGGACTTCAAATACATACATTTTTCGCCGGGCTTGAATTTTGGGGCCAATAAATTTGACTTTTTGGTGCACGTACTGGGTCAAATTGAGGAACATTTTGCAGAATAAATTTAATTTTAAAAAATATAACTCGAGCAAAATCGACAAGAAAAAGCACTGTGAAATGAAGCAGCTATTTTTTGTTGTGGTGGTGTATTCTAAGGCAGTTCACATCTTTAATTCAAAATGGCCGCCTTCTCGTGTGTGATAGGGTGTGGTCCCCACTGGCTTTTTTCTTCATAAGCCTATGCTGGATGAGTTTCATTTGCCTACGACAAACTAAAATTTTCACTTCCCATTGACTTTTTCCACATTTTTGGGGCATTGCTATGGCAACACATTTATAGATAGGGGGTGGTTGTCATTGGCTTTTATTCTCGTCATGACATAAGAGATGTGTGTACTAAATTTCATGTCTCTATGACAAACTAAATTCTTGGGTCCCATTATAAGTTTGTAGGGGGCGCTGGAGAGCCATTTCTAAAAATAACCCTTTTATTTACATATCTTTGTGTTCAGGTCATGAATGTGCACAAACGCCTTTTTGGGTCCAACTCGATCCGAGAAGGCGTTTGAGAGTTAAGAGACATTTTATTTTCACAAAAATGGCCACCTCGTTACAGGCTTGCCACACCCATACCCGATAAGATATCAAAAACAAAGTCACAACTTTGGTTGGCACACGTGTCTAGATGATACTCACCAACTTTGGGGCCATCTAGATTAAAACACAATGATTTGCATCTTTTTGCGCAAGGGGTGCGATTTTAGGGGCCGCGCGTTTCACCCCACATGGCGGACTTCCTGTTGAGTTTAGGGTGTGGCTGTCATTGACTTTTCTGTTTGCCCTGAGGTGTCCTATGGATGTACCAAGTTCTGTATTTCTACATTGGAAAAATTTAATTTCATTTTCCATAGGCCCAATGTATTTTGACTTTTCTAGGGGTCGCCACTGAGTCATTTTTCATATTTTTTTTTGGGGACTTCAAATACATAAATCTTTCGCCGGGCTTGAAGTCTGGGACCAATAAAAATGACTTTTCGTTCATGTTCACTGGGTCAAATTTAGGATCATTTTGCAGAAAAAATAAATAAATAAATATTTCGAGCAAAAACAATAGGCCCTCCTGGTCATCACCGGCTCGGGCCTGAAAAATGATATAATTGTCCATCAAGTAAGGTAAGACATGCTAAGCTATAAACTGAAATAGCTGAAGCAAAGACAAAACCCAAGACAATTGAACCAAAGAAGTTCAGAATATTTTTGCAAATAGTGACAACAAATGGTAAAATGGTAAATGGTAAATGGCATGCATTTATATAGCGCTTTTTTGCACCCTTCTCAGGCACCCAAAGCGCTTTACATCGTGCTTCCACTCACCCCATTCACACACATTCACACCTGGGGCAGACAGAGATGGGGGCAGCCATACACACGGCGCTCAACCTTCTCCGACCACCACCAAACACACCTCTACAGTCACACACATTCATACACCAGTGCTACAGACACTGGAGGCAAGGTGGGCTAAGTGTCTTGCCCAAGGACACAACAACAGTATGAACAGGGCAGAGCGGGAATCAAACCGCCAACCTTCCGGTTATAAGACGACTGCTCTACCACTGAGCCACTGCCGTCCCTTGCTCAGGAATTTAAAAAGCAAGGCACAACTCTTAATCTAGACTAGTTGTACTTTAGTGTTAGTGGCTAACCACAACCTCTCCATTCAACTAGGCCCATCAACCATTACACCGTCCAGCACTGCCAGAAATGTGGGAGTGGTAATTGATGATCAGCTAAACTTCACAAGTCATGTCGCCAGCACCACCCGGTCCTGTAGATTCATCCTCTACAACATTAGGAAAATTAGACCTTTCCTATCAGAGCACTCCACGCAAATTCTAGTCCAGGCTCTTGTCTTGTCCAAACTGGACTATTGCAATGCCCTACTGGCTGGACTCCCCGCCTGCACAACCAAACCTCTGCAGCTGATCCAGAATGCAGCGGCAAGAGTGGTCTTTAATGAACCGAAGAGAGCGCACGTATCTCCTCTATTCATTAGGTTACACTGGCTCCCGGTTGACGCCCGCATCAAGTTCAAAGCTATGCTCTTGGCCTACAAGACCACCTCTGGTTCTGCACCCTCATATCTTCACTCACTAATACAGACCTACGTTCCTACCAGATCCCTGCGCTCTGCAAATGAACAACGCCTGGTGGTACCGTCCCAAAAAGGTACAAAATCACTCTCACGTACCTTCTCTGGCTCTGTTCCACATTGGTGGAATGATCTACCTGCTGCTACAAGATCAGCAGATTCTGTAGCCATCTTTAAAAAACACCTGAAAACACATCTCTTCCGTCAACACCTGACTGACAAACACTGAGTCCTACTTCCTTTCTATAAAAAAAAAAAAAAAAAAAAAAAAATTCTCTTATCCTTAGCATTGTATACTGCGCTGGGTTTAAACTGACTATTTTTTTGTGCACTTATGCTTTTTGTACCTTGTGTTGTTAAAATTGCTTCCATTGTTATCCTCACTTGTAAGTCGCTTTGGATAAAAGCGTCTGCTAAATGACTAAATGTAAATGTAAATGTAAAGTCTATGTAACTGCTGTTATGTGATGTTCTTAAATAAAAGAATATGAGGGACAAATGAGCAGTGCTCCAAATCAGTTTGAGATGAGAGCAAGACTAAAAAATGGTCATTAAACTGGACATAATCCTAAGACAGGTCGCAAATACAGCTTTAGGAAAATAAGAAGTCACCAAAAACATTCTCTTTTAAAGGTTTGGGTTTTCTATTTGGGTTTTCTATTTCACAATACAGTCTGTAAAAAAGATTAGTATTAGCACATAAATTCTATATTATATTAAAAATCATGTTTAGTGAAGTTGAAAGGGATTCTGTTTTTGATTTAAAAGTGCTGTGTCTAAATATAGATACTAGCTTTTGTAATCAGAGTTTGGTCATAGGGGGAAAAAAAAAGTAGATCAGAAGGAGTTTATTTATTTATATTTTTATTTATTTGTTTATTTATATATTTATAATAAATTAAATAAAAGTTTACATTTTTAAATGGTAAAATTAAATGGTAACTTATTACAATCTGAGTAATATTGGACACTCTCATCATTACCCAACTGTTTATTTTAATGTTATTTTACAGTATAAGTGCACATTGCCATTACATTGAAAGGTTTAACTGATCAAAAATCTATGTCTTTGTGTGTCTTCATCTCCACTGAGAAAACTCTGAAGTCCAATGAGAAGTCAATCGAAATACTGGGGTCGTGTTGTGCCATCTGTCCTGTGACGGTCCAAATGCCAAACTCTGATGAAACCTGTGAGCTGACCTTGATTTAAGAGCTGGCATTATTTCCTTTCACCTAAAACTCAATATGACATGCTGCTCTTGGGTGCCATGAATCTTCAACATTTCTGACTCCATTGTTATTATTTAAAGCAGACTGTTTGGCGTCGCAATTAATCCATCTGAAGACAGGTGTTGGCAGCGTCCTCTGGGGTCCATTCTCGAGGCTGGGGGGACTCTCCACTGTGTCCCGCTTTGATCTCAGCCTGTCTGAGGCTCACTATCATCAATAATTGGTGTCTGTCAAAGTGAGAGCAACGCCCAACGCTTTGTCTCTTAGGCAGAAACGTAGGTGAGCGGGAACACGGCTGGGGTTTAGTCTTTTTTTTTTTTTTTGTCTTATGGCTAAAAAATCAATCATTTGTGCTTTGATGTTTTCATAAAAATAGACAAAAAGTTGCTTTAAATTCCAAACATCGTCTTTTAAACCTGACCCAATTATTTCACTGTCCACAAAAAACAACTGAATAAATATTTATAAAACACTAGTAAAGTTTTCCCAGTTGTGCTCTTGGCAACGTTCACATTGTTGAAAAAAGTGACCCCAATCTGTTTTTTGTCACAATTATTAGTACAAGTGTGTTGTGTGTTATTTCCCATAGAAACACCTGTCTGCATGCTATCTTGTATTTTCTGTTAAAATGTGAAGGTGTTGATCAGATAAATGTTGTTTGGCCTGTTCACACTCACAGGAGCAAATCTGATTTAAGTTACTTTTAAGGCTAGATCTGCTTGATCTAAAGGTCTACTATTATTCCTGAAAGTAGGTTGAATTTTCAAAGTAGGCCTCTGGACATAGTTTTTAAGTTTTAAAACCACGTCCAGATGCTTACGTCTTAACCTGTTTGAGGGCTACAGTAAGATAAAGGTAGTAATAAAAATGGAAAACCAGTTCTTGTTCTCATTTAGACAAATCAGTTAGTCTTTCCGCTAAAACAACAAAGTGTAAACATGCCTCCCTTGTGAAATTCTTCATTAGCTCTGTCTGAACCACATTCAAACAAATCCTCAGTTTGCCTTTAAAATCATTTTTTATAAAAAATAACTTTAATTCATGCTTTGATCAGACTCTGAGAAAAATCCGCCATTAAACAATTGCCTCCTGTTATTTATGCCTCACAGGTTTCATCCAGATACAGATACAAGTTGGAAATAAAGGACAGTGCACGAGTCAATCCTAAGGAACTGCTGCTGTGTCTGGGATTTATGTCAAAAGCAGAGTTTAGCTGGAAAAAACAACAGGAACGGAAAGCTGAGTGTGACAAAATGTGGACACCGGCGGAAAAAATTAAACACAGAATAACAAAATAAAGAAGTACTCTCTTGCTGTTCAAAGACAAATCCAATTGGGCTCCATTGTAAAAATGAAACATTTTAACTCGCAGTGCTCTCAGATACAGAACTGTTTGAGACACTACATGACTTTAGAGAGTTTTAGAGACAACTAAAGTAATCTGTAATGAGTGTGAATGTGTTATTTCTAATCAGATTTACCAACTTGCATCAGAAAAAGTACTGATCCTGACTGGATTAAAGCTGTTTTTTATTGATGTGAATGCCTGTCTTTATCAACAAAGCTAAGCTAACATGAAGGATTTTAAGCCATAGTTATAAATATTGTGTTGCTACAGTTAAACTGTTAAACTTAAACTGGACTGTTTTGCCCATCTAGTGGCCATCACTGTTCATTATGGATGTGTTACTAGACTAGGACCATGAATAATTAAAAAGCCACCATTGATTTTTCTAAAAACAGTGGTCATTGGCAAATACACCATTAAAGTATTTATTAGAGTTGAGCTGGATACTTGGCTGAAACGAGTATCCGGTACGGATAAAGTACTTTTGCCGAGTACGACTATTATACGAGTAATACGAGTCAATATCTGTGCTCGTTTAACCCATGTCTCATGAAAAATAGTCCCTTGAATTGAAATGTATTGAACTGAAATGTATTGAACTGAACTGGGTTATATTGATAGCTAAATGGTTAACTAAATATAACTAACTGACTTGAGATAGTAACTTGTTACCGGTAACTGTTGATTTGAATGCTAATTGTGTTTGTCCTGGCCTTGTTTTTAGGTCAGGTTTTTGTTGGTAGGTTTTCTTTGTAGATATAAACTGGATACACTACTGATTCTTGTCAACGACAAATGGCGAGCTGGTAGGATCACATAATTCTTTCTTTCACCTACTTTTTAACCCGGAATATCTCTGGGACATGGACCATATCCACCTCTGAACTGGAATCAATGACTGACATTCTATTTACAGATGAACTGATGGGACAAAAAAAATACTTTTTTGAACTGAACAGGAAAATGACAAATCTTACTGAGTTTTGTAATTTATGTTATGTTGTATTGTATTTATTTGGTCCTCTGCCCTTTTCCCCTAATACTTCATACATTTATTATTAACTCAAATCTGTTTTTTGTTATCTCATCATTCATACCCTCGAGGCTCTAAAGAACCAGTCTTCTGAATTCTATCCACGCGTACAATAAATATACCATCTAATAACAGCCCAAAGTAGTCGCTACACACACGTTTACGGTTTCTTCAGCTTCAGGTTTGTTTTTTATTTTGTTTGTAGTACTTATTAACCAGTAGAGATCTGGTAAATGTGGGGTTTGTCCAGACGTGGTGATTGGTAGAATGTGACTAGCGTTGCGTCGCTGCCTGTCGGAGATTTTTTTCTCACAAAAAATAAAGTAGTGGTATAAAATGACTATATTACAAATTAATTAGCTACACACACACACTCTCTCCCTCTCTCTGCCTGTCATCAGAGTTTTTTTTTTTTTTTACTTGTCTGCTGGCTCTAACCAGTTCCCTTCTCGAGGGAACTCAACACTGCGTCGTGAAACGACACTTTGGGGAACGCCCTCAGCGTGACGGCTCTGAAGCATGAATGAAACTTAGACCAATCTTGATTGGTACTACGTCACAACGTAGTGAGTGCCGGCCTACCCGGAAGTATAAAGGGACGCCGTATCACGCCCACGCCAGCTTTTCGCTCTTCAGCAAATGCCCTGTGTGTGAACGAGAGACTTGTTTGAAAAGCTTTGAATGAAAAGTATGGCGGAACATTCTAAGAAGTGTGTGTACCCCTGCCCTCGTTATATCACGGGTAGGGAAACACACTCGTTGTGTGTGATCTGCCTGGGAGCGCGGCACGCGCGGTCAGCTCTCGAGGGAGCTGGCTGCCAGCACTGTTAAACAGTCCTCTGCAGAGTGCTGTGCTCCCGCCTGGCCGTGTTGAGGCCGGCTGGGCTCGCGTTTCCCGCGGACCAGGTCACGCGGCCGCCGAGACGGCGCGGCGGCTTAGATCGTGGGGATCGCAGCAGGAGCCAGTTGATGGGATTGGGATTGCTGAGGCTTTTTCCCAATTATCATTAGACGGCTTTGATAACCTTCCTCCCCATGCAGGAGCCCGCGAAGCGGCTTCTCCTGCGCGAGGAGAGGGTGCGATGCTTGAGCTGTCTGCGTCTGAAGATGTGGACGTGCTCAGCATTGAGGCGGGTGACGTGGAGGCTCACTCGTCACCTCACGTGCCCGCTTATGAGGAGCCCATTGCCGTTGTGACTCGTGCGAGTAAAAGGTGGCCAGGTTAAACATTATCTGGCATCGGAGTTTGCCATTTTTTCCGAAAAAAAAAAGAAAAAAAAAGAAGAGCTTACACCACGGGTTGTGTGGCCTGTTCCATGATTTACGCAACGAGTTGTGTGGGTCATGGAGCAGGCCACACTTCTTGCCAATGAGATTGGGACTGCTGAGGCTTTTTCTCAATCATCATGGGGGAGCTCTGTGGCCCTTCCTCCCCGTGCGGGAGCCCACTAAGCGGCTGCTCCTGCACGGGAAGAGGGTCCGATGTTTGAGCTGTCTGCATCTGAGGATGTGGACGTGCTCAGCAATGCGGCGCCTTCATTAAAACCTGGCGCTGCCCACCATGCCGTGTAGAGTTACATCGACCATGGTGGGCGGGGCAGCATGTCGGGCTGGGGCATGGCTGCATACTATGGCAGTATATTGCAGGCACGCCAGGTCGACCTGTTAAAGGACTTGGAGAAGACACATCCGTGGATGTGGCTGAGAAAGTCCCCTCTGGGGAGAGGCGGCTGAGGCCGTTTTTCTCTGCGTAGTCCCTTGGACACCGATGTAGTAATTCCGCCGTCTATGACGCCTCGGGCCACATCGTTTTTTCAGCTTACGCGAGCTGCCTCGTCCACCCCGAGGGGTCTCGGGCAGACAGCGATGGCGTATGCGTACCGAAAATCGTACACTCTCTGCCGGGCAACCGGTTCAGGGGGTCGAGAACGGTCTTCAAAAGATACCCGAGGTCAGCCTCGAGAGGCTGATTCCCGTGGCAGATTTTTTCCGGGCGTGGCAACACATGTCGAATGCATCGCCATGGGTCCTGCACACTGTAGAAAAGGGGGTACAGACTGCAGTTTGGCCACAGCCCACCAAGATTAAGTGGGGTGGTTCGGACGGCAGTGGTTCTGGATCGGGCTCGGGTTATGGAACAGGAAGTACACTCCCTGCTGGTAAAGGAGGCCATAGAACGGGTTCCTCCGCCAGAAAGGGAGTCGGGGTTCTACAGCCGGTACTTTATAGTTCCTAATAAAGGACGGAGGTTTACGTCCAATTTTAGATCTAAGGTATTTGAACCGGTCTCTGAGGAGGTTCAGGTTCAAGATGATAACGATACCTGTTATCGTGAATCAAATTCGGTCCGAGGACTGGTTTGTCACGATAGATATGAAGAACGCATACTTCCATATTCCTATAAGTCCTTCTCACAGGAAGTTCCTGAGGTTCGCTTTCGGGGACGAAGGGTTCCAATATCGGGTGCTTCCATTCGGCCTAGTGCTCTCCCCTCGCACATTCACCAAGTGCATGGATGCGGTTCTGGCTCCACTGCGACTCCAGGGCATCCGGGTACTGAATTATATCGACGACTGGCTCATTTTGGCCCAGTCTCGAGAGAGGGCAGTTCGGCATCGAGATGTCGTCCTTGGCCATGTTCAGAGCTTGGGGTTGAGACTCAACGCGAAGAAGAGCGTGTTGACGCCCTCCCAGAGAACCATGTTCCTGGGAGTAGAAGGGGACTCGATGACGATGCGGGCACATATGTCCCCCGCACGCACCAAGTCCATACAGTCGATGGTCTCCAACATAAAACTAGGCCGCAACATCACTGTAAAACAGTTTCAGAGACTAAGGGGGCTAATGGCAGCTGCGGCCAACGTAATACCTTTTGGCCTGCTGTACATGAGACCCCTGCAGTGGTGGCTGAAAGCCAGGGGGTTTTCCCTGAGGGGGAATCCATTCCAGAGGATCAGGGTTACGCGCAGGTGCTGTTGTTTCCTGTCGATATGGAAGAAACCCTGGTTTCTGTCCCAAGGACCAGTATTGGGAGCATCGTGTCGCCGGAAATCCGTTTCGACAGATGTCTCCCTCACTGGTTGGGGCGCGGTCATGAACGGCCGGTCATGAACGGCATATAAATTGCCTGGAGATGTTGGCTGTGTTCAGGGCTCTGAGGAGCTTCCTGGCGGATCTCAGGGGTTATCACGTTCTGGTGCGCTCCGACAATATGTCGGTGGTAGCGTACCTGAACCGTCAGGGAGGTCTGAGGTCTCGCCCTCTGTGCAGATTGGCGCATCAGATCCTCCTATGGTCCCAAGGGAAGTTATCATCTATCAGAGCGATGTACATCCCCGGGGACCAGAATCAGGGAGGAGACATCCTGTCGAGGCAGGGGCTGAGGCCCGGGAATGGAGACTTCACCCAGAGGTGGTGAGGTCTATAGGCGAGAGGTTCAGCCCAGTGGAAGTGGAGCTGTTCGCGTCTCGAGAGACGTACCACTGCCCACTGTGGTTGGATGCCATGGTACAGACGTGGCCGAGGCTGCATCTGTTGGCATTTCCCCCGGTATCTCTGCTCCCGGGAGTTCTGGAAAGGGTCCGGCAGGAAGGGATCAGTCTACTTCTAGTAGCCCCGTACTGGCCGGCCCGAGTATGGTTCTCAGACATCATAGCACTGCTGGCAGGTCTTCCATGGCAGATCCCTTTGAGGAGGGACCTGCTGTCCCAGGCAGGGGGCACAATACTGCATCCCCAGCCCGGGCTGTGGAAACTCTGGGTCTGGCCTCTGAGGGGGATCAGTACCTAGATGCTGGCCTGTCGGCAGGGGTAGTGGAAACCGTACTCAGTTCCAGGGCTCCTTCCACAAGAAGGTTGTACGGCTTAAAGTGGAATGTCTTTTCCACTTGGTGCAGGGAGCGTGAAGTGGACCCAGTTAACTGCCCAGTGGCTTCGGTTCTGGAGTTCCTCCAAGAGCGCTTCACTGCGGGGCTTACTCCGTCCACTCTTAAGGTGTACGTGGCTGCCATTGTGGCGTTCCACACTCCTGTAAGTGAGGGGCCTCTGGGGAGGCACCCATTGGTCGTACGTTTCCTCCGTGGCACCCGGAGGCTGAGGCCTGCAACGCGCCCTGGGGTTCCAACCTGGGATCTGGCGGTGGTGCTTGAAGGATTGGCTGAGGCCCCCTTCGAACCACTCGAGTAGGCGACAGATCGAGTTCTGTCGTTCAAGGTGGCGCTGCTCATGGCTATCACCTCACTTAAAAGGGTGGGGGACCTCCAGGCACTGGCTATAACACCAACTTGCCTGGAGTTTGCCCCCGGTGGGGTTAAGGCCATTTTACGTCCGAGGCCAGGCTATGTGCCTTGGCACGGCCGACGGTATTGCAGGCGTTTCATCCTCCACCTCATGTGTCGGCCAAAGAGGGGAGACTTCATCTGCTCTGCCCCATTAGAGCACTGCAAATCTATATACAGAAGTCTTCGCAGTGGAGGAAGTCAGAACAACTGTTAGTGTGTTTCGGGTCTACTAGGAGAGGTCGGCCAGCGACCAAGCAGACGGTCAGTAATTGGATCGTCCAGGCTATTGCCTTGGCTTATCAGGTGCGCGGATTGCCTTCACCTTTGGCCCTAAGGGCGCATTCCATCAGGGGCATGGCCTCTTCTCGGGCCTTTCAAATGGGGCTCCCGCTTCAGGAGATCTGTGAGGCAGCCGGCTGGGCTACTCCACACACTTTCATTAGGTTCTATAGTCTACATCTTCCTGCGACGCCAAACGCTAGGGTGCTCTCGTCCTAAGTGTGCCTGAATATCCAGGTTCACACTAGGGCGGGCATGGGTCGTCGTGGCATAGTGGGTATTCGTTCCCCAAAGTGTCGTTTCACGACGCAGTGTTGAGTTCCCTCAAGAAGGGAACGTCTCGGGTTATGTATATAACCCTTGTTCCCTGAAAGGGAACGAGACACTGCGTCGCTCCGCCACGCCTACCCTGCCTGAGGGCGATTTGCTTCATCACGGGCTGGCGTGGGCGTGATACGGCGTCCCTTTATACTTCCGGGTAGGCCGGCACTCACTACATTGTGACGTAGTACCAATCAAGATTGGTCTAAGTTTCATTCATGCTTCAGAGCCGTCTCGCTGAGGGCGTTCCCCAAAGTGTCGTTTCACGACGCAGTGTCTCGTTCCCTCTCAGGGAACAAGGGTTATATACATAACCCGAGACGTTTTTTGACTTCACGCAATTTATTTTGACACTTTCTTGCTGTATTTCATAAAAAATAAAGGAATTGGTGGTATAAAACTATAATATTAAAAATTAATTAGCTACACACACACACATACCTGAGGTGGAAATAAAAAAATAATTTTTTTAAAAAAGAACAAACAAAAAAAAATTACACTGATAAAAAAAATTTAAAGTTAAAAAAGAAAGTAATGTTTAGATTAAAACGCTTGTTCATTACATTTTTCTTCATAATTGCAAACGCATGTGTTGTATTCATTGTTGCAAAACTTGTTCATACATAGTTCGAACTGTATATAGTTCGTTTGTTATTGTGATCAAAACCATTGATCTGAAGCTCAATGCTGATGCTGTCATGTAAATAGTTTTCTAATCAGTAATAAATATAACAATTTCTGATCAACCCATATTAATTGCATGATTAAAAATAACATACCAGTTAAAGCCCCACCCATTTCAAGGCAACCTGCCCACTTCCGGGTTAAATCCCGCCCACGTTCGGGTTAGGCCACGCCCAGTCCGAGTACAGATACAGATACAGATAATGCTGTACTCGCTCATCCCTAGTATTTATGCTCTTAAAACATGTTCTCTTTTTTATAGAAATAATAAATAGTCCTTGAAGGTCCCACATGACCTGGTTTAGGCAAAAAAAAGGTGGATTATGTTTTTCATCAACTACTGATATATTACTGATCATATTTCTGACTAATATTTGAGTCGAGTCTTTATCTCAATGTGCAGCCATCTGTACCATGTCGTCTTTATTTGTGCAACAGCTGAAAGCAAAGCATTAGAAATCTATAGTAAAAAGGTGTAGCCGATCAATAGAAGCGACTGGATGTGAAAAACACAACTGCCTCTTTCATAAAACTGGTTTGGTTTTACGTATTTTACGTAAAATGTGTGATGTTGACCTGGAGAATTTGCTGAAGTTGCTTTAAATGTCTGAAATGCAAGAGAAAAAGGCTAAATGACTGCTTCAACAAACAAATTAATACATGAATGTATCCATTTTGTCAGTGGTTAATAAAAAACTTGATAGTGACTCCTAGGTTTGGAACAATTATTTTAATGGGAGGTACTTGTGATTGTTGTACAAAAAACAAAGATGGCAACAGCAAAAGGATCCTCAGAATACCTTAGAAAGTCGTTTTAGAATCTCTTTATCCATTTTATGTTTGTACACTTCTGAAACATATAAGAGTGATTCATTTGCATCGTATCCAGCTATTGTTTGAAGAACTTCACCATTTTACTAATTCACAAGTTTTAATTTTCATCATCTGCCTGAAGTAAAGACACTTTCAACAGGTTTTAACAGGACTTCCTCGTGTGTACGATGCTCCAGTCTCAGGCCTGACTGCGTTTCAAACAAACCGAGAAGAGAAGCCGGAGCTGTCAGCGTCCTGAGCCGAGTGGAGTTCTCACTTCTGCAGCGGGGCTTTGGACTGACAGCTGATCTGTGAGAGGGAAAAAAAACACACACACAAAAACGTAGTAGACGTGTCAAAAACAGCAACAACTGAGAGTCGACTTAACTCAGCAGTCGACACAAAACACTGCCATATTTTAACAACACTTGTCTTTTGGTTTTGTCTTGATCTAGTTCTGGGTTCAGCCTCGAGATTAGTCTAGGTTAAGTCTTGGTGTAGTCCTGGGATTAATCCTTATCTAGGTTTAGTCCTGCTTATTCCTGGTTTAGTTCCAGTCTTGCTTTAGTCCTGGTTTAGTCCTCTTGTTGTCCTGAAATTTGTTCTTGTTTATCCAGGCTCCGGTCCTAACTGAGTCCTGGACTAGTCTTGCATTAGTCCTAGTTTAGTCCAGGTTTATCTCTGATTCTGTTTAACACTAGTTGATCCTGGGTTTAGTCCTGGGTCACCGATTTGTTCTGTCCTAATTTTCTAATATTATTGTTTTGTTTTGTGTTTAGTTCTTTGTGGAAAAAAAAAGACTAAATGTCACAAAAAAACATAAACGTTTATGTTTTTTTTTCATTAAAAAATGGAATTAATTCTATAATTTACCAAATGGAACTAAACAAATATCTAAACATAATCATCAACAGACATAAAACAAGTAAATATATTTATAAATAATTTAACAGAGTAGAAAGTAGGGTTAAGCATGATCAACAGTTCATAACAATAAACCAACTGCGGCCCATTGAAATTAAATTACCCTCTTATTTTGCTGATCTTATTTGTGCAATAGACACTTCTTAAAAGAAACAGCCCTTTACTTTTTGAGCTGTTGTCTGCTGCTCATGACCCAACCGTAGTCTGGTTTTTCCAATCTTTTTTTTATTAAGACATCTTCAAACAAACTGAGGATTCAAGGGCTGCTGAATTCCTCATTGTGTGTAGCCAGAGGTCTTTGTGTCTGGAATAAAGTGAATACAGTAAATCACATTAGACAGAGCCTAAGTACTTGACCCCGGCACCCAATTAAAATCCCAAAAGCTCTGAGCAAAGAAGCCATAGCTTTTAATTTTATTTTACAAAAATACATCACGACGTGGCAAGGCAATTTTATTTATATAGCACAATTCATACACTGGGTAACTCAAAGTGCTTTACAGGAATAAAAGACAATTTACAAGATTTATATTAAGAAACATTAGAAAAAAATAAAAACATTTTAAAAAGAAGAGTGCAGATAAAAGAAAAAAACACTTTAGGTTTTAGTGTAGGCGGAGCTAAAGAGGAAGGTTTTTAACCTCCCCTTGAACATTGTTAAAGTTGAGGCTGTTCCAGGTTTTTGCTGCATGAAACTTAAACGCTGCTTCACCCTGTTTAGTTCTAACTCTGGGCACGAGCAGAAGGCCTGTCCCAGATGTTCTCAGAGTCCGAGGAGGTTCACTAGCATGTCAGAGATATATTCTGGTGCTAAACCATTTAGAGACTTGTAAACCAGCAGTGCTGTTTTAAAGTCTATTCTCTGAGCAACAGGAAGCCAGTGCAGAGATTTTAAAACTGGCGTAATGTGGTTGTACTTCCTGGTTTTGGTTAGAACCAGAGCAGCCGCGTTCTGAATAAGCTGCAGCTGTCTTAACCCTCGTTTTGAGAGACCAGTGAGCAGGCCGTTACAGTAATCTAACCTGCTGGAGATAAAAGCATGGATAAGTTTCTCTAAGTCTGGTTGAGACATCATCCCTTTGACTCTGGAAATGTTTTTAAGGTGATAAAATGCAGATGATGTAATTGACTTAATGTGACTGTGGAAATTCAAGTCTGAGTCCATGATGACCCCAAGATTTCTAACCTGATTTTTAGATTTTAGAGAAATAGACGCGAGGTGGCTGCTGACACTTTCTCTTTGTTTCTGTGGCCCAAAGATGATTAGTTCAGTCTTGTTTCTGTTCAGCTGGAGAAAATTATTTTGCATCCACATGTCAATCTGTTCGATGCAGTGACACAGTGAATGGATTGGTCCATTTTCACCTGCTGTGAGTGAAATGTAAATCTGAGTGTCATCTGCATAATTATGGTATGATACGTCACAGCTGCGTATTAACTGGCCTAAAGGAAGCATGTAGAGATTGAATAATAGAGGTCCCAAGATAGACCCCTGTGGAACCCCGCATGTCAGGGCCATTTGGTCTGATTCACAGTTACCAACCAAAACAAAGTACTTCCTGTCTCTAAGATAGGACTGAAACCATTTAAGGGCAGTTCCAGTGATTCCATTCCTCTAATCTTTGTGTCAGGATTCCATGGTCCACTGTATCAAACGCAGCACTCAAGTCCAGCAGAACTAAGACAGAGACTTTGCCTGCGTCAGTGTTCATACGGATGTCATTTGTGACTTTGAGTGTAAGTGCAGTCTCAGTCTGTGATGGGACCTGAATCCTGACTGAAAAGTATCAAAGCAGTTGTTAAGTAATAGAAAGTCATTAAGTTGTTGATATACTGTACAACTTTTTCGATGACTTTCCCTCAGGCTGGAGACAGTTTTTTTCAATTGTTCTGTCATTAATTTGTGTAAAATGTGTTAAACCAACCAAGTGTCTCCTAGGTGGCTGCAGTGTTGTTTTATGCCCTTTGGACTGTATGGCATGTTTAATGCCTTGAACCTTGTCGTTGAAAAACAATGCAAACTCATTGCATTTAGTGGTGGAAACTAATTCTGGTGGAAATGGAGCTGGAGGGTTTGTTAATCTGTTCACTGTAGCAAACAGGACACGTGAGTTGTTACTATTGTTGTTGATGATCTCTGAGAAGAATATTTCTCTTTCTTTTTGCAAAGGGGTTGGAGAGAAACTGCACAGACGGACTTACTTCAAATATTGACGATAATAACAAAAATACAGTAACAAGAGCTGAAAGTGCTTAAAAAACTGGTAAACTGAGACTGAGACATGACTCTTCAATGATTAAGCTTTGCACCATTTATTTAAAAGTACTGTCAAATAAAGTGTTTTCTTCTAAACAATAACAAGTTCTTAAAGTGCTTAAATAACAAGTGCTCAAAGTGCTAAAGAACTGAACTGCTAAACTAAAGATTTGAATTGAAATCAAGGCCATTATCACTAATTTTTTTTCTTTTTTTCTTACCGCTGCTGGCATACAGTAGCTTCCTCGAGCAAATCGTGCAGAAACAAGCCCCGGGCTCTCTCAGTTTCTTGCACCAACTGCCAAAAGGCTCGCCATCTCTACTTTCTTCAATCCACGCCCAGCGCCATTTATTTTTGAGTCCTTTATCTACTGCTAGGACATTATCCCCAGGCTTCATAAACTTGCGCTTTTTTTCTCCGACAACGCTAACGTGACATTGACGTATGGGTGCCTTCTCTGCTTCTGATAGGCTTGTAACGTTAGTTAAATCTGCGTTCCTCTCATATGATTGGTAGGTGAAATAAATTGGCTTGAAAATATTAAACCGCATGTGCAGGCTCTCAAATATTATTTTTTTTCCCTCACGGCCACACGCCGGAGATCCGGCACAGTGCCGGAATACTTTAAGCCCTGTGAATTAGGAGTTTCAATTTACGCAATTTTCTTTCGGCTTTTCGGCATTCCCTTTTCTGTGCCCTGACAGAGTGAGCATTGCTCCATGAAGCCTTCTGCCTCGTCCTGATCACTTTAACCTTAACAGGAACAATGGTGTCCATAACATTTAAAACACCTGAAGTATAACAATTCAACAAATCATCAACTTGACCTGATGAGGCATTTTCAAACCTGATTGCCTCCATAAACTGTGTCCTGGTGTTATCGTTAATGTATCTCTTTTTTACAACAGTAGGCCCAACAGCAACTTTTGGAATTATGGACAGATGAAAAAAGACACATGAATGATCAGATAGAGCAACATCAATCACAGTGACATCTGAAATATGAACACCTTTAGTAATAACCAGGTCCAGAGTGTGACCTCTGTTATGGGTCGGCTCATTAACATGCTGACAAAGACCAAAAGTATCAAGAATAGTAGAAAGTTCTTTGGCATTTCTGTCACAAACATTATCCACATGCACATTAAAATCACCAGATATGACTATTTGTTCAAATTCTGTGCAAATAACCGAAAGCATTTCAGTAAACACATTAATAAAATCATGACATTGTTGGGGTGGTTTGTAAAGAACTACATATAAAATAGATGGAGAAAACCTCAACTCCATTTTGAATGACACATACTCAAATGATAAAAACTCTCCAAGTGATAGCTTCTGGATAAGAATATTATCTCTAAGAAAGGCACATACACCTCCACCCTTTTTGTTTTCCCGTATTTTGGATATATTTGTGAAATTCGATGGGGTTTTTTCAATAAGGTCCGCATTTCAAGTACTGCTGTCTAACCATGTTTCTGTTAAAAACATAAAATCAAGCTTATTTGAAGTTATAAAATCATTAATTACCTGACATTGAACACTGCAAGTTTTTAGTCCGTTTGAGCAGGACCTGACTTTATCTGTTTGCAGGGGATTTGAATCAGATTTGTCTGATTAGACAATCTAACTGTTATTCTCTTCTTCAATCTGCGACTTCTGACTGTAGTTATGGAGCTAGGAGGGAGTGTTCTCTCCCAGGGCCTCAGGTTGATAAGTGGTTTATTATGACGAAAAGTCCTGGAACAGCAGAGGCCCTCAGTGTCCTAATCACTGATAGTAGCCTTGATGCTAGTCAAGGCTTTTGGAGCTGGTCTGGGAGGGGGTGGAGGGGGTCTGACAGGGGTGCATTGGACTCTAGGTAGTGGCCGAGGTGAAGCAGTGGTACTCCTGGGTGGTATTGGGGGTGATGTTTTTAGTGATGATGATAGAACCCGTGACCTGGCCAAGTTAGGTGTAAGGGTATCATCTTAATTCCAGATTTAACTAAAATTTCCAGGTGATCTGGAAATCCCATTGGTGAATCCGGAGATGGGACAGGGATGGTGAGGTCCAGAAGGTGTTGATGTTACTGGGGGTCCATGGTCCTATTGGGGAGTCCATTTCAGTGGTGGAGGTGTTGATGGTGGTAGAGTCAGAGGAGGATCCTTGGCTGGTGAGGCAGGAGTGCTTTTTTTCATTCAGTGGCTGAGGACCCTTTCTTTGTTCAAGAGGGCGCCCAGAACCATTTAGGTGTCTCAGGGAGTGCAGGAGATTATACGTTAGCCTCCTGACCCTCCCTGTTTAGATGTGGGCCCTTTCCTTTGAACAGGTCGTCACGTTGCCAAAACAAGTTAAAGTTATCAATGAAGTGTACTCCTCTTGTCTCACAGGCCTTGGACAGCCATGTATTCAATGCAAGCAGCCGACTGAGTTTATTGATCCTTCTGTCGATGTTTGGGAGTGGTCCACTGATAAAGGATTGCACTTCCAGGTGTTCAAGTTTGTCTAAAAGCCTGGAGAAATCCTTTTTTAAAACTTCTGATTCCCCCTTCCTGGTGTCAACTGCACCCACGTGTAACATCAGCTGTTTAATCCCTGTGTGTTTGGACATGACTTGGGGGAGGAGTGCTGTTATATCAGTGACTGTAGCACTTGGAAAGCTGCATGTAGCAAATCTACCATTGTTTATGTCTCTGATAGCACTGTCTCCAAGCAGCAAGATATCTCTGACCTTCACGTTTAGCATAGATTCTCTGTCTCTGTTTGCCTGGTGCTTTTCCACAGATTCATGTCTCCTGTTTTTCATAGAATAAGCTTGATTTACTCCATGTTTTTCATTTACAGCAGAGTTTTCTGGTTCATTCACCTTTAGCTCAGTCAGTGGTTGGAATCTGTTTTTTAGCTGGATGTCTGGTGATGCTACATATGCTCTTGTGATGTCAGCATTCTTTTTTCTAATCCAGTGCTGCTTTGGCTGGGCACCAAGTTTATGCCAGGTGGCATCATTTTGTTTAAATCCCTTTGCTTTTCTCAGTTTTGGGAATGACACTGTATCATCCAAGTTTAAATTCACAGTCATACCACATTGTGTGATCGGTATTGTCTCCTGAAGTCCTCTTTCAGATTCCAAAGCAAAAATCTTTGTTTGTAGCACACTGATTTCCTGTTGATATTTCCAGCAATTTTGGCAGAAAGAGTTTGTAGTAGTTGCTTTTACCCCAGACATGTTGAAAAATGGATACCAAGGCTCCAGTCGCTCGGCGGGTCCAACGTGTTGTTTAAAAGGTAAAAAAAACAAGTAAAAACATAAAAGCAAAATCCAGTTAGAAGAAAGTAAAAAGTAATGTAACAAAGTTAATCATAAAATCATTGGCTAAATGTTGAGATAACTAAAAAAGAAAAGTAAAGCAGGCATGAGCAAGCAGAGGCACTCTTCAGAAGCAGGAAGTATCTTGTGCTTCTCCCCCGACTTTGATAACCTTGTATTTCCGTAATTACACTGTGGCGGCCATTGTTACACTTTAAACTCAGAAGGAACTGTTATGTAAAGATTCTTATAAAACAATTAGCATAGTTATTGTGCAGCTAATCGCCAAGAGACTACAGCGAATGGAAAGAAGAGTTTTCTTGGAAATTTAGCTCCGAGCGAAAAAAAGCCCCAGAGCGAAACAGTAAATGATATAGTTTCATGTGAAAGTGGGACATGGATTATTGCAAAAACAAGGTACATTTTCACTGTTATAAAGTTTGATGCCCTCTTTAAATGTGACTCAATCGAAACACAACACTTCAGGGTTAAACAGAGGACTCATTCTTTACTGTTGAAACTCAAACTAGGGTTTTATTGTTAAAGCACATCTGTGAACGAATGTTTGGGTTGTTAAACCCATTGAAGCCTGTAAATAATGCATAATAAAGTAAATTCAAAGTAAATCCATTTTCCTATGCTTTCCCATATTTAACCTCCAACCTTTCTTAAGTTTCATGCAGCAAAAACCTGGAACAGCCTCCCAGATGAAGTAAAACAAGCCTCAACTTTAAAGAGTAACTAAACCCTAAACCAACTTTTTTTAGTTAATGATCTGTAAGAATGGGGCCTTATTAGTGCTGTTCATTGATCTGAGTAAAAGTTTTGACATTTGAGTATTAAGTATATTAATTTTACAATATATGGTGTAAAACCGTCTAAGTGCTGCCCTCTTCAGGTTGAATGGTGGTAACTGCAGTTGATTTTTTTCTATTTGTAGTTGTTTCCTTGTGTGACGTAAGCATGCTCTATCAACGGCTCACCGCCCACGCCCCTGGCACGACCCCACCACACCCTTGGCATATGCTCACGCCCCTGGTATAAAAACATCTTGTTCCCAACTAGCGGGTGTTGAAATATTAGGCTAGCTATATTAGCATTTACTTGTAGTGTTGCTGGTTGCAACAGCTGCTGGACTGCATTGCCTTCCAGTTGAGTTGGAAATTAGGCGTCAGTGGTTGCGTGCACTTGGCCTGGAACACCGTGAGTTCCTGCCGAGAGCTGGAGTTTGCAGCAGACAACGCAATGGAGGTGGAAAAATAGGGGACCAATGGGCGGATATCATCCATAATTATACTATCTATGATTCCAACACATGAAACAGAGACATCCAGCCGAATATGAAAAATGCCAGTCTCTCCGAGACGAACAAACCCGCAGTGACCAACAAGCCTTAGCTAAAAAACAGCTAACTGTAGCCAAATCCTTTTCACACGGCACCGCATATGACAGGAAAGGGGCACGGTGGAGAACAATCACTAAAGCGGTCACTTTGCACAGAGCCAAAGACATGGTACCCATATATACAGTGGAGAAGACTGGGTTTATTCATTTGATTAAAACCTTAGACCCCAGATATGAGCTACCCAGCCGCAAGTACTTCAGTGAGGGGGTTACATTTGTCTTGCTTTTAAATAAAAGCAAAATTTGCTTTAAGTTGTCTGCCGTTTGTACTTATTGCTTTTCTTAATAAGTAGGGGGGGAAATCGGAAAAAAATTGTAAATCGAATTTAAATCGGAGATTTTAAATCGGAGATTTTATTTTTAGGTCGTATAGCCCAGCCCTAATTAGCACTATAGTTTACTTTGCTGACTACATTTAGACTAATGTAAACACTAATACACTGTTAAATACACTCAAGATTCTTAAAAATTTTGGAACAGTTCATGAAGTTATGATCAGTCTGTTTAAGTCTGACTCTTGTATTTCACCATCTTCGCTCCAATAAGTGCAACTGACAGTGACTTTCAAACACAAAGTAAAAAGCCTCCGTCCTGACTGTGCACGATTTACAAAGTTTGGACCTGCCTTGAAATGATGTATGAGAATTTACCATGACATTTATTTTTTATTTAAATTAAGTGTGTATATATAAAATATTATATCAATATAAAATGCTTACTGTAAGAACAATCTCTGAAGAATATAAGAATTATGTGAAGGCAGTTTGAGAAAAGGGTGTCATTTAGACATTCTTTTGTAAATGTTTATGTTGATTCATGTTCATTTTGAGTTGTATAGCTGATTTTATAATGCATGTTTTTAAACAATTGTTTTGTGTGTAACATCAGGTATAACTGTTTCTTCATATTTCAATTTTTTATATACCAACTATATTTATAAAGTCAGTATTGGAATCCTCTGTGAGGACAGCACAAGGAGGAATGACCTGTACCTGCTGGCCCAGGTATCCCCAGCACCACCTGACCACACTGCAGCAGACAGGTGTCTATAACCGCTGAAAGAGCTGGTGCACATGTACAGTATGTGTAAGTGGAGGGTAAAACATTAAATGTACTTATTTATAAAAACATTGCTCTCTTCTTCCTGGAACTACCCTGTTTAACCACGTCTCACCAAAAAGCTGAAGATAAGTGTAACACTACAATACAAGTGTTAGAGCCTGTAACAGGGGTTTAGTGCTACTGCCTCAAAGTCTGGGCTGTTATGCAGCCGACTCACCAACCTGTCACACCTGTGCATTACCTACAACATGAGAAACAATGTTTATCACTACTTTGTTGGGATGTAAATATTTTATTTGGTTAGAGTTGTGTCTTTTTTGCATAATACTTATTAAATTAACTGGACTTGACACTGGTCTTATTTCATAGCTACACCTTGAGTATCTCTCTATAACACATTCTCTCCCAGGACCAGTGAGCTGCAAGACAAGAGTTTTTTAACAGTTGTAGAGGGAGTAGTATATCAGGGTATGATAACTCCTGAACTCCTAAAACCTGTTAAAGTCCAACTAAAACTTATACAAATCCAACCAAATCTTGTTCAAATCCAACTAAAACCTGTTTAAAACCAACTAAAACCTGTTTAAATCCAACTAAAACCTGTTAAAATCTAACTAAAACCTGTTCAAATCCAACTAAAACCTGTTCAAAACCAACTAAAACGTGTCTTTGTAAATCCAACTAAACCCTGTTTAAATCCAACTAAAACCTGTTTAAAACCAACTAAAACCTGTTTAAATCCAACTAAAACCTGTTCAAATCCAACTAAAACCTGTTTAAAACCAACTAAAACCTGTTTAAATCCAACTAAAACCTGTTTAAATCCAACTAAAACCTGTTCAAAACCAACTAAAACGTGTCTTTGTAAATCCAACTAAAACCTGTTTAAATCCAACCAAACCTTGTTCAAATCCAACTAAAACCTGTTTGAAACCAACTAAAACCTGTTTAAATCCAACTAAAACCTGTTAAAATCTAACTAAAACCTGTTCAAAACCAACTAAAACGTGTCTTTGTAAATCCAACTAAACCCTGTTCAAATCCAACTAAAACCTGTTTAAATCCAACTAAAACCTGTTTAAATCCAACTAAAACCTGTTCAAATCCAACTAAAACCTGTTTAAATCCAACTAAAACCTGTTCAAATCCAACTAAAACCTGTTTAAATCCAACTAAAACCTGTTTAAATCCAACTAAAACCTGTTCAAATCCAACTAAAACCTGTTTAAAACCAACTAAAACCTGTTTAAATCCAACTAAAACCTGTTAAAATCTAACTAAAACCTGTTCAAAACCAACTAAAACGTGTCTTTGTAAATCCAACTAAAACCTGTTTAAATCCAACTAAAACCTGTTTGAAACCAACTAAAACGTGTCTTTGTAAATCCAACTAAACCCTGTTTAAATCCAACTAAAACCTGTTCAAATCCAACTAAAACCTGTTTAAAACCAACTAAAACCTGTTTAAATCCAACTAAAACCTGTTTAAATCCAACTAAAACCTGTTCAAATCCAACTAAAACCTGTTAAAATCTAACTAAAACCTGTTCAAAACCAACTAAAACGTGTCTTTGTAAATCCAACTAAACCCTGTTTAAATCCAACTAAAACCTGTTCAAATCCAACTAAAACCTGTTTAAAACCAACTAAAACCTGTTTAAATCCAACTAAAACCTGTTTAAATCCAACTAAAACCTTTTCAAATCCAACTAAAATTTGTTCAAATCCAACTAATACCTGTTTAAATCCAACCAAACCTTGTTCAAATCCAACTAAAACCTGTTTAAAACCAACTAAAACCTGTTAAAATCTAACTAAAACCTGTTCAAATCCAACTAAAACCTGTTCAAAACCAACTAAAACGTGTCTTTGTAAATCCAACTAAACCCTGTTTAAATCCAACTAAAACCTGTTCAAATCCAACTAAAACCTGTTTAAAACCTGTTCAAATCCAACTAAAACTTGTTCAAATTCAACTAAAACCTGTTGAAATCCAACTAAAACGTGTTCAAATCCAACTAATACATGTTTAAATCCAACTAAAACGTGTCTACGTAAATCCAACTAAAACCTGTTTAATCCAACTAAAACCTGTTCAGATCCTTCTAAGACCTGTTCAAATCCAACTAAGCCCTATTCAAATCTAACTAAAACGTGTCTACGCAAATCCAACTAAACCCTGTTCAAATCCAACTAAAACCTGTTTAAATCCAACTAAAACCTGTTTAAATCCAACTAAAACCTGTTCAAATCCAACTAAAACCTGTTTAAATCCAACTAAAACCTGTTTAAATCTAACTAAAACCTGTTCAAATCCAACTAAAACCTGTTTAAAACCAACTAAAACCTGTTTAAAACCAACTAAAACCTGTTTAAATCCAACTAAAACCTGTTCAAAACCAACTAAAACCTGTTTAAATCCAACCAAACCTTGTTCAAATCCATCTAAAACCTGTTTGAAACCAACTAAAACCTGTTTAAATCCAACTAAAACCTGTTAAAATCTAACTAAAACCTGTTCAAAACCAACTAAAACGTGTCTTTGTAAATCCAACTAAACCCTGTTTAAATCCAACTAAAACCTGTTCAAATCCAACTAAAACATATTTAAATCCAACTAAAACCTGTTTAAATCCAACTAAAACCCATTCAAATCCAACTAAAACTTGTTTAAAACCAACTAAAACCTGTTTAAATCCAACTAAAACCTGTTAAAATCTAACTAAAACCTGTTTAAATCCAACTAAAACCTGTTTAAATCCAACTAAAACCTGTTCAAATCCAACTAAAACTTGTTTAAAACCAACTAAAACCTGTTTAAATCCAACTAAAACCTGTTAAAATCTAACTAAAACCTGTTCAAACCCAACTAAAATGTGTCTTTGTAAATCCAACTAAACCCTGTTTAAATCCAACTAAAACCTGTTCAAATCCAACTAAACCCTGTTTAAATTCAACTAAAACCTGTTTAAATCCAACTAAAACCTGTTCAAATCCAACTAAAACTTGTTCAAATCCAACTAAAACCTGTTTAAAACCAACTAAAACCTGTTAAAATCTAACTAAAACCTGTTCAAATCCAACTAAAACCTGTTCAAAACCAACTAAAACGTGTCTTTGTAAATCCAACTAAACCCTGTTTAAATCCAACTGAAACCTGTTCAAATCCAACTAAAACCTGTTTAAAACCAACTAAAACCTGTTTAAATCCAACTAAAACCTGTTTAAATCCAACTAAAACCTGTTCAAATCCAACTAAAACTTGTTCAAATCCAACTAAAACCTGTTGAAATCCAACTAAAACTTGTTCAAATCCAACTAATACATGTTTAAATCCAACTAAAACGTGGCTACGTAAATCCAACTAAAACCTGTTTAATCCAACTAAAACCTGTTCAGATCCTACTAAGACCTGTTCAAATCCAACTAAGCCCTATTCAAATCTAACTAAAACGTGTCTACGTAAATCCAACTAAAACGTGTCCAAATCCAACTAAAACCTGTTAAAATCAAAATAAAACCTGTTCAAATCCAACTTCAACTTGTTCAAATCCGACTAAAACCTGTTTAAATCCAACTAAAACATGTCCAAATCCAACTAAAACTTGTTAAAATCCAAATAAAACATGTCCAAATCCAACTAAAACATGTCCAAATCCGACTAAAACCTGTTTAAATCCAACTAAAACATGTCCGAATCCAACTAAATCTTGTCTGAATCCGTATAAAACTTGTTAAGAACTACAAATACATAAATAATTAAAGCCGCAAGCGGCGATAAAGGCCCTCGCCTCCATTGAGACCGCGGGGACACATGCACTCGGAGGAGTGCATTTCGTGCTTTAAAGCGTAAACTTCACGGTGAGGAGTTTTCTAAGACTCTAGCCGTGGCTCTGGAGGGGCCTCCTCTAAAGGAAGGATCCTGGCAATTGGGAAATGGCATTTATTTCCCAAAGGTTGCCTCTTCACAGACTCATTACGACCACAGCCACAAATGTATCAAAAAACAAATTGATAACTTTTTTTTGCACACGTGTCTAGATGATACTCACCAAATTTGGAGCTGTTTAGATGAAAAGCCTTTAGACAGAAGGGGTGCGATTTAGGTGGTCACGCATTCCACCCAACATAGTAGATTTTCTGTTGAGTTTACGGTATGGCTGTAATAAACTTTTCTGTTTGCCCTGAGGTGTCCTATGGATGTACCAAGTTTTGTATTTCTACATTGGAAAAATTTACTTTCATTTTCCATAGAACCAATGTATTTTTACTTTTGTAGGGGTCGCCACTGAGTCATTTTTCATATTTTTTTTTCGGGGCCTTCAAATACATAAATTTTTGCCGGGCTTGAAGTCTGGGACCAATAAAAATAACTTTTAGTTGCACGTTTACTGGGTCAAATTGAAAATAATTTTTCAGAAAAATTATAATAAAAAAAAATATACCAAATTATAATAAAAAAATATATAACTCAAGCAAAAACGACAAGAAAAACGCCTGTCTATTTTACACACATGTGTTTAGCTCATTTTTTCCAAGTTTTGTGTCTGTGGAATGAAGCAGCTATTTTCTGTTGTTTTTAAAAAGAGGTTGTATTCTAAGTCGGTTCACATCTTCAATTTAAAATGGCTGCCTTCCCGTGTGTGATAAGGTGTGGTCCCCCTTTGGCTTTTTGTTCATAAGCCCATGCTGGATGTGTGTACCAAGTTTCATTTGCCTCGACAAACTAAAATTTCACTTCCCATTGACTTTTTCCAAATATTTGGGACGTTGCTATGGCAACACATTTATAGATAGGGGGTGGTTGTCATTGGCTTTTATGCTCGTCATGACATAAGAGATGTGTGTACCAAATTTCATGTCTCTATGACAAACTAAATTCTTGGGTCCCATTATAAGTTTGTAGGGGCGCTGGAGAGCCATTTCTAAAGATAACCCTTTTATTTACATATCTTTGTGTTCAGGTCATGAATGTGCACAAACGCCTTTTGGGTCCGACTCGATCCGAGAAGGCGTTTGAGAGTTAAGAGACATTTTATTTTCACAAAAATGGCCACCTCGTTACAGGCTTGCCACCCATACCCGATAAGATATCAACAATAAAGTCACAAATTTGGTTGGCACACGTGTCTAGATGATACTCACCAAATTTGGGGCCATTTAAATTAAAACACAATGATTTGCATCTTCTTGCGCAAGTGCGATTTTAGTGGCCGTGCGTTTCACCCCATGGCGGACTTCCTGTTGAGTTTAGGGTGTGACTGTCATTGACTTTTCTGTTTGCCCTGAGGTGTCCTATGGATGTACCAAGTTTCATTTTTCTACGTTGGAAAAAAGTTACTTTCACTTTCCATAGGCCCAATGTATTTTGACTTTTGTAGGGGTCTCCACTGAGTCATTTTTCGTATTTTTTTTTCGAAGACTTCAAATACATAAATTTTTCGCTGGGCTTGAAATCTGGGACCAATAAAAATGACTTTTAGTTGTACGTTTACAGGGTCAAATTGAGGATCATTTTGCAGAAAAATTATAATAAAAAAATATATACCGAATTATAATAAAAAAAAATATAACTCGAGCAAAAAAGTCTAGAAAAACACTTGTCTATTTTACATACATGTGTTTAGCTCATTTTGCCCAAGTTTGGTGTCTGTGGAATGAAGCAGCTTTTTTCTGTGTACTTTTAAAAAAGAGGTGTATTTTAAGTCGGTTCAAATTTTCAATTCAAAATGGCCGCCTTCCCGTGTGTGATAGGGTGTGGTCCCCATTGGCTTTTTTGTTCATAAGCCCATGGTGGATGTGTGTTACCAAGTTTCATTTGCCTACAACAAACTAAAAATTTCACTTCCCATTGACTTTTTCCAAATATTTGGGACGTTGCTATGGCAACACATTTATAGATAGGGGGTGGTTGTCATTGGCTTTTATGCTCGTCATGACATAAGAGGTGTGTGAACCAAATTTCATGTCTCTATGACAAACTAAATTCTTGGGTCCCATTATATGTTTGTAGGGGGCGCTGGAGAGCCATTTCTAAAGATAACCCGTTTATTTACATATTTTTGTGTTCAGGTCATGAATGTGCACAAATGCCTTTTTGGGTCCGACTCGATCCGAGAAGGCGTTTGAGAGTTAAGAGACATTTTATTTTCACAAAAATGGCCACCTCGTTACAGGCTTGCCACACCCATACCCGATAAGATATCAACAATAAAGTCACAAATTTGGTTGGCACACGTGTCTAGATGATACTCACCAAATTTGGGGCCATTTAAATTAAAACACAATGATTTGCATCTTCTTGCGCAAGGGGTGCGATTTTAGTGGCCATGCGTTTCACCCCACATGGCGGACTTCCTGTTGAGTTTAGGGTGTGGCTGTCATAGACTTTTCTGTTTGCCCTGAGGTGTCCTATGGATGTACCAAGTTTCATTTTTCTACGTTGGAAAAAAGTTACTTTCACTTTCCATAGGCCCAATGTATTTTGACTTTTGTAGGGGTCGCCACTGAGTCATTTTTCGTATTTTTTTTCCGAAGACTTCAAATACATAAATTTTTCGCCGGGCTTGAAGGCTGGGACCAATAAAAATGACTTTTCGTTTATGTTCACTGGGTCAAATTTAGGATCATATGGGGAGAAGAATAAAAAAAAAAAAAAATAAAAAAAAAATAATCCGAGCAAAAACAATAGGCCCTCCCGGTCATCACCGGCTCGGGCCTAAATATATTTCAAATCCAACTAAAACCTAAATATAATTTTGTGAATTCACTTTTAAGCACAAGATTAAGCCCCATTTTGGTCCCTTTACATTTTTTAACCCTCTTTAATGTCATTTTGTGGTGTAATTCTTTTTTTTTTTTACAGAGTTTTATGATTAATGCCAAATCCCTAAAATATCACCTATCAAATGTACTGGGGCAAAATAAAACATTGCAAAGGGCTCATTTATGCTTAATATAAATCCTACATAGTAAACCTTTAAAATTAGAGAATGCAGACCCTTTTGTGTATTAACTGTCTGTGACTCTGTTCAAATATACAACTCAAAACACCTACTTTGTCCTGTACTTAAAATTAAACTCTATGTTTAAATAAAATAAACTAAAAATAGCATTAAAGTTACAACAATTCTCTCTCAGGGCTTCGGTTATTAAAATAAATAGCTGCAGCAAATACAAACAAATAAAGTGACCCAGATTAGCTTTGCATACGTTGCCTTGAAACGCAACACCGTCCGAGAGGTGTCCACTTTCAGAGGAACACAAACCACCTCCAAGTCTTGTGGCATGCAACAAGAATCCTACTGGAAAACTGCAGGGTATATAATTTCCCAGCCCCGGCCTCTTATACGTGAAGCCACAGCGGGTAACAACACGTGCTTACTTAGCCTTTACTGGGGACAGGTGCCTCTGACAATAACCATAATAATTATCATAATAAAGGATGGTGTAGCTGAGAGATAATGATACACTGAGATCATAGAGTAACACAGCTCAGACACTTCCCCCTGTGTGAGTTCATTAGTTTATTTTGCTCTCAGATATTTACATTTACATTTAGTCATTTAACACATTTGCAAACCCCTCAGAGGAACGAAACAGCGGTCTGAGACATGTAGAAAGCGTGACATCAAAGTATAACTTCTCCACTTTCTATGTAAAAAAAAAATATTGCTCTATCTTATTTTGTTGCAAATCTACAGGCTTCTAAAAATAGGTATGCAAATGGGATCGCGGGTGCTCCGTCCGTCTTTAAAGGGTTAATTAATCATCAATTACCACACCCGGATTTCTGGCAGTGCTGGATGATGATGGTTGATAATGGTTGATGAGCCTAGTTGAATGGAGAGGTTGTGGTGGGTCTTTGGGTTGAATCACAAGCAGTTCTGTTTTTGCGAGGTTCAGCTGCAGGTGATGGTCCTTCATCCAAAGTAAGATGTCACTCAGGCCGTCGGATCGTCAGGTTGAAATGACAAGTGGAGTTGAGTGTCATCTGCATAGCAGTGAAGGGAAAAGCAATGCTTCTGAATGACAGAGCCAAGGGATGTATTGAGATGTTGGGACTCAGAGACCTTGTTTCTCCAGGATACTCTGAATGACCTATCCGAGAGGTAAGACTTGAACCATTGCAACGCCATTCCAGAGACACCCATCGCACTGAGAGAAGACAGGAGGATGTGATGATCCATCCATCCATCCATCTTCTACCGCTTATCTGGGGCCGGGTCGCGGGGGCAGCAGTCTAAGCAGAGACGCCCAGACTTCCCTCTCCCCAGACACTTCCTCCAGCTCTTCCGGGGGGAATACCGAGGCAATCCCAGGCCAGCTGAGAGACATAGTCCCTCCAGCGTGTCCTATGTCTTCCCCGTGACACATGCCCGAAACACCTCCCTAGGGAGGCGTCCAGGAGGCATCCGAAACAGATGCCCGAGCAAAGACGAGATCCTGTGGTCCCCGAACCAGACTCCCTCCGGCCCCTGGCTGCGCCTAGAAATCCTGTCCATAAAGATAATGAACAGGACCGGTGACAAAGGGCAGCACTGCCAGAGTCCAACAAGCACTGGGAACAGGTCTGACTTACAGAGGGAAAAGAGGGACCACCACCCCGGTCTGCCAGTCCAGAGGTACAGTTGTTATTTGTTTGATGTTGTAGAGGCGTGTCAACCAAGACAGCCCTACAACATCCAGAGACTTGAGGTACTCGGGACGTATCTCATCCTCCCCCGGTTCCTTGCCACCGAGAAGCTTCCCAACTACCTCAGTGACTTCGGTCTGAGTGATGGACAAGTCCACCTCCGAGCCCTCGGCTTCTGCTTCCTCAGTGGAAGACGTGTCGGTGGGGTTGAGGAGATCCTCGAAGTATTCCTTCCACCGTCTAACAATATCCCCAGTTGAAGTCAGCAGATTCCCACCTCCACTGTAAACAGTGTTGGCAGGGCACTGCTTCCCCCTCCTGAGGCGCCGGACGGTTTGCCAGAATTTCTTCGAGGCCGACCGATAGTCTTTCTCGATGGCCTCACCGAACTCCTCCCAGACCTGAGTTTTAGCCTCCACGACCACCCGGGCTGTAGTCCGCTTGGCCTGCCGGTACCCTTTAGCTGCCTCAGGAGTCCCACGGGCCAACCAGGCTCAGTAGGTCTCCTTCTTCAGCTTGATGGCATCCCTTACTTCCGGTGTCCACCACCGGGTTCGGGGGTTGCCGCCACTACAGGCACCGGAGACTTTACAGCCACAGCTTTGAGTGGCCGCATCGACAATGGAGGTGGGATACATGGTCCACTCGGACTGAATAGCTGTGTCCAAATTCAGGGTCTACATCCTTCGGAGTACTCATTTGAAGGATTTTACGTCACAGCGCCGCGACGAAGGCTGTCCAAATTCGTAGGATCCTTCAAAAGCAGCCCACAAATACGTCCTCCTTTTCCCCGAATTGGAAGGATGGGTGTGGTGGATCCTTTCCCGTCCTACCTATCCCATAATTCTTTTCGGCAGAGCGTAATGGCGGACGAAGCGAGCGGTAGCGGAGTGGGAGAGGAGTATGCTTTTAGATTCTGACAAAACAAGCTAAAGTTTATGCTTCGGCTCAATGAATTTGTAGGGGAAATTAGCAGAATACTTAAAAACATAAATAAAAATAGGCTATAATGGCTTACCTGGATATGACTGTCTCGTAGTCTGATATAAAAAACTATCCGACAACGAGCAAAGAAAGTAATTTAATTTATTTAATTTTTATTGAATAACTCTATGTCCATTTTCCCGCTTCTTGCTTAGCGCTATCACGGTTGCTAGGCGACAGGATATGAGCAACGGGTAAGGGAGGGAACTGAAAGAAGGGTAGGCTGTCCAAATTCACAAACACCGACTTCCGGGTTTTGCGGTTGTCAGGGGACCCCTCCTCCTTCAACTGGGTAGGAAGGAACCTAAGGAGGATGCAGACCCTGAATTTGGACACAGCAAATGTCTCCAACCTCCCTTGGGATCTGGTCGAAGCTCTGCCGGAGGTGGGAGTTAAAGGACTTCCTGACAGGGGACTCTGCCAAACGTTCCCAACAGACCCTCACAGTACGTTTGGGCCTCCCGAGTCTGTCCTGCTTTCTCCCCCGCCATCGGATCCAACTCACCACCAGGTGGTGATCAGTTGACAGCTCCACCCCTCTCTTCACCCGAGTGTCCAAGACATACGGCCGGAGGTCAGATGAAACAACTACAAAGTCGATCATCGATCTCCGGCCTAGGGTGTCCTTGTGCCACGTGCACTGGTGGACACCCTTATGCTTGAACATGGTGTTCGTTATGGACAAACAGTTGCTAGCACAGAAGTCCAATAACAGAACACCGCTCGAGTTCAAATCCGGGGGGCCGTTCCTCCCAATCACGCCCCTCCAGGTGTCACTTTCGCTGCCCACGTGAGCGTTGACGTCCCCCAGTAGAACGACGGAGTCCCCGGTCGGAGCACTTTCCAGCACCCCTCCCAGAGACTCCAAGAAGGCTGGGTACTCTGCACTGCCATTTGGCCCGTAAACACAAACGACAGTGAGAGACCTATCCCCAACACATGGCGGCTGAGCTGGGGGGCTATGAGCAAGCCCACACCAGCCCGCCGCCTCTCACCGCAGGCAACTCCAGAGTAGTGGAGACTCCAGCCTCTCTCAAGGATTTGGGTTCCAGAGCCCAAGCTGTGCGTGGAGGTGAGCCCGACTATCTCTAGTCGGTATCTCTCAACCTCCCGCACAATCTCAGGCTCCTTTCCCGCCAGCAAGGTGACATTCCATGTTCCTAGTGCCAGATTCCGTGTCCGGGGATTGGGTCGTCGAGGCCTCCGCCTTTGACTGCCACCCAATCCACTTTGCACCGGCCCCTTACGGTTTCTCCCGCAGGTGGTGGGCCCACGGGAGGTAGGATGTGATGATTAACAGTGTCAAAGGCAGCAGATCCAGTAAGATGAGTACAGATGACTTGGATGTTGCCTTTGCCACTCTCAGGGCTTCGGTGACTGAGAGCAGTGCACTTTCAGTGGAATGTCCTCTCTTGAACCCAGACTGGTTCTGGTCCAGGAGGTTGTTCCGTGTGAGAAAGGATGAGAGCTGGTTAAACACAACTCGCTCCAGAGCTTTGGCAATGAAGGGAAGGAGGGAAACTGGTCTGTAGTTTTCTAACAGTGTATGTTTGAGCGTGGGTTTCTTCAGTAGTGGTGTGATGCGGGCCTCTTTGAAAGCTGTGGAGAGAGATGAGTTGATGATGTGGTTCAGAGCAGGCACAACAGATGGAGAGATGGCCTGAAGGAGATGTGTGTGGATGGGATCCAGCAAGCAGGTGGTAGGGTGGTTAGAACTAATGACCTTTGAAATGTCTGCTTCAGTTAGAGGAGAATTATATTTATTTACGCAGGAAATTAAGACATATAATTTTTATGTAAAGCAATTGCATTTGCTCAAACTTAAATATAACACAACTATGACTGCTCTTAGAACAGTTAAGACTTTCTCTCATCCGGTGTGAGCAATAACATCCCCCAAACTAAACACAAGTGAATTACAGCCGTGTTGTTCCTCTTTAAACTGAGAGAGTCATAAATAAATAAAAGTGCATGGGTGTGACATCTTCAATATTTAGTGCTGGACCTGTGCACAGTGGCCCCAAAACTAAGCCTTTTGGAAACAACATGCAACTAAATATTTAAAGCAATGGTCAAACATAAGGCCTGACACAATCAAATCATCTGGGTTTCTTACAATAAATGTGCTCTGAAGTGATTTTAGGAGTCCATTATACCATGTCACAATCGAGAATTTATTATTACGGTTAGGAAACCTAAAGCAGTATATTTTTGTGCATAAATGTAATAATAGCTAATGTGGTATAAGAGTAGGATGTTCTGACATATAGTCTCAAATGAGAAGTAATATAAACTCTATTATAGTTAAATGTAGTTTAATAATAATCAGTATGTCTTTGACGGCTGTTGCTAATGCCACTTGTTGGTTCTTCTTTGTGTGTGCTCCGCCCACCTACGGGCTTCGCTAGTGGTTACCTCTCTGGCGCCAGCCAGCCCTCTGAGAAAGATCAAAGCACTCACCGCGCCAATCGTGCCAACGTCCTGGCACAGCCTCAAGGGGCTATGTAAAACCCCACTCGCCCAACGCTCTCCCTTTTTCTCTCTCAGCACCTCTGAGATCACTAAAAGAGCGAAGATTATACAGAAGAAAGAAAAATGGATTGTGCCCGAGATTTCGTCACCTACCTGTGTCGGGCACCACCGCTCCTGCTGCGCCCGGCTGCTGCCCGAGGACGGGCACAACTTTTGTTTTACCTGCCTCGGATGGCGTCATCAGCTGGAGCGGTCTTCTCGCTCTGCCTGCCTCAGTCTCCCCAGAGAGGAGACCGAGCGTTGCGCTGCTTTTATGGGTCCAGTTTCTCCGTCTCCACTCGACTTTCCGCTTGAAGCCATCGCTGTGTAAGGATAGAGAGAGCCGTGGGGAGGACGCTGGCTCCTCCTGCACTGGATTTCCCGCCCTTGACCCTCAGCCGGCTCATCGGTACCCGTTAGATGATCTGCCGCAGCTGTTCGACTCCGCGGGCGGTAGCTTCATACTGGGGCTAGCGTCACAGACCCGCTCTCGACCACGTGTGGCGACTCTCAGCCCTCTGATGACGCCCTTCGCCCATTATGCCCAGCGAGAATGTCCCGCTCTCGATGAGAGGCCCCGCCCGGGGATATCTGGGCTACTGCGAAGTGGAGGGCTGGAACGAAATCTCGGCCCTCTATCGCCCTGGCTGGACAGGACGTTGAGGAGGGGCTATGCCCTGCAGTTTGCCCGTCTTCCCCCTCCCTTCTGCGGTGTCCCTCACACAGCTCACAACTCAGGCAGCGACAATGGCCCTCCAGAAGAGGTCTCTTCAATCCTACATCGTGGTGCAATTTTGAAGCTGGACCGAAGGGAAGTAGAGACAGGGTTTTACTCCCCCTATTTTGTGGTCCCAAAGAGAAACGGGGGAGTGAGGCTGATCCTGGACCTGCGCATCCTGAACGAGTATGTGGCCACCAGGAGGTTCCGCGTGTTAATGATCAGGCACCTCCTGGAGAATGTCCGCCGGGGGATTGGATGATCTCAATCGACCTGACTATGCCTATTTTCATGTCTCCATCCTGCCGAGGCACAGGAAATTTCTCTACACTTCCTCAGGTTTGCCATCGGCAATCAGTATTTTCAGTTCAACCGTCTCCCGTTCGGCTACTCCCTCGTCCCAAGCACTTTTTACAAATGCGTGGAGGCAGCACTGGAGCCGCTCCGTCGTCAGGGTATCAGGATCCTGACTTACATAGACGTCTGGCCCATCCTTGCTCCCTCCCGCCAGGAGGGTGTGGAGCATACTGCGTCACATCTTGAAGCTGGGGTTTGTGGTGAAACAGGCCAAGAGCTTGTTGTTGCCAGCTAACTAGGTGACGTACCTGGGACTGGAGTTGAATGCCCAGACCATGCGCGGACGGATCTCCGTAGAGACAGGTGACGCTCAGGAGTTTGGGCAAGAGGCTGGTGGTGGCTTCATTGGCCCAATCTTCTTACTGAGTACCGGGGGCTCGGCAGAACCTGGAATTCCGGCTTACCCCAGACAGTCTCCAACTGGGAGTGCGCATGGGTCCCACACTATGTGGAGGTCTTCTCTGACGCTTCGCTCACCGAATGGGGCGGGACATTAGGCCAGCTCGCTGTAGGCGGGGCCTGTGGCCGACTGCCCACTCTGGTTCTCGCTCAGGTCGTCAGACGACCCACCGCTAGGGGTGGACGTGCTGGCTCAGGAGTCGTGGCCCATAGGCCTCCTCTATGCCTTCCCGCCACTACGCCTCATGGCCCCTTCTGCTTCACAGGGTGAGGTCACAGGACCTTCACATCCTGGTGGTGGCTCTTGACAGTCCGGGTGGTTCAGATGGCGGTGACGGACCCTTGGCCTCTCCCCGACCGACCCAACACACTGCTGCAGGCTGGGGGTTCCCTTCAGTCCCGGCCATTCCTAATCCACAGGCTCCTAGTCTGAAACTGATGAGTATAGGCCTTCCCCCGGCAGTGGTGTCCACCATCCAGTGTGCTAGGGCAACTTTTTACGGCCAGGGCATATGGCACCCGTCTGCGTTTCTTTGCTGCTTGGTGTGGGTAAAGGACGTTGGACCCCTGTAGCTGTTCAATCAATGTAGTCCTGGAATTTCTACAGGGACTTCTGGATAGTGGTCGTGCTGCATCAACTCTTGCGGCAGCCATCACGACGGGCCATGAAGGCTTTGGACGCTTCTCTGCTTGTAGTCACATAGGGTGCGTAGAACTGAGTCCATAGTGTTGTACTAGAGGTGTTTTCTGACTTGAGTTGTCCCTGAGCAGATGTCACACTACACCAAAGATCACAGAGTAGTCCACACAGCAGACCAGTGTCACTGTCCCCAAAAACAGAGCTTTAATATTCTCTTCTTACATAACAATATATACTATAGACACTATAGAAGGCTGGACTGTGGTGTTATAGGCTGGTGACTATGTGGTGTTTTTGGTCTTATGCACACTCTTTACTACAATCACAGGTGAGTTCAGAGAAGCCCACATACAGTGCTTTAAACATATACAAACTGTGACCAGCTCAGTGTTTAAACAGACTCGTGCTTCTTCACTGAGTGAGACACAGGCCATAGTGGCTTCAGAGAAAATGTTAGTGTTTTAAGTAGTGTCCTGTTTGTATGCTAGGCTAGATACAGAAGCCTGCTCTGAACATAAGTGGCCCTTTACATTTATAACTACATCTACAGAGTCTACATGTAACACAGAGGGAGTGGGCAGCTAACGCTGTGCATTTGTCATTGACCGGGGTCTGCTCACAGACAGATGTGACATAGGCCTTGCCACAGCACTGACACAGCACTTCTGGAAGGCCAGTGCGGGTATGTTTCTATTAATAAACGCCTTGTTCAACAACAACAGGCAGTACTTAACCTACCAAGCAGCAGGAGTAGATGGGTCTGTTTTTGCTCCCGCTTGAGCTCCTTCTGCGCCCAGTCAATGTTTTTACTGGCTTTTTTCGCCTCCTTCTCCGCCTCCTTCTCCTCCACCAGCAATTTGTTCCAGTTTTTCTGCTTCTAGGTGCTAGTCTTTTGGAGCAGCTGTAAGCGACGGCCGCAGTCCTTGACCATGCCCTTCCCGCTGCCTCCATTTTGGATCAGCACGCCGTCGGTGCCAGTGTCCGGTAACCTGCTCATGTCCCCGGGGCGCAGCGCCTAGGTCTCCCCGCTCCCCCCGGTGGCCCTTTCGGACGCTCTGCCCCAGCACGTATGGCAAGCGTAAAAATACGTCCTTTTTTAATTGCGTTTTAATTTAAAACAACGCAAAATAAGTCGTTAAACCCGAAAAACGCACCTGAAAAGAGGCGTTCAAACTGTCAAAGCGCCGTAAAAAGCATGCAACGCCGTTTGCCATTGTCCCTGAACGCCGCTTTTTACGTGTTACGCTGTCATGCATTGCCACGCCCCCTGGTAGTTTTTTCGTGACACGTTGTTGCGCGTTTAAAGCGTGCCATCGCGCAAATAACGTGCCATGGCGTTCTGTTTATTTTATGATAATTAACCCCACCCTAAAATTTGAGCAGCCACTAAGTTTGAAGGCAGTTGACCCAATGAGCACACAGCTCAAGCAGACAAGGCTGGGTGATCACTGAGCCCTAGTAAATGATGCCAGTCCCTCATGTTTGTTAATATGCCTTTTCCAGCATGTTCAACAATAAAGAGAGTTGAACATTTTCAACAATAAAAACACCTGTTTTTCTTCTTTCTTCCCCCTTTATAAATGTGAATATCCTATTGCATTGCATTATAACTTGTAAGTAATTTTACATAATTACCTTTGTGAGTCAATGGTTTCTGTAAGCCTAGTAGCAATAAAGCACAACTCTAACCTGCAGTGGGTTTGGAGAAATGGTAGGGTTGCTGCTAATAGTAAAATTTTGACCTAATGATTGTGAGTTTGCATTCTATTTGTACAGAATACCTTTATACTGTATATGCCTATACGCTGGTCCTGTAGGCACAGCACAACTGTTTTGTTGGTATTTGGACAGGTTGATGTAGTTACCATTTGATGACAGTGGGTGGCATCACAAAAGCATTCATTGTATCGCAGACAAAGCAACTTAATTAAGCTTCAATTCACCAGTGTTACAGCTGGAACACCCCTGGAGGCAAGGTGGGTAAAGTACCCAGCTTTACTGTCACTGTTGATGTCTATTGTGTTTGGCAATTAAACCAACCAATGTGCATTGTTCCAGTAGTTCACTTAACATCAGGGAGAACACTCTTCCCAATGCATTCTTGAATTAAGTGGATAGCACTACAACTTTTAGCACTTGCATACAAAAGCGTGAGCAGGACATTTTGAGAGAAGCCGCGAGAGATTAACAGCTTAACACACTTGACCTTTAAGTGGCTTGACTTCACAGATCGACTGAACGCTTCTGCAATACCGTGCAGTTTGTGTAAACCATGGGAGCGCTGCCTGACTGTCCCATAGGATTGAAGCTAAATTTTAATTTATAGCGCCTTTCGCAGAACAAATCAAAACCAAGTCATTGAGACACCATGGGGCAAAAGGAAAGTCGAAATGAAGAAATGAATTTGGCAAAAATACAGGAGCTGTGCCTCATTTTCATGAAGGAGTGTCCCAGTGGCGCCTTGTATTTACATGAGTTTAAACGCATCTTTGGTGTTCAGAGCAGCTCTCCTGAAGAATCGCTCTTCATTGAGACTGTCTTCCACTCGTTTGACACAAATAAGGTAAATAAATAAGAAGTACATACATTTAAATTGATATTTTTTCTCGTCCTATAGTAAAGTGTAATATTAATTTGTTTCCCAGGATAATAGATTGGACTTTCTTGAATATGTAGCAGCTCTTCACTTGATGTTGAGAGGAAATCTGGAAGACAGGCTCAAATGGTCTTTTAAGATGTACGACACAGACAGAAATGGCAAATTGGACAGAAACGAAGTGAAGAATCTCATCAGGGTAAGACAGGACTGTTTCGTATAATTTATAGTAGAAAAGCTAAATATATCTTGGTAGTTAGACACAAAATAATAAACTTTTGTCTATGAAGAGAAATTAGATTTTTGCTCTGGTGCATTTGAAGAGTTGGTTTGCAAAGAAAGAAAATCACTTCAACAAAATTCAACATTTTGTTATTATATAAGGGACATTGTCTAAAATGCTTGAATCATGTTTCTATTCATCCATAGGTGGTTACAATAGAATAAAATGAATTATTGTCCTAAGTAACATATTCCATAAAGAGAAATGAGTATATGCCTAGTGCTGTAACTAGTTATTAATTTTATAGTTGCTATTTAAGTACGTTTTGTAAATTTTGAAGATTTTTTTATGTATCATGTTTCAATCAAATTTATTGTCTAAAGATGTAATTACTCAAACTGTGCTTAGACTAGAAAAACATTTACTTTAAAAAACGATGGCAAAAAAATACAATTTAAAAATGTCTATTCTATTCATTATTTCAAAGTTAAATTTCTCAAACATTTATTAGACTAGAATAAAATTGAATACACAAATTTAGTTGTTATCAAAAACTCATCAAATTATTTTTCTTAATGTTTATTCCTGCAAACACTATGTACGTTTTTATATATTTGTTTTAAAGTTCATAACTCATGTTCCTGTTCTCTTCATTGTTTTTATTTTATTTTATATAACTGTGAAAAAACATAACTTGTGCTTCTATTATATTCATAATGTCTAAAATTAAAACTTTTTAAATTATAATATAGACTAGAATCAAAATAAATTTAGTCCACAAAGATAAATTACTTTTTGTCTTATTGCCATGATTAATTGCAATTTTAAGTTTTTTTTTTTTTTTTTATGTGTTTGTTTGTAATGAAGAAATAAAAGCAAGAAACACTTTAGAGGTGGGGCCACATTTTATCATCAGTGTGTTAAATTGAAAATGTAGTAATAAAGAAAAAAAAACATTAAAATATATTCAACATAAATCATTATGTTGAATTATATATTACAAAAGTTGTTTTTTGAGCTCTAAAGAGTTTTAAAAATAAAAAAAAACAATTTGGTTCATTGAAGGTGTAACAGTAAAAATGTCCATGTTTCCTAACAGTAATCCTAAACAGGATTAGAGTCGTGCCCCAGTGAGAAGGCTTATGCCTAATGGAGGTGGACCGAGGATTAAAGGCTATTATCTGACCAGGCGATGGTCCTCAGGGAGCTATTCTTACAGAGACCACTCCTCTTGAGACTTCTAATTTTAGAGGAGCACATGTAGATCATGGAAGCACAGACACAACCCACTAAGATAACAAACATATGTCCACTGTAGAGTCAAAGAAACTTCTCTTTGAAAGTATAGATTACTTGTTATTTGTAGGGCTTTTTGCTTTTTGAATTATTCTTAATGAATCGCATATAAACCAAATCAAAGTTGTTAACTGTTCAATGGCATAACAGACAAAAAATAGCCAAGTAAACATCTGAATGTAAGATTTAAAAGGTGAAATAATTTGAAGAGAAAAATGACAGACAAATGAACAAAACAGCAGCTGCATTTGTTGTAACCAAAGCAGTAATTCAAGCAGTATCCCATTTACATCAATCAGCCACTTGTATACACTTTAACAACACTGTATAAAAAAAGTTTTGCTGTACAGTTGATTATACTGGCTTCCTATGCAAATCCTAAAGCAACACTATCTAACATTTTGTTTTGTATGCCTGCTTCATGAGACAAATGCACAAAATCTCACATAAAACATCTAACTTTTCTTCAATAGCATAGAAATAATAAAGTACACTTTGTTTTTTAAAAGAAGGGTTCGTTTCCTGATTCATATAAAAAACAATGTCCAATATATCTAAATAAATTTCATGTTATTGTTGTAATGACGAGATAGATATATTTTTGAGTTATAAAGTTACACAGTGTTAAATGTTATTTATTTATTTAATTCAGCACCTAAAACTCTTAGCAGTCACAGCATTATCTTGTAGTTAAAACTGCACTTCATTTTAGATCTATCCTTAGTTCTTTTGTAATAGAACCTAGATGGCATTGGACAGACATGCTGATGACTGATACTCTGGACATAGAGCTACTACGCATTCATTCACAAGTACACTGTATGCTGAGTACTTTTTTCTCTCTTTTTTGCAGATAATTCAAAAGATTCGAGTCCAGAGGAGTGAGATAGACATGACACCTGCTCAGATTTGTGACAGAATATTTGAGCTGGTCGATCAGAATCAGGACAGTAAGTTGGATTATTTTCTTTCAAATTACAGTGCTTTTATGGCCCTCTCCCTCGTTCACACAGGGGGCTTTAAGGCCGTGGTGTGTCCCATTTCTCCAGTGACTTTATAAGTCACACTACATTTCCTCCCTTTATGCACCCTTCCATTTAAAGTGCATTATCACTAGTGTACTTTCAAAACATGATAAACTTAAAAAACGTTTGTTTGATGTATAAGGTACTACATTTTCTCGCACCTCCATTGAGGGAATTTAATAAACAGAACATTAATCCACACAGGATTTGTGACAGAATTGTTCTCTCTTGTAATTATTGTGCATGTATTCCATTTTTGTATGTTTTCGATGTGTGTGTATGAGCAGGTTGTGACAGCATAGGCTGTGCAGTAGGCTATTGTGAGTATTGTTTGTGCACTGTGTGCATGTGTAGGTGGGTGTGTTACGGATGGATGTGATTTAGATTAATGAAAGGAATATAAAATATATTGCATACACAATTTTTTTATCGTTATTTGTATTGTATTTGTTTTTAATCCTGTGGGACAATGGATGGAAACTAGCCTGAGGCTATAATCCGGCAGTTACAGTTCTCCTTTTTAAATGTTTTGGTCCATTTTGCACTTAAATCTTGTCAGTGCACTTTTAACAATTGCTTTCTTCAACAAAGACCTTAGACCCTAATAGATAAGCCGTTTGTAAAGTTCCAAAAGTTTTACCTACTAAATGAATTGAAGGGCCATGTAAACCTTTGCAAGGGGCCGCATTTGGCCCCCGGGCCTTGAATTTGACATGTGTGCCGTAGGACATAAGGCGGAGGATCTATACCCTAATGTTAATCCCAGGCTACATGAACAAGGATATTTTCACTGACAGATTTTTCACTGACTGTTTATCATAATCTAAAGCGAAACAACAAAAAACTGTTCAGCTGTCTACACTATAAAAAAATGTTCATTCGTTCATTCATTCATCTCCTCCTGTTTAGTACCGTTAGGGGTTGTGGGTAACTGGAGCCTATCCCAGATATTTGCTGGGCTGGATGTCATGGTTTTCTGAATAAATTTGTCTTCAAATGTGATCTGATCTTCATCTAAGTCAGGGATAATGACAAACATAATGTGTCTAAAAATAATTACACAAAAGATCTTTCATGTCTTTTTTGAGAACAACTAAAAAACCTTATAGTGCTAATTGGATTTTAGCACACCTGGAGTCTCGTTAAGATAATACCCCTTTAAATCTTTGTAATTTGAGGGGTAGAGGAAGAAGAAGCTCATGTGAGCCATGCCTCGCCAAAAAGAGCTTTCAGAGGAACTACAGTCAACAATTGTTGCTTTACATAAAGCAGGAAAGAATTTTAAAGTTATTTCTAAGACTTTAGAAATTTACCAGTCTACAGTTAGGCAAACAATCTACAAATGGAGTACTACTTTAGGACGGTTGCTACTCTACCAAGAAGTGGGCGCCCAGTTAAAATGACACCAGGAGCACAACAAAGACTCATCACTGAGGTTATTAAGAAACAACCTCAAATGACAGCCAAAGATTTGAAGGCATTATTGGAACTTGCTAACATCTCTGTTCATGAGTCTACAACACGTAAAACACTGAACAAGCAGGGTATCCACGGCAGGACGCCACAAAGGAAGCCACTGCTTACTAAAAAGAACATTGCTGGCCAGCTTGCAATAATTGAGGAGAAGATGAATTCCCAAGTATATCAGACAATTCTTCAGGATAATGTGAGGATGTATGTACGTCAGCTGAAACTGTGTAGAAGGTGATGCAACAGGACAACGACCCAAAACACCAGAACAAGTCCACAACAGAATGGCTTCAGAAAAATAAAATTCGCCTTTTGGCGGATTGGCCAAGTCAGATGGCCAAATGGCCAAGTCAGAGCCCAGATCTCAACCCAATAAAGATGCTATGGATTGACTTGAAGAGGGCCAAACACATGAGAAGTCCAAAGAATATGACAGAGTTAAAGCCATTCTTTCAGGAAGAATGGGCTACAATTCCTCCTCAACGATGTACAGGTCTGATCCACAGCAACAGAAAGCACCTGGTTGAGGTAATTGCGGCGGGGTCAACCAGTTATTAATTAAGGCTTACTTTTTCCACTGCCATTTTGAATATTAAATGAGTGTGTTCAATAAAGACATGAACTAATTTGTGTAATTATTTTTAGAAATTATGTTTGTCAATACCCTTGACTTAGATGAAGATCAGTTCCTATTTTAAGACAAATCTATTCAGAAAACCATAAAATTCCAAAAGGTTCACATACTTTTTCTTGCCACTGTATATATGATACGAGTCATGAGTCATACACTCGGTAGACCCGGGTTCAAAACCGGGTTAGGGCAGTAACTACCTTCCAGTGTGGGTCCTTAGGCAAGACCCACTTCGCACTCTCGCCTACTTCATATAATGATGAAAGATACAAAATTAAGAGACACAGCAGCTCAGACGTTGCCCAGTCAAAGAACGTCAGGTGTTGGGGAACAAGAGCACCTTGTTGATAAAAGAGGCCAGGTGTGTGGATGAAAATGTTCTTGTGTAGACAGGGACGGCGAAAATATCCATTAAAAAAAAAAAAATGTTGCCTGGGTGTTAGTCATTAATAAAAGCGTGACTTGTGTCTTCAGGTCAAATAACCCTGGCTGAGTTCATGGAGGGCGCTCAGAAGGACGAATGGGTCATGAACCTGCTCAAGCTGGATGTCAACGCCACAGGATGGGTCATCCAGAACCGTGGTAAACAGCCCTGATTCAGCTGGTCAGTCAGCTCTGTTAAAGGTGGACGAAGAGCTGTCTTCTTTTGCCATTTGCTCTGTGTGAACTGCGTACAAGTTGGAACTGTTTTGGATGGTTTGGTATTATACGGCCTGGCTTTGTATATGTTTGATGTCTGATTCAGAAGGAACAGCAGATACTGTATCCATGGAAGCACAAAATGTCAAAGACAATTTTTCACGTTTGGTATTCGAGCTGTTAGTCTGAGGGATAGTGCCCTGCAACAGGTAAATGCTTTGGCACATTTTTTGAAAGTTTGTTCACAACAGTAAAGCAACACCCAAAAATGTTTTTTTGGTCAGACTCACCGAAACATGGAGTTTGTTGTGTTTGTCACCATCTGAGCCTCAGTCGGAAAATCTAAAGACACATTTTCATTTTGTAGATCAAGGTGTAAAAGTAACATGAAAAGATAAATAATTAAATCTAAAACATTATTTATATATTTATTTCATTTTGCTGCTGGGGTTTAAATGATGAACCAATAGTTATAAGTTGTTTTAATAATTTAGAGATTTAAGTTTTGCTCAGTAAAACATACACAAGTGATTTGATTTGTAGAGAACTGTACTTATTCTTCAAACATTGTGCTTCTACTTTGAAAACAGAGTAGAACAGCAGCACAACTTAACTTTGTGTTCTCTAAAGGGTCCAGTGAAAACACACTTTAACAACAACGCTTTACAACTTTAATAACCACAAGGGTGCGTTACGCATTTAAATGATTTTATTTTGACAAAAGACTGATTTTATTTATATTTGCTTTTATACTACCTCACTCACTGTGGCCTGTGTCTAAACCAAAATATGGACTATTTTTTTCAGCAGCAGATATTGTGAAAATATGTGTACCACACATTTAAATGGACATTCACAGTCAGCACTTCCAAGTGGGCTCCATAAGGGTTATATTTTTAGCTTAAATGGGTCCTTAGTGGGTTTGTCCGCAGTTTCTATAGAAGCCCCACCTGTGTTAGCCTTTTGATTGGGTGCAGAAGTAAGTCAGAAGTAAACCGGAACTATAAAAAAGTTTTTTTTTACATTTAAGTGTTGATCAGAGACTGTGAGTGACTTTAACAGGGAGGAAAAAGGGAAGCCTTATTTATTTTTTACTTAAATTATAATTATTTTTATCCCCATTCTCAAGGCAATTAGGTCCACATTTTAAGAATAAGAATTTTAATCGAACAATGACATCACTTTTAACATAGGTGTTTCTCATAAGCTTGAAAAGTGTACAGCCTCATACTGAAATAAAAACCTCTTGTATGTTGCGTCAAGAGAATGGAAAGTTTGTGGATAAAATAATTTATATTTAAATCAAAATAAAGAATCCTTTCCTTTCTCCTCTTTGTTGATGTCACTCGCAGTCTCCGATCAACAACTAAATGTAGAAAAACTTTTGGCATTCTGAACCTGATCAAAGGGCTTTCCACTGCAGACAAATCCCACTTTAGACCCATATTTGCAGTTTAAGGGGCCCATGTGGAAATGCTGGCTGGGCAATTGTGTTTTTTTAGTCTCTGTGGTGTTATGCTTCATACTCCTGACTTACTGTAGGCCAGTGACCATTGATAACAGTTTATGCAACAGGTTCTTCAAATGGGACGGGGCCTGCAGTTATGAGACTATGCCATATTTTCTTTTGCAGAATATTGTTAACTGTTTATTTTTATTTTGTAATGTATGGTTATGTTATGTTTTGCCATTTGATACCATTTATTGTGAACTAGATTTCTCTGTTTCTGTGTTTTGCCATTAAAATTTATATTTTCAACATAATGTTGCTGCAGCTTTTTTACCATATGTTTTTGGGATTAAGGTTACGCGGTGCTACTTTAAGTTATACAAAGCTGGCAAATGTTCCATCAATCACATTTGAATGCCGCTGGAGTGTTGCCTTGCGTCACACTGCTCTTCAATCAGTTAATCAAGACAACATTATGTGTTTAAAACCTCAACAGCGCTAAGAGTGTTATATGTTTTTGCGCGCAATGTTTGTTTTAATTTTTTGTAGTTTATCGCTAACGTCATGTCTGTCTCAATTCCGATTGGTTGGCTCCGAGTCGCTTTGCCCTGCCTTGAGGAAAACGAGCTGGTATTGAGCTTTTCCAGATTGCTTGTTGATACAGCGAGGAGTATGGCTTGCCAGGCTAAGTTAGACCTACCCCAGATGTGTCTTTCCTACCTAGCTATAAAACTTAACAATCTCGGTCTGGATAAGTGGTATCACAAAATCGGTTATCAACTGTAGAGTTAAGCCTGGGTTTATCTGTGAAGTGAGAGTGTGTTCATGTAAAACAGGTGGAGTCGGCACTAAACAACCAATCACAGCGACATGTGAGAGAGAGTTAACATGAGGAAAAACACTAAAGTAGGCTACACTAAACTCCTGCAAAACGGACAGCTCCAGGGACTGAATGAACAGCAAATACTCACAAAGAGCTGAAGACTAACAACAATAGTAAGACTGTGAGTCTTTTGTGAGATGTATTGAGCACCCCTGCTCTAAAGATATAAGCTCAGCTTTCTTACCAGTTGAACTCAGAATTGATAAAGTATCTTGGAATTAGAGACAAAACGGCTTCACCTTGAAAACTGAGTCCAGATGATTTTACTTTAACCTTTTCTTCAAGATGACCTGGATGACTGAGAACCTTCACAGATATGTATTAGCATTACTCGTTGACAATGAGATTTCCCATTGTAAAGCGTTAGCATTTTGCTAAGCTAAACGGAGGTCATTTTCCATCTTTATCCTTTGTTTACTGACTAGTTTACTGACTTATAAATAAATCATTACTTAGAATAAATACAATTCAAAGTATAATAGATGGAGAATGTTTTTAGAGCATAGACTGTAAAAAAAATAAAATGGCAGTTACATCCGGGCTTTTCGGCTTTTACGGCATAGTAAAACAATAGTTTTCAGATAGCATAAGCGGACATATTAATCAAAAATTCACTCCCCCCCAGAGTTGTCACGTAGTAAAAACTTAGCGCTAGAGACTGGAGCCATCTTTTGTACCAGGCTGTAAACATGATTTTTACACTTGTAAAGTCGCCATTGTGTTTCTTCTTATATTTCCGCTTTTGGATCCTGCCCTCTGGTGGACGACGGTATATCGCTGTAAATCGCTGTAAAATCACTGTATGGCGGCGCCCTTACACAACGACCATTTAAGAGGTTCCATGGGAGAGGCTTGGTTTAGAGCAAAAAAAATTTTCTTTAGACCATATTAGATGGATGCGCCTCAGCAAGCTGGGCTGCACGTCTGTCTTGCGCATCTTCTTATTTGCTTGTTTGGACTAACCTTTTTGTGTGTTTGGAATATCTCTATTCTGGATTTGACTAATGCATGTCAATACGGACCACATTTCCAGTCTTGTTGTCTAACCATGTTTCAGTTAAAAACATAAAATCAAAATTATAAAATCATTATTTAAAAATGATTTGTTACCAAAAGACCCGACACTGAACATTATAAGTTTCAAGTCTGGTCAAGTCACAGGCTATGACAAGCCAGGTAAAGTCCTGTAGTAGGTCAAGTAAAGTCCAGGTCAAGTCATATTTATAAGTCGTTATTTATTTTGAACACAAAAACTATTCTCGTCGCCTCATAAAATGATTGTAGAACCACTGTAGTGAGATGGGCTTTGTAACAAACGTCTTTAGTGCCTTTTATGGGTTTTAAGACAGAAAATGACATCGATGTCAATGAAGGCCTGTTTGAGCCATCGGATTTCAACAAAACTACCTTCATCTGTGTCAGAAGATGAACGGAGTTCTTACGGGTGTCGAACGACATGAGGGTAAACAATAAATGACAGAATTTTCATATTTGGGTGAACTACAGTGCCTTGCGAAAGTATTCGGCCCCCTTGAACTTTGCAACCTTTTGCCACATTTCAGGCTTCAAACATAAAGATATGAAACTGTACTTTTTTGTGAAGAATCAACAACAAGTGGTACACAATCATGAAGTGGAACGAAATTTATTGGATATTTCAAACTTTTTTAACAAATAAAAAACTGAAAAATTGGGCGTGCAAAATTATTCAGCCCCTTTACTTTCAGTGCAGCAAACTCTCTCCAGAGGTTCAGTGAGGATCTCTGAATGATCCAATGTTGACCTAAATGACTAATGATGATAAATGGAATCCATCTGTGTGTAATCAAGTCTCCGTATAAATGCACCTGCACTGTGATAGTCTCAGAGGTCCGTTTAAAGCGCAGAGAGCATCATGAAGAACAAGGAACACACCAGGCAGGTCCGAGATACTCTTGTAGGGAGAAGTTTAAAGCCTTTGGATTTGGATACAAAAATATTTCCCAAGCTTTAAACAATCAGTCGTATACTGCACAAATCTGGCCTTTAGGGAAGAGTGGCAAGAAGAAAGCCATTTCTTAAAGATATCCATAAAAAGTGATCAGATGAAACCAAAATCGAACTTTTTGGCAACAATGCAAAACATTATGTTTGGCGTAAAAGCAACAGAGCTCATCACCCTGAACACACCATCCCCACTGTCAAACATGGTGGTGGTAGCATCATGGTTTGGGCCTGCTTTTCTTCAGCAGGGACAGGGAAGATGGTTAAAATTGATGGGAAGATGGATGGAGCCAAATACAGGACCATTCTGGAAGTAAATCTGATGGAGTCTGCAAAAGACCTGAGACTGGGACGGAGATTTGTCTTCCAACAAGACAATGATCCAAAACATAAAGCAAAATCTACAATGGAATGGTTCACAAATAAACATATCTAGGTGTTAGAATGGCCAAGTCAAAGTCCAGACCTGAATCCAATCGAGAATCTGTGGAAAGAACTGAAAACTGCTGTTCACAAATGCTCTCCATCCAACCTCACTGAGCTCGAGGAGGAATGGGCAAAAATGTCAGTCTCTCGATGTGCAAAACTGAGAGAGACATACTACAAGCAACTTACAGCTGTAATTGCAGCAAAAGGGGGCTGTTAAGGGGACTGAATAATTTTGCACGCCCAATTTTTCAGTTTTTATTTGTTAAAAAAGTTTGAAATATCCAATAAATTTCATTCCACTTCATGATTGTGCCCCACTTGTTGATTCTTCACAATCAATTACAGTTTCATATCTTTATGTTTGAAGCCTGAAATGTGGCAAAAGGTGGCAAAGTTCAAGGGGGCTGAATACTTTTGCAAGGCACTGTAACTCTTTAACATTGTAGAATTGAGTCATTCTTCTGTGTGTGTGTTCACGTGGCAAACTTAGGAAGAGTAGCTAAGTCTCATACCACTCAGACCAAGGGAAGTATTTTTAAAAAATAAATCAAAATTAATTTTTCCACATTTGTCGCCAACGCGGTATGAGGGTTAATGGCTAGGGTCTACTTATGCTATTCGTGCTATTATTACATTAGCTAAAAACCAACTAACCAGATAACATTAACAAATTGACAAGCACTTATTGGGCAGAATAGCTCTTCAAATGACGAAACTGGAGGTTGTCGTCTGGCTGTCTGTGATTTTAATGTTGCATGTCTTGCTATTCGCCTTTTGCCATCTTGGGAATATTTGTTGAAGCCGAAAGCGATGACCCCCAGTACCCTTCCGGCCAGTGAAAGGGACTTGTGACTTGTTGACTTGGACTCGAGTTGACTCAAGCCGCTTTTTTTATTACTTGTGACTTGACTTGACAAAAAAATAAAATACTTGAGATTTGACTCGGACTTGGAAGTTAAAGACTCGGGAATTAACTTGACTTGAGACACAATGACTTGAGTGTTAATCACATCATGTTTTCAATTTTAAATTTAGATATATAAGTTATTTTTAAAAATAAAGTTGACCCAGCTGGAGCGCAGGATGAGAATAGCGTTGTCATGACTGGATCACAACACTATCATCAGTCATGCCCTCTCGTACCTTACGCACACCACGCCCACTTAGATCAGATATCAACATGTCAGCCGGAGGGGTACTCAGGGTCATCGCTTTTGGCTTCAACAATTATTCCCAAGATGGCAAACAGGCGAACAGCGCGTTGCAAGACATGCAACATTAAAATCACAGACAGCCAGACGACAACCTCCAATTTTGTCTATCATTTGAAGAGCCATTTTGCCCAGTAAGTTCTTGTCAATTTGTTAATCTTATCTGCAGCCTGGCAGTGGCTGGTTGCTCAGGTGATCTAACGAGCAGCCATGACAGAACCCACTCCTCAAGGGACGACGGGAAGGCACGGTGGAACTCTTCAAGAAGGGCAGGATCAAGGATGTCCCGTGCCGGAACCCAGAAATGCTACTCTGGACCGTAGCCCTCACAGTAAACCAAGTACTGGAAACCCCGTCCCCTCCGGCGCGACCGGAGCAACTTCCTGACTGAATAAACCGGCGGGCCATCGAGGAGCCGGATGGATGGAGGGGGCCTGGAGGAAGGCATTGGAGGACTCACTCTCACCAGCTTGACCCTGGACATGTGAAATGTGGGATGGATCCTCATGGTCCGAGGGAGCTTAAGCTGTACGGCGGAAGGGTTGATGACCCGCTGAATGACAAATGGTCCAATAAATCTTGGAGCCAATTTGCGTGACTCCATCCTCATCGGAAGGTCCCTGGTGGACAGCCACACTCCCTGCCCTGGACAGGTACGGCGACGAATTGCCCCTGTCTCGTACCGGCTGGACGCACGGAGAAGAGCAGCTCGGGCCCTGGTCTAGCTCCTCTTGCACCGCGGGATGAACGCCTGGACCGAAGGGACCCTGGACTCCTGCTCCTGTTTGGGTAACAAGGGGGCCTGGAAGTCATTGGCACACTGGAATGGAGAGAGCCCCGTGGCTGTGCTAGTCAGGGTGTTGTGCGCATACTCAATCAACAGCAGGTGGTCGGACCAAGGTAACGCAGCACAGAGCAGTCTCCAGTTCCTGGTTCATCCTCTCTGTCTGACCATTGCTCTGTGGATGGAACACAGATGACATGCTAACTGACGCTCCAAGGAGGGAATAGAACTCCTTCCAGTAAGCAGAAGTAAATTGCGGACCCCGGTCAGAGACAATGTCCAGGACAATGCCATGTAGGCGGAACACGTTCTGTATTAGTAGCTTGGCCATCTCCTTTGCCGAGGGCAGTTTAGGTAAGGGGATGAAGTGGGCCCACTTGGAGTAGTGGTCGATGATGGTGAGCACCACAGTGTTGCCCTTGGAGCGTTCCTGAAATCCTGAAAGTCTAGGGGGCGACCAGGGGCTATACGAACCGGGAGAGGCTGGAGGAGACTTATGCTGGTTGCTGACAGAGCACAATCCCACAAATTCTCTCACATCCTCCTCCAATGTCAACCACAGAACCTTTGACGCAGGAAATCCACTGTACTCTTCACACCCGGATAGCAGGTGAGCCTGAATGAGTGACCCCACTGGAGCACTTCCGACTGAAGGGCCTCAGGAACATAGAGACAATCCTCAGGACAAGAACTGGGTCCCGCCTTGTTGGTCTGGGCAGCCTTCACCTTCTCCTCCACCCTCCAGAAGGCGATTGCCAAGAGATGAGAGGGTGGTAGGATGGGTTCAGGTTCTATTGCTGCTTCTTCCTCCAACTGAAACTCCCTGGAGAGAGCGTCTGCCTTCTGGTTCTTGGAGCCGAGCCGGGGCGGTAAGACAATGTAAAGCAGAACCGGTTGAAAAACAGGGCCCATCGCGTTTGCTTGGAGTTTAGCCTCTTCGCTGACTGGATGTACTCAAAGTTCTTATGGTCAGTCCAGACGATAAACAGCTGCTCCATGCCCTCAAGCCAGTGCTGCAATTCTTCCAGGACCAATCTTACCGCAAGCAGTTCCTGGTTACCAATGTCGTAATTCTGCTCTGCCGGTGACAAACGTCATGAGAAGAAGGCACATGGGTGGAGCTTCTGGTCCTCTGCCGAACGTTGAGATAGAATGGCCTCAACCCCAACATCCGATGTGTCCACCTCTACCACAAACTGCCGGCTGGGATCAGGAAGGATCAGGATGAGAGTAGACGTGAACCGGTCCTTCAATCCGACGAATGCCTTCTCGGCTGCCGGTGACCACCGGAATGGGACCTTGGAGGCCACTGTACTATATCCCCTGATGAACCGCCGATAGAAGTTGGCAAACCCGAGGAACCTCTGCAGTTGACGCCTGGTGATAGGTTGAGGCCAGTCGGCTACCGCTGTGTCCATCCCAATGCTCCCCTCTGAGACCACAAAACCCAGGAAAGACACTGTGGACAAATGAAATTCGCACTTCTCGGCCTTTACATTGAGGGAGTTCTCCAAGAGTTTCTGCAGAACTGCCTGGACGTGCAGGATGTGTTCCTCAGGGGAGCGAAAGAAAATCAGAATGTTGTCCAGGTGCACAAAAACTGACTCATTGAGCAGATTCTGGAGCACGTCGTTTACCAGGGCCTGGAAGACTGCGGGGGCATTAGTGAGCCCAAACGACATGTTAATGGCGGTCTTCCACTCATCCCCCTTTCGAATACCAACCAGATGATAAGCATTCCGCAGATCCAGCTTGGTAAAAATGGTTGCCCCCTGGAGGAGTTTGAAGGCGGATGCGATCAGTGGAAGGGGATAACGGTTCTTAATGGTAATGTCGTTTAAGCCCCTATAGTCGATGCAGGGCCGCAACGTGCGATCCTTCTTCTTCACAAAGAAAAATCCTACCCTGGCTTGGGATGAGGAAGGACAGATAAGCCCTGCTGCGAAAGTGTCATTTATCTACGTCTCCTCTTTTCTGGACCCGTCAATGAATAAGGGCGTCCCTTAGGGGGTGACGTACCAGATAACAGGTCTATTGCGCAGTCATATGGGCGGTGAGACAGTAGCGATGTGGCCTTAGCCTTGTTGAACACTTCTGCAAAGTCCATGTACTCAGGGGGCATTGTCGATGGAAGAGCGAAGACCAGCGGTCTCTGAGGAGAGTTAGCGGACTTCAGACAGATGGCCTGGCAGGAAGTGCCCCACTTCAGGATGACCCCTGTGGTCCGATCGATGTTGTGTCGGGTTGTGTCGTTTAAACCAAGGGTATCCCAAAATTAGGGAATCTGCAGGCTTGAAATGATATGGAAACTTAAAGTCTCTTATTGACTACCATATATCCGCAGGGAAATGGGTTTCGGTCGGTGCGGGACCATACCCAAGAGATGTCTGTCCAGAGCACTAGCAGAGATTGGTTGGACAGTAAGACATCACATTAACAGCCGCCTCAAAGGGCTTAACAGACTGCACGAGACAACATCCCCTGTCCTTAGACCCTCCATCAGGGTAAGAAAAAACTCCCAAAAAATAATGAAGCCAGGACCGGAGTAATGTGATCAAACTTCCTGTGAGTACTTTTCCTCGGTAGTCCAGAGAATAACGCATTGCAATAGTCCAGCCTGGATGTGACAAATGCATGAATGAGAATTTCAACATCAGCTAAAGAGAGGCAGGAGCCAATTTTTGAGATATTCCTCAAGTGAAAAAAGCCTAGTTTAGTGACCTCTCTAATTAGTTTAGGGCACCCCAGGTAAAACCTTTTATTAATGTGCATAAAGACACCAAGAAAAGATGGAAAAATTTCCAAAAGGCATCAAATGACAGATTAGACATCCTTATAATAAGTAAAAAAAAAGTTAGATTTTATTTCCATCATTTACACTTTCAAAACAACAGAAAACAAAAAAATGGTGTCTGCAAATGTTTGGGCACCCTGCAGAGTTAATACCTTGTACTGCCCCCTTTGGCAAGCTAGGACCTGACAGTGTCATGGATTGTTCTCAATCATCGTCTGGATAGACCAGGTGATGTCAATCTCAAAGGTTTTAAATGCCCAGACTCATCTGACCTTGCCCCAACAATCAGCACTATGGGTTCTTCTAAGCAGTTGTCTAGAAAACTGAAACTGAAAATAGTTGACGCTCACAAAGAAGGAGAAGGCTATAAAAAGATAGCAAAGCATTTTCAGATGCCAATATCCTATGTCATTAAGAAATGGCAGGCATCGGGAACAGTGGAAGTTAAAGCAAGATCTGGAAGACCAAGAAAAATATCAGACAGAACGGCTCGCAGGATTGTGAGAAAAGTAAGTCAAAACCCACGTTTGACTGCACGATCCCTCCAGAAAGATCTGGCAGACACTGGAGTTGTGGTACACTATTCCACTATAAAGAGATACTTGTACAAATATGGACTTCATGGAAGAGTCATCAGAAGAAAACCTCTTCTACGTCCTCAACACAAAAATCAGCGTTGAAGTTTGCAAATGAACATATAGACAAGCCTGATGCATTTTGGAAACAAGTTCTGTGGACCGATGAGGTTAAAATAGAACTTTTTGGCCGGAATAAGCAAAGGTATTGCCACATGGGCGTGAAAGCGAACTTTCATGTCAGCCATCACCCCCAGTCCTCAGGCCAAGTAGAAAGAGCAAACCGAACGGTGATCGACATCCTAAAGAAGTATGTCGCCGAGATTGGGACGTCAAACTGCCCTTGGTCCTAATAGCTATCAGAGCCACGCCACAGACGGCGACCGGAGTCTCCCCATTTGAGCTCATGACCGGTAGGCAGATGACGCTCTCCCTACACTTACTGTATCAACCAGGAGACGCTAACATCGCTACGGCCTACACCACACATCAGTACATGACTGATCTCCAAGCACACCTCAGAACCACCTTCTAGGCAAGGACGGAAGGCCTATTATGACCAAAAGTCATCCAGGGATGAACTCCAGGTTTAGCCAACTCACCAGACAAACGAGCGGTGGTACCAACCGACTGACGCGGAAATTCCTCCCGCGTTGGGCGGGACCATACGCCATTGTCAACAAGCTCCAGTGGTGTATCAGATAAAGATCACCAAAGGACGAAAAGAACCCACTCTCAAGTGGATACACCGCAACCAAATTAAGTTGCACAAAGCCCCCATGGGATCTACAGGGGATGTTCACGCTCCCAAGTAGTCTCAACTAGATCCCTCAGCCCACAACTAACCACTCACTACTAACCGTTAACTTAGGTTCTCTTAACACTTTCCATTCTTCCTTGGTAACTGCGGATAACTCAATAACTCTGGTATTCACTGTCAGTGAAACAATTCTCGTTGCGACTGCCGCTGTGTGTACCTTGATTAACCTCGGTTTGTCCACAAGCGACTACTGTTAGTAATTCCACTGTAGAAGACAAATCTACTTGAAATCAGATCAACCAACCACAACAGCAAATCCAAACGGTAGGAAAAACGTGAAGGACACTGTGTCGGTGGTAAACACTCACAGTGAGGCCCTGAACAAAACCTCCGCGCTATAGACTTACTTCTGACAATTTTCCAAATTCACTACGTACACACTCAAATGGTCACGTTGCTGATAAATGACACGCTCAGAGACATCAGCTTCTCAGTGAACAGCCTAGCAATGAAAAGAATTATGTAGTGTGTTTCTTGTATGATTACCTATAACCATTACGTGACTTATATAATCACCCGGTTTATCCTTTTCTCTAAAATGCATGCAAAACCCCTCCAAATTATGACCCACTAAAGTACTTCACGTTATTGTAAATGACTTAATAAATTTCAGATAATCAACTTGAGACTTCTCTCTTGTTTCTTTATCCCCATTAGGTCCCTCCTTTAAGTGTTGAACTTAAACTATCTCCCTTTTGCCACGGATATAGTACAGACCAAGTGAAGACCACTTCACACTTATACACACGTGTTTCCTATTACATCAGTACATGTATTATAACGCCAAACTCTTTCTGTGTCTTAACGTGTGGCTTCCTCCCTGGTCACTAAGGATGGTCGTCACAAAGCGTGGAACCCTGCTTCGTGTCGAAAGGGGGGACTATAGCAAGTCGTACCAGGAAGAAGCTCACTCCTTGAACTGGAGTGACCCAGTGAGTGACCTGCCACTAAATGTCACGGACTGAGAATTTATGCTTTAAACCCCTTTCTACAGACCCTCAGAAAGTGTTTGTTTTACTGGAAAAGACCTGGGTAACACACATCTGCTAATTCATAACAGATGTCCAGTTATTTTCTTAAGGACAGGACACCAGGAGTGACCCTAATTAACGACTTTGTTTTGTTCAATTCCGAAGCAGATCAAGGTGGTATCTCCAACCAACTAGACTTGCTGGCCCCAGTATCTGACAGTTATGGCTCTTTGAAATACGATTTTGTGTATTGAAGCTAGCCAGACACTAATGAAGAGACGCTTTGATGTCAAGGACTCTGAACTTTCTGAATGGTCACATACTGCCATCTAGTGATGGTATGGATGAACGACGCTAAGTTTTTCATCAAACGAATGACTGGGACTCTTGTATTAAAAGTGTGTATTTAAGTATATTGTGTTAAATGTGTTAACCTTCATACTGTTCATTACAGGGCACTGAGTTATAACGGGATAAAATGACTTCTTTCATCACCCTCCCAGTGAGCAGTGTGAATAAATTGAAATAAATACATGTTTCCATGATATGCTTAAAAATGTATTTTCTATGTATGAATCCTACGGTGCAAAGCGATGTGGATTTATATGTGTTTAAAAATTCAATGTTACTTTGTGGAAGATAAAGGATTATTTGAATCAAAATTAGTTAGAATCACCACCTTTCCTCAAACCAAGCCGTTTTAATACAAGAGCGCTTTGGGGATACAACCCCAGCAAAGTAACCCCTCTTGAGGCCGTGTTGAAAACACGCCTCTTTTTCGGCCAGAACAAAAACCTTGTGCGCGCCGGAAATCCGTCTCTTCTCTCTTCTCTTGTTTTTTTCCTTGTCCTGAGCAACCCTGTACGCATGTGGACTCTCCTCTATCATCTTAAACTTACTTAGTAACTTTAAAGTTCTAGCCACGTGGCATACACTCGTTGCCAAACGTGAATTTTTCCTTTTTAAGCCTACGCATATTGATTATTTTTGCAAACACTCTCTTGACATCACTTCCCGGCAACGGAAGACAATTTGTAGTTTTGTACTACAAAACTGGACTGAACCAAATCCCGCAAAGCCGTTTTAAGCCAGAGAAAACAACTCTTGAGACCCTTTTTCAGTGGTCTAGCGACAGTTTTCAAAGACTCTAAGTAAGCTGTTTCTGCCTAATGCCAACGGCAGAGATGGAGAGCTTTATACAGTAACGCCTTCACAGCGAACCAGCGGGCGGCATCGTCACGTGACGGACGTCTTGTAAACACGGTTCCTCTAAACCCAGACGCACAGCGCCAGAGCTTTGAAGCGGCCCTTTGGACCTCTGACGGAAATCGAACTGGGCCAGTACCAGCCAACAACAAGTAAGCTGCACAGTCGACACCGCAGAGTTTGGCATTCTAAACTGTATTTTATAAGCTCAAGTCATCGTACCTTCATCTACTTCCCTCTAAAATCCCGTAACCCGTCCCTTAGTTAAACAACATATTTTAATTGGTCAAAACTTCCCTTTTCATCCACAAAGTTCTAATTAGTAAATGTCATTGTTTATTGTTCTATGTTAATCATTAACCTCATTATCCGTCAATAATCCTTTCCTTTGTGTCCTCTCCCATCATGATAATTAATATTTTAACTTTGTGTAATCTTTAATAAACCCCATAAAACGTTAAAGATCTTGATTTGGTGTTTTAATGTTTATATAAGACATATTCAAAAACAGAGAATTCTATTCCTTCAGATTAATTGAGACTTAGTAAATATAATCAGTTTCCCAGAACTTTACTCTGGGTGGTGCCATCAACGAGACAATAATTTTGATAATAAAAATATAAATTGATAATTTACATAAATTAATAAATTAATATCTCTATTACATTACATACACAACACCGCCGAGCCCGTGACCGCCTCTTCCAAGAGCACACGGGCCCCCACACGGCTGCGCAGACAAACACACCCAAAAAGGAACCGCCACTTGCTGCGGTACAAGTGTCCTCAGCCGCAATAACAATAACATCTGCAGTGTGCGCCAGCCTAGGTGACGAGGTTCTGGCCTCTATTCAAAACTGAATGAGTGACAGAGCTCGCAGACACGTCCATGAGATAGGACCGCACAAACGTGGACACAGAGGACCAAGGTGCCGCCAAGCATATATCTTCCACAGAGACACCCCTAATCAGGGCCACCGACGTGGCAACCCCTCGGGTAGAGTGTGCCCTGATCAAGGCTGGGGGAGGGCGGCCTTGAGCCACGTAGGCCGCTCCAATACCCCCACAGATCCAATGTGCCAAGCGTTGGGCCGACAACGGTGCCCCACGCCCCCTGGCCGGGAAGCACACAAATAAGTGGTCTGATGTCCGAAAGCCCGCTGTGCGCTCCACATAGCAGCGCAAAGCCCTGACCGGACACAGCATGAGTAACGACGCATCTGCTGACGCATCCCGTCTGAGGTGGGGCAGAGAGCTCTAATCCTGATCACCCTGGACCGGAAGGACAAGGTGATAACCTTCGGCTGAAAGGCTGGGTTGGGCCAAAGGTGAATTAGGCTTCCATCCTCACTGAGCGACATGCACAAAGGATGAACCGACAAGGCACACAGGTCCCCCGCCCTCTTGGCGGAGGATAGTGCCAACAGAAGGGCGATCTTGAAGGAGAGCAGCCGGACTTCCGCCCGCTCCAAGGGCTCAAAAGGAGGTCCAGACAGACCATCCAAAACCGTCTGAAGGTCCCAGGGAGGCACCACCTGCCTAGAGGGGAGCCTCACCCTTAGTGCACCCCGAAGAAATCGCTTAACCAAAGGGTGACTACGAGCCGAGAAGCGCCCAAAGCCCTCATGGCCCGTTGTGATGGCTGCCGCAAACACCGCCAGAGTAGATGCGGCACGACCACTATCCAGAAGTCCCTGTAGAAATTCCAGGACTACATTGACTGAACAGCTACAGGGGTCCAACGTCCTGTCACCACACCAAGCGGCAAAGAGACGGCAACGGGTGCCGTATGCCCTGGCCGTGGAAGGTGCCCTAGCACACTGGATGGTGGACACCACTGCCGGGGGAAGGCCTATACTCATAAGCCTCCCCCTTTCAACCTCCAGACTAGGAGCCTGCGGGTCAGGAATGGTAGGGACTGAAGGGAACCCCCGACCTGGAGCAGTGTGCTGGGTTGGTCGGGGAGAGGCCACGGGTCCGTCACCGCCATCTGCACCAGGTCCGGGTACCATCTGGCACCCGGACTGTCCGGAGCCACCACCAGGATGTGGAGGCCCTGCGACCTCACCCTGTGAAGCAGAGGGGACAAGAGGCGTAGCGATGGGAAGGCATAGAAGAAGGCCTATGGGCCATGACTCTTGAGCCAGCGCGTCCACCCCTAGCGGTGGGTCGTCTGACAACCGAGCGAGAACCAGAGTGGGCGCTGTGCGTTCTCTGCACTGGTGAACAGGTCGGCCACAGGCTGACCGAACCGGCGCCAAGTCTGTCGTGCGGCCTTGGGCGCCAAGCCCCATTCGTCGCGTAGAGGGCCACCCCGGGACATCCTGTCTGCCCTCCGATGAAGGAGGGGTGTACTGGTTCCTCCCTGTCTGTTCAGGTAGGCCACAACTGTTGTGTTGTCCGACCTGACCATCACGTGATCTCCTTTCAAGCTGGGGGCAAAGTGCAGAAGCACCCTCTGCACCGCCACCATCTCCAGTACATTTATATGGGATAGCGTTGGCTCCCAGGCCCCGCCCACTGCGAGCCGGCCTAAGGTCCCGCCCCATCCGGTGAGCGAAGCGTCCGTGTACACCTCCACATAGTGTGGGACGCATTCCATGCACACTCCCAGTTGGAGACGGTCCGGGGTGAGCCAGAATTCCAGGTCCTGCCGAGCCCCCGAGGACAGTGAGACCCGGGTCTGTCTGTCATGCGACCAGTGTTGGAGCCGTCTCATATGAAGGAGCCCCAAGCGTACCACCGGGTGAGCTGCCGCCATCATATCCAGTAGGGACCGGACCAGACAAGACAGTGCTGATGGAGCTACCACCAGTCTCTGAGCCAGACTCCTGAGTGCCACCTGTCTCTCCACGGAGAGCCGTGCGTGCATGGTCTGTGCATCCAACTCCAATCCCAGGTACGTCACCTGTTGAGCTGGCAACAACAAGCTCTTGGCCTGGTTCACCACGAACCCCAGCTTTAAGATGTGACACAGTACTCTGTCCGTATGCTCCACGGCCTCCTGGCGAGAGGGAGCAAGGATGAGCCAATCGTCAATGTAAGTCAGGATCCTGAGACCCTGACGACGAAGCGGCTGCCTCCAAGCATTTAGAAAAGGTGCGTGGGGCGAGGGAGTAGCCGAACGGGAGCCGGTTGAACTGAAAACACCGCTCCCCGATGGCGAACCTGAGAAATTTCCTGTGCCTCGGCAGGATGGAGACATGAAAATAGGCATCCATCAGGTCAATTAAGGTCATCCAATCCCCCGGGCGGACACTCTCCAGGAGGTGCCTGATTGTTAACATGTGGAACCTCCTGGTGGTCACATACTCGTTCAGGATGCGCAGGTCCAGGATCGGCCTCACTCACCCGTTTCTCTTTGGGACCAAGAAATAGGGGGAGTAAAACCCTATCTCCGCCTCCCCTCGGTCCAGTTACGAAATTGCACCACGATGCAGGAGTGAAGAGACCTCCTCTTGGAGGGCCATTGCCGCTGCCCGGGTTGTGAGCTGTGTGCGGAGGACACCGCAGAAGGGAGGGGGTCGACGGGCAAACTGCAGGGCATAGCCCCTCCTCAACGTCCTGTCCAGCCAGGGCGATAGAGGGCCGAGAAGGCGTGTCCACACCTCCAAGAAGTGCGATAGAGGGCGCACCACGCCCTGAACAGGAGGATGCATCGGCCCACCCGCCATCACAAACCCAACTGGAGGTTCGGGATGCGGAGGACCCCCCTGAAAGGGCTGCCCTACCTTCTCGGGAGGGGGCACTGCTGGGGTTCTGTGGGTGGCTGGGGGTGGGTTGGTGTCTGAGCTAGAACCCCCTAGGTCCTGAGGGATTGCCACACTCCTCCAGGTGGTGCACCCCTAGTAGCCCAACCATCTTTTGGAAACAGTTTCTGGTTTTGGTGAGAACCCGAGCAGCCGCGTTCTGAATAAGCTGCAGCTGTCTTAACGCTCGTTTTCATTCATTCATTCATTTCATTTTATTGTCCACAATGTGGAAATTTGCCTTCGGTCTCATAAAAACAACAATCAAACCAACAACTGTACAAACAACAAGAACAACAAAACTAACACACAGACATCTTCAGGGCAAAATGCAGTACAGCAGTAGCAGTTACGTTACAATACATCAGCGGGACGTGTTGTTCAGCGTCCGAATTGCATTAGGAATAAAATAATTTTTAAAAATATTACGATTTGCCCTAGGTACTCTGTAACGTCTAGCAGAAGAAAGGAGTTCAAATTCCCTATTGAGTGGATGAGTTGGATCATTTGCTATTTTATAAGCTTTTTTCCTGAGAACTTCCTCGTACGTGGAACTTAATTGTTTCTGACTTGTCCCTATGATTTTTGAGGCGAGGTTTACTATTCTCTGCAGCTTACTTCTCCCTTTTACATTTAAATTACCATACCACATTGTCATGTTAAAGGTTAGAATACTCTCTATCAGATTCTTATAGACTATTTCCATAATGTGCTTGCTCACTCTAAAGGAGTTGAGCTTGCGCAGTAAATGAAGATGTTGGTTACAGGTTTTAAAAATGTAGTCTGTGTTTTCACCGAAATTTAGATTAGAATCAATATATGTACCGAGGTATTTGAACTTTTCTACTATGTAGTGTATGAGCTATGATATGATGTAATAAGAAATATTAATTTATTAATTTGGGTAAATTATTAATTAATATTTTTATTATCAAAATTGTCTCATAAAGGGGCACCACCCAGATGATTCTGGGAAACTGATTATATTGATTAAGTCTCAATTAATCTGAAGGAAGAGAATTCTAAACCTGTTTTCGGATATAATTCTGAAATAATCAAAAGAAAACCAAATCAAATCTTTAACATTTTATGGGGTTTTATTAAAGATTGTACAAGATTAAAATTGTGGATGGGAAAGGACACAAAGGATGAATTATTGACATATAATGGGAATAATGATTAAACAAAAGAAGAAACAACAAAATTATTGACTAGAGCTTTGTGGATGATGATATTTTGTCTGATTAAAACTCGGCTAAGCAGTTTTAATTACGGATTATTAGAACGGATTGAGTAGGAGATAGATGAATGAACATGGGCTCATGGGATACAGTTTAACGGCAAACTCTTGCTGTGTCAAGGTGCGGCTTACTTTGGTCGCTGGCACTGGTTCCGATGGGCTCGATAGAAGGTCCAAAGTTTTGCTTCTGTCCTGAAGCGGGTCGTCGGAAAGGGAATGATGCCGTTGGTACCAAGTCGTCCGTCACTGACTGCCCGGGGGCCGCTGGCTGGTTTCGCGGCCTACCGGTGAGCTGTAGTTGTGGAAGGCGTAACTGTATAAGCCGTAAAAGTCTCTTTCCTTGCCGTTGTCATTAGGCAAGCACAGAGTAAAGTCTTTGAAAAATATCACTGGATCCGGCTGAAAAAGGTTCTCTCAGGAGTCGTTTTCTCTGGCGTAAAACGACTGTGAGGGTTTAGTGTAGATCTGTAGTTCTCTCCAAAACTACAACTTTCGTGCGTCTCCGGAGATGACGTCAAACAAAAAGGCAATGTGCAGCTTTAAAAATAAAATAACTTTGTACCAGCCGGTACAAAGGTCCAAACTTGAAGACAAGATGCGTCTAGAAAGGAGAGCACACCGCCAAAATTGTGTGGGACTAAGGAAAAATTAGGCTGTAGGCCTAAAAGAAGAGAAAGCTTCAGAAGCGGAAAATTGCTTCTACAGAGTTGCGAGGGGCTCAAGAGGAAGAACTTCCTGCGTGCTGGGGGTTTTGTTTGGCTCGCAGGGGGTGTGTCTGTGGGGCGTTACGCCTAAGTCGTAATTCAACCAAAATCTCCTCGTCCACAAAGACACATTAAGTATTTTAAACATAATTATAAGCGTACACATATATTTGATAATGCAGGTTATAACGATAGAATACATTGTAAACATGTTATGACACGTATAAATTCATTCAATCATTTTACTTGACTGTAAGCTTGTAGAGCTGGACTGGGGACGGTATTGTCAGCGCCCCTCGGCTGCTGGTTCGTTTTGATCACCACAAAAAGAGAGTACCACAGAGAAACAGAAGGGACTGAGTTTTCAAAGTTTTAAAATGTCTGAAATTTATTAAAAGTATTAAAATAAAAGAAAGCAAAACATTGTTAATAAGAAGTCCAGTCAATGGCTTCTAAAGTCAATCCGGGGTAAAAGGGAAGAGTCATTTCCAGTTGTAGGCCTTAGCCTCCCGTCCGCGCCACGGGGCTGGTTTAGAGGAGTGCTGGCGCTCCCTCCACGGTCCCAGGGGATTCCGAGGTCCCAATACGCCGCCACGGGACTAAAACACACAATGTCGGCTTAGCGACCACACTACTATAATTAATTAAAACCGCACAGCATGCATAAAAAATACGGGACACGTCCCTTCACTTAGCGTATAAAATGGCGTTGTACAGGTCCCTGGTTCCCTCCTGGTCCGCGTAGATACGGCCGGTCGCTCCTCCAAATCCTGGTCCGGTCCTTTTCCCGCAGGGGGAAGACGGTGCTGTGGACAGGGGAGGCGGTCTTATGCACATAGTAAAAAAACAGCATCAGGTAAGTGTAACTTCCACCCAGTTATTGACACTTCCCTTTACTTAGCTGTATCAGAGCGTTGCATGCGGTAGTTTCCTGTGGCTCCTCTGGCTTCCCGCTGCCTTCAGTCGGTCCCGCTCTCCGTACTGCTCAATGTTCCTTTGCTCTGTCCGTTCCTCCGTCTCTGTCCGTCTCTCTTTCTCTCTGTTCCTTCCGTTTCAGTTCTCTCTCCTTCCTGGTTTCTTTCTCTCTTCCTTTTCCTTTACTTTCTCTGTCCGTTCACTTCCCCGCCGTAGTTCCTCTGCCCGTACCGGTCCCTGGCTCTCTCCCTCTGGTCGCGGGTCGCCCCAGGCCTCCTCATCGGCCCCTCGCTCCCGTCCTACCAGGCATGCCTCGCGGGTACCCTGGCCTCAGGTCTCCTTAGGAATCCTCCGGCTTCCTTTCTCCTCTCACCGGCGTCCCGGTGCTGGTCTTTCCCGTTCCGTTTCCGTTCCCTTCTCACTTCCCGTCTGTTACCAATCCTCCTTTCCTTTTCCGTCCCTTTCTCCTTTGCCCGGCGTCCGCCGGGCCGCTCCCTCCTCCGGTGCCGTCCGCTTCTCTGGTGTCACTTTCCTCTGTTTCCTGTTGTCCTCTGTTGTCCTGCCTTTCCATTGATTGGGCCTTTTGAACTAGCCCGGGCCACATCCGATTGGTCTGGTGATGGCGCAGGTGTGGTGGGCATTCCCCATCACGAGGTTTCCCCCGTGCGTCACCAAAATTTAAAGGGGCCGCGCACTCACAGGGTAGGAAAGGGAGAATACACACCAGGTGCAAACCGGCACCCTGTGACATTTTCCCCCCGCCTTTAACATTGGTCGTCCCCGGCCAACAAGACCCAATTCTTAAAACCAGCGCTAAAAGCCAAACGGCTACTCAGCCCCTCCCGCTCCATTTCCCTGTGGTAGTGGTGATCCTGTCAACTACGCCAAGAATGTCAGCGCCCCTCGGCTGCTGGTTCGTTTTGATCACCACAAAAAGAGAGTACCACAGTGAAACAGAAGGGACTGAGTTTTCAAAGTTTTAAAATGTCTGAAATTTATTAAAAGTATTAAAATAAAAGAAAGCAAAACATTGTTAATAAGAAGTCCAGTCAATGGCTTCTAAAGTCAATCCGGGGTAAAAGGGAAGAGTCATTTCCAGTTGTAGGCCTCAGCCTCCCGTCCGCGCCACGGGGCTGGTTTAGAGGAGTGCTGGCGCTCCCTCCACGGTCCCAGGGGATTCCGAGGTCCCAATACGCCGCCACGGGACTAAAACACACAATGTCGGCTTAGCGACCACACTACTATAATTAATTAAAACCGCACAGCATGCATAAAAATACGGACACGTCCCTTCACTTAGCGTATAAAATGGCGTTGTACAGGTCCCTGGTTCCCTCCTGGTCGGCGTAGATACGGCCGGTCGCTCCTCCAAATCCTGGTCCGGTCCTTTTCCGCAGGGGAAGGCGGTGCTGTGGACAGGGAGGCGGTCTTATGCACATAGTAAAAACAGCATCAGGTAAGTGTAACTTCCACCCAGTTATTGACACTTCCCTTTACTTAGCTGTATCAGAGCGTTGCATGCGGTAGTTTCCTGTGGCTCCTCTGGCTTCCCGCTGCCTTCAGTCGGTCCCGCTCTCCGTGCTGCTCAATGTTCCTTTGCTCTGTCCGTTCCTCCGTCTCTGTCCGTCTCTCTTTCTCTCTGTTCCTTCCGTTTCAGTTCTCTCTCCTTCCTGGTTTCTTTCTCTCTTCCTTTTCCTTTACTTTCTCTGTCCGTTCACTTCCCCGCCGTAGTTCCTCTGCCCGTACCGGTCCCTGGCTCTCTCCCTCTGGTCGCGGGTCGCCCCAGGCCTCCTCATCAGCCCCTCGCTCCCCGTCCTACCAGGCATGCCTCGCGGGTACCCTGGCCTCAGGTCTCCTTAGGAATCCTCCCGGCTTCCTTTCTCCTCTCACCGGCGTCCCCGGTGCTGGTCTTTCCCCCGTTCCGTTTCCGTTCCCTTCTCACTTCCCGTCTGTTACCAATCCTCCTTTCCTTTTCCGTCCCTTTCTCCTTTGCCCGGCGTCCGCCGGGCCGCTCCCTCCTCCGGTGCCGTCCGCTTCTCTGGTGTCACTTTCCTCTGTTTCCTGTTGTCCTCTGTTGTCCTGCCTTTCCATTGATTGGGCCTTTTGAACTAGCCCGGGCCACATCCGATTGGTCTGGTGATGGCGCAGGTGTGGTGGGCGTTCCCCATCACGAGGTTTCCCCCGTGCGTCACCAAAATTTAAAGGGGCCGCGCACTCACAGGGTAGGAAAGGGAGAATACACACCAGGTGCAAACCGGCACCCTGTGACATTTTCTGTCCGTGGGTAACTCTAAATCCTGTGGGAAAAGCATTCATTCAACATTTAAACATTTCCTTTTTATTAAACACAAATGTTTTATTTCTGAAATGTCCAATTCCTTTGTAAACTTTTCGTTTACAAAGAAATTAAAAGTCAGTTTTGACTGAAAAGAATTTAACAGAGTTCCTCCCTGCTGTCGCTAGGGGGCAGTGTTGTATCACCAGACAGTCTCAGGCCTTTGTTTTTCCAATACACAACAAGTCGTATTTCAGAGCTGAGGAGGCGTCATTTCTGGCTCCGGCCAGTCTGCTAACGCCTTTGATCCTGCTCTGAGATGAAGAAGGTTATTGCCATTGAGTGAGAGTTATCTCTGAGTTTACTTCCTTGGAAAACAAAGAAACCATATGTGGTTAATTAGCACATGGCTGTTAAACCTTGGTTTGCTGACAAAGTAAACACTTTCTTGCGTCTGGAGAGGATTTTACGGCATAAATTGTCGTGGTTTGAAATTTTATGGCTGTAAACTCCCGTTGGGTGCTCACTGTGACCGCCAAATGGTTACTACAACTACCTCTACAATTTTTCCCCTAATTATAAGGGGCTGCACAGGGTCCTTTCCATAAAAGACAAGTTCCTTTGTCTTTGTTACATTTATCTCTAGGAAACTTTCATCGCACCATTTCTGGAGAGATGACACATGTGCTCTATATACTTCCTCTCCAACTATGTCCCCCCTCTTTAGTAAAGCCACCAGGGCCATATCGTCTGCATACTTGAGCAAACGAAAATTATCCAGATCTAATTGGAATTCGTTTGTATAAATGGAGAAGAGTAATGGGGATAGAATAGTCCCTTGCGGGGCGCCTGTATTAAGCACAAGGATGTCAGACCGAGTGTTATTAACCAGAACCTGTTCAGGGCGGTCAGAGAGGAAGTCCCTTACTAGGTGGATAATCCCACCATTTACTCCTATATCGATAAGTCTCTGCAGCAGGATGTGGATCTGCATGCTGTTAAAGGCAGATGTAAAATCGATAAACAAGGCCCTAGCAAGGTGGGAGGGGGCTTGAAGGTGCTTTGCCAGGGTGTGAAACATACTGACAGTTGCGTCATCGGTTCCCCTCATCATTTTGTAAGCAAACTGGAGATGATCTAAGCTGTTAGAAACTGATGCTGTAATATGTTTGCTTATAACTTTCTCAAAACATTTTCCTAGGATGGAAGTGAGGGCAATGGGCCTGAAATCTTCTAGTTCAGTGGCTCCAGGTTTTTTCGGAATCGGCACAATATAGGATATTTTCCATAATTTGGGCATTGTTACGGAATTAAGCAAGTACTGGAATAACTCCAGCACAATACCTTTTAGTTCATGGACATTTTCTTTTAAAACTCTCCCTCTCAGGCCATCTGGCCCCGGGGCTGAGTTGTGCTTAATTCTGGACAGGCTAGCTATAATATCATATTCATTCAGTGTAATAGGGACATATCCCGAAATGGACCTACACACACTATCACGTTCAGCACTAAAATCATTTTTGTCAAAGCGACTGAAAAATACATTTAGATCATTTGCAAAAGATGGAGAGGAGTGTGACAGGGGGGTATGGTTTTGTTTAGTTTCCCGACCCATCATCACATTTAAACCTTCCCATGCTTTCTTAGCATTTCCTGAGAAGTAATGACATTCAACTTTATCCTTATATTCTATTTTTGCTTTACTCAATTTCGATCTTAGTTCGCTTCTTTTTTCCTTGAGTAATTCAATATTACCATTTTTAAAAGCATGTTTTTTCTCCTGAATACATTCCTTAAGATCACTAGACATCCATAAATTGTTATTAGGAAATATTCTAACAATTTTAGTTCTAGTGATTTTACTTTCATTAAACAACAAATAGGATGTAAAAGTGTCAATTAGTTCATGAGGTGTGTCACATGATGTTATAAGAATTCTATATGTCCAAAAGAATTCTATATCCTTATATTATCCAGAGAGACACGGAGACAGATTATATTATAAAAAGCGAAAGGCCAGGTTTTATTCCTTGCAAGGAGAAGCAAAGTACACAGATATATCAAAGGTACATAGTGCGTTTTGCTTACAGAGGTAAGCAAAACATTACATTTTATATCACTGCCGTGGGGCTGTCAGTGGGAGGTGTATCTTGCATACACACTCCCCTCAAGGCCCCAGCTCCAGGCTCCAGGTGCAGAAGTCCTCCGGCAAGCCATGTCTTTAGTTATGTCTACACCATGCTTGGAATAACATGGAGGACATAACATGATTTGACATGACCTGTAGAGAACTATGAGCACCCAGTAACTATAAACAATATACACAATTATAAGAATAAAATTCTTATAACACATGAGTTAAGAAATAACCAGTCAGTAGTCTCCAGCTCACATTTCATCTCCTCCATACAGTCCTCAGTCCAGGTCTTAATTTCCTTAATCACAGTCTTTTCCCGTCTCAACTTAGCTCTGTAACGTGGAAGTAGGTGGACGACATTATGGTCAGATTTCCCCAAGGCCGGCCTGCAAATGGACTTATAGGCATCTAGTATGTTGCCATAGCACTTATCTAAGGTACGTGCCAGGTGGGTGGGACAGTCTACATATTGATGTAAAGTGGGTAGATGATCAGACAGGTCACAGGAATTAAAGTCCCCGAGTAACAGAACAGGTTGACTGACTGCACGGGACAGGGCGGTGTTGTAGCTCTCTGCTATCCTGGCTGCAGCTCCCACAAAATCCGGCCCAGGTACATAGGCCAGTATAATAGTGATCTGTCCAAACTCCCCCGGGAGATAAAAGGGGCGAAATGAGACAACCAGGATTTCGTAGTCATGTGTGCACACACGTTCCCGGACGGTGTACTGGGTAGCCCAACGTGTGTCCATATAGACACACAAACCACCACCAATAGATTTCCGAGACGAATTAATGTCTCTATCAGCCCGTATAAGTGTATAACCCGGCAAGTTGGGGTCTGGCGTCTCCTCTTTCAACCAGCTTTCCGTAAAACAGATAAGATTACTCTGTCGGAACTCATTATCATATTGTACTTTAGCGATCAATTCATTCATCTTGTTGCTCAAAGAGTGAACATTAGAGAAAGTTATTACCGGTAGGGGATGTCTGCTGCCGCGCTTCCTCAGTCTTTCTCTCACTCCTCCTCTTGATCCTCTTTTCTTTCTTTTAGTCCCTTTTCGCGTTCCGATGTTTTTGAGTTGCGAATCTTTGACCAGCAGCTCCAGACCAGAGTCCTCCAGTTTGATTGCGTGTCTGAGTGACAACAGCTGGTCCCGCGTGTAGGTGAGGATTCCGATGTTTCCATATAAACTCCATACTTTGGCGATTAAACCACTGAGAAGGCACACAGCCAGCCAAAATAACAAGCCAACGCTGAACCTCATTTTGCCACAAAAGAATGCGGACTCAATCACTTAAAACAAAATCACAGGACACAAAATCACAGGACACAAGACAGACAGATGAGACACAGGGTCAGCAGCAGAGCCGCGCCCCCCTTTTGAGAGACCAGTGAGCAGGCTGTTACAGTAATCTAACCTGCTGGAGATAAAAGCATGGATAAGTTTCTCTAAGTCTGGTTGAGACACCATTCCTTTGACTTTGGAAATGTTTTTAACTTTGCATGCTACACTGCACCTTAGATTAAGGACACTAAATACCTCATCTGTTGAAACCAGTTATGCTGCGTTCACACCAAACGCGAATTGCACGAATAAATCATGCTATTCACCCATAGTTGGACGCTTGAACATTTTGAGTTTACTCGCTTCATTCGCGCGTAAAATTCGCTTCATTCGCGAGTGAAATTCACTCAACAACAGACGCGAATTTGGGTCATGGGGGGGGCTTCTGCCTGGCAGGTTGTCTTCCGGTCTTGTTGAAGAATGGTTGAGATGGATTTTGTCAAGAAAGTAGCAGTGCTCTATTTATTTTGGAGGACTGAAAAACGGCGTGAACCCGTTCGGCGCTGTGCGGGGGTCCATCGGATGCTTCAGAGGCGGACCCAGCTCCGTGAGTTTCTCAAACTCCTCCAGGAGCTGCGCCTGGATGATGGCCGCATTCAGTGGTATTTCCCACTGAGCCGGCCCTAGTTCGATGACCTGTTGTCCCGGGTCGGTGCGAGGATTTCCCGCAGGACACCAACTACTGACGCCCTCAAGTCTGTCCATCTGTCTCCAGTCAATATTTGGTGTGATTATGAGTAATTAATATGTGGACTAAAGTCTTCTGAACACAGTTATCAGTACAATCAATATAGTATTATTCCTATAAAACTGTAAATTACTGTATATTTACAATTGTATTTATAACATTGTGTTGTATCTCTTATTCGTGTTTATTTCTTTAATAAATGGAGCCTGCCAACAAAAGGCAGGCTCCATTTAGGTTGTGGCGGCAGTAGCTCAGTGGGTAGAGCGGTCGTCTTTCAACCGGAAGGTAGGTGGTTCGATTCCCACTCTCCCCACAGTTCATACTGTTGTTGTGTCCTTGGGCAAGACACTTAACCCACCTTGCCTCCAGTGACTGTAACACTGGTAATGTAATGTAAGTCGCTTTGGATAAAAGCGTCTGCTAAATGAATAAATGTAAAAGGAATCTCTGACTCATGGCTTGTTTCTCATTAATTAACCACAACACTGGTCCAATCATAACTGTTTTCTTACTGTACTATTGTAGATGTGTTTGCAATAGAATATAATAAAAAATAACGTTTACCATAAGTAATCTAGTCTTAAATACTGAACATTATAAACTTCATTCTAAATAAGTCTGAAATATTGAAATGTTTGTGACAAACACATCAAAACCTTTGGTCATTATATAAAACATTTATTTAAAAAAATGAAAATATAAAACATATATATATACACAAAACTTAATGCACTATTTCTGAGCAGGACTAAAAGAATCCTAAAGTGAAGGAGAGGAGAACAGAGAGAGTCTGGTTTATTCCCCGCAGTGACAGCTGCATAATTTTAAAAACTATACACTGGGTTCCAAATGAAGCAGAACTGTGCTGCTTTCATAGATTAATGTATGTATTTGATATTTTACAAATTCTTTTGTCCAAGAGAAGGGACCAGACTCAAGAGAAGAGCTCATCTTCTGAACCTGGAGCTGGAGCTACAGTATGTGTTCTGAGAGCTTCTGAACTGGGTCTTCTCTGGGGTGTTCTCTTTGGTTGCCCTGTTTGAAATGACACACGAAAAAGGCAGAAAAACATTATCTTCTCATTAACAAACCACCAGGGTTGTGTTTGTATGTGAATGAAAGAGGCTATGAGGGCTTACTGTAAATGATTGTATATGATATGTATATATTGCCTGTACACACCTGTGGATACAGCAGCAGATGTGGATGGGGCAGGGGAAGCTGAAGCAGCAGCAGGTTGTCGCAGGGGGGGTGCCCAGGCTCACTGGGTCAGCTCTGTCATGACAATATACACATTATATTATTAAATGTTAAGACAAGTTAACATTTGAATATCACATACAGTATTCTCTGTGTGGCTTCACTTGTCCACACTCCTCCTGTCTCTGAATGTCCGGCTGCTGCTGCTTCTGTCTCGCCCTGGTCCTCGGGGTGGACGTAATCCCCGGACCCCCTCTCTACAGTCCCGCTTGTCAATCGTGTGAAGACTAGGGGTCGAGGAAAGACAGAACCGCAGAGTACTTCCACTTTTGTCCTAAATCTCCATCTCCTTTCTCCTCTCCTTTAAATACATGTTCTTCAGGCTCTAGAACTAGTTGTAAAGTACGGCAAATTAGCTCAGGCTTTAGCTAGCTAGTTGGCTCAATATATACGATTCTAATGAATTAAAAGGCGTTTTTTGCAACTTACCAGAGTTTCCGACCACCCCTTACTCACTTTCCTTCGAGCAAGAACTTTTAAGATTCCTGGCTCTGTAAAATGACGAAGATGTTTTGTATTCCACAGGCTGCCCCGATAACTTCGTCCTCCATTGTTGTTTTGACTTTCTGCCTCTCTGGTCCGCCTCCATTCGTAGCTCGTCACTACTAGAGCAAGCTCCTGATTGGTTAACGTGCCGTGAATTTTTGCCAAAGTTCAGATTTTTCAACTTGGGCGAATGAAGCGTTGGACGCTCAATTTGCGCTGCGTGATTCGCGCAAATCACGTTATTCGCGCCGCCTCATTTGCTCGGAACGTGCCACAGGAAGGTGTGAACGCACCTTTAGAACAAATTGGTCACCCCTGTCTGGGCACTTAGTGGAAAACTACTAATACAAATGCAGAAAGTGCCCCCTCCTGTGTGAGGTGAGGCCAAACGTTAAGACTTTTAGGGTTTTGAGTTGATCTGCAGCACAACCCATGGGCTGACCTCATGTTAACTCATGTATTGTGTTCCAGCGCTGGACTCTTTTTTCTGAGTGGAATTAAACAGACAAACTTTATATTGTTTTTGGGAAAAAAAATGGAAATATGAAACTATACACAAAACTTAATGCACTATTACCGAGCAGGAATAAAAAAGTGAAGGAGAGGAGAACAGAGAGTCTTGTTTATTCCCTGCAGTGAAGGCTGCATTATTTTAAAAACAATACGGTGGGTTCCAAATGAAGCAGAACTGTGCTGCTTTCATAAACTAATGTATGTATTTGATATTTGACAAATTCTTTCATCTAAGACAGTAACCTCTGCAGAGAAGGGACCAGACTCAAAAAAAGCTCATCTCTTGAACATGGAGCTGGAGCTATAGCATGTGTTTGGAGAGCTCTTGTTTTCCCGAGGACTCTTTTAATACCTGGACACAAGACAAGATTAGGTTAGAACACACACACACACACACACACACACACACACACACACACACACACACACACACACACACACACACACACACACACACACACACACACACACACACTAACCAATTCACTGAAACACCTAATACCTTTACACAACACCATATATTTAACCTAAATAGTTTTGGTTCTAATGCCTATTCTTTTTCGAGGGCTGAGCATAAACCAATCAAAGCCACACCAACTGGATCCACAACAGAAAGACAACAATCAATAAATTGTGTGCAATCATTTCTTTACTGTATATGTGCAAATTACTGTTTTAAAGTGCTGTGTGCTTTTAAAGGGCAGTGTTAACGTGCTTTCCCAGGTAACAAACTGGCTGTTTGTTACACGCCTCAATATTCAAAACATTTTATTATTTTATTTTTATGTTCTTTGTAACAAAGCAGTGCATGTATAATGGAATTCTATCTTTGCTGTGCACAATGAATGCTGTAATGAATTTTTTTCAGTATGTAACAGATGAGATGTAAACCATAGAATAGAACAGAATATATCAACTGTATACATTAATGTGGTAAATGTAAATGTACAGCATTAGTCCATTAGGGGCGCATACTGTTGTTGTGTCCTTGGGCAAGACACTTAATCCTCCTTGCCTCCAGTGACACAGTACTGGTGTATGAATGTTGGGACAACGGATAGAAATTAGGCTGAAAGGCTACAATCTGGCATGTTTACATTCATGTGGTTGTGTCTCATATATGTTCATTAACATGCACTGTCCCAATCAAATAGAAAAATAATTTTATTAATTAATCCATTCATCCATCTTCTACCGCTAATCCGGGGCCGGGTCGCGGGGGCAGCAGTCTAAGCAGAGACACCCAGACTTCTCTCTCCCCAGACACTTCCTCCAGCTCTTCCGGGGGGATACCAAGGCGTTCCCAGGCCAGCTGAGAGACATAGTTCCTCCAGCGTGTTCTAGGTCTTCCCTGGGGTCTCCTCCTGGTGGGACATGCCCGGAGGCATCTGAAACAGATGCCCGAGCCACCTCAGCTGGCTCCTCTTGATGTGGAGGAGCAGGGGCTCTACTTTGAGCTCCTCCCCAGTCACTGTGGCCGGGTATTCTGCACTGCCATTTGGCCCGTAAGCACAAACAACAGTGAGAGAACTATCCCCGACCCGAAGGCGCAGGGAAGAGACCCTCTCGTTCACCGGGGTGAACTCCAACACATGGCAGCTGAGCTGGGGGGCTATGAGCAAGTCCACATCAGCCCGCCGCCTCTCACCGCAGACAACTCCAGAGTAGTGGAGAGTCCAGCCTCTCTCGAGGATTTGGGTTCCAGAGCCCAAGCTGTGCGTGGAGGTGAGCCAGACTATCTCTAGTCGGTATCTCTCAACCTCCCGCACAAGCTCAGGCTCCTTCCCCGCCAGCGAGGTGACATTCCATGTCCCTAGTGCCAGATTCTGCGTCTGGGAATTGGGTCGCCGAGGGCCTCGCCTTCGACTGCCAATTCACATCTCACCGGTCCGTTACGGTTCCTCCTGCTGGTGGTGGGCCGTATGCGAGCGCCTGGTGGCCAAGTCCCAACCCCCGGGCCTGGCTCCAGGGTGGGGCCCCGATTGCGCCATACCGGGCGACGTAACAATCCTTGATTTTTCCATTTCCATAAAGGGTTAGTTAGTTGTATGTGCAATAGTCAGCATTGAATGTGATATAGATTAAATATACTATAATTATAGTGTTTATAGTATGTTGTCTAATCATTAATAACCAGTCACTTACACTCTTTCCTTTCTCTTCTTGGTCTTAGACAGAAAATAATAACCAGACAAATGAGTATTATACGTAATGTTCTAAAGAGATTATGCTTTTATTAGTTCATTGTCTAAAAGCATTAGTTTCAGACTGTTTGACAAAGGTTTTTTCAGTCTTTTAGACTTCAGCATAAACTTTAGCTCTGGTTTTGGATGATTTCAAAGACGGGGGCATGTGAGGAGAAGCAGAGGCTGCAGCTGCTGCAGGACAGAGGCACAGCTCAGTCTGGTCCGAGTTGACATACAAGATGTGCTCCTTAAACAGGAGATGTAGACGCCCCCATTTGTAATTCAACAGCACAAACTTCACTCAGACCCAGAAGACAATACACTTGTTTCAAACCATAAATAGATGTGACTTTATTCATAATGTTGCAAAATAAATCTTTGTACAATAATAATCACAACTTATTAGAACTGTAATATTTTGTTTACACAAAAAATATTTGAACATGAGTATAGTGTGGTGTATTTAATGTCTATACAGAAACACTGAAAACCTGCTTTTAGCTGAGCAGTGCTGTGAGTGAAGCTGTAAACACAGTCAGGCCGTAGACTGTTGTAGGAGAAAACTGTGTGTTTTCCCCCGTGTCCCAGCCTCAGTGAAAAGTCTTCCTCAGTCTTGTAGGTTTTTGTCTCCTGCTGCAGACAAGACACCAAAACTCCTGGATTCTTGCACCTTTGAGACACAAACACTTTCTTCAAAATGTAATTATCACTGGTTTGAAATACTTATGTTTTGGAAAAACTGGTTGTGGTGGTTAAGATAGTCTTAGTGCTGTGTACTGCTGGACACTGGACAATAGGCAGGATGTGATTTGAGCAGCTTTCCGAAAGCTGTCTGTATGGCATTCTTATATCTAAAATTACAGTACAGGGTGAAAACGAGTACTTACATCTTTATTTACACTTCATTACACCACCTCAAACTTTTCAGCCAGTAAAACAAAATAGTTAAACAAAATTTCCCTGACAAACAGAGACTTACTACAGCCCATAGGTCCCTCTACCAACTCCAGTGTGTAAATGAGACAGCTGTAGTTTCTGTTTATAATGACTGTGAGCAGTAGGTAAATGCATTGTACAGCAATGAAACCTATCTGTCTACAACTTTAGTTACTCAGCCAATTAAAACACCATGGACTAAATGTGCGGTAAACAGTTCTCAAAGGCTTAACTGCGTATGTAGTTGACTTTTGATCTTCCTAACTGTTACAGCTTGTACTGACAGGGCATATCAAACGTTAGCTTAACTTCACTTTTAACTTTAATACTGAGAATTACATTTATTAATTACAATTAATTAGGGCTGGGCAAGTTAACGCGTTTTTATCGCGTTAACGCATTAATGAATTAACGCCGACAATTATTTTATCGCGCGTTAACGTCGGCCGATTAGTATGGTGAAAGACGAATGACTGCACGTATGAGCCGCCCTCATCCAGTGCTTTAAGTGGGCCGGTACGCACCTGTACTCAGTACCGCCACTTCTCCGTGCGCCCAGAACGTGCTTTTAGCGTACTGGTACGCTCATTTCGACATCTGTTTTAATAGAGGTTTTAATCCTTTGCCTGCTCTGCCGCTTTCCAGAGCGCCCTTCACAATGCACGCTTCCTAATTCGTCCCACCAAGAGCAGAGACTACATTACACCCTTGAGTTTGGCAAGTGAAAGGGAGAGGGTGTGTGAAACGCGCGGGAACTGCATTCACATGCTCTGACTGTAATGAAAACACAAGAGAGACATTTATATTGTTTATATTGTTATAATGTTATGATTGAAGCTCTGGACATAACTTGTTTTTCTATAACAAACTAAACAAAATATTAATGCCCTGTCAGTGGCAAATATTTTTGGTTTTAATCTCATTGTGCGATTAATCACGATTAAACATTTTAATCGTTGCCCAGCCCTTATTTAAATATTGATGATTACAAGCTTGGGGGAAAACACAATTAATTGCAATTAATTACAGAAAATGTGCAATTAATTAGTTAATTTTTTTTAATCGTTTCCCAGCCCTACAATTAATACATTGTACACATACATAACCAAAAAAAAAAAAAAAAAACGTACATAAAAAATACTTAATACTTTAATAAAGGTACATCCTTTTTTGTGGGCAAAGCTTTAAGAAGCAGGTACGTTTTCTGTGCTAGTGTGAGTATGCCCTTAGAAGGGTCCTTGTAGTCAAAGGTTTGGGGGCCACTTATTGTCCTTGATGCCATCCCACCCCTACATCTGGTGGCCCTGGTAGTCAGCCCTGGGGCCCCCTCCCAGGCCTTGGTAAGTCAGATGGCTCTTTGAAATATAGAAATATATATTGTTGTTGGACTGCACAAGACACTTAACACCTGTAATAAGTGTGCCCTCTGTGAGGATCCCTGGACCCCAAGGGCCCCTGGGCGCCGGGCCCCGCTGGCCCAGACCATAATCCGTCCCTGTACGGACCACTGCACGGACCAGTGCTATGGTCCGTCTGGTCCGTGGACAGACCACTGTTTTGGTCAAAAACCCCTTCTGGGCAAAGGACTGAATGAAAGCAAAACTCTGATTGTTGCAAACAAAAAAAAAACTGTTTTTTTCCATTTGAACAAATAATATTGCGCAAACAAATATTTTTTATCTTAAATAATTTTTATTTGCTCAAGTCAAAAAGTTTTGCTTGACTTATACTTTTTATTTTGCATTTCTCAAAAAGTCTGATTCGATAGATTTTGCCCGATGACTGACCCAAGCTGTGGCGCAAAAACCTGCATACCCCTCTAGCACTGGGTAGTTGCGCCCCTGGACCCACGCATGCGCAGTTCCCAGTTATCTGTTGTCAAACGTGATTAATGCATATCTCTGCTTCATATGGTCCAAACTGGAATAAAATGTGACTGGATGTTGACTATTTCACGTCGTAGGCACTGGGCGGATTATTCGTGACCCTTTTAAATCTAGTAAGTTTTTCTGTCGGCATTTAATTGTTTACACAGCTGTTTTATCAGTGGACACCGTAAATGGGGTTTGCTGTTAGCTAGCATTTAGGGGGAGCCTGATAAAGTTATCCAGCGAGTTAAATCGGCATTATACCCAAATCAGATATATTGTAAGTAACTGGTGCTGAAATTTCCTTTACATGTGTTCTTTTGACAGGGACAACCACGTTTTACTGTCAACGTTTCATTGGTAAAGGCACGAATGCGTTCTGTAACACAAGCTAGCCATAGTTAGGCTAAAGTCAACACAGCGCTTAGTCAACGTCAAGCTAACTGCCCCTTTAAATTTCAGACACTTATGATCGGTTCTTTGGGAAATGTACGTTTTGTACATTTTGATATTGCTACTGGACTTTGTATCTTTTTGTATTTATTTCACCTTTTCGTTTGGAGACCAGAGCTAAGCTAAAATGGTTTTGTTTGCTACGGAAACCATATTAACTTACATTTAGTGTGTTGCTATTGGCTTGCCTTCATTTGTTAGTAAGGGAGTAAATTAATACTTTAAACATGTATAAACTCATCAATTCGACTTCTTCAAAAACCTGTGAGCAAATTTGACAACGGAAAGAAACCTGTGTCAAAAGAAATGCTGTGGTTTGTGGAAATTGTCAGAACCAGTTTCACGTGATTTTCTTCCTAAATCACGTGGAGGTGAACGGCTCAAAGTGAATGAATGAGCTGAACAGCCCCTCTATCTCGCAGCGTGTTGGTGTATCTTTAACACCTCAACAGGCCTGAGGGTGAGCTTGTTTTCCGGGTTGCCAGAGTCCAACGTGCCAGACCCTGCCAGACTGGTTTGACATTTTTTGCAGTATTGTAATCGAACAGTAGCCTATGGGCACATACACAATTTTAAATAACCGTAACTTGTTTGTAAGGTTGTCCTATAAAGTGACCTGAAAGCCTACACTATTGTATCCTACTCGAGTGCACATAAATAATTTAAGATAAGGACCAGGTCTAAGCCCAGGACAAGAATCTCAAAGGCTTGTGATAATGAGATAACATTCCTCTTAAACCCATTTTAGGCCCTCAATACATGCAGAGATATTTTTGTAAAAATATATTCTATAAAAAAATATATATATATATATATATATATATATATATATATATATAAATCTCAGGATCTCCACACCACAGACTCTTTCTTAATGTAATACAATACAGGACATTTTACCTCATACATTGCTCCAAAATCTTTTTTCTTGCTCGGTATTGCAACACCACATGGAAAAGTGTACTATTATTTTGTCATTGCATAAATCACAATAGGGCAAAGAATGATAGTGGTATTACGATCTTCTGTGCCAAAATATTAATCCAAAACAGAGCATTAAATCAAATTGTTGCTTCTAATCATAGAGTTGAGCAGTCACAACTAAAGGATAAACACATATCTCTCTCCCAGAGTCTTCTTAGGCCACTCTTTTGTCAATATAGTCTGACATAAGGGTGTCATGACAAACTGTATTAAGTTAATCTGTATTATTTGTCATAGGTATAAACTGGAACCATGCTGAAATGGATTTCAGGCAAAGAGGGGGAGTCCGGCTCTGGGGTAAGTCCACATTCTGCTCATGTGATTGTTTAACTTTGCTTGAATTGTCCAGTGTACACAGCTGAGTGGTTCCAAGCACAACATTTCTTTCACTAATAATAATAATAATTTTAATAATACAAAAAAAAATGATATTTTATGTCTTTATTAAGAACAACCAAAAAAACTCAGTGCTTGTGGAAAAAGTAAGTGAAACCTTGAGTTAAATGAGTGTGTTCAATAAGAGCTGAATTTTTTTGTGTATTTATTTTAGACACATTACATTTGTCAATGTGCTTGACTTAGATGAAGATCAGATTACATTTTAAGACAAATCTTTTCAGAAAACCATGAAATTCCAAAAGGTTCACATACCTTTTTTTTTGCAACTGAACTACTTTGACCTTCCAATAAACCATTTCATGTCTTTCAAAATGTGTATTAAATGTAGGTCTTTACTAAAAGAAATTTAGGGAAAATGCTGTCTGTTAAGGTGTGCTGTGAAATTATATCAAAGTTAGTTAATCCAACAGCATAGAAATTCACAGCACTTCACAAATTATGCGAAACTATTGCAAATACTACAAATATTATAAATTGTGCCTGCAGTATGATTAATCAGTGTGCATATTACCAACATATGTGCAAAATTTGGAGTTTGTAAATAGTAACATTTAGATTAAAAAAAAAAAAAAAAAAGTGGTATTTTTGAGGATTCATTTTGTTGTTGTACAACTACAGTGCTCTTGGTCAATCGAAAATGTTAACAAACCCTCAAACCTGAACATTTAACTAGTAAAAGTGAAGTTTTGGCTTTCTTAAGAGAATATCTACATGCACACCATTATTAGGAAAATATTAGTGTGCTAAATTATTATGCAACTAAATAAAAAACAAATATTTTCCCGTCTCACTTGTTTATTTTCACCTGTTAAAGTGAGAATAATAATCAAACTCAAACTTTACAAATAAACATTTCTGAAAAAAAAAAAAAAAAAAAAATCTTGGTGACCAATATAGCCATCCTTCTTTTCGATAACAATCACAAGCCTTCCATTCACGGAGTCAGTCAGTTTCTTGATCTGGTCAGAATCAACTTTTTGTGCAGCCGCAACCACAGCCTCCCAGACACTGTTCAGAGAGGTGTACTGTTTACCTTCACTGTAAATTTCCTGCTTAAGAAGGGCCCAAAAGTTCTCAATAGGGTTTAAGTAAAGTGAAGAAGGGGGTTAGGTCATTAGTTTTTTATCTTTAAGGTCTTTACTGGCCAGCCACGCAGTGGAGAACTTTGATGCATGTGATGGAGTGTTGCATAAAAATCAGAGTCTTCTTGAAAGATGCAGACTTTTTCCTCTACCACTGCTTGAAGAATGTGTCTTCTAAAAATTGTCAGTTTGTCTGAGAGTTGATTTTGAGTCCATTTTCAACCCAAAAAGGTCCAACTAGCTCATCTTTAATAATACCTGCCCATACCAGTACCCCACCTTCACCTTGCTGGCGTCTGAGTCGAAGTGGAGCTCTGTGTTCGTTACTGATCCAACCACAGGCCCATCCATCTGGTCCAGGGGTCGGCAACCCAAAATGTTGAAAGAGCCATATTGATCAAAAATAAAAAAAATCTGTCTGGAGCCGCAAAAAATTAAACGCCTTATATAAGCCTTATAATGAAGGTAATGTAAGCGTCTATATTACCCCCTTTAGTATAAAAATGATAAGTAGGCTACAAATACATAGTGAGCATTCATGATTAAATGTTTATTTTCCCTGCAGCGCATCCTGGAGAGATTGACGCACCACGTGACTGTACGATGGTGCTTTAAGTTTAACTTCCATTATAGTTTTAATGTATTATGTTCCGTTGCATTGACGAAATTAATGAAATACAATAAAGAAATCTGATTTTTGATGTAATTTTTACTTTAGGATTCGAAAATACAACAAAATGAGCAACGTGCATAGGCTTCCTGTAGCCTAATTTCAGACCTCCCCATGGAAAAAAAAAAGGCAGTCCTCTTCAATCCTCAATAATACAATACAATTATCTTCTCTTTCCCCCCTTATCTGGCCAATAGACGGAGTGCAATTAAATGCATTAAAACAGTATAAAACTCAGTAAAACATAAAAGCAGCTCAGTCATGCCCGTGACAAAAATAATACAGTTCGATTTCTGTGCATTGTCCTCTTCTCTATAGTTTTCTGAGAATGCTAAGTAAGTCAATGCAAGGGTAAAATGCAGCATCATCATCTTCTCTTTTGACGCACAGTAATGCAGCCATCCTTGGACCTGAGCAACAAAACACAATTTCCCTATGTGTCATTCCAAATATATACTGACAAAAATCACTTTATAAAAAAGCCAATTTGTTACTAAATATGTGCCTGGATTGTGTTCTTACCCGTTTAATGTGACTTCTGTTTTCGGACATCACTGGACAGCTTCTCAACATCGGGCATGTAAGATGTAACTTTAATCTTGACGCAGGATTGCAAGCTCTCATCTGTAAGGCAGGTTCGGTATTTGGATTTTATGTAGTTCATGTTTGAGAATATCTGCTCGCACAGGTAAGTTGATCCAAAGATAGATAATACTCCAAATGCATATTTCTTCATGCTACTGTAACTGTCAGGAAGAGCATTCCATGTTTGAAACACAAGTTTCTCGATAGTTGGGAGGCTATCAATTTCGCTCCATTCGTGGCTTTGGGCAAGCTGGGCTTTCTGGCAAGTGACGTCTTCAAGCTCGGCTGTCAGACTTTTGAACTTGGACACCCACAAATCTTTGTCAGCTATATCGGCCAATTCCATTTCAAGGTCAGCTTGAATTACTCCTGGGAATGTGTTCAACAAGGACGGGTCAATCTCCAAGAGAGTGACAGGGAAAGATAGTGTCATTTTTTTCATTTTGTAACTCGCTGTATCTGCTCCCAAATTCTCTTCCCCCCCCCCCTTGTCATATCCACCATAAAGTGCAGTTTTTCCAGCCACTCGGTATCTTCCAGTTGCGGGTAGTTCAGGTTTTTGCTTTTCAGGAATGTTTTCACATGTTCTAAACAAGCAACAAAGCGACGCAAAACCTCATCTCTGGACAGCCATCGGACCTTATTGTGTAGCAGGAGATCGGAATATTTGCTGTCAACTTCATCTAGCAATGCCCGGAACTGACGGTGGTTTAATGCTTTTGCCATTATCTCGTTCCATCTCGATGACAAGGTTCATCACCTCCATACACTCTGGTCGGAATGTTTTTGCACACAGTGCTTCTTGGTGAATGATGCAGTGAAATGCAAGCAGTTTTTGATCCAACGCTTTCTGTAATAAAGTCACAGACCCCTTTTGTGATTCCCTCATACTGGGTGCCCCACCTGTAGCCACTGAAATCAGGTGGTTGGTGTTTTTTTTTTCCATTGTCATTTAAACACTTCAGCACAGCCTCACACATGTCTTCCCCGCGTGTTTGACCTTTCAGTGGTATTAATTCGATCATTTCTTCTTGCGGCTCATCAGAGTTAACATACTTGCATAACACCGCTGCCTGTTCAATATCGATCACATCACATGACTCATTACAGGCAATTGACTATATTGCTGATTGGTGATGTTGCCTGCCATTTTAATGGCCCTTTCCTTCACTGTCTTTGCAGAGAGAGGCATGAAAAAGCTCCAGGGAGTCACTAGGGCGGCGCTTAAGAGCCGCATGCGGTTCTAGAGTTGCGGGTTGCCGACCCCCGATCTGGTCCGTCAAGAGTCACTCTAATCTCATCAGTCCACAACCCTATGTGTCTTGTTCAGAGGTGGTTGAGTTTCAGCCTTTCTTACCTTGGCCATGTCTTTGTCCTGATATCCTACTGTGACATCCACAGGGCCCGGACTCGCCACTCAGAGTGAGTGGTGCTGGAGAGGTGCCAGCAGAGGAAATGGCTGAACGCTTGTCCCAAACTGAGCAGCTGGTCTCTCAGTTAAAGGAGCTGATTAGAGAAAAGGACGCAGCGCTTCGAGCCAAAGATGACCAGCTCAAAGTGAGGACTGTTTGGCTATCATCTTTTTCTTATGTCATTTGCTATAATAGAATTTTGAACAAATTTTATATATCTTTTTAACATTGTCTTTGCAATATGTGATTTTTCTCGCAGATGGAAAAAGAGGCATGTGAGGCCAAACTGTCAAAGCTGCGTCTCCAGAACAAAGCTAAGGTCACTTCCCTCACATCTCAACTGGAAGAACTGAAGAAACAGAACGGAGGTGTGGACTCTCCAACTCGCAGCAAGAAGGTGGACAGATTTCTTTTTATCAGTCTTTTGCTACCCATTTACTCAAACTTCTCAGAAGTATTGGAAGCCAATGTAACAACTCAAGTATTGGTGCAATATGGTCTTTTTGTTTAAGTTAGCTGTTTGTTGCTTTTGTTTAGGGTGTTTCAGAGAGTGGAGACCAAGCTAACCGTGGAAAGATTGTGCTCCTGAAGAAAAAGGTGGAGGACCTGGAACAGCAGCTGGCAAAAAGTAAAGAAGAGCTATTGACCAAGGTAAGTGCCAAGCTCATCTGTGGAAGAAAATTAATCAAACTTAATCTGGGAGTCTAGGTATCGTAGTACTGCTTAAGGTAATGTCATTATTGGATACCGTCTAGACATTAAACATGAAGATTTAGACAATCAATATAAAGATTGTTTTGGAATATACTGGAATATATAATGAAACTTCACTATTGTTACAGAGAAAAGAATTAGAGTCCCAGTGGCAACGTGGGGAGGAGATGGACAAGATGCTGACTGAGAAGGACAGGAAGTTGTCAGAAAAGGAGGTTTACATTGTTCACCTGCAGACGGCACTGGCAGGAGACCAACCTGCACCACTGCCTATGGTCAGTCCAAATGTTGCTCATTTAGCCACATAAGCCACATTCCCACACAGTGATACCGGTCGAGTCAGTACGGCACAGTTTGATTTGGGTAACCCCTGAGGATATTAAGTCACCAGTATCAAGGTTTATTCGACAAAAAAATCTGATTATGCCAAATTTTAAACTGCAATTATGGAAAAACTTTGAGAAAATACCTAATCCATTCACTGATGAGTATTTTTTTTTATGTCTCTCAGGAAGCGCAGGACAGTGGAGCACTGCAGGATGTTCAGACGTTGGTGCTTAACTTGACAAAGAAGATCGGAGAAGCCGAGGAGCGCTACAGTTTACTCCAGGAGCAGACGGACAGTCTCAAAGAGCTGCTGTCCTCTGAGAAAGAGCAGTACTCGCAGAAGGAGAACATGTACAAGCAGAATGTATGTCTCCAGCATAACATTAATGGTGGTTTTGTTTGAGAATGTAATGTTAACTTGATTATGTTTGAGCCTTGTTGTAGATTCAGACGTTCAAGGACATCATTCTCCAGAAAGATAACCAGCTGATGGAAATGAACCAAATGCACGAACAGGAACTCTTCAAACTAGCAGCAAAGTCTGACGCTAGCGCTGACTTGGAGCAGGTGATATGTTTAAAAATATCTGTAACTAACAACGCGTGGTGAATGTTTAACTTGTTTTAATAAATCTCTTGTGTTTTTTGGGTCTTGTAGCTTTTGAAAGCCCTTAAACAAAAACTGCACGAAAAAGAGGAAGTGCTGTTGGGTAAAACTCAAGTTATTGATGTTTTCCAAGGAGAGGTTGATGCCAGAGACGAACAGATAAAGGTAAGTAATGTCATAATATTCATTAATTACATATAAATAGTAAATCTCCAGTCTCCACTAGGCCTTTCTGTATATAGATTTTGTAGATGAAAACTGGAAAATGTTCTGCACCTATTAGTAAACGCAGCACACACCCCAGTCATGACAAGGGTTGGTTTAAACCAAAATTAAAGTAAATAAATAAATAAATGTAAATGGAACATCAGTAAAATCAGTGGTCTCATGAGTGAGTGAGTGGTGTGAGGTGTTGAAGGTGCAAAGAAACCAACACACAAAATGCGCCAGCGACACATCGGCAGAGTGGAGCAATCATTGCAGCAGAGCCAACCAGGTTGCAGAGGGGAGGGATTTATACGTGACGGGACGCCCCGGGCACCGGACGTCCGAGATCAGTGAGCTGCAGGACACAACTCTTTCTTCATCTGCCATAAGACTCTACAATCAGTCAGTCAGAAGAAATCTGACTCAACCATGTTGAAGAAACCTAACAACTGAATTTCATGATCAACAAAGTTGAAGCGGCACAGTGGAGTGGTTAGCACTCCTGCCTTACAGCAAGAAGGTCCTGGGTTTGATTCCCATCCAGGGCAGGGCCTTTCTGTGTGGAGTTTGCATGTCCTCCCTGTGTCTGCGTAGGTTTCCTCCTAAAGAAAGATGTCCTAAAGACATTGTACATGTCTTTAGTGGTAGGCCCCATGTGTGAGTAGTCCCCCCCTCACACATGGGGCCAGGACTCCCCTACAAAAGATATTTGTAATCTCATTGGGACTATCTTGGTTAAAAAAAAAAAAGGTAAAAAAATTTTTTTGAAGTATATTAGGGGACAGTTTGGGTACTATAAGTACTGTCTATACACCAAGAGACTGTCACAGTACAATAAAACTAAAAGTTAACACTGTCAGTACTTAATTATATTTTTTTAATTAAACAAGGGCATTCAAAATTTCCCTTTACAGCTAACCACACCTTGCATCCTGCATCCACTCCAAACTTGCAAAATTAAACAACATTTTGGCACTAGATCTTCATCAGGAAAATGGTTGTGGAGCTCATGAAAGCTATCTGAATTTATTGAGAATATAACTTTTTTCTTATCACCAACTTTAAACAATACATGTACCATTGATCATCAATAATAAGCAGCAAAAGCATATACAGTGGTGGAAAAAAATTTTGGACACTCCAAATATTGCATTAACAATCACTCTTCAAGTCTAAAAGAGTATTAAGTTGATGACGTGATGGTTTATTTATTTTTTGTTCAGTTAAGAACACATTCTCTCTTTGTTAAATTTGATACGACAATTTTAAGAACTGATATATTGAATCTGTGTAGAATTTATTTTTGTTCATTTTTCTTAAACAATAAACAAAAAAAATATTTTGTATTTGTTTGTGTCTGTCTCATGCAACCACACCATTTGAAACACAAAAAAAGATTTGTGTAAAACACAAGGGTGTCAAAAACCTTTTTTCCACCACTGTAATTCCATTACAATGTATTGTAATATTATAAATTGAAATGTCATTGAATACATAAATGGTAATATTATAAACCTCTCCTATTAATGTCTTTCAGGAGCTCACAGAGCGTCTTAAGCGGCTACAAGTAGAACAAAAGAGCCTTGAGTCCAAAATGGAAGCAGAAAAGCATGTCATGAGAGCTCAGATCCGTGACCTGATGGAGAAGCAGCAGAGCGAGGTGCAGCGCCTGACGGAGGAGCATCAGGCAGAGCTCGCCCAGACACAGCAGGACGTCCTGGTACAACTGGAGGAGCTGAGGAGAGCCCCAGTAGTTGCCTCTGTCACCGCTCACGAGGAACAAGCCGCTGATTCAACCTCTTCTCAAAGAATAGCTAAACTTGAAGGTTGGCTGTAGACGTAGAATTATACATGCAATTATAAGCAGCTATTATTTAAAACACAGAAAAAAATGTATTGTATGTTTGTATATTGTAGCTAAAGCAAAGGCAAAAGCAGAGGAGGCCAGCAAATCGGAGGCTAAATTTCTAAAAATGAAAGCCTGGTCTAAGTCTAGAATCAGACAACTGGAGGATGAGTTAAAGAAAAGCCAGGTGAGTGACAACATCGAGCTCCGAGACTATCCTACTTATCCTTGTTCACCTGTGGGGAAAACAAAGGTTTGTGTAGTGCAAGTGAAGAGCCCTGTATACACACGTGGACAAAAATGTTGGTACCCTTTGGTCAATGAAAGACAAACTCACAATGGTCACAGAAAAAACTTTATTCTGACAAAAGTAATAATAAATAAAAATTCTATGAATGTTAACCAATGAAAGTCAGACATTGCTTTTCAACCATGCTTCAACGGAATTATTTTAAAAAATAAACTCATGGAACAGGCCTAGACAAAATTGATGGTACCCCTAGAAAAGACTGTAAATAATGTGACCAAATGGACATGTTAATTCAAGGTGTGTGTACTAATTAGCATCACAGGTGTGTACAATCTTGTAATCAGTCAGTGGGCTTCAGGTAGTCACTGTGTTGTCTGGTGACATGGTGTGTACCACACTCAACATGGACCAGAGGAAGCGAAGGAAAGAGTTGTCAGGAGAATAGAAAGAAAATTATAGACAAGCATGATAAAGGTAAAGGCTATAAGACCATCTCCAAGCAGCTAGATGTTCCTGTGACTACAGTTGCACATATTATTCAGAAATTTAAGATCCATTGGACTGTAGCCAACCTCCCTGGACGTGGCCGCAGGAGGAAAATTGATGACAAATCAAAGAGACGGATAATCCGAATGGTAACAAAAGAGCCCAGAAAGACTTCTAAAGAGATCCAAGGTGAACTCCATGCTCAAGGAACATCAGTGTCAGATCGCACCATCCATCGTTGTTTGAGCCAAAGAGAACTACATGGGAGACGACCAAGGAGGACACCATTGTTGAAAACAAATCATAAAAAAGCTAGACTGGAACATGCCAAACTACATGTTGACAAGCCACAAAGCTTCTGGGAGAATGTCCTATGGACAGATGAGACAAAAATGGAACTTTTTGCCAAGGCACATCAGCTCTATGTTCACAGACGGAAAAATGAAGCATATCAAGAAAAGAACACTGTCCCTACTGTCAAACATGGAGGAGGCTCTGTTATGTTCTGGGGCTGCTTTGCTGCATCTGGCACAGGGTGTCTTGAATCTGTGCAGGGTACAATGAAATCTGAAGACTATCAAGGGATTCTAGAGAGAAATGTGCTGGCCAGTGTCAGACAGCTTGGTCTCAGTCGCAGGTCATGGGTCTTGCAACAGGACAATGACCCAAAACACAGCAAAAAACACCCAAGAATGGTTAAGAGGAAAACATTGGACTATTCTAAAGTGGCCTTCTATGAGCCCTGACCTCAAACCTATTGAGCATCTTTGGACGGAGCTGAAACATGCCGTCTGGAAAAGACACCCTTCAAACCGGAAACAACTGGAGCAGTTTGCTCATGAGGAGTGGGCCAAAATACCTGCTGAGAGGTGCAGAAGTCTCATTGACAGTTACAGGAATCGTCTGATTGCAGTGATAGCCTCAAAAGGTTGTGCAACAAAATATTAAGTTAGGGGTACCAACAATTTTGTCTAGGCCTGTTCCATGAGTTTATTTTTTAAAATAATTCCGTTGAAGCATGGTTGAAAACCAATGTCTGACTTTCATTGGTTAACATTTATAGAATTTTTATTTATTATTACTTTTGTCAGAATAAAGTTTTTTCTGTGACCATTGTGACTTTTTCTTTCATTGACCGAAGGGTACCAACATTTTTGTCCACGTGTGTATGTGCTCAAAGTCATATAAACTATTTGTTGCAAAAAAGAAAAAGATACTCTTTGTCATAGAAGTTCATGAATAAAACAAAAAAATTGCTTTCACCCTACAGGCGGGAGCTCCACCTCCCGAACTAACTCTTCTACGATCACAGGTCACGGCACTTGAAGAGGAGCGAAAAGAAAACCTTTGGAAAGTGGAACAATATGAGGAACTCAAAGCAAAAAACGGTAACGACACCTTCAAAGGAGAGCTTAATTTATTATTTATTGCAAGATCTGTCACAAATAAGTTTTTTAACTGCAATAATGGATTAAACATGACCAACTTATACATTTTGATTTTTAAAGCCTTAAATAACTTCAACTTTAAAGACATGTTGCGAGGAAATGAAAAAGCTAGTGTGTCACCAGTGAAACCAGTGATTTAATTCAATTCAATTGACAAGGACACTTGTTGCATTTGTCAGATTAAAATCCTGTATTCTCCCAAATCTTGTGAGAATCCAGCTGCAGCGCAAAGTTAGTTAATTGAGTTAAAATGGGTTAAAATTTTTTGTCTGTATACTGTGATATTCTGTATAACTCCACCATCTTTTCATTAAATGAGTTTGAGAAGTTGAGAATTTTTCTCGATTTGGGTTGCGGCTTTAAGTGGGAGTGTTGCCAACTTGGTGCCTTTGTTGCTATATTTAGCGAGTATTCAGACCCCTCTAGCGACACATTTTCAAAAAAGCAACTAGCAACAATCTAACGACTTTTTCTGGAGTTATTGGAGACTTTTGGAGACTCTGAAGTGAAAGCACACATCGTTCTTACTCTTCTCAATGAGCGCGGGCCCCTCCCCCATCCCAAAGCACTCACAGGCGGCCCAGTCCTCGCGCAGCAGCCCCTCCCAGCTGCAGTCAGAGCAGGAGTTGTTCACCCCTCCACGTCTAGACTGCAAATGAATTGCGCATGTGCGGAAACTTGGCAAGCCGCCGCTGGTGGATCCTGTGTTTTTACTCACCTTTTGTCTCTTCAGCGATTTTATTCCTTTCTCTCCTACAGCGTTCATCACAATCACATGCACAATGCACATGCTCAATATGCAAGTGAGGCGATGGTGTCATTTAGCGACTTATAGGACAGCCAATTGCTACTTTCCTTACTGATTTGATTGATTTGATTTGATTTCTATTCTTCTCGTGTGCTTATGACTTAATTGAGATGAGAAATGAGAAGAGCTTTATTGGGACAGTCGGCTATATCATAATAAAATACACTAGAAGAGACTGTGAATACGAATTTGTCAAGAAAGCTCATTAGGCGGGCCGAACGCAAGAAAGTATACAATTTAGTATGATGACGCGATGACGTAATGACGTCACGAATATGCTAATTTACACATGACGTCATCTAGTGATATTTAGCGACTTTTTGGGTTTGCTTTAGCTACTTTCCTTTGATGAATTGTTGATTTTCAGGCTCCATATTTTTGGATAAATAGTTACAAAGTGTTGTTTTTAATTACTCTGACCTTCTACAGAGCTGGACAAATATCCTTCAAGCTGGGCTTTTGTCTTGTGTTTCTGCCCCTCATGGCTTATAGTTGCCTCTAGGTTGGCTGTGGTACTGCAACTTTCCAATGAGGGTACAACACACTAAAAGTATTTAAAAACTAAAATTCAAATTTAATCCTGCAAGCCAATGTGGAAATTAGGTGGAGTAGAAAGTGCAGATATTTGCTCAGAAATGTAGTAAAGTCAGATATCATTGCAGTCTTTTAAAGGATATTTCCAGTGGTGGAAAGAGTAGTAAATATTTGTACTCAAGTAAAAGTACTGTTACGTATACAAAATAATACAAAATTTCAAGTAAAAGTGCTAATGTTAAAAAAGTACTCTAGTAAATGTATAAATTACTTGTAAAAAAACCACTCAAATTACTATCAAATTACTGTTCACTTTTCATATAAATCCAATAAATATCCTGCTGTAAAGTATAAATTGTAAATGGTGTGCATTTATAAAGCGCTTATTTGTTCCTTTCTCGGGCACCCAAAGCGCTTTACATCATGCTTCCATTCACACACATTCACAGCTGGGGCAAACACCTGTCACTCAGGTAACTTTTCAAACTGAAGCTTTGCAGAACAGGAACACAAGCCAAGCATCATCCAGCCAATCAGAGAAGAGCACTTGCAGAGCAGCACATGACAGGCTAAGGAGGGAGCTGACAGCTGTTTGTCAGAGCTATGCTCTCATACTGTGTTCTGTGTGAGGGGAAAGAAACAGAGACTCGCTGATCAGAGAACATTAATTAATATCCAAAAATTGAGGCTACTCGGTGACGAATGTGAGTTTAAAAGTAGCAAAATAGATTACTACCCTTAAATTCTACTTAATTAAATGTAAAAGTACAGTCTTTAATTAATTAATTAATTACAGTAATGTGAGTATTTGTAATGTTGCTACTTTCTGTGTATTTCTCTGAGCTCAATGGCTTTATTTCTCCTCTATAGAAATGCTTGAGGGTAAATTGGTGGTGTATGAAGAACAACAGAGGACGCTCCAAGCAGATCTGGAGCAGTTTACAAAGAGGGCAGCTTCCCAGGTCAGCCATCTGTTCACTGCTTCACCTACTGTTGTCTTCTTAATTGTCTTTCATTCAACTCTCCTCTCCTGTGTCTATGTCTGAGACAGGCCAGCGAGTCAGGCAGCGCTGACGACACTCAGAGCCAGGTCTTGGAGTGGCAGGAAATAGTGGCTGAGGCGGTGAGTGCCAGGGACAGGGCCCGGGAAGAGAAGGGCGCCCTGGCTTTGCGTATCAACCACCTGGAGGAGGAGAAAGAGGGTAAGCACGTGAAATCATTGCTACATGAATACACAGTCTACCTAAAGTGGCTTTAGTGAATAATAAACATGTACCCAAAGCTCCATCTCAAAAAATTATACGGTACTGTAAAAAGACTTCTATGTAGCAGATGAAGATGGTGACAAGGAAAGTAAAATGGCAAAGTTTAAAGTGTTACGGTTTAAAATAATGGCTATTTATTTTTGTTAATATTATATGCATTTGGCAATTAATAGATTTTCCAAATCTGTAGAAATTTCTGAATCGGGTTCCTTAATTTTGGATTGGTGAATTTGCCAACAAAAACAGGTTTGGTATTTGTAAACCTGTAAAGAGTGGTTTATTGTATTTATTTCAGTTGATTTAGCTTGTGTTTCTTAAGCTGAACTTAAAGATCTAAGACTTTTTCTATGTACACAACAGGCCTATTTCTCTCTAATATTGTTCACAAATCTGTCCAAACCTGTGTTAGTGAGCACTTCTCTATCAAGATAACACATCCACCTCACAGCTATGGCATATGAGAGGTGTTGCTGATTAGAGAGCAGGATAATTGCACAGGTGTGCTTAAGGCCGGCCACAATAAAAGGCCACTCTAAAATGTACAGTTTCACTGTATTGGCAGGGTGCCATTCAGTATCTGGATAACTCGGCAAAGGAGAAGTGCTTACTGAAACAGGTTTGGACAGATTTGTGAACAATATTTGAGAGAAATTGGCCTTTTGTGTACATAGAAAAGTCTTAGAGCTCTGCTAATGAAAAATAGGGGCAAATTGTTTTTTTTAATTTTATTTAATTTTTTTTTTTATGAAAAAGCGAAATGGAATTCTCTTTTATTCCACTTGGATGGTCCTGTCTGACAAAGTAGCGTTTCAGTGAATTCCAACTCTAAGTTTAATCACTTTGTGTAGCTCTCAACTAATCACAGCTTATGTAGAAGAAAGGACAATTCAACTCAACTATATTTGCACTATAGTTAGAATTGATTCATAAGCTAGAAAAATCTTGGAACACAAAAAGACAAATGTTTGGTTTGACCAGGGTTGATATCATGCCTTGAAGTCAGGCTCACAGTTCTTTTTATGGCCTCCTAACACCTTTTACTGAAATATTTTGAAAATAATTGCTGTAATTTTTTTCCCCTTCAAGATGGCTTTGTACGAGTTTATTTCAAACCATCATATCATGTCATCTATCTTATTGCTCATTCCTTTGTCCCTTTTTGTTTTGCTTCTTTCCCATTTCCGCACTGTTCTGCCACTGTAACTGGGGAGCACTGTTGCCGACCCCGTCCCATCTCATGGCCCCCTCGGCCCCACTCCCCCTCCGGCCCCTGCTGCGGGGATAGGAGCAGCCTCACAGAACAGTTTCCCATCAGTTTTGTGCATGCAGGTTTAATCTCCAGAACCAAACCTGATGTGTGGTGCTCGTCTACTGCACTGCCTCCAGTTTTTCTGAGGGGTTTTCTGTGGAGTAAACTGCTGCCAGTGCAGTAACAGTCTGCACTAAGAGTCCACCATTTTGTTTTACCTTTTTTTCACCTATTCTCTTTTTCCTTCTTATTCTTTTGTTACATTTTAATCATTGATAGAGTCCATATTTTTGTTGGTTTAGTACTAACCCTGTGAAAGTGTGGGATGATGGTTAAATGGTTTTGAAATGGCTTATAAACTGGTTATTATAAGGTTGATAATAATTAATAGGCTCTTACCTCTTTGGTTTTGGTGACACTGTAAATGCTGTAAAATACTGTATAAAAAAAAAAAGGAAAAAAGAATTTTATGCTGAACTAGTAAAAGTTACCATCCGCCTTTGTCTGTGCTAATGTACTAAGAGCTTATTAATACTTATACATAATTGTAAAGCTTATAATAACCTGTTTATAATTTTTTTAAACCTCCTTTTAAAGGTTTGGGACTTCATTTTTCTTGTCTAATTATGCTAAAGCTGGATACTAAAATATGAATAATAATGCAATGTAGGGCTGCACAATATATAACAATTTAATCGTTATTGCAATATCTGTATAGCAAAGCTTGTATTGTAAAATAATGTTATGGTTTATTTATTCTTTTCTTGTCAAAATAACTGTCCAAACATGAATCAAAATGTGGTGTGTCTACATAAAGAAAGTCTTATTAATTCAGCTGGTGGAAGTTAGTCTGCAGCATTGTATTTCTTTTTATTTAAAAAAGGTATCATATTAATATTCCCATATGAATCATGTCATTATCTCAATCCTCCAAATAGTTAAACCCATATTGGATTTTTTTCAAAAAAAAATCTGCAGCCCTACAATGCATTCATTATGGAGATCTTTTTACCATAAATATTTGTGTATTTTAAAGTTTTATGATTTTAATGGTTTTAGTCAACTGCCTATATCTGCCAATTGATTTTTTTTTTTTTTTTTATACACACAATTATAAAATTATACATTTTTAATAGGTCATATATTCATTATTATACAGAAGAATCAACAAGTGGGACACAATCATGAAGTGGAACAAAATGTATTGGATATTTCAAACTTTTTTTACAAATAAAAAAATGAAAAATTGGGCATGCAAAATTATGTCGCAAAGTTAAAGGGGGCCGAATACTTTCGCAAGGCACTGTACACATAATGTCAGCTTACAAGTCCAACATTATCGGCAATTATCGCTGCTTACGCTGCTCTCTAACAAAGCCTTAATTTCTTTTAACAATGGGTAAATTCCTATGTCATTTATTTAAGATTAATCTTTATTATTTCTAATAATAACTGTTCTTCTCATATTCCTTGCTAGACTTTGCTGTCTCTTGTGGTCATGGTCAATGCAATTATTATATTGGTTAGACTGTTTAGTTTAGTTTGTGTTTGTGCTTGTTTAGGCAAATTTGTGAGCTACATGAGCTGTGTGCACATTTTAGCATCAGAAGTTAACCACAATTTATTATTTTTAATAGACAAAAAGGCATTAGCCAACAAAAACAAAAAAAAAAAAACAAATTCTGTGAAAATGGTGACTGACTACATGCATGTACTGTAAGTGAGTGGGTTATGAGCATTACCAAGTGGCAGCAGCTAAAAGCAAACTACAAGTCTCTGGAGGAGATGGGACTTTATTGATTCTGCAAATGGGAAATTCACTTGTACAGGAGCTCTTAGACAGGTAATGTGCAAAAAGTAAAAGAAAGATGCGCATGCTGGGTAAACTGAGATCTACCTGATGACATTAGCACATGCTAAAGCAGCGAAACATTGATGTAAAATGCACTACTATAGACCTAATACAAATCAGTCATAAAGAAATGCACCATTATGAACTTAAATACACAAAACCCTTGGAAAATTCACAATTTGTTCACTTGCTGTACGCTCACTTGTTTTAACACTAAGTGGTTGGGAATCCGATTGGCTCGTGGCATTTGAAGGTGGGCTTAGATTGGTCAATACAAACCCCTTGAAGACTCATAACAGCAAACTGCCTGGGTATAATTTCCTACTCCTATTTGCTCTGTGTCATCCCTTTTCACACCATTATTCCATTTCTAAATATAATTTTGTCCTAAAGCCAAAAATATATTATGAAAAAATTCTTCACATTTATCTTTTTTGACTGTTGAGCTGCTGAATGATTAGTTATTGTTAATGAAGGTTATTTTTTCTCTCAACCACTGACCACAGATTGACTTTCTGACCTTCTTTTTTCTGCTAAGTGCTCACCCTGGCGTTGAGCTGCCTTCCTTTTGTCTGAACATAAAACCATCCTGTCATCACAAAACAGATGGGAACATGTCAAATCATTATTATTATTTTTTTTATTATCGTCGTAACCTATCCAGCACCACCTTGCTAGCACCTTGCTAAACGGTTGATCCGTGAATCAATCATGAAAAGCCACTTCTTACTCGAGCTTGTCTCATTTGAATGTATCTCTGTTCACCGCTGTATAAAGTAGATTTGCATTGCTTTTGCCTTGACACTGCTTTTGTGATGTATCAACAAAGAATTGCATAGATGCGGTCTTCTCATTAAACATGTCTTTAATACTTTCCTTCTTTACTGTTGATTAAATTGTTTGTCTACAGTTTATAAAATATTTCCAGCCCCCCATTTTCCAAACATCTCTTTATGAGCCATTACTTTTCCTCTTATTTTTCCACTTAAACTATCCTGTCACCAAATTCTTCCAAATTTTCCCCCGTTTATAAATTACTCCATCACATCAGTCCAACCCATACTCCCCTTTCCCTGTGGCACAAATCTGATTGAGGATGATTGGTTCTTTCCTGGCTGCTCCGATCCAGCTTTGGCCAGTCGCCAGCAGGAGTTGGAGGAGGAATTGGCTCAGACTCGGGGTCTTGGTCCACACAGAACCAAGAAGCTGGGACCACCGGCTGAGAGAAGCCTTCAGGTAAGTGGACATGCTCACACTATTACAAAATTTTTTTTATTAGAAAAACAGCTTCACCAAACCTGTTTGAAAGAGCAATTTTAGTTTCATTACTTCAACAACTTCCCTGCAAGGAAAACCTCAGAACTGCTGGAAGAAAATGACATGGATTTTGTTAATTTATTCTTGAAGTGAAATCAGACTTATTTCCAGTGGGTTTGTTCTTAGACGACAGCATGTCCCTGCAGGGCTACCATAAACAGGGCTCACATGCTCGTAAGGGGAGGAGGGTGAGGTGTGGAATTGCAGTTTGCTCTTTTGCCACCAGATGTTGCCCAAAAGACCAAAATTATACACTCCACTTTTTATTGAGAGTTGTCCAAAATCAATCTGATAATTATCCCAACATGCACCATATTCATCAACCCAAAGAAAGCTTGAACTATAATTATGCCTATGAATTTTATATACCAGATAAAAATCATCATGTTCATTACATTTTGAAGTATTACATCAACATTACAATAACTAACTTTTGCATACTCCTTATAATATTGTGCTGCTATATTTGTAAATTTTTTTAAAGATAATTATTAAAAGAAAATAAAGTATATATATATATATATATATATATATATATATATATATATATATATATATATATATATATAATGTAAAATTTTCTGAAATTGTGTTGAAGCCCTTCCTTGATACATAAAAAGGCAAAGTAGCCCATTTTTTGATTTCCAGTAGTACAAACATCTAGGAAAAAATACTTTATTCAATTACTCTAATTGTCTTGTTGGTCACATGACTCAAACAATCAGCTTGTTTGTTGTTTTTTTTCCCTGCCACAGGAGGACTTTGAGTTCGACAGTCACACCCCATTCCAGGAGCCTCGCAGCCCCTCGGAGAGCACCATGCAGATGGAGGGAGAGAACATGGGAGGTTGGTGGCCCGAGTACAGTTCTCCTGATACAGGTGTGAGCCCGCCTAGACAGTTTACTCTGGCATGCACACGGTCTTCACAGATATTTGGGAAACTTCATTCATCTTTGGTTGGGATCTGTTTTTTTGTTTGTTTTTTTAACCATGGCACTTAAACATATTTTAATGAGTGGATGTCTGTTGGGTTTTTTTGTCTAACATGCAACCACTTTTTCATAAGCAAGGCTTGCTTACTACATTTTATGGAGTTTGACTACTTTGGCTTTATTTTTGTTTTGTTTATTGCTCCTGAGTGGTTAAAATCTTCAATTTCCAAAATAGGAACATATATTAAGTGATTGTAAAACCAATTCATAGACAAAGGGTGACCAATTTGGAAATGTAAAATGTGGAGATACAAGATTCGCACTATTCAGTCAATATTATTAAGACAGAATAAGTCAAACTAAACTAACTCCAATTGCAATATATGCTTCCATAAAATTAATTCATGTGATTTATTTAGTTTGGAGGTTTTTTGAGTTTTGTGTTGAAACATGTGGTGCATGCTGGTAAGCTGGCTAGTGTTTGATGGGATTATTCCACTGAATGCACTCAAGAGAAAAACATATTTGGTGGCAAGATGCTTTCATCTGTGGTAAGTTTTTTCATCGTTTGCATGAGCTGGACATACTAGAGTGTACTCCAAATGAACACTGATTGTTTTGTTAACATTACCAGGCAGCATTTGCATCATGTAAATGGCTCCTTAGTTCCCCACATACAGTCAGGTCCATAAATATTGGGACATTGACACGATTCTAATCTTTTTGGCGCTATACACCACCACAATGGATTTGAAATGAAACGAACATGATGTGCTTTAACTGCAGACTTTTAGCTTAAATTTGAGGGTATTTACATCCAAATCAGGTGAACGGTGTAGGAATTACAACAGTTTGTTAATGTACAGTACCCCCCACTTTTTAAGTTCTCATAGTTCTCAACAGGTCATGTCAAATCATGTCATGTCCTCCATGCTAGTCCAAGCATGGAATAGACATAACTAGAGACATGGCTTCCCAGGGGACTTCTGCACCTGGAGCTGGGGCCTTCGGAAGGGTGTATGCAAGATACACCTCCCTCTGACAGCCCCCACTGCATTGATATAATGTGTGTCTTTGCTTCTTCTAGCAAGAATAAAACCTGGCCTTTCGCTTTTTATAATATAATCTGTCTCCGTGTCTCTCTGGATAATATAAGGATATAGAATTCTAATAACAAGAAGTAATGGGACAGATTAACAATCATAAATCAAACTTTCACTTTTTAATACTTGGTTGCAAATCCTTTGTAGTCAATTACAGCCTGAAGTCTGGAACACATAGACACCACCAGACGCTGGGTTTCATCCCTGGTGCTGCCCTGCCAGGCCTCTACTGCAACTGTCTTCAGTTCCTGCTTTTTCTTGGGGCTTTTTCCCTTCAGTCTTGTCTTCAGCAAGTGAAATGCATGTTCAATCAGATTCAGGTCAGGTGATTAACTTGGTCATTGCATAACATTCCACTTATTCAAAAAGTTTAGAAACTCTTTGGTTGCTCTCGCAGTATGTTTTAGGGTCATTGTCCATCTGCACTGTGAAGCACCGTCCAAGGAGTTCTGAAGCATTTGGCTGAATATGAGCAGATAATATTGCCCGAAACACTTCAGAATTCATCCGGCTGCTTTTGTCAGCAGTCACATCATCAATAAATACAAGAGAACCAGTGCCATTCATGCCCACCCCATGACACTACCACCACCATGCTTCACTGATGAGGTGGTGTGCTTTGAGCAGTTCCTTTTCTTCTCTATACTCTTCTCTTCCCATCACTCAGGTACAAGTTGATCTTGATCAGTAGATTCTCAGAAAACAAACAAGACCCAGACGTCTGTGTGAAGCTAATCTATTTTCAAGAATCCCCACAAAGTCCCTCTGTTTAAAAAAAAAAAAAAAAAAAAAGGCATGTGCAGAAGAGGTTACAATTTGCCAAAGAAAACATCAACTGGCCTAAAGAGAAATGGGGGAACATTTTGTGACTGATGAGAAAAAAAATTGTTCTTTTTGGGTCCAAGGGCCACAGACAGTTTGAGACGACCCCCAAACTCTGATTTCAAGCCACAGTCCACAGTGAAGACAGTGAAGCAAGCATCATGATATGGGCATGTTCCTCCTCAAAATACTTGAAGAGGTCATGGTTTCTTATGCTGAAGAGGACATGCCCTTGAAATGTTTGTTTCAACAAGACAATGAACCCAAACACACCAGTAAACAATCAAAGTCTTGGTTCCAAACCAACAAAATTAATGTTATGGAGTGGCCAGCCCAATCCCCGGACCTTAAGCCAATCGAGAAGTTGTTTCTGAAGCAAAACCAGGAAATGTAAATGAATTGTGGAATGCTGTTAAAGAATCATGGAGTGGAATAACAGCTGAGAGGTGTCACAAGTTGGTGCCACACAGATGTGAAGCAGTTTTAAAAAACTGTGGTCATACAACTAAATATTAGTTTAGGGATTCACAGGATTGCTAAATCCTAGAAACAAAAACGTTTGTATAAAATAGTTTTGAACAGTAACATAGTTATTTAAACATAGTTTGTACAGTCAACAGCAGACACTATTTTTTTTTTTACCCCTTTCAACTAATTGCCCAATTGCACAGTCTTAAGAGCGTGCATATCTGAATATATGAGTTCTAGGTCTTGTTTGTTTTCTGAGAATCTACTGCACCTACTGGTAACTTGTATGCTACTTTGCAATAAAAATATACTAAAAATCTGGATTATTCTGGTTAGTCACATTGTGCTGCTATTATTTTGAACAATACTGTATACAAACTGTTGTAATTCCTAGACCGTTCACACGGATGTAATTACCCTCACATTGAAGCTAAGTTAAAGCACATCTTGTTCGTTTCATTTCAAATCCATTGTGGTGGTGTATAGAGCCAAAAAGATTAGAATTGTGTCGATGTCCCAATATTTATGAACCTGACTGTAACTCCTCCTGTTTTTTCTCAAAGATTCTTCAACGTCCCGTTGTAATAACATTCAGGTTGTTTGATTAACTCCTCTATACCCGTGTTTGTAAAAAAAAAAAAAAAAAGTACATAATTGTTAGTTAAATCTAAAAGAGCTAACACTAATGGTACATCTATGTAATGTAATCCCAGATGGTTTGAGGTCCGTTGTGGAGGAACTGGAGCTGGAGAGAAACCAGTTGCAGGAGCAGATACTAAGCTTGGAGGAGCGCTGCCAGGACTTGGAGGATCGGCTACAGCTACAAGCTCGAATTGAAACTTTACAGGTACCATCTTTACACAGGACACCAGCAGACATTAACAAGCCTGTTGTCATTTCTGTGCTGTGCTACACTGATGTACAGTCACTGCCCCTCATCACATACCACACTGGCCCAGAGTTTTATATTTTATTTTGAGACTTTATTATACAAGCATCAGCGCTGGACTGGAAGCAGGGAGAAAAGAGGGCCGAGCTGTATCAGTTAAAAGATGCTTGCTGCTGTAAAGAAATAAACTGTAGAGCCGTTACTAATTTTCAGACATTTTGCTAAGGGGTTTGGCATTTACTAAAAAAAAATCTGAAATATCTGGAGAATAACCACTTAAGTGTAACTCGGTCAGAGAGACAAACTCTGTCTTGCCAAAATTTCTTCAATGTTTGAAAAACAACATGTTAAGATTCTTAAATAAAATACCTGCTATAATATCTTTACCTATCTTATAAATAACTATAGTTATTTATCCTTTTTATGAGATTAGGTTTGAAACTGGCTCAGGTCTTTTTGCTCATCGTCATTACATTGTCACTTAATATTTATCTCCTGTCTGCTAGCTACAACCTAAAAGGTAAAGGTAAAAATATTTTAAAATTAAAATATCAAATTAAAAACAGTCAACAAAACAATAATAACTAACCCAGCCAACATCATTCAACCCCATATGCAAAGTGTCAGTAGAGAAAGATGGCAGATGAAGCGGTTGGTTGACTAAACTTCAGTATAAACTCTGAGCATGCAAATGAGCTGTTTTAAGGCTTAGGCTTTACTTGCTTTCTAATAACTAAAAATCCACATTGAATGAAATGCATGTCTTTCTGAAATGTGAGGACTAGGGTTGTGTAACAAAGCCTTCTAACACAGGTGACGTTTGATGTAGATGAAGATGAGCAGCCATGTCGGGTCTCTCAGGTTTGTTTGTGTGCGCTAGAAAACACCTCTGGCGGTGCTGGCTAACAGTGTGGTGTGCTTGTTGAACTTACACTGGAATAAAGATTTAATCAAATCACATGGATGTTTTGGCACAGATTCACCGGTTATGGTTTTAGTACAAATGTCAGGGTTCTCACTAGTCCTGGAAATCTTGACACTCCATTAATAGAAATTACCTGGAATGGATCATTTGTTCAGATGTCCAGGAAATTATTGTAGCCCTTTTACTTTTTGCAGTTTAATGAGAATTTCAATCTTAAGATCCTGAGAAGCACCTTCACACTAAACTGCAAAAAGTAAAAGGGCTACATTAATTTCCTGGACATTTGAGCAACAGAGCATATCACACAAAAACAAAGGTGTATGGTAAACTTTAAATGGAGGCTGTCGTCCCGAGTCTGAACCATCTCAGAGCCATAACTTATGATTTCATAACACATGTCTTAAAGACATGTCTTAAACTAAGTGTTCATCAGTTTGATGCCCTTTTAATAATGTTCTGGATCATGTGCTGCCTTCAGTGTGTCTGCTGCAGCAGCCACTGAGAGTAGAGACCAGGGGTGTCCAACTTAAGGTCCGCGGACCAAATACGGTCCTTTGTGAAGTACTTCTGGTCTTTACTTTAATTATTACTGTTAATACATTCTTGCTATCATTAATAAATAATAGTTGAAAATGCATAAAAAGGTAAGAGTTAAATAAATAAGAGTTGTTTTGATGAAGTTTTAGGGAAACACATAAGACCAGTGTTTATTATTGGGTTTGAGCTAAAGACGTTTTAGGTCTCAGATAAAGTTAATAAGAACTAATTATTGAACAAAAAGTAATTAACCAGGTTTAAATCCATCAAATTTATTTATTGGGGATGTGAAGTAAACTGTGTTAATATCCTCTTATTCCAATAAGGGCCAAGGGAAATTAAATTGTATGTAAATTAAATTTTATTTACATTTATTTATAAACTTACAAATTAACCAATAAACTTTAGCCTATATTTTAAATAAATATGGGGACAGTTATAAGTGGCTTTCGGGGCAGTACTGGGGCAGTAATGAAAAAAGTTAGTCTGGAGCCCTGCCACAATTTCATCTTCTTAAAGTGACAAGCAGCAAGAAAGCCACTAACCATTGATGTCAAGCTTGTCTGCTCTCCGAGTGAGGTGGGGGTGATCATACAATTGATCATACAATTAAAGTGTAACTAAACCCCTTAGTGGGTGGAGCTCAGCGGGGGCATGAACCTGAGACCCGCAGTGACGGATTGATTGTCAGACTCGCAAAGATGGAGACTGGAGGGACATGAGTAGCTTTGCTACGGAGCGGTCCTTCGAACCGGAGGACTTTACTGTGCACACAGGGCTAGAGCAATTCGTGCCACTGGCTCAAATCGCGGTCTCAACAACTTCCAAAGTTAAAGAGCAAAGTCTTGCAGCGCAGGAGAGAAAGGGGCCAGTGATAAAAGTGTCAGCATTGTCTAATTTAGGCTAATGCTCAGCAAATGCTAACAAAGTTTTAGAAATTGCAAACCTATGCATTTAGTTTGATTTCGGTATGATTTAGTGTTAATAATTACACACCGAACAGAGATTTCAAGTCTCCCTCTACAACTGTTAAAAAAACAATTGTCTTGCATCTCACTGGTCCTGGGAGAGAATGTGTTATAGAGAGATACTCAAGGTATAGCTATGAAATAAGACCAGTGTCAAGTCCAGTTAATTAACTCTAATAATATGCACAAAAGACACAAATCTCACCAAATAAAATATTTACATCCCAACAAAGTAGTGATAAACATTGTTTCTCATGTTGTAGGTAATGCACAGGTGTGGCAGGTTGGTGAGTCGGCTGCATAACAGTCCATCCAGACTTTGAGGCAGTAGCACTAAACCCCTGTGTTACAGGCTCTAACACTTGTATTGTAGTGTTACACTTATCTTCAGCTTTTTGGTGAGACGTGGTTAAACAGGGTAGTTCCAGGAAGAAGAGAGCAATGTTTTTATAAATAAGTACATTTAATGTTTTACCCTCCACTTCCACATACTGTACATTTGCACCAGCTCTTTCAGCGGTTATAGACACCTGTCTGCTGCAGTGTGGTCAGGTGGAGCTGGGGAGACCTGGGCCAGCAGGTACGGGTCATACCTTCTTGTGCTGTCCTTACAGAGGATTTCACCTCTGGATTTTTACATTTATTCATTTTTAAATATATTTGGTATATAAAAAACAAATAAAACATTTCATTTATACCTGGAGTTACACACAAAACAATTGTTTAAAAACATGCATTATAAAATCAGCCTATACAAATCAAAATGAACATGAATCAACACATTTACAACAGAATGTCTAAATGACACCCTTTTCTCAAACTGCCTTTCCATAATTCTTTTATTCTTTAGGGATTGTTGTTACAGTAAGCATTTTATATTGATATAATATTTTATATATACACACTTTATTTAAATAAAAAGTAAATGTCATAGTAAATCCTCAAACATCATTTAAAGGCAGTTCCAAAACTTTGTAAATGCTGCACAGTCAGGACAGAGGGGAGTAGATGACAGACAGCAATGGCCAGGCTGGTAGAGTAGCCATAACATTCCTTCCAGGCTTTTTACTTTGTGTTTGAAAGTCACTGTCAATTGCACTTATTGGAGCGAAGAGCAAGAGCCAGTGTTACACAGGCTGATCATAACTTCATGAGCTGTTCCAACATTTTTAAGAATCTTGAGTGTATTTAACAGTGTACTAGTGTTTACATTAGCCTACCTTTAGTCAAAGTAAAGCTAAGTCTCAGAAACTATAGTGCTAACTGCTGTTTTCAAAAACTGAATCTAAGATGATGACAGCAGTAAACTTGAAAGATGAAGTATCTTCAACAGTGACGCAGGAACAGTCACCAGGTCCTGAAAATATCTTAAAACAAGTAATTGCACTATAAAAATATAAAGAAAAATGGGACTAAACCCATTACCTTGTACAGTTCATGGTGCTCTCACTTCCATCTGGATGGTAGCTGGAGTCAGCAGTGGACACCTCACACCTTTTCCTCTTTTATTGGTGCAGAGGTAGTCCTGGGACGCTGGGAAAGGCAGCTCCATCCGTGTCTGTGTCACATGACACACTCCAATTAGGGGTTCTGGCCTGGGTGACTGCAAAAATACGAGTTTAACAAATAATTTGTTATCTTGAGTATATGATGAGACTGAAACATCTCGGTCCACAACTCGCAAAAAAGATGTTCTGTCTTTGCACAATGAGCCCTTTCATTTCAAACCATCAAACAATGGAATAAGCTCCTAGACAGTCTGAAGTCCTAAATCTGGTACAAAGCATATCTTTTCTTGTGAGATTGTTTTATTTGTACATGGTGCCTGAGAAATAAAGAATAAAACTAAACATACAAAAGCTTCTCAGTATTCAAACTCGCCTTTGCTTCTCCTAATAGGCTTCACGTTTGCCTGCACACCTGCAGATCTGCAGCGACTGGTTCAGGCTGGCACCCTGTTTCTCTGGTCATCTTAGGCAAAACAAAAGATTTGTGTTATTGTTTACAATTACAGTATTATATTAATTCATTTTAGAGTTTTTAAAATGTTTATAAATTATATTGGTGACAAATATTCTACAAAGCAAAAGAATCTAAGAAAGACATCTAAACACAAACACTCACTGTTGCCATAGCCTACATGTTAGCGTCCAACTGGAGTCTGAGTCACCACTTTTCTGTGGATTTCCTTTTAATTGTAATTTGACTCTGAACAATTATTATATCCTCAGTGAAAGCGATAGTTTTTTAATCCGTGTGTACTGTCACTGGGTCGGTCTGGTTGGCCACAGCCTGTGATACACTGTCCCCTCTGCAGCTCCAGCTCTGGTAATTTTGGTGCGCGCTTCCGCGTTCAATAAAATTAGCAAAGTTGACATGAAACGCACAAGTCTGTTGCGTCAAAACTCACGGTGTTACATGAGCCATGAGATGCCCTGCTCGAAACATCCCAAAACATCATAACATCCCGCTCTCCCCCACATACTGTCGTTGTGTCCTTGGGCAAGACACTTAACCCACTGTGCCTCCTCCCTCCCAATACACACATCGGGGGCCAGGACTCCCCTGCAAAAGAAATTTGTAATCTCAGTGGGACTTTCCTGGTTAAATAAAGGTTTAAAAAAAATAAAATAAAAAAAAGATGTTTATGTTTAGAGTCACAAGCCAGTGAAGGAGTTTTGTGCTGCATCTCTGCTACAAGTCCAGCAGAGTGCTGCCCATGTATGAGAAATAACTAACGGAATATTAAGTGATAGAGTAAAGCTAGATGTCTGTGTGTACTTGGCCACAGTATCAACACGCAGCAGCCCTCATTAGCGTTAGCCCGGTATCAGGAGCAGCTGAAGCTAACGTTTAGCATACTTTACCTGCCTAACAACAAACCTTGACAAAATTAATTAACTTTAGCTTTACTGGGAAGAAACATAAATTGTGGTTAAAAATATATGTTCACTCACCTCAAGACACCGCTGCGGTGGTGGGAGTCCATCCAGGAGCAGCGTTAGGCGCTGTGTTACTTTTCAGCGGGAGCTGTTTGGAGAAGCCCATTTCCACCTCCATTGCGTTGGAGAAGCAATCCCGCTTAAAATGCCCGCTGCAAACTCCAGCTCTTAATTGAAAAAATTCCACCTCTCCCAGATTTGTCACATAGTAAAAACTTAGCTCTAGAGACTGGAGCCATCTTTTGTACCAGGCTATAAACATGATTTTTATACTTGTAAAGTCGCCATTGGGTTTCTCCTTATATTTCCGCTTTTGGAGCCTGCCCTCTGGTGGACGGCGGCATATCGCTGTATTTCACTGTAAATCGCCGTATGGCGGCGCCCTTACTCGAGGACCGTTTAAGAGGTTCCATGAGAGAGACTTGCTTGGGAACAAGATGGTTTTTCTACCAGCCAATGTCAAAGGTGTGGTGAGCTCGTGCCAGGGGCGTGGGTGGTGAGCCGTTGGTGGAGCCTGCTCACATCACGCGTGGAAGCAACTTCAAATAGAATTAAAGCCGCAAGCGGCGGTAAAGGCCCTCGCCTCCCTTGAGACCGCGGGGACACATGCACTCGGAGGATTGCATTTTGTGTTTTAAAGCGTAAACTTCACGGTAATGTCAAATAACCGGGCCTGTGCTACTGCTGGGGCCTGCTATACAACCTTGTAATTTAGAGTTAAAGGTCTCCACAATCCCTGGTTTTCCTGGAAGCTGTCTGAACCTTTGAAAATAATAGATTATGCTTGGGCGAAAAACAAAGTACTGGCTGGATATTTGAGATGACTCAGGAATCGCTGCACCCCCTGTTTAAAAGGCAAAATGTAAATATTACTTGTCTAAAAGTACAAGGTTACAAGTTCCAAAGGATTCTGAGGAGTCTTCTAAGACTCTAGCCGTGGCTCTGGAGGGGCCTCCTCTAAAGGAAGGATCCTGGCAATTGGGAAATGGCATTTATTTCCCAAAGAAATGGCTGCCTCTTCACAGACTCATTACGACCACAGCCACAAATGTATCAAAAACAAATTGATAACTTTTTGGCACACGTGTCTAGATGATACTCTAAATTTGGAGCTGTTTAGATGAAAAGCCTTTAGACACAAGGGGTGCAATTTAGGTGGTCACGCATTCCACCCAACATAGTAGATTTCCTGTTGAGTTTACGGTATGGCTGTAATAAACTTTTCTGTTTTCCCTGAGGTGTCCTATGGATGTAGCAAGTTTTGTATTTCTACATTGGAAAAATTTACTTTCATTTTCCATAGGCCCAATGTATTTTGACTTTTCTAGGGTCGCCACTGAGTCATTTTTCGTATACTCTTTCGGGACTTCAAATACATAATTTTTCACTGGCTTGAAGTCTGGGACCAATAAAATGACTTTAAGTTGCACGCTTACTGGGTCAAATTGAGAATCATTTTGCAGAAAAATTATAATAAAAAAATATACCAAATTATAATAAAAAATATAACTCGAGCAAAAAAGTCTAGAAAAACACTTGTCTATTTTACATACATGTGTTTAGCTCATTTTGCCCAAGTTTGGTGTCTGTGGAATGAAGCAGCTATTTTCTGTGTTCTTTTAAAAAGAGGTGTATTTTAAGTCGGTTCATATTTTCAATTCAAAATGGCCGCCTTCCCGTGTGTGATAGGGTATGGACCCATTGGCTTTTTTTGTTCATAAGCCCATGCCGGATGTGTGTACCAAGTTTCATTTGCCTACGACAAACTAATATTTTCACTTCCCATTAACTTTTTCCACATATTTGTGACGTTGCTATGGCAACACATTTATAGATAGGTGGTTGTCATTATTTTTATGCTCGTCTCATGACATAAGAGATGTGTGTACCAAATTTCATGTCTCTATGACAAACTAAATTCGTGGGTCCCATTATAAGTTTGTAGGGGCGCTGGAGAGCCATTTCTAAAGATAACCCTTTTATTTACATATCTTTGTGTTCAGGTCATGAATGTGCACAAACGCCTTTTTGGGTCCAACTCGATCCGAGAAGGCGTTTGAGAGTTAAGAGACATTTTATTTTCACAAAAATGGCCACCTCGTTTCAGGCTTGCCACACCCACACTGGATAAGATATCAGAAAAAAAGTCACAAGTTTGGTTGGCACACGTGTCTAGATGATACTCACCAAATTTGGGGCCATTTAGATTAAAACACAATGATTTACATCTTTCTGCGCAAGGGGTGCGATTTTAGTGGCCGCGTGTTTCACCCAACATGGCGGACCTCCTGTTGAGTTTAGGGTGTGGCTGTCATAGACTTTTCTGTTTGCCCTGAGGTCTCCTATGGATGTACCAAATTTCATTTTTCTACGTTGGAAAAAAGTTACTTTCACTTTCCATAGGCCCAATGTATTTTGACTTTTCTAGGGGTCGCCACTGAGTCATTTTTTGTATTTTTTTTTCGGTGACTTCAAATACATAAATTTTTCGCTGGGCTTGAAATCTGGGACCAATAAAAATGACTTTTAGTTGTACGTTTCCTGGGTTAAATTGAGGATCATTTTGCAGAAAAAATATGATAAAAAAATATATGAATTATAATTTAAAAAAATATAACTCGAGCAAAAAGTCTAGAAAACGCTTGTCTCTTTTACATACATATGTTTAGCTCATTTTGCCCAAGTTTGGTGTCTGTGGAATGAAGCAGCTATTGTCTGTGTACTTTTAAAAGAGGTGTATTTTAAGTCGGTTCACATTTTCAATTCAAAATGGCCGCCTTCCCGTGTGTGATAGGGTGTGGTCCCCATTGGCTTTTTGTTCATAAGCCCATGGTGGATGTGTGTACCAAGTTTCATTTGCCTACAACAAACTAAAAATTTCACTTCCCATTGACTTTTTCACATTTTTGGGATTGCTATGGCAACACATTTACAGATAGGGGTGGTTGTCATTGGCTTTTATGCTCGTCATGACATAAGAGATGTGTGTACCAAATTTTATGTCTCTATAACAAACTAAATTCTTGGGTCCCATTATAAGTTTGTAGGGGCGCTGGAGAGCCATTTCTAAAGATAACCCTTTTATTTACATATTTTTTGTTCAGGTCATGAATGTGCACAAACGCCTTTTTGGGTCCAACTCGATCCGAGAAGGCGTTTGAGAGTTAAGAGACGTTTATTTTCACAAAAATGGCCACCTCGTTACAGGCTTGCCACACCCATACCCGATAAGATATCAACAACAAAGTTACAACTTTGGTTGGCACATGTGTCTAGATGATACTCACCAAATTTGGGGCCATTTAGATTAAAACACAATGATTTGCATCTTTCTGCGCAAAGTGCGATTTTAGTGGCCACGCGTTTCACCCCACATGGCGGACTTCCTGTTGAGTTTAGGGTGTGACTGTCATTGACTTTTCTGTTTGCCCTGAGGTGTCCTATGGATGTACCAAGTTTCATTTTTCTACGTTGGAAAAAAGTTACTTTCACTTTCCATAGGCCCAATGTATTTTGATTTTGTAGGGGTCGCCACTGAGTCATTTCTCGTATTTTTTTTTCGGTGACTTCAAAAACATACCATTTTCGCCGAGCTTGAAGTCTGGGACCAATAAAAATGACTTTTCGTGCATGTTCACTGGGTCAAATTTAGGATCATTTGGTCACAATAAAAAAAAAAAAAAAAATCCGAGCAAAAACAATAGGCCCTCCCGGCCATCACCGGCTCGGGCCTAAAAATTCAACTGCAGTAATTACCGTTCATCTTGAAGAGGGCAGCACTTTGACGGTTTTACACCATATATTGTGGAATTAATATGCTTTACACTCAAATGTCAAAACTTTTACTTAAATCAATGAACAGTACTAATAAAGCGTCATTCTTACAGATCATTAACTTAAACAGTTGTTTTAGGGTTTAGTTACTCTTTAAGCTAAACTGGCTTTATATAATCACTTAGGAAATTTAAAGTTTTAGCTTTGACCCTCTGAAGCTGCTGTAGTTAGTCTGTAAAAAACACAGGGAACTGTCAAGAAAATGTCCCGTAAATGTCCTGCAAAACCATTAAAAGGAGTGGGAACCCTGAATATGACATGAATAAATAAATGCACTGTCCTGAGTGTTTTTTCTCTGATTTATGTGTTAAGAAACTTAATATTTGTATTTATTTTTGTTTTGGCTGCTACAGAATGAAACAGAAAAGCTACAAAGTCAGTTGGCCAGTGTCCGGAGTCAGCAGAGCAGAGAGGCAGAAAAGCATCAGCTACTTGTTAGTAGTTTAAATGAACAACTCAAAGGGTAAGGTCCTATCTAAGATACCACCATCTGAAAAATATATTTTATCCAAATTTAACTATTTTTTATTTTTTATTTTTTTTTCAGGTTGAGTGACACACAAGAGTGCCTAGAAAGTTCTCTCATTGAAAAGGAGAACACGTTAGCCAAGACATCGGAGAAGCTTGAGATTATTAGTAACCTTCAGGAATCTTTGAGGGAAAAGGAAATGGAGTACAAAGAGTTGTCTGACAAGCTCTTCCAGACCGAGCACACGGTAAGAGTCCATCAAGAGTTTTATTTTTATTTTTTTAATTTTTTTTAGCTACAAGGTTACGTGTACATATTTGTAAATCATTTGTTCGTTTGTCTTTTTTTTTAGCTCGAGGACGTTTCCAAGAAATGCAGTACCTTTGAGAAACAATGCTGTGAGCTAAAAACGGAAGTTGCTGATTTGACACAAAAGCTGAGCATGCTGAAAGAGAAGGTGAATTTCTTTTTTCATTATATCCACAATTTAAAGAAATTTAGAAGTGGGCTGTGTTGTTTCTGACCTTTTCTGGCAACATCTAGTGATTATAGTGCATATTGCAATTCCATACACACACTTCTATTTTGAGCATGTGAACAGCTATGATACAATTCATACACTGGGTAACTCAAAGTGCTTTACAGGAATAAAATACAATTTACAAGATTTAGATTAAGAAACATAAGAAAATTTAAAACATTTTAAAAGAAGAGTGCAGATAAATAATACTTAATGTTGTAATGTAGGCAGAGCTAAAGAGGAAGGTTTTTAACCTCCCCTTGAACACTGTTAAAGTTGAGGCTTGTTTTCTCGTTCAGGGAGGATGTTTGCTGCATGAATCTTAAACTCTGCTTCACCATGTTTAGTTCTAACTCTGGGCACGAGCAGAAGGCCTGTCCCAGATGTTCTCAGAGTCCGAGGAGGTTCATAAGCAACTAGCATGTCAGAAATATATTCTGGTGCTAAACCATTAAGAGACTTGTAAACCAGCAGTGCTGGTGTACAAGCAACAGGAAGCCAGTGCAGAGATTTTAAAACTGGACTGATGTGGTTGTACTTCCTGGTTTATTTTAAACCTGAGCAGCAGCGTTCTGAATAAGCAGCTGTCTTAACCCTCGTTTTGAGAGACCAGTGAGCAGGCCGTTACAGTAATCTAACCTGCTGGAGATAAAAGCATGGATAAGTTTCTCTAAGTCCGGTTGAGACATTATCCCTTTGACCTTATGATGATAAAATGCAGATGATGTAATTGACTTAATGTGACTGTGGAAATTCAAGTCTGAGTCCATGATGATCCCTAGATTTCTAACCTGGTTTTTAGATTTTAGAGAAAGAGACTCGAGGTGACTGCTGACACTTTCTCTTTGTTTCTGTGGCCCAAAGATGATTAGTTCAGTCTTGTCTCTGTTCAGTTGGAGAAAATTATTTTGCATCCATGTGTCAATCTGTTCGATGCAGTGACACAGTAAATGGATTGGTCCATTTTCACCTGCTGTGAGTGAAATGTAAATCTGAGTGTCATCTGCATAATTATGGTAGGATATGTCACAGCTGCGTATTAACTGGCCTAAAGGAAGCATGTAGAGATTGAATAATAGAGGTCCCAAGATAGACCCCTGTGGAACCCCACATGTCAGGGCCATTTGTTCTGATACACAGTTACCAACCGAAACAAAGTACTTCCTGTCTTCTGTGATGGGGCCTGAATCCTGACTGAAAAGGATCAAAGCAGGTGTTTAGCATTAGAAAGTCATTAAGTTGCTGATATACAACTTTTTTGATGACTTTCCCTAAAAATGACTACTATTCTTTAGGAGAGGCTTAATGAGAGCAGTTTTTAAGGCCCTTGGAAATGTTCCAGACTGTAAGGAATTATTGACTATATCAGTGAGTTGTGGTAACAAACTGCTTAGTACTGATTTTAGAAATCTAGTGGGTTAAACATCTAGGCAGCAGGTGGATAAACTTTAGGTGGATAAATGTGTTAACCCAACCAAGTGTCTCCTAGATGGCTGCAGTGTTGTTTTATGCCATTTGGACTGTATTGCATGTTTAATGCCTTGAACCTTGTCGTTGAAAAACAATGCAAACTCATTGCAGTTTAGTGGTGGAAACTAATTCTGAAGGAAATTTTCTGTGCTTTGATAGAATGAGCATTGCTCCAAAAAAGTAGTTTGTGTGATTTGTTCATCTGATACATTTCCTTCACTTTCTCAGTTAATATGTTGGATGTCGACAGATCAATTTTGACAAAAAAAAATATACCGTATTTTTCGGACTATAAGTCGCACCTGAGTATAAGTCGCATCAGTCCAAAAATACATCATGACGAGGAAAAAAACATATATAAGTCGCACCGGACTATAAGTCGCATTCATTTAGAACCAAGAGAAAACATTACCGTCTATTTACATGTGTAAATACACACACGAATCTCTCTCCTGGCATTTTCTCAAAAATTACGTATTTATTATTTCTTAAACATTGTCAACACATTAACTGTGCACCACACCTCATTCATTGTTTTACTGATTATATTTCTGCTAGAGGTTAATACTAGAGTTGCTGTCGTTTTGTGAACAGGGCATTTTGTTTGTGCTAGCTAGCCCGCTAGCACAAAGCTAGCTACCTCGAGTGTTGTGCTTCATTTATTTAAAATCCAAGACCATAACAGATATTCGTAATCTGGCAAGTCTGGCAAGGCAAGTTATTCAGCTAATGGTACACAATAGTACACAGAACAACAGGCTGAATATGTATATTAACGTAACACATTAACAGTTAGCTACATATTAGCATAGCACTCCAAACTTTCTTTCTGCTGCTCGATTACCGTTTTCGGCTGCATATTTTACTATCTGCAGTTTGTAATCTGCAGAATAGGATTTTCTTTTTGGTGGCATTTTGTTTGCATTCAGTCTTTCTCAGTTGTCTTTAAGTTAATATTTCAGTTAACAGTTTTCAGTGGTAGGCTACAGGAGCACTGAGCAGCATAGAGCGCCCTCTCGTGGCTGTAGACGGTAATGTTTTCTATTGGTTCATTTCTCTTGGTTCATTTCTCTCGGTTCATTTTTATCGGTTCATGTCAAATAAATTGATAAATAAGTCGCACCTGACTATAAGTCGCAGGACCAGCCAAACTATGAAAAAAAGTGCGACTTATAGTCCGGAAAATACGGTAAATGTCCTAAGCCTATAGCAAGAATGTATGATTAGAAAAAAAACATACAAGTGTTGCTTCTCCAGCATTACTCAGTTTTCCCGTTCTGGGCAGGGAAAATGGGAACAACAAGAGCTCAGAGCTATAGGCTTGCATTTTCTTTGCCACCTAACTTTTAAATCTGTTTGGTAAAAGGCTAAAAATGCCAACGTTGTAAAATAATTGTTTAGAGATGGAAGCATTAGATAAATTAAGCCTGTCATGGTAATATTTTATTGCTGAGATTTGGGCCATTTGAGAAGCAATATAAAGAATTATGATTCAAATAAAACAGAAAAGCAAAATAGTATATGCTATTCAATAATAAATATTCCTCAATAATGATTATCACAATGTCATGGCGACCGTCACAGCCCTACTTCTTCCACTGGGTTCTTTGGAGATTTAAGTGGCCATTTTCTTCTAAGACAACAAAATATTTTGTTATGATAACCTAGTTTTGATTGATGTGCTTGAGTTTGGTCAGCTATATGCTAAATACAATACATACAATACACCTTTAATTCACATTTTATTTATTGTTTTTACAGGCCCAAAAGCAAGAGGTGGCCATTGAGACTTTGCAAACAGAACTGGATCAGACAAACGAAGAATTGGACAAATTAAATACAGCTCACCTGGAAGAACGAGCTCAGCTTATTCATGATCTTCAAAGCTGCGAGCGGGAAATTGACAATCTCAAAGATACACTGTGTGAAAAAGAAAAAGAGATTTTAACATTGTTGAGTAACGTGATTGAGTACTCCGAGCAGATTACAGAGTTGAAACAAGAAATCAAGCTCAAAGAAGAGAATCTGTTTCAAGTAGAAAATGCTTTGAGTAAGGCAGAACGGGAGGCAAAAGTCCTTAGAGATTTGCAAAGTTCAGACCAACAAGTTCTGAATGGCAAGATTTCTGAGCTAGTTGAAAAACTCAAAGACTGCGAGTTAGAGTTAAACAAAACCAAAGAAGAAAGGAATTTAAAAGGAGCCGAGGTGGAACAGTTAATCAAACAAGCCGATGAAGACAATAAAACCCTTCAGGACCTTCGTATGGACGTCCAAAAACAGACCGTCAACTATCGCAACCATCTGTCTGAATGTGAAACACACATAACTTCACTTAAGGAACAATTGTCATCATCGACTCATCAACTGAAAGAGGCAGAAGAAGTCATTTCACAGCTGAAGGAGGAAATGCAACATAAGCTAAAACAAAAAGAGCACATGTATGACAATGAACTAAAATCCTTTAAGGATGAACAGAATATTCTTTTGGCAAAAGTAGAAAAGTCCAATTTTGAAGTACAAACACTCTCCAAACAGTTAGAGGAGCAAGCACAAAGTGAGGAGCAAGTCAGATTGGAAATGCAAGAAAAACACAATATTATAAAATTGTTAGAAAAGAAGATGGAAGAGGAGAGGACAAAATATAGCTCACAATTGCAAGAAAGGGATTTGGCTAACCAAAAGATAAGCAGTGAGCTTCAAAGTAAAGCTGAAAATGTGTCCAAACTCAAGAGCCTTTTGAAAAACCTGAAGACAGAAAAAGGGCAGCTACATGAAAAACTTAAGAGTTCCACTGAGGAGCTTAAAGTGGAAATGGAGAATGTAAAACAGCTGAATGAAAAGGTAGCATCTGTTTCTGCACTTAACAATAACCTGGAAAACAAAATGCAGTGCCTCATAGAAGAAAAAGCTAAACTTGAACAACAAATAATCCAACATGTAAGCTTCATTTCAGAGCTAACGTCTGAGAAAGATGACTTAAATGCAAAAATAACACAAATAAACACAATGTATTCTGAGAACTCAACAACTATTGAAATGTTAATGAAGGAAAAGGAAGACCTCACTTTTCGAACAAATGACTTAAATAGAGTTCTTGAACAAAGCACACATTCAAACTCTGAGATTTTACTCGCCAAAACTAATGAATGTAGTCATCTTGGTCAGTTACTCAGAGAGAAGGAGGAGGAAGCAACACGGCTGCAAGAAAAAGTGGCAAATTTGAGTTCAACAGTGACGCAGCTAGAGGAAGAGTTGGTGAAAAAAGATTGTTCTGTTTCTGATCTTCGAGCAAAAACAAAGACTTTACAAAAGCAGCAGAAGCAACTTCAAGACGCATTGGTTGTACTGGAGGAACGAGAGCGGAGTCTGAAATCTGAAGCAATGCAAAAGCATTGTGTTTTAGAAAAGAAGCAGACAGAGTGTGAAAGTTTACAGAAAGAGATTGCCGATCAGAAAATGATTGTGTCCAAGCTACAAACAGAGTCGGTTGCACTCAAAGAAGAATGCATTAATCTTCACAGCCAAATAGAAGCTAAAGAAAAATTATTGCAAAATCTGACAGAGCAGAATGCTAAGCATAAAAAGGAAATCAATGATGCAAACAATTTAGTAGTGTCTCTAGGAGCTCAGGTTACTGCTGTGGAGGAAAATGTCAGAAAGCTTGAATTGGAAATAGAGTGTAAGCAAACGGAGCTGATCAGTTCACAAAGTGCCATCCAATCAGCAATGGAAGAAAATCTTAATCTTCGTAACAGTGTGGAATCCAAAGAACACAATCTTGCCAATGTAGAGGAACAATTGAAAGAGGTCATTGAACAACATGCAAACTTAAATATGCAGCTCATCAGTCTATCAGATCATAATAAGAGACTTCAGGAAGAGTTAGACCACAAAATGTCTGAACTAAATACCGAAAAGAGTTTTCTGCAAGAGAGGTATTCAGACTTAGAAGGTCAGAAGTTGAACAATCAGAAAGTAATTGATGGCTTGATTAAGGAAAATGAGGAGCTTACAGTCAAAGTTACTGAACTGAACAAAGCGCTGAAGCAAAATGAGAACTTAAACTCTGAAAAGACTAATGAATGCTCAAATCTGTTAAGGGAGAAGGAGCAATGTGTTCAAAGTTTGCAAGAGGAAGTTGATAAATTTAAAATTGAAGTTAGTCAACTGAATTTGGCCATTAATGAGAAGGAACAGGTATTTTTGGAACAGAAGAACCAGCTTTTGCAACTTGAAGATACTGTATCTATGCTCCAAGAACAGGGCTCTGTGCTAAAGTCAGCCCTCATGGAGAAAGATGCTATGCTCAACCAGAAAACAGACAGGTGTGACTCTTATCATAAAGAAGTCAATCAACAGACAAAATTAATTTCACAGCTGCAAGCAGATATAGACTCTCTTCAGGAAGAATGTCTGGGAATGAAAAAAGACATGAAGCAAAAAGACCAGACTTTACAACCAATAACTAATGAGCTTCAGAGCCTCAAAGATGAGCTGAAGAAGAGAAACGAGTCTGTGTTGTCACTCAGCAATCAGCTGGGTGCTATGAACGAGAATGCAGCAGAGATGGAGACCGACTTGGCTAACTTGAAGGCAACTCTGGAGAAACTCACTTTGGAAAATGCTCAGCTGGTACGAGAAGGGGAGCAGAAGAAAGCAAAGATGAAAGATTTTGAGGACAGCATCCAAGTTCTGAATGAACAGAATGAGAGATTAAAAACGGAGTTGCTAAAAACAGTGACAGATTTGTCAAAAATTCAGGACGAAGTGGAAAGTTACAAAACAGCAGTGAATGACAAAGAAAGACAGATATCTGCTTTGGCAGAAGAACTCAATGCAGAGAAAGAGAGGCTTAATTTAACAGTGTGTGGTAATGATGATGTATTAAAACAACAGAAAGATTTGGTTCATCAGCTGAGTAGTAGGATTACTGAACGAGAGGATGAGCTTAAACGGAAAACAATTGAAAATATAGATTTGGTAACGAAAGTTTCTGAGCTTGAAAAGACTCTTGGGGAACTCAGAATACACGTTGACAATCTTACAACAGAGTCATCTGTATTAAAAGCTACCCTAGAGAATAAAGAAAAGGCTAGTCTTGAATATGAAAACATTTCATATGCAACTGTTGAGAAGCTTAATATAAACCTGAAAGCCAAAGAGGCCGAATGTGACAGCTTGAAAGAACAAATTTCCCATTGTGAAGAGTCTATTTCAAAGCTCAACAGCACTCTTCAGGTCCACATATCGGAAACGGAAACCCTAAAAAAGACTTTGGGAGGGAAGGAAGTCATTTTATCCGAGCAATCAAAGAGAATTCAGGATTTGCAGAGAAAAGCGGATGAGGCTTTGCTTTTCAAAACGCAGTTTACGGAAAGCACAGAGTTGGTGTCCCAACTTCAAAGTGAATGTGAAGGTCTTCGTAAGTCAGCAGAGGAAACACAAAGTGCGTTCAGTAATCTACAAGAGAAGTATGCCGCTCACTTAGAGGAGTTGCAAGACATCCGAAATCAGCTGTCCCAGGAGGCAGATGAAGCGTCCATTTTACGCAAGTTGCTGGAAGATCGTATAAGCAAACACCAAGATGCGCAAAACACTATAGACACACTGAAGAGTGAGTTATCAGTGATTCGTCAACAACTCGAATCAGCACAAGAACTCACCTCTACTTTAGCAAAGGAAAAAGATGAAGCATTAGCATCTCACCAGAGTAATGTGTCATTGCTAACAGTTGAAATAGAAGGACTGAAATTGCAACATCTTCAGGTGGTAGCCCAAATGGACGCACTAACAGAAAACATTGAACAAAGGGAAATGGCCCTTCATGCAATTAACAGTCAATACTCCGCCCAAGCTAAGCAATTGGTCTCCCAAATCCAAACTATAGAAGAGCACAACAAGAAGCTACAGGCAGAGATTAGTTTGTCAAAAGAAGATAACTTAAAGCAGATTACATTTCTCAATAATGAGAATGCGCATTTACAAGAGAAAATTAGAAAACTTGTTGAAGAGAAAGAAGATCTGGAGAAAAGACGGCGACAAAATGAGGAAACGCTGATTAAGATGGAGCAGCAGTCCAGCAGTTTGAACCAAACAGTGGAGAGACTGGTGTCCGAGAAGGAGAGCCTTCAAGCCAAGGTTAGTGCCAAAGAGGCGGAAATTTCTCGGTTGAAAGAAAACGTTGAAAAGCTAGAACAAATTTTGCAGGATTCTGAGAAAGAGTGGTTGTTAGTTTTAGATAAAGAAAAGCAAGATAGAAATCTGATCACAGAGCAGTTGTTGTGTGTTGAAAATGAAATCAAGTGTAAAGATGTTAAAGTTGGTGCTTTAAAAGAGGACTTGGATCATATGCAGGAGAAGCTGTCAGAAGCTGTTTTGGCGGTAAAGCAGGGGTCGGAACAGCTTAGGGCTAAAGAGATGGATGCTTTAATGTCTAAGAGTCAGCTTGAAAATGTGTTAGCCTCAATACAGGAAAAAGATAATCTCTATAGTTACTTGCAACAAACCTTAGACACTGTGGAAAGTCAGTTACAACAACTTGCAATCAGAAACGATAGTGCTGACAAACATACAATTGCTGGTTCAAACGACAAGTGTGCCTATTTGCTGGACATGATAAAAGACCTACAGCAAAATTATCAGTCAGAGTTAGAAGCTTTGAAGAATAGCTTAAATGAAACAGTAGCAAAGTTGAAACAGACAGAAAGCGTCCTTAATGACGGAGAAAAAGCCAATCTTGAAAAGTGCCAACAAATTGCTCTTCTGCAAGAATCGGTAAACCATTTGCAAGCACAACTCAATACAGAATCAGAAAAAGTAAAAGAAGCTGCTGTCAAATATTCCTCTTTACACGGTGAAGTGCAAGCAAAAGAGGAGTATATCAGCTGTATGAACGTTCAGATAATTCAGCAAAAGCAATTACTGGCTGGACTGAGTCAGCAGTTGAAGGATAGAGACACGTCCATAGCCCAGGTAATGAAGTCAGCTGCAAATGAAAGAGTCAGACTTACAGAAGAGAACGGTGCTTTACAGGAACGGGTAGAAAAAGTAGAAAATGCACTTAAAACCTCTATGGAAAAGTGTAAAAATATTTCTCAACAGTTTGAAATGGATATAGCTCAAATGACAAGTCAAATTGACACAAAAAACTTGGAGATCTGTGAGATTTGTAAGAGAAATAATGAGTTAAAGAGTGAAGTAGCCAAGTTAGCTAAAGAAAAAGACGCAATGAAAAAGAAGCTTCAAGCTGCTCTTGTTGTAAGAAAGGATCTAATGAAAAAACTTGAACACTATGAAAGCCAAAATGAGGAAAATGTTAGCAATAAAAGCCAAGTGTCACTGTTAAATGATAAACTACAAGAAGTACAGAACCAAGCACAAGCTGCAGAAAAAATGTATCAAGAAAATGTTACTGCACTTAAGCAAAAAGAGGATGAGTGTCTTCAATATAAAGCAGAGAGTGAGCTGCTTATGAATGAAAACCATATTTTACAAGCAACACTAAATGAAAAAGAATTATGGTTAGCTGACTCAATTCAAAATCTGAAAAAGAAAAACTCTTGTATTGAGCAACTTCAAGCTAGTCTCACAGAAAAAGAAAATGGCTTTGAGCGTGAGAAAAGCAGCTGGATGCTAAAAATAGAGGAGCTTCAGAATGAAATGAAGACCTGTCAAGATGAAAAGGAGTCCACCTCCACTGCCTCTTCTGCCTCTATTGTCAAGTTAGAAAGCGAACTGTCTCAGCTAAAGCTCGATAAAGCTATGCTGCAGAAAAAGGCCCAGGCCGCTCTGCTCTCACGCAAAGAGACAATGAAAAAAGCCCAGGAGAGCGAGGAGAAACTCACGCAAGAGCTTGCTGAATTAAAAGACAACTACAAAGCTTTCCTTGAACAACAGTGTCAGCAGACAAATGAGCTGAATGCTGTTCAGTTAAATTTCGAAGAAAAGGTACGGGAATTGGAGGAGCTCCATAAAACCTCTCTGTCCTATTTAGATGAGCTGGACACACTCAGACAACTGCTTGTGGAAAGGGATAAAGCGCTGCAAGACTTGCAAATGGCTCTAGCAGAGAAAGAAAGCCAGTGCCATTCTCTGTCAAAAGCACAAACTGAACTAGAAACGGTCAAATCTAATGTGGAAAGCACGTGTCTCGAGATGGCCAATAAGGAACAGGCTCTTATTACCATTAAGCAGAAAGTAGAGGAGTTGGAATATAAACTTGCGATGGTACAAAATGATTTGGAGAAAGCTCAAAGGGAAGTAGAAGTCAAAACTGAAGATGCTCAGAAATATCTGGAAAACATAAAAATTCTAGAGCTTCAGTGTGAACAGGAAAAACAGTCATCTGAATCTGCAATAGAGCAACGCTTCAAGGAGAATGAACACAAGTACCATATCATAATCAAGGAAAATAAAGAGCTTTTGGAGAAACGTGATCAGCTAAAAATGGAGCTTGAGACAGCACTTGCACTAGGATCACAGAAAGCCTCAGAGATTTTAAAGTTTGAGGAAATGCAGCTGAGCCTTAATGAAGATAAAGAACTCATGGCTAAGAAACTTGAAGAAGTAAATCAAGATTGTGCTCAAATGCAAAGAAATTTTGTTTTGGAAAAGCAACAAAAAGAGAATGCATTAGATTTAGTTGACAAACTCAAAGATGAGATAACCTTGCTTAATACGCAGCTGAATGAGTCCCAAAAACAAAATGTCCAGCTTCAAGAAAGAACAGCTGAAATGGCCCACTTTGAAGTGAAACTAACTGAGAAGGATGATGCCATGTTGGAAATGCAGGCCCACCTTTTAGATAAACAGGAACTAATAGTTTCCCTTGAACTACAATTAGAGCAACAAATGAAAATGCATGACATAGCAATTGAGAAAATGAAAACTGAGGCTAATAAGGTACAAAAGTCCAGTGAAGATGCCACCAAAATGAATTCTCAAGAAAGCAAAATAGGGCTTCTGACTAAGAAACTTCAGGCTGCTTTGGTTTCTAGGAAGGAGCTTCAAAAGGACAATGCTACCCTCAAGGAGGAATTAGAAAAGCTTTCGGCTAAGTACGAAGAAAAACAGGTCGAGTTCAATGTCCTTGAATCCTCAGTTTTTAAATTAAAACATCAGAATTTAGACCTGGAAACTTCTGTAGCAACACTTACTGTGGAAAAACACAGTCTGAGAGCTGAGGTTGACAGCATACTTAATGATAATTGTAGCTTGTCTGATGCCTGTGAAAGCCTCAAACAAACTATCGAGAACATAACCCAACAGAAGCAAGCCTTTTCGTGCCAATTGGAGTCTCTTAAAGATTCTCAAACAGAGGAGCTGTCCGATTGGAAGTTGAAGCACTCTGAATTAAAACAAGAGTACGAGTCTCTTCTACAAGCCTACGAAAATGTCAGCAGCGAAATGGATAAGATGAGGCAACATTTGGAAGGAGCTAAAAGAGAACGTCAAGAAGCCATTTTGAAAGTCCACAAACATGAGACGAAGTTGGAGAATCAAGACAGGCAGGTTAGAGAGATGGAAAGAGAAAATGAGAAGCTGAAAGAGAGTTTGCAAATATTTTCCCAAGATAAACGGCTGAAAATTAAAGAGCTAGAAGCAGAGGGTAAGAAAATTGTACATTTAGAAGCTGAGGTTGGAAGACTTTTGAAAATGTCAGAGGATCTTAGAAAAAAGGTTGGTGAGATGGAGGTGGAAAATCAGCAATTGGTAGAAAAACTAAAAGAAGCCAACTGCTCCTTGGAAAAGAAGCAGCTAGAATCAAATTCTCACACTGAAAATATGCAGGGGAAATTGGATGAAGCTCTCCGTTTGAGTAATTCTCTTACAGTTCAAATTGAAGTCCAAAAGACAGAACTTAGTGCTCAGCTTAAAATTTGTCAATTACTTCAAAAAGAGAAGCAAAGGCTGACTGAACAGATTGACAAGATAGAAAGTGAGCATGAGCTGGAACTTGGAAAGAAAGATGAAGCCATCCAAGAGCTCAATGACATTATCATTCAACACCGCCAAAAGACAGTTAGCCTCAGTGAGAAGGTTCGTATCTTGGAAGATGATAAGTCTCTTCTGCAAGAGGAGCTTGAAAATGCTCAAGAAATTTCTGACAAAGTAAAAAATGAAAATGAATACTTGGAAACGGTCATTCTCAAAAACTCTGCCAAAATCGACGAACTAACGGAGTCTGTTAGTACTTTGCAAAGTCAGAAGGCACACTTGTCATCTCAGGTAAAAGCCAGCAATGACATGAGCAACAAGATACGGCAAGAAAAAGAAGAAGAGCAGCTTAAATTAGTTAAAGAGTTTGAGGAGAAACTCAAGACTGTGCAAAGAGGAAACGAGGGCACCAAGAATGTCAAAAAAGAGCTGCAGGAGCTACTCAAAGAGAAGCACCAAGAGATAATTTTACTGCAGCAAAATTGTATCAAATACCAAGAAGTAATATTGGACTTAGAAAGCTCTCTTAAAACCTCCCAGTCGGCCTGTAAACATTCAGAAAAAGAGTTGAAGCAACGTGTAGAGAGGATAGCCCTCTTGGAAGAGAGGAGTAAACAATTGGAAAGTGAGTTGATTACAACCCAGAGTCTCTTGGATGAGGCCAAACAAAGGGATTTGAATATTCAGTCTGAACGAGACAAGCTGGCTCTTGAATTGTCGCAGCATTGTCAGAAAAGAGATAAGGCGAAAACATTGCCAATTGTTAAAGAAACACATTTCTTTGTGGAGAATCAAGTCTTGCAACAACAGATTGAAGATCTTAAGATGTTGAATAATGGAGAAAGCCAAAAGGTGAATGAACTGCAACAACAAATAGACTCTCAAGATCTCCAGATAACCACTCTAAAACGAGCAGTGGAAACAAATGAAGCAAAGTTAACAGCTTTGACGTCCTCTCCTCAAGGAGCAGATGCTACTAAAGTGTGGAATGATTTGTATCAAAAAGCCCTCCATGAAAAAGATAACCAGCTGCTTGAACAGGGCTTTGTGATCAAGCGGTTCCTTGAAGACATGAGAACAAAAGACAAAGAGGTTAATGAACTACATGTGACTAAGTCAAGGCTGGAAAGAACGCTCAATGAGTATTCAGTGGCAGCCACTGCGCATCAGCGACAGCTATTTGTTATGAGCGCAAGCAACACAGAGCTAAATGAAACACTGGAGATGTTGTGCGAGCAGGTGAAAGAACTGACCGCACAAGTCGAAAGAATAGAGCAGGAAAAAAACATGTTGAACAAACAGCTAGCTGACAAGGACGAGGTGATTTCACAAATCCAGCTAAAGCTCCAGCAAAGTGAAAAATTGTACGCAGACTCCGACGCTCAAATGCACTCACTACAGGCTCAAATTGACAAACTTCAGACAGAATTTGAGAAGCAAGAAGGCATTTCTCTGCAGCTAAAACACATACTTCAAAGCAAAAACGCTGAGATCTCCTCTTTGTTGTCTTGTAAAGATGGACAAATGTCTGGTTATCTTGAACAACTCCAGGCAAATTACCGCTCCCAGATAACAGTTTATGAGGACAGGTTAACATCAGCCCGCTACCAAAGAGAAAAGTCCAATAAGGAGCTAAGAAGTCTTGAAGCCAAAGTCAAAAGTCTGCAGATTCAGGTTGGAAAGACTATTCAGGAAAAAGATCACATGGCGGCCAAAATGGAGTCCTTCAAAAACTCACTGGTATCTTTGCAGAGTGAAAGGGAGCGACTAATGTCTGAATACCGAATTCTTGAAGCAAAACGTCAGTTGGGGTTAAGAGCTAAAGAAGGATCTGGTGATGGAGAAGGAGGAGCCACTAAAGGTCTTAAACATGAAATAAGAAAACTGCTTCATCAAATGGATGATCTTAATTCAGAGAACGCTATGCTTAGGGCACAACTCGTTCGCTACAGAGAGGATTTAAACCAGGTTCTCTCTTTGAAGGACAACCAGATAAAGATATTGCTGAAGAGACAACAAGATGCAATCAAAACTCTCGAAAACAATAAGATTGCTACAGAAAAGCAACATCGCGAGACTTGTTTGGAGCTGGAAAGAGTAGAAGAGACAAATGGTTCATTGAAGTCTGAGATTTCCAAACTCAAAGCTGAGATTACAAAATTGGAAGATGAAAGAGTGATGACAAATGAAGGAAGAGTGATTGCTGATTTGCAAAACGCTGTAGCAACCAAAGCAGCAGAGTGTAACAACCTTCAACAAAAACTCCTCTTTGAAAAAAACTTGTGCAATGAACTCAAGGACAAATTGCAACAGCTAGAAACTGAGACGGATACTAAACTGTCTGAAGCTGAGGAGAAGTACAACAGCGAGCTGGACAACTTTGAGCGCGAGGTGAATGTGATGAGAAATGAGCGAGAGACGGCAGATCAAAGATTGGCAGAGCTTGCAAAAGATTTACTTGAGGTGGAGCAACAGCTATCAGAGGCCAGAACTCAGAGCAAAGATGCAAAAACTCAAAATGACTCTCTGTGCAAAGCAATGGCTGCTCTGCAGAACGACCGCGACCAGCTCATCAAGGACTTTAAAATTCTGCAAAACCGATATGACGAGGAGCTCCGAGAGACACAAGCCGCCTTAACCAAGATGGAGCGGAAGTTTCAGGACACCAATTCAGACCTGGCCATGTCTGCTAAACAGAGGGACATCCTTGTTCATAAACTCAAAGCATTAGAGACTAACGACATACAAAGTGAGCTGACCAAGTTGGTGGACGAGCTCGGTAAGGCATTGTCGGAAAAAGAGCGGGAATTAAAAAATGTTGCGCTGGAGAACGACACCTACTGCCGACAGATTTCTGCTTTCTCCCGATCAATGGCCAGCCTCCAAAATGATCGGGATAGACTCATAGATGAGCTTGCAGGGGCCAAAAGAGTGTTCGAAGTCAAGCAAGGCTCCAGTAAAGAGGTTGCCACCTTCATGAGTGTGGACAGATCACAAAACAGTGCCTTCCAGCTCGAAAATAAGGAGCTGGTAAGTCATAAGCTTTGGCCATATTCGGTTTGCTTGTCTCTCTAGCTTGGCCAGCCATGCCCATTCACTTTGGGGTTTAAAGGGTCTACAACCCCTTTCCACTAATTTTATTAGTTATTCTTTTGGAGTAATCACACCTGTTCAAAATGGCTCAGGCTGTATGCAATGCTTTGTTTTTTCTGATTGGTTCAATTGCGTCCAGAGGCAGTTTAATCTGGGTACAAATCCTACTAACATCCACAAAGACCAGATTAACTCTTGGTCAACAATAAAAAAAATAAATTAAAAAAAGGTTAGATGGCTGGCCAGGCTATTTGGTTTGGTGCTCGTTCATTTCATTCATTTTTTGCATTTTGTTTTTTAATGGGTTCATCAGCTGTGGTCATTTCATTTGCTTTCCTATGCTTGGGCTGATGCTTAGTCATATTTTTTTGCATTTCTTTTGTCTGTGATAACCAGGATCAGAGTTTTTGTCTACATCCATTACTTGGCATTGCCTTAAGCTATATCCATTCTAATGTCTTTTCGTTTTAGTTTACCTATGAATAATGAGAACAAGGTAAAAAATTACATTATTAGCATTTTAGACATGATAATATACTATAATGAGGCAGGAACCTGTATGATGATATGGATTTTGACTAACCGCCAAAGACTGTATTGTTTCCTCAAAACAAGTCAAAACACACAGTCAGGCGAGAAATAAATTACATTTTCATCAAAAGGTGAAAGTTTGCACTTTTTAATCTAAAACCAGGTTTGCAGCTTTTTCTCTACATTTGAATGGTCCAAAATAATTTTTTTTGTAGTTGCTAATTGTATTGTAAATTATGCATTCTGAAATGAAAACGTATTAGTCTGGACATGTGCTGACATCTCGAGGAATGGCTTTGTTGTGATGCCTGGGTTTTGTGTGTATTTCATTTCTGTATTTTTGTTTGAAATATAAGAGGGTAATGAATAATGTTTTTTATTCAATGTTTTTTTACTGTTTTTACAGGAAGCAAGGCAGACTTTGAATGATGTTGAAAAAGATTCTGGCAGCTCCCAGGACAAAATGACTGCTCTAAGGTAAAGGCAAAATGAGCGACTTCTTGTTGGAAGGATTTGGATTTGTGTGTTTGTGGGCCACAGGACACCCAGTTTAAATCATGGTTTGACTTACATTTTTAATGCACAAAGATTCAAACCCAGTTCAAACTGAGATTATAATTAAATCGGTTTCACCAGAAATCTTGACCACATTTTAAACTTTTATCTAGATTTACCTCAGTAAGGTAAACCTAGGTACCATCAATTATTATATCAGCTAATCACACAAAGTGATGCTGTGAACAACACAGCGCAGCTACCACTAAGTTTGGTTATATCGTAAAACAGCAACCAGTGGAAAAGCAATGGGAGTTTGTGGTTTTCATCTCTATGAAGGTTGACAGTTCGATTCCCGCTCTCCCCACAGTTCATACTGTCGTTGTGTCCTTGGGCAAGACACTTAACCCTCCTTGCCTCCAGCGACACAGCACTGGTGTGTGAATGTGTGAGAATGTTGGGACAACAGATTAGCCTAAGGCTACGTTCTGGCATGTTTACATTCATGGGGCTGTGTCTCGTGTATGTTCATTAACATGCACTGTCCCAATCTAATAATAATAATAATAATAATAATAATAATAATAATAGCAGCTTCTTTTAGACCCACACATCAGATATGTGTTTATAACATGGTATTGTGCTCGGTCACAGAGTTGCTTTAAACCGACCCAATAAGTTGATTTAAAAAGGTTTCTGAAATTGTGCCCTTGCAAAATAAACAAGTGCAAAAAAAACATTTACATTTATTTCAAAAGAAAGAAAAACAGTTGAATGATTTTATGTACATTTTTATTCTTTATTCATTTAAATCTGTTTTTTTCAGTAGATCAGGCCAAGAGATGAAGGACATGCACCCAGTCACGGTAAATTTGTGGATTTTATCAAATTAAGCAAAACGTATAAGGAACCCCTTGAAATGAGTGTTTTCTGTTGTTTGCGTTGTCCTGCTGAGTCAGAGTAAAAAGGAGGAGACGGTGAGTCATTTGGAAAAAGAGAGGATACGTCTGCACCAAGATCTGCAGCGCTGCTTGTTTGAGATCCACCAGCGAGACCAGTACATCCACCAGTTTAACACCAAGGCAAGGACACTCAAACTCGCAGTGTATTTAGATGGAGGCTCAAAATAAAAATGGCAAGCCCTTCTGCTGTGCAAGGGCTTCAAATGTGCCCAAAACAGCCCAGTATCGCCTGCGTTTTAGGTTATTTCATTGAAATATTTGTGTTTGTATTAGGCTGCTGATCTTTAAAAGCAACTTCACCATTTACCCTTTGAACTATGTTTACATCCCACCAGCTGCAGCAGGCCGTGGAGGAAAAAGGCACAGTGGCTGCTCAGCTCAGGACAGTCTCTCAAACTCTGCGCGACACTCAGAACCGCTGTAACTGGCTCGAAACACAAGTCCAGTCTCAGACACAGGTAAATGCAACAAACAAAGCAACACAGTGACAGAGTGTTGCCAGGTTTTAAAATTCCTGGATTTTCTACAAACATTGTTTGTCTAAAAAAATTGTTTTCCAGCAGGGAGCAGTGTATGCTGAGGAGGCCCCCGGAGCCCCTCAGGAGAGAAGCAGTGAGTCTGTGATGCTTGAAACAACTGAAGCCCCTCAGCTCAGAGACAGGTGGGTGTAGATGCGGCAGTAGCTCAGTGGGTAGAGCGGCCGTCCTTCGACCGGCGGGTGGGCGTTTCGAGCCCCGCTCGAAACATCCCAAAACATCATAACATCCCGCTCTCCCCCACATACTGTCGTTGTGTCCTTGGGCAAGACACTTAACCCACTGTGCCTCCTTCTTCCCAATACACACATTGGGGGGCCCGGACTCCCCTGCAAAAAAGATTTGTAATCTCAGTGGGACTTTCCTGGTTAAATAAAGGTTTAAAAAAAAAAGATGCGAATAAATCAGAATAAAGAAATAGCAATCATTATTTCACCTTACATTAACAACACATTTGAGACACTGCACACAATAATAGCAGTACAATGTGACTAACCAGAATAATCCAGGTTTTTAGTATATTTTTTATTGCTAAGTGGCAAACAAGTAGCTGCAGTAGATTCTCAGAACAAACAAGACTCAGCATTCATGATATGCACGCTCTTAAGGCTGGGCAATTGGGCAATTAGTTGAAAGAGGTGTGTTGAAAAAAATAGCAGTGTGGCGTTCAATCAATGAGGTCATCTATTTTGTGAAAAAAACAGGTGTGAATCAGGTGGCCCCTATTTAAGGATGAAGCCACCAGCATTTGTTGAACATGCATTTGAAATCCTGAGGAAAAAGGGTCGTTTAAGACATTGTTCAGAAGAACAGCTTACTTGATTGGAGTAGGGGAAAACCTATAAAGAGGTGCAAAAAATTATAGCCTGTTCAGTTAAAATAATCTCCAATGCCTTAAAATGGAGAGCAAAACCAGAGAGACGTGGAAGAAAACGAAAGACAACCATCAAAATGGATCGAATAATAACCAGAATAACCATCATAGCCAATGATCAGGTCCAGGATGATCAAAGACAGTCTGGAGTTACCTGCAAGTACTGTGACAGTTAGAAGACGTCTGTGTGAAGCTAATCTATTTTCAAGAAGAATCTGTTTAAAAAAAAAAAGGCATGTGCAGAAGAGGTTACAATTTGCCAAAGAAAACATCAACTGGCCTAAAGAGAAATGGAGAAACATTTTGTGACTGATGAGAGTAAAAATTTTTTTTTTTGGGTCCAAGGGCCACAGACAGTCTGTGAGATGACCCCCAAACTCTGAATTCAAGACACAGTGAAGACAGTGAAGCAGGCATTATGATATGGGCATGTTTCTCCTACTATGGTGTTGGGGCTATTTATCACATACCATAGATTATGGATCAGTTTGCATTTGTCAAAATACCTTGTTTCAACAAGACAATGCACCCAAACACACGAGGAAACGAGCAAAGTCTTGGTTCCAAACCAACAAAACTAATGTTATGGAGTGGCCAGCTCAATCCCCGGACCTTAATCCAATCGAGAAGTTGTTTCTGAAGCAAAACCAGGAAATGTAAATGAATTGTGGAATGCTGTTAAAGAATCATGGAGTGGAATAACAGCTGAGAGGTGCCACAAGTTGGTGCCACACAGATGTGAAGCAGTTTTTAAAAAAACTGTTGTCATACAACTAAATATTAGTTTAGTTCTTCACAGGATTGCTAAATCCTAAAAACAAAAATGTTTGTACAAAATAGTTTGTACAGTAAACGGCAGACACTGCTATTTTTTGAACACACCCCTTTCAACTAATTGCTCAATTGCACAGTCTTAAGAGCGTGCATATCTGAATATATGAATTCTAGGTCTTGTTTGTTTTCTGAGAATCTACTGCACCTACTGGTAACTTGTATGCTACTTTGCAATAAAAATATACTAAAAACCTGGATTATTCTGGTTAGTCACATTGTACTGCTATTATTTTGAACAATACTGTAAGTGCTCACAACATCAGAAATGATGAAGGCTAAATAATGAGATTATCTTTCACTGTATCCTGCAACGGTTTTATTCCAAACAATTGGGTAAAGACAGCAAAAGTAATTACAGACGAAAGTGTGAAGCTCTACTAATGCCAAGTGCGTCAGGTATAATTGAAGTCTCTGGGCTGAATAAATGTAGCCCTAATGCTTTATAATTAAAGAGGGTGGGACTTCAAACCTGTCAATCACCAAAATATGACGGTTGCTGTATGATTAAAAAAAAAAGGTAAACCTTCTTTCCTATTTTTGATTTAGGAAAATTGATGCCATTAAAGTAAAGCACTAGATCTTCCACTAGATAAAAAAACAACAAAAAATAAAAAAATACCTGTCCGGGTCTTTATTCCTTTTTTGTTGTGCTACAGGCTGCTGGAGTTAGAGCAGAGCTTTGCAGAAGAGAGAGCCAGAAGAGAAGCGGCTGAGGAGGCTCTGAGGATTGCCGAGGACGGAGCCAAAAGGTAAGAAACTCATTCATTGAAGCTGACTTGACTAAAAATACATGGAGTGAATGTTATCTCATACAAACGTCTCTGTGCAGCCATATCTCCCGAGAAAATCAGAGGGACTTCAGCATCGAGATGGAAGCAGAGGATGAGTGGGAAGCTCTCAGTCTCAACCCAAACCAGCCTCTGATCACCAGAAAGGTACATGTTTATTCATATATTTATATACATACATTCTGCAAAAAAAAGTAAAAATGTAAATATATGCATCTTTTATCTCAGTTGTGTGGCATCAACAGCAATGAGTTTTTACACGTTTAAAATAAATGATGTCATTCATTCATTCAAATATGAACACCCCAAAAATCCCCTGTATGAACCTTATTATGTATCTGTCATGTGCAGGTCAAAGGTGGGATGGCAACCTGTCGACGATGGCTTCGCGGCCGCAGTCTGTACTTCTCTAGACTGCTGACGGGACGGGCTCGCTCCAGATACTTCTTTCTGGCGTACCTGCTTACTCTGCACGTCCTCGTCTTTATGTGCCTCACCGGTTCCCTCTAACCGGGACACAACGGGAAATACACCACACATCTGCATCCTTTTTTCAAAAACATTCTGCAAAATTTGACAGATTTTTATGTTCCTAGATGGTCCGCTCATGTTCTTTCGAAAACCAGTCACCTCAAACTTCAAAACACGGATCATTTATTAATATTTCAATTTATCTACTTTACATCAAATATTCCTTTATATCAAGTTTATTCAAAGTTTTTAATTGACCTGATCAGGTAGTAAATAAGCTTTACGACAGAATAACAGGCAACGGTGAACTGTCGCTTACCAAATAATGGCATATTTATTTCACTATGACCTCACTTTAGCGTTGTTTCCATTTAAGCGGTACAGTTCAGGTTGGGTCAGTATGGGTAAGTTTCCTTTATTAAAAGGGGTCTGAAGTGGTTCCAAAAAACCAAAAAGCATCATAGCTCTTTGGGAATGCATTGGCATGGCCGGGTCCCAAGTGTGTAGAACACTTACATTTGCAGACAGCTGTCGGTTGATTGGGCGATAGATAATCCTCACTTGAGTGAAAGCGAGAAGATAAAGTAAAAAAACATCAAACAGAAATGTTTTTTTTCAAATGAAACATGTCTTGTCATATTCCAAGAGGGCAACAACTGTTTCCGATTGTAGACAGTGAATTTGAACTTTGCATTTATTGTCTGCATTGCATTAAACATAAGCTGATGATTTTAGATAATATTAAATAGTGAGTCACTGAGTTGGAAGAAATTTGTGCAGCTCTATGATTTAATGTTCAGAAAGCTGTGAATAAACCAGAAACACTCTAATGTTTACTACAGCCTAAGGATTTAGTCTCTTTAGATTTATTACTGGCAACGCATCCAAAAAGTGCACTTCAGAAAAGTTTCATATAGAAACAGGTTTTGTGACATCTCTGTTTCTGCAGCAGACGTCTCTCTCTGGACACAGCTCAGAGGAAACTAAGCCGACCTGTATCCTACCGCTCCAATGAAAACAAGGCTTATTTGGCAAGAAACAGGTTGCCAGTGCTCTATTTTCTATTTTACAACCTGTTACCACATCATAACTAATTAATAACTCATATTCACCTGAGTGTAGACTGGTTCTGAAGTTTTATATATATATATATATATATATATATATATATATATATATATATATATATATATATTAAAAATAAACTTTTCTCCTTTGTTTTGCTCATAACTTAATATGTTTGATTAGATTAAATTAGAGATCTAGGTATCACCGTTTTTTACAGGCATTATTGTGTTTAGCCTTTACATAAATCTAAAGCAAATCTAATGGGAGTTTAGGTGTGTTACAGTTGGAAAGTGAAGCAACTCAAGGTTTTTAAATAAATTTCACAGAATCCACAGAGAAAAAGCAACTGCATAGCTTTTCTGGAGTGGCTAGTGTTTTATCTTAAAGCCACCAAGAAGAACGTTATACGCTGGTTTTACTGCCGGCAGCAAGGGCCCTACCAGAACCTGTTCTAAGGTTAATTTTGTGTAAAATTGACGAAGTGATGTTGCCTTGGTCAATGTGGCAATGTCTGACACGGCCTCCGTAGCCTTCAGTGTGCTTCCCAATTGAACTATGACTTCACCAGTCACTGAGTTTAAACTATGCACTGACCATTTTGTACAAACTCATCTCATTTAAAGCTCTAAAGCACTACACCCATCCCCCACTCTCTGCTTCCTTTAAAGAAATGGTTGTTATCAATGGAAGTAATTACATAGATTATTATGTTGTGTTGTGCCATTGAAAATACTGAAAGAAACTATTTATAGGTATTATTTCTAGGTATTTCTAGGTATTATTTTTTGTTGTGTATTTTGTGTATGAATGTAAATATGAGTTTGTTTTCTGCCTGAAGACTGTACATATCTTAAATATATATATATATATATATATATATATATATATATATATATATATATATATATATAATCTGTAAAGAGTGTAATGCTAAACCTATGGGGTCTTGAGTTATGGGTCTGTACATAAAGTGAGAAATAAATGATGTCTATTTATGAAACACTACTGAAATGCTCAGATGGCATAAAGATGGCATATTTTCTCTGCCTGTATTTTTGAGACAACTGTACGAGACTCATGCTGTAGGCCTTTTGTTAACATTTGGTCGAACTCTGTGCAATAAAAGCAGAAGTGATATTCTGCACTTTAACTGATACCACCTGGAAAGACATGAAATAAAACTTAATTATTCATTTGCTGTTGCAATTCTTGTTTTGCAGTATAAACATCAACACTAAAGTCTGACAGCAGTTGACACTAATGTTTAAGAAAGACATAAGTAACTTGGCCTAAAGCAATTTATATGTGACCTTTAAAGAGTTTTCTGATGAAAAATAGTAATCACTGTGCTTACATTTGTTTTGTGAACACCAGCAAACTTGATAAGTACTCATTTAAGATTTAAAACTCAAGCACTTGTTCTTCTCTTGTGAGGGATAGAAATGGTCAGAATGATTTTCCTCTTTGTAAATGAAGAGGAAAATCATTAATGTCTCCTCTGTCCTCTCCTCTGTTCTCTCCTGTCTCCTCTGTCCTTATCTGTCTCCTCTGTCCTGTCCTGTCTCCTCTGTCCTCTCCTCTGTTCTCTCCTGTCTCCTCTGTCCTCCCCATCCTCTTCTGTCTCCTCTGTCCTCTCCTCTCTCCTTTGTCCTCTCCTCTGTCCTCTTCTGTCTCCTCTGTCCTGTTCTGTCTCCTCTGTCCTGTTCTGTCTCCTCTGTCCTCTCCTCTCTCCTTTGTCCTCTCCTCTGTCCTCTCCTCTCTCCTTTGTCCTCTACTCTGTCCTCTCCTGTCCCATACAATAGCACCCCCCCCCCCATGGGGCCAGGACTCCCCTGCAAAAGAGATGTGTGATCTCAGTGGGACTTTCCTGGATAAATAAAGGTTAAATAAAAATGTTGAGAGGACACAGGTGAAGGAAACAAGGAGGCAAAATAAGGCCAATGTGACGTGTCCTTAGTCTTTAATTAAGGTGCTCTAGTAATGCATTCATGGCACCTATAGATGGCGTAGTTGTCATTTTTTTATCCATGTAGATACAGTGTATAGTCTATACTGCATCCTACACCCTATCTGTAAACATGAAGCTAATAAGAGAATTTTTACTGTGTACTACTATAAGCATCCTACCGTAATGCCACCGTCGTGACCAGAGTTAGGTTCCACAATCAAGTCAATCATGTTTATTTGATTTGATTCAATTTATTGTCATTACAATTGTACAAGTACACTGCAACGAAAAGCTTTTTCAGTGGTGCAACATATTACATTTATACATAGATAGACACACAAGGTTGCAGGCCACACAATTATAGACTTATAAAACATTACACACTGCTTTAGTGACTGGACAATAATCATCTTTCAGGTTATGGCTCAGGGATATTAATTCTAATAAATTTCATGACATATTAGCTCAATAACTGTGAAATGAATGTGAATAATGAACTCTTCTCATTCCTGTACAGCATTTGTTTAAAATGAATCAAATCAAATCAATTTCACACTGTGCTTCTTTAATCCTCGTTATTACTTCTGGCTCACTGTGTGTCGTGTTTAGTATGTCGCACTTTTGCGTTATTTCTGGTGGAGGATTAATGGGACACCAAGAAACTGCCACCAATATAAAAGGAGCTATTCTCTGGTCTTGGTCATATCTTGGTTCTCGGCTCAGATTGGACTCAGACTCTGCTCTATTTTATTTTTTTCTCTCGGTTTATTCTCAAGAGATGACGATGAGAATATACAGCTTCTTGCCTCTGAGGCCAGAACTCTTCTCATAAATATTCAGGTGTATTTCCTCTCATTTGACATGATCTAAACCCAGATAACACACTCTAGGGCTAAGCTAGGGGCTGTACATCCCGGGCCTTGTTCCTCTGGGAGCCACAGACTTTAGTGCTTCATTGGAAAAGCCCTGCAGCCGCTGATAAAAGGCAAATTACTTCTCTTTGCTAGTGAACAATTAGATCGCTTTAGAGATTATTAGCTGTGTCTACCTGCTCGGCCGCCTCTCTGTGGCGTTACAGCCGAGGATGAATCACGTTTTTTTGTTGAATAAAGTTGGTGTTTAGCCAATAAAGACCTGGCTAAAATTAATTAACAGATTAAAATGGGACCAATGTTACAGAACACATTTTTCCTACAGAATTGAAGTGAAAATGTCTCTTGAGCTTCAAACACTGCCACATTAGAATAAGAACCCAGAACTTGAATGAGAAATTACATATTGTCAGACATATCCTTGGTTAGTCAGGTTAGTGTCCCATTTATGCTCTACCGGAAAAAAATTCAAGTGTGACATAATATAAATAGGGATGGGCATTTTCCACAAATAAAATATTTTTTTATTTTTAAGCTAAAATTTGAATAATATTCAAATATTTGTTTATTTAAATGAAGTTTAATAAGGCATTAATTTATGAAACATATTTCTGAACGTCATTTCCGATCAAGCGTATTGGGATATATATTCAGAAAAGAAGTTACAGGCTACATACTGTGTTTTGTAGCTGAAAACTAAACAGTGTGTGCTATTGTGATAATTTAGTTTGACAAGTTTTGTACACAACAAGCTGATTATTTTGTTCAAAGTAATTACAAACGTCGCAGCGTTTAGAGGAGGATGCCATGAATCTATTTAACGGCTCTTTAAGACGAATAATAATAATAATTATTATTATTATCAAGACGAATGTTCTTTTTTTCACCCAGATTCCACTGAGTGAGTGGACAGGTCTGTGTCGTAGTGTCGTCACGTTCACACATGTTCATACACTATGGACTATGTCCTATGGATGTACCAAGTTTTGTATTTCTACATTGGAAAAATTTACTTTCATTTTCCATAGAACCAATGTATTTTGACTTTTCTAGGGGTCGCCACTGAGTCATTTTTCATATTTTTTTTTTTTCGGAGACTTCAAATACATAAATTTTTGCCGGGCTTGAAGTCTGGGACCAATAAAAATGACTTTTAGTTGCACGTTTACTGGGTCAAATTGAGGATCATTTTTCAGAAAAAAAAAAATATATATACCAAATTATAATAAAAAAAGATATAACTCGAGCAAAAACGACAAGAAAAATGCCTGTCTATTTTACACACATGTGTTTAGCTCATTTTGCCCAAGTTTGGTGTCTGTGGAATGAAGCAGCTATTTTCTGTTGTTTTTTAAAAGAGAGGTGTATTCTAAGTCGGTTCACATCTTCAATTTAAAATGGCCGCCTTCCCGTGTGTGATAAGGTGTGGTCCCCATTGGCTTTTTTGTTCATAAGCCCATGGTGGATGTGTGTACCAAGTTTCATTTGCCTACGACAAACTAAAATTTTCACTTCCCATTGACTTTTTACACATATTTGGGACGTTGCTATGGCAACACATTTATAGATAGGGGGTGGTTGTCATTGGCTTTTATGCTCGTCATGACATAAGAGATGTGTGTACCAAATTTCATGTCTCTATGACAAACTAAATTCTTGGGTCCCATTATAAGTTTGTAGGGGGCGCTGGAGAGCCATTTCTAAAGATAACCCTTTTATTTACATATTTTTGTGTTCAGGTCATGAATGTGCACAAACGCCTTTTTGGGTCCAACTCGATCCGAGAAGGCGTTTGAGAGTTAAGAGACATTTTATTTTCACAAAATGGCCACCTCGTTACAGGCTTGCCACACCCATACCCGATAAGATATCAACAATAAAGTCACAACTTTGGTTGGCACATGTGTCTAGATGATACTCACCAAATTTGGGGCCATTTAGATTAAAACACAATGATTTGCATCTTTTAAAGTGCGATTTTAGTGGCCATGCGTTTCACCCACATGGCGGACTTCCTGTTGAGTTTAGGGTGTGACTGTCATTGACTTTTCTGTTTGCCCTGAGGTGTCCTATGGATATACCAAGTTTCATTTTTCTACGTTGCAAAAAAGTTACTTTCACTTTCCATAGGCCCAATGTATTTTGACTTTTCTAGGGGTCGCCACTGAGTCATTTTTTGTAATTTTTTTTCGGGGACTTCAAATACATAAATTTTTCGCCGAGCTTGAAGTCTGGGACCAATAAAAATGACTTTTCGTGCATGTTCACTGGGTCAAATTTAGGATCATTTTGCAGAAAAAGAAAGAGAAAAAAAAAATAAAAAATCCGAGCAAAAACAATAGGCCCTCCCGGTCATCACCGGCTCGGGCCTAATAATTATTCAGGCCAGTTAGTTGCAGGGCTAACATTTAGAGACAGACAACCATTCACTCTCACATTCATTCACTAGAGACACTTTAGAGTTGCCAATGAACCTGTACATGCATGTCTTTGGACGGTGGGAGGAAGCCGGAGTACCCGGAGAGAACCCACAGTAACACGTGGAGGACATGCAGGCTCCTCACAGAAATACCGGAGTTTTCCGAGAATGTTTGTGTTGGCTGGGTTTTGAACTCACGACCTTCTTGCTGTGAGGAGGGAGTGCTAACCACTCTGCCACGTGCACCCTTATCAGAGCAATTTGTAGACAGTTGATTTTTGATTTGTACCTGTTAAAAGCCCATTGCAGCAGTCCAAGCTAGAGGAAAAAAAAGCATGAATGACATTTTCTGTACCTAAAACTGAGCATTGGGCGTATTCTTGCTAAAGGTGGGCAGAATTTGTGATTTTCTTTTGGCCAGTATATGAATGATAACACAAAAAACTTTTTTATACTCATAGTTAGTGGTTGGGTGAAGTCATTTATTGTCAGACAACTGTGTTTACTCTTTTTAAATCATAATGACAACAAAAAACTAACCAAATGACCCTGATCAAAAGTTTACATACCCTGGTGATTGCACATAAGTGACACAAACAGGGTTGAATGGCCACTAAAGGTAACCATCCTCACCTGTGATCTGTTTGATTGTAATCAGTGTGTGTGGATAAAAGGTCAGTGAGTTTCTGGGCTCCTGACAGACCCTTGTATCTTTCATCCAGTGCTGCGCTGATGTTTCAGTATTCTGAGTCATGGGAAAAGCAAAAGAATTGTCAAAGGATCTGCGGGAAAAGGTCATTGAACTGTATAAAACAGGAAAGGGATATAAAAAGATATCCAAGGAAAGGAGGGAATCTGTTGAAACCAAACCAAGGTCAGGTAGACCAACAAAAATTTCAAACACTACTGCCAGGAAAATTGTTGGGATGCAAAGAAAAACCCACAAATAACTTCAGCTGAAATACAGGACTCTCTGAAAAAAGATGGAGTGGCTGTTTCAAGATGCATAATACGGTGGCCCACAAAAATCAGCTGCATGGTCTGGTTGCCAAAAGGAAGGCATTAATACGCAAATGCCACAACGCAAGATTTGACAAGATGGCGCTGTGGGAGCAGTAGCTAGTAACAGCCTCTATGCCCTCTCTTTTCTTCTTTTAAGTTATTTCTATAGTTTCATGGTGTGTTTTTCTGGTTTTCTTTAATGTAGTCAATTTGTGTTGAAATTCTGCATACAGGGAGATTACTTTTATTATATTTGCATTTTGTTTTCTACTGTTTTTGGACCTTTTTGGTAAAGCAGCGCACACTAAGGAGCCTAACCATTACAGACCTATCGCTTTGATCTCACACCTGATAAAGACCATGGAGAGGCTCATTCTCAGCCACCTTAGCACCGTGGTAAGCGCAGCGATGGACCCGCTGTAGTTTGGGGTGGATGACGGTGTCATTTACCTGCTGTACCCGGCTCTGACTCACCTGGAGACCGCTGGGAGCACTGAGAATAATTTAGTTTTTACTTCTCCAGTGCTTTTAACACCATCCAGCTGGCGCTGCTGCGAGGAAAGCTGGAGGGGGTGGTTCTGGATGGACACCTGTCTGCATGGACCATTAACTACCTCAGCAACAGGCCACAGTACGTGAGGCTGCACAACTGTGTGTCTGAGGTGGTGGTCTGCAGCACTGGGGCTCCTCAGGGAACAGTTCTCTCACACGTCCTCTTCACCCTCTACACTCTTCACTTACGACAACAGCAGTTGCCACCCCTAGAAGTTCTCTGGTTTTTTGCCAAAAAGAATGGGCCGCTTTACCATCTGAGAAAATAAAGAGCCTCATCCACAACTGCCACAAAAGACTTCAAACTGTCATTGATGTTAAAGGTGTCAATACATGATATTAAGAACTACATTTACATTTACATTTATTCATTTAGCAGACGCTTTTATCCAAAGCGACTTACATTACATTACCAGTGTTACAGTCACTGGAGGCAAGGTGGATTAAGTGTCTTGCCCAAGGACACAACGACAGTATGAACTGTGGCGGCGGAATCGATCCTACTACCTTCCGATTGAAGGACGGCCGCTCTACCCACTGAGCTACTGCCGCCCCAGTAGATGGAACTAGAGTATCAACTTTTGATCAGGGTCATTTGGGTAGTTTCTGTTGTCATTATGATTTAAAAAGAGTAAACACAGTTTTTTGACAATAAATGGCCACTAACTATGAGTGAAAACGTTTTTGTGTTATCATTCATATTCTCTGAAAAATGGCCAAACAATCACAAATTCCTCCAGGTTATGTGAACTTATGAGTACAACTGTAAATGCGACTCAAGTCCAAGTTGCTTTAACGAGTCCTCATCTCTGATAGGTGCTAAAGGATAACAGCCGGGTACTGTTGGTCTTCAAATGAGGTGGTGAGCATTTTTATTGCTCAAGTGTCACAGAAAAGCATGTTCTTTTGCATGCACATTTTAATGATTCATAATGCCCTATAGTGATTTCGCCATTTATGACCTCAAAAATGCAACTTCAACAAGTCATTTCTGGAGCTGAGGGAATTACAGTGTTGGTGGACCAGGATCAGCTTTGACCTTTGGAAGGTTGTAGACCTTTTACGTGAACAAAAGGGGATCTGTCTAATTAAAGCCAGGAGGAAAAAGCAGAAAAAATGACCTTTAATTCTTCACACAACATTGAATCATACCAGAGACACATACATATACTCTAGCAGTCTGTGCAAAGGGCAGGCAAGACTTTTAAATGCTTCAGAGAAGATTTCACCTGTTCTGACAGTAATGATGATTAAAGCAGATTATAGCCGACACATCCCTGCTGGAAAAACCAAGAATAAGGCCCAATCCCAATTCTCTAACTTAGCCCTACCCCTTGGACCTCCAAAGGAAGAGGTAGGGCTATGATTATAGGCTACTCCAAGAATTTGGGGGTATTATTTATTATTTTATTTTATTTTGAGTATTTTGACTTAAGTCTTCCTCTGAACAGTCTCCCTGTCACAGACATAAGACAAAACTAGCACAAAAACCAAAAGGTTAAAGTTGTATCAATTTATATTGGCAGAATAACAGATAGCAGTGTTACCTTTTAGCGAATAAAAGGTTCTACAAATACAAGTCTGGGTCCTGTCGATGTGAGGCTAACATTAGCAAACAGACATTTTTACGAACCCTTTCAAGGAGAAAATGGATCAGTGCATAAACGAGTTCAAGATTAAAGGAACATAAACACGTGGACAAAATTGTTGGTACCCTTCGGTCAATGAAAGAAAAACTCACAATGGTCACAGAAAAAACTTTATTCTGACAAAAGTAATAATAAATAAAAATTCTATGAATGTTAACCAATGAAAGTCAGACATTGCTTTTCAACCATGCTTCAACGGAATTATTTAAAAACAATTGACAATTTAAAAATATTTATTTTTGCCCAAATTACATTTTGCACTTCTCTTGCAGCCGCAGTGCCGGTGACCACATTGCATGCTGGGAGATTATCTTACCCCTTCATTTCAAGTGTGGTCTTCCAAAATCTCCATTTGGAGAGAGTAATAACTCTGAGTAATAACAGGAATTGTAAGAGTAAGATTGATTTTATATTAACTTACAAAGTTCCTTAAAATATGAAAATAATGAAAATACAAACTAATGTGTTCCAAGGCTAATGAAAAAACATTCATATATACACACACACACACATATATATATATATATATATGTGTGTGTATATATATATATATATATATATATATATATATATATATATATATACACACACACATATATATATATATATATATATATATATATATATATATATATATATATATATACACACACATATATATATATATATATATATATATATATATGTGTGTGTGTGTGTATATATATATATATATATACACACACATATATATATATATATATATATATATATATATATATATATGTGTGTGTGTGTGTGTGTATATATATATATATATATACACACACACACACATATATATATATATATATATATATATACAAACATAGTCTTTAAAGACTATGTTTATTATGTATAATGTTAAGCCAGTGACCATGAATCTTGGTGTTTTGATTAATTTCAGTGGGACAACAGTATGTGGTGCTACAAGTTACATTTTATCTTGTATAGTATATGTATATTGTATGTAATACAGTGTACAGAGCTCACTGTCCAGACAAGTCCAAAGAGCACCCAAAATCTATGTCACCGTTAAAGTGAGCTGCTGCTGTATATGTTACATGGACACAACACAACAGGGGCCAGTCATGGTTTTCTTTTTTCTACCGTTACCTGTCATTTCCAATGTTCTGTAAATCCCAGTCAGTAGAATCTTGGTGTTTTGATTAATTTCAGTGGGACAACAGATGTGGTGCTACAATTAAAATGACCACATATTGTATGTAATACAGTGTACAGAGCTCACTGTCCAGACAAGTCCCAATTCAGGCAAAATAATAATAAAATATATTTTATCTCGATGTAAGTAACTATGTAATAGGAACATTTAGGCTTGTCTAAATGATTAGTATCTTTTGAATAATCAGCTGATCCATAATTAAAAAGAAGAAGCTTAACAATAAATTAAACAATAAAAAAAGAATAGTTATGCATTATAACACAGTCCAATGACTGAAATAGAAAATACATAATAAAAGTAATATAATTTAATGATAATAATTTGCGCTGCACTGGAGGAAAGCCCTGTGATTGGTTAAAAGCAAAACAAAAACAAAAAACACACATAACTCCAGTCTCTTTACAGCTGCGCTGGCTCAAGTCCAGCCTCTTTTTACCGCCGTCTTCGCCCTGAAAATTGAAAATTGACAATGTTTTTGTTGAAATGATGCCGTAACCATTAGCATGGTTTTATTCAATCGGTTATATTGTTCATTTATTGTTTATTGTATTGTTGCTTGGTTTGGTGAGTAGTCTGGTTTACGTGGCCAGTATAATCTCAGGTAGAAGTCAGGCTCAGGTGCAGGTGCAGAGGTCAAGTGTCAATGCACCGTCCCCGGACCCTCCCATCAGAGGGGAGCTTGAGCTTCTGATGTCTGTCCAGGGCAACAGAGCATGGACAATCATCCTGTGAATGAGTCTTTAAATGGTCAACATCTCTCACTGGCTCTGTCAGTCTGTTTTCATTGTTTTATTTTCTCTCACAAATAGATTGAATAAGCTTGCATTGTCTGTCCTCTGCTGAAGCTGCTTCACTGACTGACTTGCTACCATTCTCTTTTTAGCCCTTCATTTTCTGTGTGCCCTATATAATGGCCCACTTTGCAATTAGGTCTGGTGTGAACACACAGCGAACAATGTTGCTCACGCAGCACTACGTCTGGATGAGTCTTAAAAAATCCATCCATCCATCCATCAATTTGAACACTGTTGACTGACATTCTCATTTCCCTGGATATCTTTTTATATCCCTTTCCTGTTTTATACAGTTCAATTATCTTTTCCCGCAAACAATTCTTTTGCTTTACTAATTACTTAGAATAGAGAAACGTCAGTGCAGCACTGGATGAAAGATGCAAGGGTCTGTCAGGAGCCCAGAAACTCACTGACCTTTTATCCACAAACACACTGATTACAAACAAACAGATGACAGGTGAGGATGGTTACCTTTAGTAGCCATTCAAACCTGTTTGTGTCACTTGTGTTTATGTTATCAGGCCGACATCACCAGGGTATGTAAACTTTTGATCAGGGTCAGTTTCTGTTGTCATTAGGATATAAAAGAGTAAACACAATTGTTTGACAATAAATGAGTATATCCAACCACAAAAAAAAGTTTTTCTGTGATTATTCTCTGAAAAATGACCGTCACACTACTTCGATCTGGACTGTATGGCGATCTTTGCATGACCTGAATGCGTGAATAAATCCTCCCTTTTTTCACCTGGAGCTGATCCTTCAGGGCCCAGTGACCTGCCCAGGTCACTGGGCCATCCCCACTCTTCCCACCCCCCGCTTCTAAGTAAGACCACCTGGACTATTTATGGTATTTATGAACACAACTGATGTCAGGGAAGAGTAATAAGAATAACTAACCCTGATTACATGCAGACAGAAAGTGTTATGTGTCATTACACAGACCTGGTGTTAGCCGCTATTGTTTTCTTACAATCTTTACATAGTGTTAGTGTCTTTCACTGTTTATTATTTCCACTAGAAAACCAAAATGTTGCCACACAGACGATTTAAAAGTGGTGGGAGAATCTTCACCCTCACACTCCATCAGCCGATATCTTTTCACCTTGATGATAAATTGTGTCACGTTTTGATCTTGCAAGATCTTGTCACACCCCTAATTTTTTAATATTATATTTACATTTGATTTTTCCAGATGTTAACATCCGTAATCCATCTAGTGTTTTATAGTGCTGATAAAATTGTATACATTTCTGGAATTTGTGTATTATGGTAATTTACGTAATTAACTTTACCAGTGATGCATTTTATTGGTTATATTTTGGATTTTCTACATCATCTATCAATGATAAGACTGTTTTGCACAGCAAAATAACCAGTGTTAAATTAAAACTCACTCATAAACACTCTTCCGGTGTTAAATGTCAGATCAACACTATGAAAGTGTTAGAAACCAGCCTTAAACAAAGATGAGTGAGTGGATCTAAGACCATGAGTGACAGTCACAGACCAGACAGAGATACTATTTTGGCTTTGACAGGTATTTACTGTTACCGTTTAAAAGTGTGCAAATATTATGATTATTATTGTACAATTATATTATGACTCAAAGTCCAGCATACTGTAAATAAAAAAAGGTGTGCCGTTTTATGGACTATTTCCATGTCATCACCAGTGTCACACCAGTCAGCCTTACCATGACACTACCATGATCTCCCTTTCCCATCATGCCTCATTAGTTGCCATGGCAACAGTGGTTAGCAGTGAAGACACTGTGAAAGCACCTACTCTCTCAGATGTCCAGATGACTTACTGTGGCTCGTAGTGGCAGCTGGCTGTGAGATATTTTACTGTGAGTTGTCTGTGAAACGTGCTGACAGTGCCATAGAAGTGAGTTGAAAACAGACGAAAGCCCCTGCAAGTTGCTACTTATTTTTGGAGTCAGCCTGTTTCTCTACAGCTTTACGTGTTCAACTAAATAATACACAATGTATTTCTCCATATGAACATAATCCGCATTGTTTTTCATTAATTACGTCTTAAACCTCTTGGTTGCCACGGTAAACCACTTTACAGGATGGAGTTGGATATGAGCCCGCTGCCAGCTGGCTCCATCCACACTCACTGCTCAGCTTCAGATCTCCGCTCCACAGAAGAGACTACAAAAATGTCCAGTCGCACAGGGGAAGTTGCTAAGTAGACAAACTAAAAATAGAAATGAGAACAAACAGTATCTGAATGGCTGTGTGCTTACAGTTTTACATGGATGCACATTTCCTAAAATGTGCATCCATCTAGTCATCTAGTCTAAAGACTTCATCCACATCACAGTGCCATATTCCGAGCTGGATATTGTCAAATCAGCCCAAACTGTAGTTTTAGAATCATAAGTATTTTAGTCTTAGACGATATTTTATTTTGATTTGATATAATTGGCTGTTTGTCTATTCAGTTGCATGATAGCATCAGGGATAATCCACTATGACTATGTCAACTCAAACATCTCACATATAAAAAAAAAAAACAGGCTTTATGATGCCATCTATTATTTATTATAAGAGATTTTAATATATGAGAACCTGTTCAATCATGTGCTTGCAAAACAATTGGTCAACACCGGCTTGTCATATGATGTTCCAGAAAGTACCATAGCTGCCGATAAAGTGTATTTTTAAACACTGAATATGTCTTTTAACAGAGACATACAACTCAAAAAAGAAAAACATCAACAGAAAAAAGGAAGGCAATGTAAAACACCGCTAAATACTGTCAATTCAGTTACGTAATGTTTAACGATGAGGAGATAATTGCGATCCTTGCAGCTAAGTTAACGCTAAACTCTAAACTTCAGTAACTTCGCTTCGGTAACTTTGCTTAGGGACGCAAGGGACATGTCCATACAAATAAATCAGGGGCAAAACATCTGTAGGAACAATGGAAACCTGTGGCTACATATTTCGTATCAAATGTGAGCGAAAATTAAACACCCCCGCCTCAAATAGTTTGAAATGCTACCGCTTCCTCGCTCTTTCCGTTCTCTCCCGAGCGACGGGAAAACTATTCAGGCGCTGTCAAAGAGTTTGTGTAGCAGTTTGTCTGGTGTTTTCAGCGGTAAGTTTCTTGTTAGGAAAGATACGTAAAGCACTTCTTTATGTCTGACATTCAAAGCAATAATAATCACCTCCTGTTGCTCAAAACTATTTTGTACAAACGTTTTTGTTTCTAGGATTTAGCAAGCCTGTGAATCACTAAACTAATATTTATTTGTAACTTGTGGCACCTCTCAGCTGTTCTTCCACTCCATGATTCTTTAACAACATTCCACAATTCATTTATATTTCTTGGTTTTCAGAAACAGCTTCTCAATTGGATTAAGGTCCGGGGATTGGGCTGGCCACTCCATAACATTAGTTTAGCTGGTTTGGAGCCAAGACTTTGCTTGTGCTTGTGCGTGTGTTTGGGTCATTGTCTTTTCAAGGGCAATGTCCTCTTCAGCATAAGGCAACGTGACCTCTTCAAGTATTTTGCTTCACTGTCTTCACTGTGTACTGTGGCTTGAATTCAAAGTTTGGGGGTCATGAGACACAGGACAATATTAGCCAAGACTCTAAAGCCAACAAGCAGAGGCTGAGACCTGAAGAATATAAACTGAACAACAAACATTTCTGAAGCAGTCCTGCCCAGTAGCACATGCTCAGATGTGGAAGCAGGTGTCAGCCTCAGGTCAGCTGTATATACTGTAGTGACAGCAGCCTGATGAGATTTATGCACATCCAACTTAAATTAGTCAGTTTGTTTATTGCAGGTGACAGACACTGAAGTAGTCTTATCAGGTGGGTGGGGGTGGTGGGGGGGGTGACATTGGACAAGTGACCTGTCCCAGATTTGAGCCGGGTCTCCCATGTTCTTCCATATTTGCGAGTGCTCTATCAACTGATAAACATAATAAAGTTTGAATTGAATTGAACTGAGCTAGGTAGCTTTTTAAATGGAAGAGAAGCAGGAGAGGTCCCTAGGCTGCTTTAGGGGGAAAGTGAACAAAAAAATAATCAAGTACTGGAGTTTTAAAATATTTGATTTCTTTAATCTGAAGTTTACAATTTAAAGTATTTGTAATAAGAAATAATAAACAAAACATAATGTTTAAAAGGGACTAGGTTAAGTAAAACATGTAATCTTTCCTCTTCTTTAAGTCCGCAGTCAGTTCATACAGTCGCAGACAGCTACATTCTAGCATTTTAATAAAAATAATTTGTGAAAAAAAGTGAAAAAGTGCATGCCTTGTGTTTTTGGTCTTTAATATTAAGAAATGTTCCACAAAGCAAGCATGAAAATAAGCTACCGGGCAAATTGACTGAATTATCCCACAATTTTCTGACTGTAAGAGAGACATTAGAGGAGTTGCCTGGGAACAGAAGAGCAGTGACAATACGAGAGAGAAGTGGACTCACTTGAGGCTGACATTAAATCCTTTCTATCCGTCTGTGTGCGTCTCTCACTCGTCTTTCTGCTCCGTCTGCGATTTCTAACCTAATTTGTTTCCCCATTTGTTCCGACTGGGGTGTAAAACTTGTGCTCGAGCAGTCTTTTCACCGCTGCAACTTCTAATACACAGCGATTTCCTGCAGTATTCGAGCCCTTGAACTTTACAACGAGAGATTTTTAAAAATGGCTTTTTGGTGTGCACTGTTGTATAAAAGTCAAGTCAGATGCTTTTAGTTGGATTTAGCAAAATGTGGATTAAGCATTATTTCTTATTTTACTGGTGTTTTACACACAATGGGCCTCATTTATCAAAGGTGCGTGTAGCGTAAAACCTTTGACCTATGTATTTGTACAAATGATTATTAAATGTGTTTTCAATGTTGAAGGGGGTAATATGTTATCATTTTAACTTTAAGAGCTGCACAGTTTCACAGAGTAGGCATGGAAACAGAGATTTAACATTACGACTTAACTTAGACATAACCTTAACTATTCTAGACCTTTTTCCAAATGTATAAACTACGCAATTATTAAATTTTTTTATTTTATTTATTTATTTAGAATGAATCCTTTAAGTTCATATCCCACCTTCAATAAAATGGTTTATTTTTTTAATCCTTATTTTTGCTATCTTGTACTTATTGTTTTCGATGCATATTCAAATTCCTTCTGGTTTATAAATTTAGTCAACATCCTTATTTACATTCACATTTACATTTACATTTACATTTAGTCATTTAGCAGACGCTTTTATCCAAAGCAACTTACAAGTGAGAAAAACAATGGAAGCAATTTTAACAACACAAGGTAACAAAGGCATAAGTGCACAAAAACCTAGTCAGTTAAAACCCAACACAGTATACAAAGCTAAAGATAGGAAAGAATTTTTTATTTTATTTATTTATTTATTTTTTTTAAGAGGAGAAATAGAAAGGAAGTAGAATTCAGTCTTGACGGAAGAGATGTGATTTTAGGCGTTTTTAAAGATGGCTACAGAATCTGCTGATCTTGTAGCAGCAGTAGATCATTCCACCAATGTGGAACAGAGCCAGAGAAGGTACGTGAGAGGGATTTTGTACCTTTTTGGGACGGTACCACCAGACGTTGTTCATTTGCAGAGCGCAGGGATCTGGTAGGAACGTAGGTCTGTATTAGTGAGTGGAGATATGGGGGTGCAGAACCAGAGGTGGTCTTGTAGGCCAAGAGCATAGCTTTGAAGTTGATGCGGGCGTCAACCGGGAGCCAGTGTAACCTAATGAATAAAGGAGTTACGTGTGCTCTCTTTGGTTCATTAAAGACCACTCTTGCCGCTGCATTCTGGATCAGCTGCAGAGGTTGTGCAGGCGGGGAGTCCAGCCAGTAGAGCATTGCAATAATCCAGTTAGGACAAGACAAGAGCCTGGACTAGAATGGACTAGAGTGCTCTGATAGGAAAGGTCTAATTTTCCTAATGTTGTAGAGGATGAATCTACAGGACCGGGTGGTGCTGGCGACATGACTTGTGAAGTTTAGCTGATCATCAATTACCACTCCCAGATTTCTGGCAGTGCTGGACGGTGTAATGGTTGATGGGCCTAGTTGAATGGAGAGGTTATGGCAGGTCCCTGGGATCACAAGCAGTTCTGTTTATGCAAGGTTCAGCTGCAGGTGATGGTCCTTTATCCAAAGTGAGATGTCACTCAGACATGCCGAGACGCGAGGAGAGACCGTCGAATCGTCAGGTTGAAATGACAGGTGGAGTTGAGTGTCATCTGCAGCAGTGAAGTAGAGAGGAGAGACTGGCAAAAGTGGCAAAAGTGATACCAATATATAAGGCTGGTGAAAAACATACACTCTCAAACTACAGACCTGTTTCACTGCTCTCTCAATTTTCAAAAATATTAGAAAAAATATTCTCCAAAAGGCTCAATAACTTTATTTCTAAACATAATATACTGTGTGATCAACAATATGGTTTCAGGACTAATAGGACAACCTCTCATGCACTTATTCAATTTGTGGAAGAAATAACAACAGCAATAGAACAAAGAAAATATGCAGTAGGGATATTTTTGGACCTTAAGAAAGCATTTGACACTGTAGACCACAATTTCTTGATTATGAAATTACAAAAATATGGAATTAGGGGGACTGCACTTTCTTGGTTAGAAAGCTACTTATATAATCGACAACAATATGTTGAACTGCAAAACTATATTTCAAAGGCAAAGAAAATTACTTTTGGGTCCCCAGGGTCAGTGTTGGGACCATTGTTGTTTAACTTGTATATTAATAATGTATGGGAGGTGTCAAAAACTCTGAAAACCATTTTGTTTGCTGATGATACTAATTTAATCTGTTCTGGAGAAAATCTGGAACAACTTTTGGACACAGTGGAAAATGAATTACAAAAGATAAAGAGATGGTTTGATGCAAATAAACTAACACTGAACTTAAGTAAAACTAAATTTATAATTTTTGGTAATCGTGCTACAACTGTAAACAAAAAGCTTAGGATAAATGATATTGAAATAGAACGAGTAAAAGAACTTAAATTCTTGGGAGTAATAATTGATGAAAAATTATGTTGGAAGCCACATATACATTATATTAAGGCTAAAATATCCAAACCAATTGCTATATTATATAAAATCAATTACCTATTAAATCAGCAAACATTGTATATGTTGTATTGTTCCTTCATACTTCCTTACATTACTTACTGTTTGGAGGTATGGGGAAACACTTACAAAACCAATACTGAACCAATATTTATCCTTCAAAAGAGAGCCTTAAGAATTGTAAATAAAACCACCTATAGAGCACCAACTACTCCACTGTTTATTAAATTAAAAGCACTAAAATTCAGAGATATTGTTGACTTCAAAACTGCACAATTTATGTATAAAATAAATAATCAGCAACTATCTGACAGTATTCAAGGGTTGTTTCAAATGAGAGAGAGCAATTATCACTTAAGAGGAACATATGTATTTAAAAAGAAATCTATAAGAACAAATTCTAAATATCAATGCATCACAACCAAAGGAGTTATTGTATGGAACAGCTGCAGTGAAGAGATGAAATCATGTACAACAATAAGTAATTTTAAAAGATTATTTAAACTGAATATACTAAATGGATACGAAAAGGACTTGAGGTGATAGTATTGTATACAGGTTCATTGGTCTACATGTTAAGTATAGTATGGAGGTGTTATTATTTGATTTGTTATAGATAAATGGAAAAGAAAGAAAAAAATGGGAGTGTGTGTATGCATCTGTATCTATGTATAGGTTTATGTGAACAGAAGGTAGGTAGATATAGGATGTATATATAAGTGAAGCATCAAATTGTTTGTATTTAATTAAAGGATAAGATTAGAGAAATGGGGTAGGACTTGAAAAGTTTGTTATGAACTTCTTCCTACTCCTTTTGAACATGAGAATTTCTAATTTGAATTATCTACAATAATATGGAAAGATTGTGCTGAGAAGTACATGACTTAATTTGGCTGTTATTTTAATTGTATAAATATTATGCATGATTGTATGAATATAAATTTTTATTTGTATTTGTATTTTTTATTTTTATTTTTTATTTACATGTTCAAAATAAACAAACAAACAAAAAAGAAAAGCCATGCTTCTGGATGACAGAGCCAAGGGATGTCATGTATATGGAAAAGAGTAGCGGTCCAAGCACTGAGCCCTGTGGCACCCCTGTATTGAGATGTTGGGACTCAGAGACTTCGTTATTCCAGGATACTCTGAATGACCTATCCGAGAGGTAAGACTTGAACCATTGCAACGCCATTCCAGAGACACCCATCGCCCTGAGAGAAGACAGGAGGATGTGATGATTAACAGTGTCAAAAGCAGCAGACAGATCCAGTAAGATGAGTACAGATGACTTGGATGTTGCCTTTGCCAGTCTCAGAGCTTCGATGACTGAGAGCAGTGCAGTTTCGGTGGAATGACCGCTCTTGAACCCAGACTGGTTCTGGTCCAGGAGGTTGTTCCGTGTGAGAAAGGATGAGAGCTGAGTAAACACAACTCGCTCCAGAGCTTTGGCAACGAAGGGAAGGAGGGAAACCGGTCTGTAGTTTTCTAGCAGAGTAGGGTTAAGAGTGGGTTTCTTCAGTAGTGGTGTGATGCGGGCCTCTTTGAAAGCTGTGGGGAATGACCCAGTGGAGAGAGAGGAGTTGATGATGTGGGTGAGAGCAGGCACGACAGATGGAGAGATGGCCTGAAGGAGATGTGTGGGGATGGGATCCAGCGGGCAGGTAGTAGGGTGGTTAGAACTAATGACCTTGGAAACATCTGCTTCAGTTAGAGGAGAGAAAGAGGTGAGCAAACACATCAGGGGTGTGGACGAGTTCGACAGGTGGTGGCGCAGAGAACTGACTGCTGATGGCGGTCGTTTTCTTTACAAAGAAAGACGCAAAATCATCAGCTGTTAAATCCGATGAAGGTGGGGGAGCAGGAGGACAAAGCAGGGCAGAAAAGGTTTTAAAGAGCGTGCGTGAGTCAGGTGAGTTCTTAGAGTGGTAGTAGTCAGTTTTTGCAGAGGTGACATCAGCGGAGAAAGTAGAGAGGAGAGACTGGTAGATACAGAGGTTAGTAGGATCTTTTGACTTGCGCCATTTTCTCTCAGCTGACCGGAGGCTGGCGCGGTGCTCGCATAGAACATCGGATAACCAGGGGCAGACGAGGATGTACGGGTTGGTCTAGATGTAAGAGGGCATAAGTTGTCCAAGCAGGATGTAAGCGTGGAGCACAGAGTGTCGGTGGCGTTGTTTGTGTTTAAAAGAGAGAGCTCCTCGGGAGTGCAGAAGAGACAGCAGAGGAAAAACGGGAGGGTGTGAGCATACACAGGTTGCGTCGGAAAGTGACCAGCGGTAAAACAATTGCAGTGTCTGGAGAAGTTAGATTGAGGTCGAGAGTAATGAAGAAATGATCAGAAGTGTGCAGTGGCATGACCTGAGTGTGCCGAGTGGAGCAGTATCTTATGTAGATAAGATCTAGTTGGTTACCAGACTTGTGGGTTGCCGATGTGGAAACCCGCTTGAGGTCAAATAATGCAGTCAGGTTATTGAAGTTAGCAGCCTGTGGCTTTTCAAGGTGGATGTTGAAGTCTCCTAATACCACCAGAGGAGTACCATCCTCAGGGAAGGATGAAAGAAGGGCATCCAACTCCTCCAAGAAATGTCCAAGCTGACCTGGGGGCCGATAGATAACTACAAAATGACTTTTAACAGGGTTGGTGATGGTAACAGCATGGAACTCGAAGGAGCTGTTGTCACACAAGGGTGATAGCTGTTTGAACTTCCAGTCGGTAGGAATAAGTAGTCCGGTCCCTCCGCCCCTTCCAGTGAGGCGAGGGCTGTGGGAGAAAGTGTGGCAATTCCACAAGTCTATTGGGAAAGTAGAGGGCAGTTATTGACAGTGATACAACATGCAGATTATTGTGGTTGCATCACCTTTTGCGTGAACCAGATGATAATTTCCGTGTTGAAATGGCAGTAGGGATTGGAAAACACTTCAAAGAAGAGCAGAAAAGGAAAAATGCAAGAAGAAATTAAAAGTAGAAATAATAAATTACAAGAGCAAACAATTAGTACATGATGGAGTTATTTCATTTCAATATTTTGATCCCTGTCTATCCACAAACTTATGCTAAACTTAGATTTAAAATTATATGAGTTTTTTGTTTTTTGACTGGTGCCCCATAACGTTGCCTTAAGCCTAATCCTGTTCATTACTCTGTAACTGCGGCATCTGAAGGCACTTTAATACATCAAAAGCTACGGTAAACTAGCGTTTTCTGACATGTCAGAGCACAACAACTGACAAACAGGATTCCCCCAGCGTGACCATATATAAGTGTCTTTGTTGGTCTAAAAGTGTGTACGTCTTTAAACCTTTCTCATCTGATTACATGTGTTACTCTGTGTCTCTGTCTGGCTCTGGAGTATGCTCAGTGCACTGGGTTGACCTTAATCGGAATAAGTTGTATACATGCAGCAGTAATTCAACAACAATATAACAACAACATTATCCAGGTGTGTTCATCTGATTTTGAGAAATTCAATTGGCTGCAACCTAAAGGCTCTTATCATTGAGCACTGCAGTGAGTGAGAAGTGGCCAGCCTCAGAGAAGCACTTTACAGCTACATATTGTCAAAAATGTCCTCTTGTCCTAGAGTTCTGAGTTTGCATTTCCTCTTTTATTTTTTGTGTCTTACCTCTCCTCTTGTTCCAGATTTACTTCCTGCCCCAGTGTTTACCTCCTCTGTGATTACTGGTCCTGGGCCTAATGTGTTGCACCTGTCTCCCTTCTCCCATTGTATTTAGTATTTGTCTTCTCCTGTGCATGTGCCAGTTTTGTCTTGTTTTACTCAAGCGTTCCAGCTTCATCTAGTTTATTTCCTTGTGTTTGACTTCTGTTTTGGAATTTTACCTGACTTTGCCTTGCCGTTTTGAGTTTGTTTGACTTGATACTTATGCTGCTGAATCCTGCTGTTGAGTCATTCTAGTGGCCTTGTCACATATGAACTGTCACAATACACTCCAAAAAAAAAAAACAAAAAAAAATCACTGGTTTTACATGATTTAATCAACAGAAATATTTGCCCTTGATCAAAACATGTTAAAGCTGCAACTTTCTGTAAAGTTGATCAATAACTACCACAAACAACTACAAAAGTTCTGAAATATACTGTAAACATATATATATATATATAAATAAATATGTTTGGGCCGGATATGTTCCATGCATTTAAAATCTGTCCCAATTGAATTTGTAATTGAATAGGCCTGGACTATGCTGTGTTGTTCAAATTTACATGAAATGACGGAAATTCTGGTTTCCCAGTCGGAAATGTCAACTCTGAGAGACAAACCTTATTTGCTTAATGAAAGGCATGGACAAAAACTAAGACTAAGGACAGTTACTCTATTTCTTTTAAGTTAGTTTTGCAAACAGACAATACAGTTTCAGTTATTTTATTTTTTTTATTTCAGTTAACAATGTTATTTCTTTTAATTTAGACATTGTCAAAATGCTCTATACTGCTAGACACTGGATGCTATTCAGTTATTTAATATGTCAAATGTTAGTAAAGTCAGGTAGACTACAAATGGCATGAACCTTGTTTTATAACACCTCCTCGACGTTTTGACTGGGAGGTTGGTAGTTGAGGCAGGCTCCTTAAATCGAAGCATTGAATCTTTGACTATTTGGTCATTTTTTTACGATTGGTAGAATAAAAGTCCCATTTCTGCACAGCTATTGAAAACATTGTTTGTTGTATTTAGTTTGTAATTGGTCTCCAGTTGTTTCAACATCAACCACTTGAGGCCTACATCAGGACATACAAGAAACTGGACCGAGAGCTCAACAAAATATTAAAGCCCAAACACAATTTACAAAGAGAAACTGCCAAATGGAATTACAACAACATTAAACTACACTACACTCACAACGGCATTCACCATGTGTCATTAATGACCACTAATAAATGGAAAGGATGTGTCTTTGGTGGATTATTTGGCCAGATCCGGACCAGACCAGACTATGGGTTGATTACAGCTGTTGGAGATTGGTGAGTCTTTTATGTATTGAATATACTACATGCACACACTAGCTGAAAAAAAACTTTTGTAATGCCGTGTGGTTAATGCTAATGTTGTATGAGGTTGCTTATGGTTGTAATTATAATAATTGTAGTTATATATGTATATATATATATATATACGGAAATATATATATATATATATATATATATATATATATATATATATATATATATATATTTCCGGTTCAGCTATTAGTTGTTGTAATTCTTTTGTTTGTTAGTTTCTTTTTGTAGAGTGTGCTTTTGTATTTTGTTGAGCCCCCTGAACCACTGTACATATTAGCTACCAGTCATTGTAAAATTTGTTAATTGCCTCTTATTTTTCTGTTGTGATTTGGAAAATTTCCTCTGTTGCAGACGTCAAGATGCAACAAAGAGATAAAAGAAGAGGATCTGGGGTCAGAGTCATTATGAAGCTTTTGCAGTGCTTTTACTTTACTAAGAATAAAGCCATTTGACAGAGAGATGTGAAAAACAGGAAGAACAAAGCACTAAGATCCTCACTTTTACTAAATTACTACTGCTCTTGTCTTAAGGCCTACTCAGGGCTCATTATTCTTGGTGGAAACAAAAGCTCTTTCTGCTGCAAGAACATAGCTATAGACATTTCTTAAATATGGATTGAATCCTGCAGGCAGCAGCAAAGAAGTGAAGCTCACTTGATCTTTGGGAAAAATAAGGTAATTAGCAGCAGGCGCTCCACCCATCGCTCCCCTCTTTGAACGGGGCATAAACACCCTGCTGTAAATAAACAATTAAAATGTGGAATGCCGGATGTACTCCTCTCTGTTTTATCCTGGCATAACCAGAGCTGGAGACAGTGTATGTAATGTTATGTTAGAGATGCATTGTGTAAAATGTAGTTGAACAAAGTGGAATGCATCAGTCAGTTTTTGAAAAAAATACCTACTTACTAATTACATTTGTCTGTCTTGGAGAATTTGACGTTTGAGGCTACATAGAACCAGGGCTCTGTACCATGACAATAGATGAACCTGCCCCAAATATGTCCCTATCCCCAGTTAGATCAAATGTAACAGTCACCACCTGCATCAGTGGATCGCAAAGCGGGTTAGCAACTGATTCAATTAACCTCTGGTTTCTCAGTGGAGCTGAGAAGGCTTCGAGTGAAACAAACTGTAACTGAACCAATCGCATCTGTTAGACTTAAAAATAAGGCATACAGACATATTTCTGAAACAAGAAGAAGAAGATGCTTTGTCCCCAGGGGCAAATCTCCTACATTACTGTTGGGGGGGACAGTAAACAAAAGAAAATCCAAAAGCCATTTTTTAGAGGGGGGCATAATATTATTTTAACTTTCATTATTAATAATAAATATTTTTTAGTTACTGTATTTTCACAAAACCAAGTTATGTGTGGCTCCAGAATACAACACAAGAGAACTAATACAAAATGTCATTGTCATCCGAGGTTGATTTGTTTTAATGACTATAATAATAATCATAATATGTAACTGCCCAGTTGGTGGCAAAAGTACATATTAGTAATTATCTTAAATTTTATTATCTTTGTCACGCTGCATTCAGTTACACGTTACGACAGCTGAGTGTGAGTAGTTTCTACAAAATGCCAAATAGTTCTGATCGAGTTAATAAAGGTGAAAAAAGAGGACATGATCCATATGTGGAGGATAAAGGAGGACAAACAGATAACACTGAACATGGCAGACAGATCTACAAAACAGACACTGAATTAACTTACGTACCTTACATAACCTGGCAGAATTTATTTTTTTTTTCTATTTTTCAGAGAATATGAGAGAATGATAACACAAAAACTTTTCTTTTACTCATAGTTAGTGGTTGGGTGAAGCCATTTATTGTTTACTATTTTAAAAATCAAAATTACAACATAAACTACCCAAATGACCCTGATCAAAAGTTTACACCAGTTCTTAATATTGTGTGTTGCCACCTTTAACATCAATGACAGCTCAAAGTCTTTTGTGGTAGTTGTAGATGAGGCTCTTTATTTTCTCAGATGTAAAGCTGCCCATTCCTTTTGGTAAAAAACCTCTAGTTCTTGTAAATTCTTGGGCTGTCTTGCATGAACTGCACGTTTGAGATCTCCTCAGAGTGGTTCAATGATACTGAGGTCAGGAGACTGAGGTCAGTCCAGAACCTTCACTTTTTGCTGCTGTAGCCAATGACAGGTCGACTTGGCCTTGAACTTTGGATCGTTGTCATGTTGGAACGTCCAAGTACGTCCCATGTGCAGCTTTTGGGCTGATGAGTGCAAATGTTCCTCCAGTATTTTCTGATAACATGTTGCATTCATCTTTTCTTGTGCCTTTGTAGCTCACACATCCCCAAAAACATCAGTGCTCCACCCTTCATGTTTCACAGGAGGAATGGTGGACCTTTCATCATATCCCTTTCCTGTTTTATACAGTTCAATTATCTTTTCCCGCAGATCCTTTGACAATTCTTTTGCTTTCCTTATTACTCAGATATTACTCAGAATTGAGTGCAGCACTGGATAAAAGATGCAAGGGTCTGTCAGGAGCCCAGAAACTCACTGACTTTTCACACACACACACTGATTACAAGCAAACAGATCACAGGTGAGGCTGGTTACCTTTAGTAGCCATTCAAACCTGTTTGTGTCAACTGTGCATGTTATCAGGCCAAAACCACCAGGGTTTGTACATTTTGGATCAAGGTCATTTGGGTAGTTTCTGTTGTCTTTATGATTTAAAAAGAGTAAACAGAGGTTTTTATTTATTTTTTTTTTTACAAGAAATGGCTATACCCAACCACTGACTATGAGTGAAAGGATCTATATAGATTCTGCCAAGAATAGCACAACTGTTAAGTTCATCCTGTTATTTCCTTTTGTAGTCAAAATCAAATTGTGTAACACACTGCGTTCTATACCTGCCGGTCCAAGCACAAAATATCCTTCAGCTGTCCTTCAGAAAAAAATAAAATCAGCTTTGTGTTGAACATGAAGTCCTGTTTTTGTTCATCTGTTGTTCATAAATAATGTCCTCTATGCTCGTCTTGTAAATTCTTAAAATGTGATTAAAAAGAAAAGATATAGTATTATTAAAGTAATAATTAAATAAAATTACAGGTAACAATAGATTATTATAGATTACAAAATGACGGAGAATGAGAAAGTCTAGTGCGACCTCTGGGTCTTTTTAATCTGATTTAATTTTTACTGTTTAACCTCCAGCTGCTGTTGAAGCAATGTCTTTAATGGGTTCAGATAAAGTTGTGCAGCTCTAATGCTCTGTCTTTTTCTGCCTCCACCAAAATAAAGTGGTTTTAGCTGCTGTGAAATGACACGGCTTTTATATTGACATGATTACAAGAAATGCTATGGTTGCCGTAAACAGTACCTTTACATCGCTAAAGCATAACCTATGGTCCAGAACAGACCAAAAAGACAGACCATGCTCACGTTTATTTCCCTTTAGTGTTGGTCCAGTGCTACCATGGGCGTAGGTTTAGGGGGGGACGCTAGGTACTAGTCCCTATCAATATTTTGAGATGGCAAATTTGTCCCCACCAATATTTAGAAAGCTCTTTTGAACTGCTATTTGGATCGATCCTAACGGCCAGGACAACGACAGTACAAGAAACGCCGTATTTTGATTGGCGGCGGGATATCTGACAGGCTACACGCGGGCAGGACTACTTTTGTGCTTGCACTAGCAGCGAGCGGCTGGTGTGTGTGCGCGCGCATGATGACGACGCCGACGGTAAGTTACCAGGGCTGTCTCTCTGCCACATACAAAGGCCAGAGTAAAAACATTTTAATATTCTGTTTTTTTGCCCCTTTTTGTACTTTGTAAATGCCACCCAAGAAGAAAAAAGGGGACAGAAGCTTTTTTATAAAGCAGAGTCCGAGTGTAAGTGCAAAATAACTAGCTAGCCACACAAATAAACTAGCAGTAGTTACTGACCAGTCACTAATCAATGTTATATAGTTCAACAATAATAAAATGTTAGAATATGATCTGTATTTTATTCTAATGTTGATCTAGCTTACTGCTAGTCTCATACAGACAAACTTAACACATAGATTAACATAAATTTCAACACATTAATCCACAAAACCATGTCCCCTTCATATTTAAAAATGGCTCTGAAATACAAACATGTGTTGAATGCATACTATGATACGTGTGTATTTTATTCATTAGTTCATTTAATTACATATAGGAAACTCAGACATCTTGTGAAGAGATCCAAAATGATCCAAAATTCATACTGAAACCTTAACTTCTTGTTTCGAAGAAGTTAAGGTTATGCTCTAAAAGTTCTCAGTCTTACCTCTTGCAACAGTGTTTTTTTTTGTAAGTATAAATAGGCTACTAACATACATGGAACAATGGTTGGGGTCGGGGTTTGGGGGTGTCCCCACCAAAGCTGAGACCAAACCTACGCCCATGAGTGCTACGCTCAAAACATTAGGGGCTTAAAGCTCTAATTTGTAACTTTAAAATCAAGGAGAGAGAGAGCAGGGGGACGGACATTTTGAATGATCACAGCTCCTGCTCCCTCCCTCTCCCTCTCAGAGTGAGTAGGGAGCTGCAATCCCGGAGGCCCAACTGCAGTCTCAGAGGGCCACTCGTTTTTTCAAGAAATAGCTATAAGAATAACGCGTGTGTGCCAACTGGTCACATCTTCAAATCAATGTGACATCTTATTACACCAACACAAGACTAGCCTATTGTAGTATTTAATAATAGTTTAGATCCTAGGTCTTTAACAGGCGCACATCGGTTCGTATCCAAACCTCAAGAGGCTTTGATACAAGCAAATTGTGTAAAGTATATTTTTGAACCGGCCCTTCTAGGACAGCTATGTCTAACACTGAGCCTGCAGCGGTCGTCCTATAACAGGAAGTCTCAGGAAGGTTTAGTTCCCGCTCTCCTCACAGTTCATACTGTTCCATCTGTAACACTGGTGGGTGAATGGAAGCTTAATGTAAAAAGCGCTTTAAGTCCCTACTAGGTGGAAAAGCGATCTATAAAATCAATGCCATATGTCTCCACTCGCGGTGTTACGAACAGAGCAGCAGCAAATTCAACATGTTTAGCATAGCTTGATAATAAGTTAGGAACAACTAAAATCAAAAAGTCAAGTCTCGGGGTCTGTTTCTGCTACGATGGCAAAACATTACAGACATTCACTGACGTTATGGACGGAGAGGAAACGTTTATTTGATCGGAAAAATACAGCTCCTAAGCTCTGTGTCAAAGCTGAATGACATTACTTTATCCTCCAGTCCAGGATGCTGTTATAATTACAGAATGAATTCAGTACTGAACCAACACTGGACAGTTTTCATGTCAGGATTAAAAAGACTCTATCTCAGAGGGAAGTGAGGACGTCTAATAATGTGGTGAGTTGTGCATTTGTCTGTTAGCTACTTTATTCTGTCGTAAGTTAGGTACTTGACTTGTTTGTCGTATATTTGCCCTCATTTAAACTTGCAAACGATGCGAGTAATTGCATCTTTGTCATATTTAAAAAAAAAAAAAAAGTCTTGAGTTGATGGTTTTGCATTTAAAATGTCAATGAACAACCAGGTCCTGAGCATTCTTTAGCCTCTTTTGATTTGTAGCATTTTCCTTTTGGCTGTAACCTGTGTTTGGTGAAACCTAAACACTCACAAATCATCCCTCCTCATGTAAACAAGGAAAAAAAAAACAGAAAACAGTGGATTACCTACATTCATCTCTCTTAAGAGAATTGTGACATTGTATTATGACATCTTCTGCATCTTCTGGGTCATTCGCCAGATAACTTCAGATATATTCTTTGTTGGTGTCATGCTAATCAACGCCACAACACCTAATACATTTTCAAAGGATGCTCTGTTTGCCAACAGGGGCGTCCACAATCATATAAAAACCACACGCCCCCGGCCAAAGGTGATAAAGCTGGCTGCTGGCCAAAAATCTCCCTCTTCTCTTTCTGCTCTTGGCTCCCTGCTTCTTCTCGGATCCTGTCTACGGGACCGCCTCGTCTCGGCAACCTCCCAACGCTTCGGGCCTTGTGGAAACGGACCGTGCCTGCTCACGCGTTTGCTCTAGCCAACGAGCACTCGCAGAAGCAAGTCTAAACCAGTGAAAGCTAACTTCTAAGACTTCTCCTCAGTGAGTCACAGTTTATTTGTAAAGACTTTATTTTTCCCGCTATCCAAAAGTCTGCTACTGGACGAACAAAGCTAGCTAGCTTCAACAGAACGCTTCCGCCTCAACGCTACGCCGCCACACAGCAACGCATCTGAATCGGGTGCACATTACAACCACTCTGCCCTTCGAAACCAGGCAGGACACGCCAACTTCTGGAGGACGCTTTGGAACTTGTCGGCCTCCCTGCACCAATCCCAGGACCAGAGTGAGTTTCGCACGTGGCACACACAAAGCCTGGCGTCTGAAACGTGGCCTGTTGAAGCACTGACTTGTTAGACCAAGCTGCTTCCCTCAAATTCCCCTTTGTTAAGTTTCCATCATCTAGATTATCATGTCTAAACATTCCTGGTTTCACGATACTCTCTGAAAGCAAATGTTTATCCCTGCGTTTATCCCTCGCTGTTTCAATCCTTTCCCTGTTCCCACCATGTTATTCAATATTATTCATTTGTGTAATTTTTAATAAAACCCCATAAAAGACATTAATGTTTCTCTGTTTATATTAAGAAATGTTTGAAAACCAGAAGAATTCTCTTCCTTTCAGATTAATGAGACTAGATTAAACAGTTTCTCTGGACCTGTCCAAAATCGTGTGGTGCCCCTTTTAATCAGAAATTAATTTTAATACATTAATATTAATATCAAAGTTAATTATTGAAAGTATTAAAATTAATCTGATATATGTTTCTGCAACATAGTTCATACGCTACAGTATCTGTACCTTTACTCAAGTATGGCTTTCAGGTACTCTTTACACCTCTGATAAAAAAATAGTCATATGTATAAGTCATTTATTTTGCGCACAAAAACTATTGTCGTTGCTTTATAAAATGATTGTAGAACCACTGTAGTGAGATGGGCTTTGTAACGACGTCTTTAGTGGCTCAAATGGGTTTTGAGAGAGAAAATGACATTGATGTCAATGAAGGCCTGTCTGAGCCATCGTATTTCAACAAAACTATCTTCATCTGTGTCTGAAGATGAACGGAGGTCTTACGGGTGTCAAACGACACGAGGGTGAGTAATTAATGATTTTTGGGTGAACTAACCCTTTAACATTGTAGAACCGAGTCATTTTTCTGTGTGTGTGTTCAGGTGGCAAACTTAGGAAAAGTAGCTAAGTCTTGTACCACTCAGATCAATGGAAGTATTTTTAAAAAATAAATCAGAATTATTTTGCCAACATTTGTCCACAACACGATCTGAGGGTTAATGGCTAGTGGCTACTTTAGCTATTATTACATTAGCTAACTACCAACTAACCAGAGACATTACCAAATCGATAAGCACTTACTGGGCAGAATGGACTCAAATGACGGACGAAAGGAGGTTGTCGTCTGGCTGTCTGTGATTTGAATGTTGCATGTCTTGCAACGCGCTGTTTGCCTTTTGCCATCTTGGGAATAATTGTTGAAGCCAACAGCGAAGACCCTCGGTACCCCTCCGGCTGACACTTTGATGTGATATCTGATCTAAGTGGGCGTGGTGTGTGTAAGGTACGGGGGGCATGACTGATAGTGTCGTGATCCAGTCATGACAATGTTATTTTCAGCCTGCGCTCCAGCTGGGTCAACTTTATTTTTTAAATAATTTATATATTTAAATTAAAACTGAAAACATGATGTGAACACGCAAGTCATTCAAGTCATTGTGTCTCAAGTCAAGTCCCGAGTCTTTAACTTCCAAGTCCGAGTCAAGTCTCAAGTATTTTATTTTTTGTCACAAGTCATAAAAATAGCGACTCGAGTCGACTCAAGTCCAAGTCACCATGTCTGCAAATAAGATCTGTGGATAAAAATGCAGCCAGACTGCGACCTTGAGTCTGTTTTCATCAAAATATTAACTAATCTGTGTGGTATTGACAATATAAGCTCTGTTGAGTTTATCTAAATAATTTCAATGTGGCTTGTGTATTTTTTTCCAGATGGAAATTACAATCTAGAAATAATATAGTGCTCACAAAGTTGGCCATTTTGTGACTCAAACATTTTTCAACCAATAGTTGACAAAAGTTCAAATGCATCTACAGGCACATTTTAATACATCAGTTGAGCATGAAAGTAATATTTGGAATCAAAATCATCTTGAGTTCCGCTCCTTCTTCACCACAACAGACCGGTACATCAACCGCATCGCTGCAGAAGCTGCACTGATCTGTCTGTGAACAAGACCCCGAGATACTAGAACTCCTCCACTTGAGGCAGGAGCTCTCTACCAACCTGATGGGGACAAGCCACCCTTTTCCAACTGAGAACAATGACCTCGAACATGGAGGTGCTGATTCTCATCCAAGCCTGCACGCTAAAGGTTCTGGCTTGATGGAGCCAACAGGACAACATCATCTGCAAAAAGTCATGTGGTCCCCAAACTTGACCAGGCAAAGATTATGAACAGAACCGGTGACAAAAGGCAGCCCTGCTGCAGTCCAACATGCCCTGGGAACAAGTCTGACTTACTGCCGGCAATGCAAACCAAGCTCCTGCTCTGGTCGTACATGGATCGGACAGCACTTAGCAGAGGGCCCCATACTCCCAGAGCATCCTACACAGGACACCGCGAGGGACACCTCCAGATTCCCAAGGGCAAGAGCTGGTCCAGTGTTCTATGAGCAGGGCAAAAACCGCGTTGTTCCCCCTGGATCCGAGGTTCGACTATCGGCCAAATTCTCCTCTCCATTACCCTGACATAGACTCTCATCTTTGGTCATGAGCTTTGGGTCATGACTGAGAAAAAGGGTGATGAGCTCAGTCACTCAGGAGGAGCTCAGTGTAGAGCCGCTGCTCCTCCAAATTGAGAGGAGCCAGCTGAGGTGGCTTGAGCATTTGTTCTGGATGTCTCCTGGACGCCTTCCTGGGGAGGTGTTCCGGGCACGTCCCAATGGGGGAGGAGGCTCTGTGGAAGACCTAGGACACGCTGAAGGGACTATGTCTCTCGGCTGGCCTGGGAACACCTCTGTACTCTCCCGGAAGAGCTGGGGGAAGTGTCTGGGGAGTGGAAAGTAGGAGGGTTAATATTTGATATATTAATGCATTCAATCATAGTGTAATATTTTATAGTAGAAAAATAGTGTGAAATGCATTCTATCAGCAAATGAATTCATGTGTTACATAATCGTCCAAACAGCAGGAGTCGCTGCCTGGAATGTGACTGTTGCAGGAGTCGCTCCAAGCCACGCCCCCTTCCCCACGTGAAAGTGAGAGAAGCTTTTGGAATGTTTACTCCCGTACCATCGTAACTTCAGTTAATTCAGCTAATTAAGGAAAGATTGTCTTTTAAAAGCAACTTTATACCTGTTACTTTCACCTCTCCCAGTTATAACGTTTGTTTTATCAGTTTCAAGTGTGAACAATTAAGCTTTTATGGTTTGTTTGTGAGAAAATCACTCATTACATCCAAAGTTACTGAACAGTAGGATATGCTAACTTCTGCTAACACTGAATTTCAGCTCATTCGCACCATTTTCTTATGGATCCTCTTGTTGTAAATCTGAGCAAGTAACATAATATATTTTGTTTTTAATTAAAATGTTCAGCTATGTTTTAAGACAACCTACGAGAAGCATGCCCTAGCCCCCACTGAGCATCTCTAGTGTCTAAACCTCTGCAACTACTGTGTATTACAAATGTTTCATATTGTTTACATCGTTTCATAATAACGTCTGTACATGTGTCACCAGCTTAAGCTTTGTATATTTTATATCTGCATACATTTTATAACATCTGTCATTACCACAAAATGCTTTAGAGTAATTCAACACACAGCATGGTTTGAAATATAATTCTAGTAATCATATGATGAAAACAAATCAGAGTTTTGTAAAACTTTTAGATTTGTCTAAAGCAATGACATATGCATCATGGGAGGATTAGTCTTCATAAAACCCACAGGTCAGCCCCTCCTGCTGAGTAGGACACAGAGGGTAAGAAACAGAGTGAGTTTATGATCATACAGGGGGTATATTCCTATGAGAACATCTGGAGACAAGCTACATTATAGTATAGTACAGTACACAACAACATGATTATTTATTCATTCATTCATTCATTCATTCATTCATTCATGATTATTTATATAAACAGGAAATCCACCCATGTTTGTCCCTTATCCTAGGGACTTGTCATTTGTAAATAAAACCAGCCTTTTTCAGACAATGTGAAAAGTAAAAAAAAAATATTACCCCACGGCTGTTTCTCTAACTGTTTTCCTGTTCTTATGTGTCACTGAACATAACATAACATAGCACTAAATAGTGTTAGATAATTTTATCTAAACGTACAGCTGCTTTTTAGCTCGTAGCTACAGAGACATGCTAATGTGAGTTTTCAGCTAAATTGCTAACGAATCTGCAACAACAAACTGTTTCTACACACTGCAGAGGAAATATCAGTTTATAAGGACCTCTGAACTTGAGTCTAATAACCACAGGATTATTTTAGTGATAATATAAAGCTTATATGTTGCACAGCAATATTTAGGAAATAGCTACTATTTGTAACATTGGAGCTTCACATACACACTGTATTATCAAAGTAACTGTAATTTAAACCAGTCGGAACAGTGCGTCTAGAACATAAATAATGAGAGTGTAAATACCTGAACAGAAGAATTAAAATAACATTACGTCTCAGTGACAGCAACGTTCTCCATTTTTAAAAAGTTGATCAGCAGCATCAGCGTAGTGATGAGTCGTTCATGAACGATTCGTTCTTTTTGAACGAGTCTTTAAAATGACTCGGGAGCAACTAGTCATCTCAGAGAGCGAGTCGTTCATTTTTGTGTAGACCCGCGCATGCGCATCGCGCCACATCTCATACAGGAAACAGAAAGGACTCATTCATCTCCCAAGTCGTTCTTTCGTTCATTCACCAAGTCCCAGCCCCATAGAGAAAGAGTATGCAGTTACCGGAAACAGAAAGGACTCGTTCATCTCCCGAGTCTCTGAGTCGTTCATTCAAGTCCCCGTAGGCTGAACGCAGAAACAGAAGGATTCGTTCATTTCATGAGTCAGTCTTTGGGTCTGAGTCTCGTTCTTTTGTCACGTGACCGCTTCTGTTCAGTCTCTCGCGACATCATTACACTCATATTATTGACTGTATTGTATTATGTTTAGGAATTATTATAAAGTTATCAAAATATATCTGCAATAAACATTATCTGAAAATTTAAAAAGTTCCATTTGTTTCTGTCAGTCTATTGTTAGTGTTAAATGTTAGTGCCACTTTGTTTTTTTTATTATTATTTAAACTATTATTATTATTAGTTATTATTATTATAACTATTAAATGAACAAGTCCTTCTGTTTCTGCGTTCAGCCTACGGGGACTTGAATGAACGACTCAGAGACTCGGGAGATGAACGATTCCTTTCTGTTTCCGGTAACTGCATACTCTTTCTCTATGGGGCTGGGACTTGGTGAACGAACGAACGAACGACTCGGGAGATGAATGAGTCCTTTCTGTTTCCGGACGGACGGATGTATTAGCTACAGCTACATGAGGCTGTCACGGCCCAGACCAGACATGTTAACGGAATTAATGCTAAGCTAAATATGAAGTGACAAAGGAAAAAACTATTTGGATTAAGAGCTGAGTTGAACTCTCTGCCTGAAGTAAGCTGCAATGAATTTATAATTTATTTTTCAAAGTTTGGCCATGAATGCATTAGTTTATAGTTATTATAGTTTTTATTCCAAAAGTACTAAATGTATTAAAAATTGTAACATGTAACATTTTAATTAGATTCTGCTGAAATGAACGAAATGAACGAAATGACTTGAAAAAAGATTCGTTCATTTTGCTGAACGAGACTTAAAGAACTGAGTCAGTAAAATGATCCGAACTTTCCATCACTACATCAGCGAGTGAGGGACGTAGGATCAGCTCCTTGATTGACAGATGACGTTGCACACACCTCATCTGTGATTGGTCCTTGCGGTCGGCGCCTGTGTAAACTTCCAATCCTTGTAGGGGAGGGACTTATGGAAAAGAATAATTATATCAGTGTACCTACTTTAGAGCATAGAATCAGGCCTGACGGTCAGTCTTAATCATTTTAAACATTTGTGCTGATTTGGAAAAGTAACAAACTACAGCTTTAAACCACGGAAAAATGACCTTGCAACGCCACTCTCATCATTATTGATCCAAAACCAATTATGTCTAATGTTTCATATCTAAGTTGCATCACCTCCTTCTTACTGTAGGCTAACTTTATTTCTTTGTATTAATCTTCTCTCATCTTGGATGTATGCTCCAGGCTCTTGTCCAAACTGGATTATTGCAATGCCCTACTGGCTGGACTCCCTGCCTGCACAACCAAACCTCTGCAGCTGATCCAGAATGCAGCGGCAAGAGTGGTCTTTAATGAACCAAAGAGAGCACACGTAACTCCTCTATTCATTAGGCTACACTGGCTCCCGGTTGACGCCCGCATCATTCTCACGTACCTTTTCTGGATCTGTTCCACATTGGTGGAATGATCTACTGCTGCTACAAGATCAGCAGATTCTGTAGCCATCTTTAAAAAACGCCTGAAAACACATCTCTTCCGTCAACACCTGACTGACAAACACTGAGTTCTACTTCCTTTCTATCGATTCCTTTTCTTCAAAAAAATAAATAAAATAAAATAAAAAATGTCTCTACTATCCTTAGCTTTGTATACTTTTAACTGACTAGTTTTTGGTGCACTTGTGTTTTTTGTACCTTGTGTTGTTAAAATTGGTTCCATTGTTTTTCTCACTTATAAGTCACTTTGGATAAAAGCGTCTGCTAAATGACTAAATGTAAATGTAAATGTTTGCTTTAATAAAACACTAACAACACAAACTCACCTGAAACTCTTCTCCTTATGGCTGCCTTCATGCCTGCCTCTCTATTACTCCTTTTTACTCCTCATTACATACATACAAATATGTTTATTACTGTCATTTTTATAAATAGTTGATTACGATTCTAGAGAGTTTTACTAGTTAAAGGCTTATTACAAAGCGTTTGATAATAACTACAAAAATACAACTGCATTTTCCTGTCATCTTTTTGTCTTAAACATGTAAACATACCCAACATTTAAACACAGTTACAGAGCAGGGCGTGGGCAAATGAAAATGAGTGTTACTTACAAAATAAACTGTGTATTGGAAGCAGCGTTGTGAGTGAAAGGTTTTCTAATAGTTGACATAGACCTACCCTCTTTTACGGAGAGTAGCCTGACATGACAGCTCAGCTAACGAGAACACCGGACCATACCACTGTGTGACAGAGGGGAGGGGGGTTCTATCCAAACAAAAAAAATAGATAGTTTGCAATAAAAATATTCAGTGGGGTGTGTATTTTCTGTTGTACATAGCAGCATTTTCAACTATGCATTGTCACAAATAGGGTCACAACTATTACATGAGGGGTCATCACTTGAGAAGAAGGGGTCTTGACTCCCCTTCTCCCCAGGAAATCTGCCCATGTTCGTCCCTCATCCAAGGGACTAGAAAACCAGCCTGTGAGAGGAGTTCAGTGTTGCCAGATTGGGCGGGTTCCCGCCCAATTGGGCTCCTTTTGGTCACGTCCGATCGGAAAAAAATGCATTGGGCTGGTCTTTAAAATTTGGGCTGGTTTTTGATGCAACAGGCGGGTTTTTATTTTTGACTATAAACAGTATTCTTCATTTTTTTTTAATGAAAACTAACTATAAAATAAATTATATAATGTAGGATGATGTTTAAATTAGGTATGGTTCAGGTTAGCCAATAAGGTTCAGGGGAATCCTGTCTAATCAGACTTCAAGCTTGATTGGCGGGTTGTTGTAGGCTAATTCGTTATATCGTCAAAACTGCATTATCATCATCAGTGATCATCATTCATCATCATCATCATCATGCCAAAGTGGGGTAAATATAAAAAGTCCTACAGAAAGGAATGGGAGAGCGACCAGTCTTTAAAAACATGGATTATACCTGTGGTAGGCGATGATACAAAGGCATTTTGTAAATACTGTCAATCAGAAATCAGAGCACAGTTAAATGATATGAAAGAGCATGCTATTACAAAAAAACACAAATCGCGCTGTGCACCAAGTATAAAAACTTTTACTGTGTCAGTGGGAGCAGCAGGGTATAGCAGGGCAGTGTCCGATTAAAGATGACCAAAAGCGCCGTGAAACTAGAATCGCTGCTTACATTGCTTGTCACAGTTCAATAAATGCGGTGGATGATTTGTGCTCTCCAATGTGCGATTTGTTAGTCTGGTTGTTTAATAAGAAAAAAAAAATGGTGTGTTTTATTCTATAACAGTTTTAATAACAGTATGTATTTTGGGCTGGTATTTTTTTAAATGGGCGGGTTTTAAGCTGTAGTTGGGCTGGAAATCTTTAGTCCAATCTGGCAACACTGGAGGAGTTTATATACTTCTGAGGAAAGGGTTTAACCAGGTGTTTATTACCCAATAAGAGGTCAGAGGGGGTGCACGTGGCAGAGTGGTTAGCACTCCTGCCTCACAGCAAGAAGGTCGTGAGTTCAAAACCCGGCCGACTCAAACATTCTTGGCCAACTCCGGTCTTTCTGCATGTCCTCCACGTGTTACCGTGGGTTCTCTCCGGGTACTCCGGCTTCCTCCCACCGTCCAAACACATGCATGTATAGGTTAATTGGCAACTCTAAAGTGTCCCTAGTGAATGAATGTGAGAGTGAATGGTTGTTTGTCACTGTCTGTCTCTAAGGCGACGCAACCATTATAATCTGCATGTTGTATCACTGTCAATAACTGCCCCTTCTACTTTCCCAATAGGCTTGTGGAACTGCCAGTCTGCTGTGAACAAAGCTGATTTCATTACAGCTTTTGTTCAACATTCTGGTCTTTCAGTTGTAGCACTTACAGAAACATGGATTAAACCAGAGGACTCTGCCACTCCCGCCGCCCTCTCCCATAATCACACTTTCTCCCACAGTCCTCGCCTCACTGGAAGGGGCGGAGGGACCGGACTACTTATTCCTACCGACTGGAAGTTCAAACAGCTATCACCCTTGTGTGACAACAGCTCCTTCGAGTTCCATGCTGTTACCATCACCCACCCTGTTAAAAGTCATTTTGTAGTTATCTATCGGCCCCCAGGTCCGCTTGGACATTTCTTGGAGGAGTTGGATGCGCTTCTTTCATCCCTCTCTGAGGATGGTACCCCTCTGGTGGTATTAGGAGACTTCAACATCCACCTTGAAAAGCCACAGGCTGCTAACTTCATTAACCTAACTGCATCATTTGACCTCAAGCAGGTTTCCACATCGGCAACCCACAAGTCTGGTAACCAACTAGATCTTATCTACATAAGATATTGCTCCACTCGGCACACTCAGGTCACGCCACTGCACACTTCCGATCATTTCTTCATTACTCTCGACCTTGACCTAACTTCTCCAGACACTGCAATTGTTTTACCGCTGGTCACTTTCCGACGCAACCTGCGTACACCCGTTTTTCCTCTGCTGTCTCTTCTACACTCCCCTCTTCTGAGGGGCTCTCTCTTTTAAACACAAACAATGCCACCGACACTCTGTGCTCCACGCTTTCATCCTGCTTGGACAACTTATGCCCTCTTACGTCTAGACCAGCCCGTACATCCTCGTCTGCCCCCTGGTTATCCGATGTTCTACGCGAGCACCGCGCCAGCCTCCGGTCAGCTGAGAGAAAATGGCGCAAGTCAAAAGATCCTACTAACCTCTGTATCTACCAGTCTCTCTTTTCTACTTTCTCCGCTGATGTCACCTCTGCAAAAACTGTCTACTACCATTCTAGGTTAATCAACTCACCTGACTCGCGCACTCTCTTTAAAACCTTTTCTGCCCTCCTTTGTCCGCCTGCTCCCCCACCTTCATCGGATTTAACAGCTGATGATTTCGCGTCTTTCTTTATAAAGAAAACGACCGCCATCAGCAGTCAGTTCTCTGCGCCACCACCTGTCGAGCTCATTCAGACCCCTGATATGTGTTTGCTCACTTCCTTCTCTCCTCTAACTGAAGCAGATGTTTCCAAGGTCATTAGTTCTAACCACCCGACTACCTGCCCGCTGGATCCCATCCCCACACATCTCCTTCAGGCCATCTCTCCATCTGTCGTGCCTGCTCTCACCCACATCATCAACTCATCTCTTTCCACTGGATCCTTCCCCACAGCTTTCAAAGAGGCCCGCATCACACCACTACTGAAGAAACCCACTCTTAACCCTACACTGCTAGAAAACTACAGACCGGTTTCCCTCCTTCCCTTCATTGCCAAATCTCTGGAGCGAGTTGTGTTTACTCAGCTCTCATCCTTTCTCACACGGAACAACCTCCTGGACCAGAACCAGTCTGGGTTCAAGAGCGGTCATTCCACCGAAACTGCCCTGCTCTCAGTCATCGAAGCTCTGAGACTGGCAAAGGCAACATCCAAGTCATCTGTACTCATCTTACTGGATCTGTCTGCTGCTTTTGACACTGTTAATCATCACGGCGGTGATGTCACTGGCGGTGACGAGGCAGCTTACAGGAGGGAGGTGGCCAGTCTGGTGTCATGGTGTGAAGACAACAACCTCACCCTCAACACGGACAAGACAAAGGAGATGATAGTGGACATGAGGAGGGAGAGGAGAACGCCTCAGCCACTGTTCATCCGGGAACTTGAAGTGGAGAGGGTGAGCAACTTCAAATACTTGGGTGTCCACATCAATGAGGACCTCACTTGGACACCTCACATCACGCAGTTGGTCAAGAAGGCTCAACAGCGGCTGTATTTTCTGAGGAGGCTGAGGAAGTTTGGCATGTCGCCCAAGATCCTCAGCAACTTCTACAGCTGCACCATTGAGAGTGTCCTGACCAGCTGCATCACTGTGTGGCGGCAGCACTTCTGTCATGGACCGCAAACGCCTGCAGAGAGTGGTGAAGACTGCAGAAGATCACCAGGACTCCACTGCCCTCTCTGCAGAGCATCTACCATCGCAGAGTCCACAGAAGAGCTGCTTCCATCCTCAAAGACCCCTCCCACCCCCAACATGGTCTGTTCACACTTCTACCCTCAGGACGGAGGTACAGAAGTGTGAAATGCAGGACTTCCAGAATGAAGAACTCATTCTTTCCCTCTGCCATAAGACTCCTAAACAGCAGATAGGAATCTACAATCACAATCACAACATTACATGAACAATTGTTTACCTACTGCACTACCTCACTTTACTTTACACCGTCACTTTACTTTACACGTCACTTTACACCATCACAACTGCACCTCCTCACTTTACTACTTTACTCCTTTTGCCCTCTTGTATTTTTTTTTTTTTTTTGTACATTTGTATTTTTTGTATACTTGCATTATTATTACTTGTATATTTGTCTTATTTTTTATTTTTACTTACTTGTGTGACATTTTACTGTGGACGGCAAAGTAAGAATTTCATTGTACAGGGAAACATGCTTTCTGTCTCTACACATGACAATAAACACTTTGAATCTTGAATCACATCCTCCTGTCTTCTCTCAGGGCGATGGGTGTCTCTGGAATGGCGTTGCAATGGTTCAAGTCTTACCTCTCGGATAGGTCATTCAGAGTATCCTGGAGAAACGAGGTCTCTGAGTCCCAACATCTCAATACAGGGGTGCCACAGGGCTCAGTGCTTTGACCGCTACTCTTTTCCATATACATGACATCCCTTGGCTCTGTCATCCAGAAGCATGGGTTTTCCTATCACTGCTATGCAGATGACACTCAACTCCACCTGTCATTTCAACCTGACGATCCGACAGTCTCTGCTCGCGTCTTGGCATGTCTGAGTGACATCTCACTTTGGATGTAGGACCATCACCTGCAGCTGAACCTTGCAAAAACAGAACTGCTTGTGATTCCAGCCAATCCAAAGACCCACCACAACCTCTCCATTCAACTAGGCCCATCAACCATTACACCGTCCAGCACTGCCAGAAATCTGGGAGTGGTAATTGATGATCAGTTAAACTTCACAAGTCATGTCGCCAGCACCACCCGGTCCTGTAGATTCATCCTCTACAACATTAGGAAAATTAGACCTTTCCTATCAGAGCACTCTACGCAAATTCTAGTCCAGGCTCTTGTCTTGTCCAAACTGGATTATTGCAATGCTCTACTGGCTGGACTCCCTGCCTGCACAACCAAACCTCTGCAGCTGATCCAGAATGCAGCAGCAAGAGTGGTCTTTAATGAACCAAAGAGAGCGCACGTAACTCCTCTATTCATTAGGTTACACTGGCTCCCGGTTGATGCCCGCATCAAGTTCAAAGCTATGCTCTTGGCCTACAAGACCACCTCTGGTTCTGCACCCTCATATCTTCACTCACTAATGCAGACCTACGTTCCTACCAGATCCCTGCGCTCTGCAAATGAACAACGTCTGGTGGTACCGTCCCAAAAAGGTAAAAAATCACCTGTACCTGTACCTTGTGTTGTTAAAATTGCTTCCATTGTTATCCTCACTTGTAAGTCGCTTTGGATAAAAGCGTCTGCTAAATGACTAAAAATGTAAATGTTATATATTGTTGGAGATGTGTCTGCATGAATGTAATATAATTTTTTTTATTTAATTAAAATTTGAATTCATTTATTAGGCCCGAGCCGGTAATGACCGGGAGGGCCTATTGTTTTTGCTCGGATTTTTAGGCCCGAGCCGGTGATGACCGGGAGGGCCTATTGTTTTTGCTCGGATTTTTTTTTATTTTTTTTTATTATTTTTTATTTTTCTTTTCCACCTATGATCCTAAATTTGACCCAGTGAACATGAACGAAAAGTCATTTTTATTGGTCCCAGCCTTCAAGCCCGGCGAAAAATTGATGTATTTGAAGTCGCCGAAAAAAAAATACGAAAAATGACTCAGTGGCGACCCCTACAAAATCAAAATACATTGGGCCTATGGAAAGTGAAAGTAACTTTTTTCCAACGTAGAAAAATGAAACTTGGTACATCCATAGGACATCTCAGGGCAAACAGAAAAGTCAATGACAGTCACACCCTAAACTAAACAGGAAGTCTGCCATGTGGGGTGAAACGCATGGCCACTAAAATTGCACCCCTTGCGCAAAAAGATGCAAATCATTGTGTTTTAATCTAAATGGCCCCAAATTTGGTGAGTATCATCTAGACACGTGTGCCAACCAAAGTTGTGATTTTGTTTATGATATCTTATCGGGTATGGGTGTGGCAAGCCTGTAACAAGGTGGCCATTTTTGTGAAAATAAAATGTCTCTTAACTCTCAAACGCCTTCTCGGATCGAGTTGGACCCAAAAAGACGTTTGTGCACATTCATGACCTGAACACAAAAATATGTAAATAAAAGGGTTATCTTTAGAAATGGCTCTCCAGCGCCCCCTACAAACTTATAATGGGACCCAAGAATTTAGTTTGTCATAGAGACATAAAATTTGGTACACACATCTCTTATGTCATGACGAGCATAAAAGCCAATGACAACCACCCCCTATCTATAAATGTGTTGCCATAGCAACGTCCCAAATATGTGGAAAAAGTCAATGGGAAGTGAAAATTTTAGTTTGTCTTAGGCAAATGAAACTTGGTACACACATCCAGTATGGGCTTATGAACAAAAAGCCAAAGGGGACCACACCTTATCACACACGGAAGGCGGCCATTTTAAATTAAAGATGTGAACCGACTTAGAATACAACCTCCTTTTAAAAACAACAGAAAATAGCTGCTTCATTCCACAGACACCAAACTTGGGCAAAATGAGCTAAACACATGTGTGTAAAATAGACAGGCGTTTTTCTTGTCGTTTTTGCTCGAGTTATATTTTTTTTATTATAATTTGGTATATATTTTTTTTATTATAATTTTTCTGAAAAATGATTTTCAATTTGACCCAGTAAACGTGCAACTAAAAGTCATTTTTATTGGTCCCAGACTTCAAGCCCGGCAAAAATTTATGTATTTGAAGTCACCGAAAAAAAAATATGAAAAATGACTCAGTGGCGACCCCTAGAAAAGTCAAAATAATTGGTTCTATGGAAAATGAAAGTAAATTTTTCCAATGTAGAAATACAAAACTTGGTACATCCATAGGACACATTAGGGCAAACAGAAAACTTTATTACAGCCATACCGTAAACTCAACAGAAAATCTACTATGTTGGGTGGAATCAGGGCTGGACTGGTAATCTGGCATACCGGGCAAATGCCCGGTGGGCCGACGCACTTGGGGGCCGACGGACTTTTTTTTTTAATTGGCCAATGACCGGCCCATAAAGCAGGGACAGCGGCCCATTGGTTCATTTTTCATACTGACACTGGGCTGGCCCAATCATCTCTTAACAGGCTCCACCCCTCCTCCTCTGTTTCTTGTGTCAGATGCAGTTAGTGGCTCAGAGCCAGAAATCTGTGGATTTAGGATGGAGAAACAAAAGTGTAAGGGGGGTGCGGAGAAGTTGCGGGCCAAAAAAATAAAAATGCTAGAGGTTGATGCCTCAACATGTGCAAAAATAACAGACAAGTTTAGTGCTGTAGCTTCAGTATCCAAGCCTACAGTACCTGACGACATTTTGCAGAAACATGGAGTGTAATTGAAATGGTAAGCATGTTAGCTACATGATTAACAGGGAGGGAGTGTTAATCAGGGCGGGTGCAGGAGGAAAGTGTGTGTGTGTGGGCCTGGTTGGGCCACGACGAAGATGATGATTTACCTAAATTAATGAATATTATAATAAGACAACTTAATTGTTGTTGCCATTATATAGTCTGTCAGATTGTCACCCACTGCACTAGCCACTCAGTCAGCTAAAGTCAAATAACACAGCATAAGCTATTTTGCATTGTTTTTGTAGATAGGTTAGCAGAGTTAACTTATTCAATTGCAACTTTGGCTGACTATTCTAATGTTAACCCTTTAATACCCATAATGGCCGTCTGACGCCCTTCTCTAGAAAAACTTAAATGATGCCATTTGATTATTTTAATTATTACTCAGAATGGCTGAGTCAAAGCGCCCACGACGAGTAACGCACGCTATTTGGGGATTAAAACCCGCCTTGCATTTTGAAAGCTGTATATTTTTGTTTAGCTGTATATTCAATGAAGTAGATATTTGCTCATGTTTCTAATGAATTTCCAACATCATTAATATGCAATATTTACAGTGAGTGAATAATATGAATATCATATATTTTTAGGACGTTTTGTGTGAGTAATTTGGTAGTATAGGTTGGTTTTCTTTTCTTTTTTTTTTAAGGGGAGTATCTCAACAATGAGAGGTAAATCTTGTTTGGTGTCATATTAAAGAGGGGTTTGTGCTCTTTAAAACAAAGTAGCCTATACTTGCAATTGTAAACTAGTTTTTCTGCTGTCTGGTTCATTGAAAAAAAACATTTCTTTTAGAATTAGCAGTATTCTACATCCACATTATATTGGGTTCTAAAGGGTTAACTAGCTTTTATAACATGGAGCACTTTGTCCATCTAGAAATCCTGCTCTTCAAGAATACAGGACTATATAACCAAAATGGATCCTTACTAAGTGTACTTTTAATAACTCTTCCAAATAATTGTAATCCTCTCTCTCTCTGTCCTTATGTATAGTCAAGCCAGGTTGAGTTAGCAGTGGAGGAGAGAGACAGGGAGGAACCTTTGATCACCAGGGAGTCTGTCAAGAGAGAGTGAGTACACTGGTCCATGGCACTTAGTTCTCAGCTTTGTAGGGGTTTTTGGAATGGAACAGTAGATATGCATATCTACAGGGACCACAAGGATGGTGTACTAGTTGGTTGTGTCTGACCGATTGTGGTGGGCCAGTCTGAGCAAAAATGCCAGGGCCTTTTTTTTGTCCCAGTCCAGCCCTGGGTGGAATACATGACCACCTAAATCGTACACTTTGTGCTAAAGGGTTTTCATCTAAACAGCTCCAAATTTGCTTTAAAGCACGACATGCAATCCTCCGAATATATGTGTCCCCGCGGTCTCAAGGGAGGCGAGGGCCTTTATCGCCGCTTGCGGCTTTAATTTTTATTGTTATTGTCTTATTGCACTGTTGGTAGAACATTATTTTGTTTGTCTGTGGGAAGTGGGGGCAGCAGTCTAAGCAGACTTCCCTCACCCTAGACACTTCCTCTAGCTCTTCAAGGGGGATACCAAGGCAACAATAGATTGTTATTTTATTGTCAATTATTGAAGTCCTCCATCCACCACAGAGGAAACGAATAAACTGTGCCAATGTGCAGTCTTGTAAATATCTATTCTATGTAACTTAAACACTGCGTACACGAGCAACACAAATACACCAAAAAAACATTTAACACCTTTCAAAGGTTTTTGGGGATTTTGAGATATGTTCTGTTCTTGTTTGAATTTGCTGATGCACTTGTGTCCAATTGTAAATTCAATTGATTTAGTATTTTAAATATTTTATATATAATATATATTTTTTAGCCCCACCCCGCCTCAACTCCACCCACTACTGCCGGTAGTCGGTCATTTACCACCGCGGTGGTAAAAAAATGCCACTATCAAAACCCTACACATGTCAGCTGTCAATTGCCAAAATGACCTTTTTATTGCAGAATTTGTGAATTTCAGAGGCTAAAACAAGTTTTTTCTGTACCTCTAAAGTGTCTCAGTCATATAAGTGAATTGGAATTAGCGCTGTTTTTGTTGTTGTGGTGGATGTCTATGTTTTTTGTGACTCTCTTGGGGAAGGGTGGACACACTGTAATCTGTCAATTCAACACACAAACGAGTGGGTTAGCTCCTGTAACAGGGTCGATCGGTGAGACACACGTCAATGGAGCAGTGAGGTAAGCCGTGCATGAGTCAGACTCTGTCCTTTAAGTGATCGGAGAGGATTTTTCACCAAAGGGTACACAGTGAGGTCGCACTGGTAAATGTTCTTGTTCTCTGCGGTGACCTTTTGCTGAGAGCTCACTGCATGTCTCTGTAAATGGAAAGCAAAGCTGTATTCTGTGTTTACACAATATTTCAGTGTGGAAATAATAAGGGCATGGCACCGAAGACATCTTTTAGAAAGTTTACTTCATTATTGTAAGAAACTGACTGGAGCTGAGTAATATGCTGTTTTGGAGCTGGTCATGTGATCTGGTGTGTGTTGCCTAGAGACTTACCAAGATAGTGTACTATTTTATTCTGTATTGATTTTGGCCGTAAAGAGGGGGAAGACTGTATTTACACAGCCAGAAGTAAGCTGGGACTAATTGTTCATCAGAGCCCATGAGTGACTTCAAAAGAGTGGAGAAAGAGATTTTTATTTCAATTATAATTGAAATTAAAAGTGTAATTAAATTATTATTAAATAATAATCCTGCCTTAGGGTTGTTGCGCTTGGCTGAAAACCTACCTAATTCAATTATAACCATGTGAGGCAAGTGAATATGTTCAATGTAAAATCTGCACAGATTCTGCCAAATCTGTATTCTGCTCACACACTCTTGTATCTGTTTACGTTTAATAACAGTAATATAGTGAATTATGAAGAAACACATTACATTCACTGCATATTTACAAAAAAATGTCTATTGTTTTCTGCTAAGTGTCAGAATTATGTTTACGGTCTGGTGTCGCTTGATTTGTTGATCTTTGAGCCTTCAGCTGATGATGAAACAGGGTTTATCTCAGGCACAAACTGACTTTTGTTTGCAGCCCAAACCAGGTTTAGCTGTATCCTTGGTGTGTTTAAAATCATCCATCGCTCAAAAGTTATTGCTGGCTGTAGAAGTTTATCTACACAAAAGACAGTTGTATGTATGGCCACGTTTCACTGAGTGCTTTTACATCCACTGGAGTATCCTGGTTATGATCTTTTTTTAAGGATCCGTTTTTGTCTGTGTGCATGCAAATCATATTCTGATTAGAAAATGTGATATTGTGGCATGTATAAGCCATTTCTTGTAGGTATAAGTAAACTGAGCATGTGCGAACTGAGTCAAGGGATGCACAGTAAAGCAAACACAAGCACAAGCAGCAATTTTCACACAGCAACAAAACGATAATGGTGCTTTCAAACTTTCACACTGTTATGTCACAAAAACAGTCCAGTTTCATTTTTAATGCTGCTGGTTTGTGTGCCGTTGTCTCTGCTGCTCTTACAGCTGCTTCTTCAAAGCGTAAGGGTGTTTAGGGCGCAGTGGTTCATGTGTTAGAGCAGGATGTCCACTAACCTTAAGGCTTGATCTCTCCAGTTCATACTGTCGTTGTGTCCTTGGTCAAGACCCTTAACACACCTTGCCTCCAGTGTCTGTGGCTCTGGTGTTTGAATGTGTGAGTGTGATTGGTGGTGACATTCTTTTGAAGGGGAAAGCTGGGGTTCAAATCCAGACCATGTATACCCAAGTCATGTATTTAGGGATATTTATAACTGTGTTTCTCTGTGTGCTTGTAAACGGTATATCCTAAATATTGTGATAACTGGGATTAAGCATGTTTGTGGTTTTGAGTTGTGATCAATGATACAATGAGGATAAATGACGAAGAACGACTTGACCAATAGAAATAAATAAATATATATTAAAAATAAATATATACACTAAATATATACACTGATTATTTCCTAATTTCTCTGTTGTGCACATGTCCTGCATAAATATCTATGCTCCTGTATTCTTGGATTATATTAGAGTACTAAAATGAGCTGCGGTCATCTCAGGCCCAAAATCTGCACAGTTTTAGTAAATATGCTATTAATAAGGCCCCTCACTGATAAACAGTTGCTGATAGCGGCAAATTTGGTCAGTAGATCTGTCCCTTAATGTGGTACGTGCTCTGTCAGATGACGCTGAGGCTTGAGTCACATGACTAGTGTGAACCTGGTAAAGACTACAAAAAAATGACCCCCTAAAGTGGAAACAGAGCTCAGTTAAAGGACCAGCACCCAAAACCGAGCGTTCAGAGAAGAGTGCTTCAGAGAGACCTCAACCATTAGATATTTTGATTGGAACATGCTTCATACACTTCACTGGTAGCACAAGAAGCTGTGTTATTCATTAAAAAAAGTACATTGGGTGTCTTCATTAAACGTGTGAATAATAGTTAATCCTCTAACTTATTCCAATTATGTTAAGCTGTAAAAAAAAACAGCCTTCTTTCAAAAGAGTGGTATAAGGACGAGTGATGATTAGATTTATGTTACAGGCAAAACATGTCAAATAAGAATGTATTTCTTGAGAATATTGAAGCTTTTCGTAAAATAAATGGAAATCCATGATGTGAACCACAGCCGAGGGGTGTCCACAGTCCACTGGCAGCTCTTCGGGTGGAACCAGGCGGGGGTCTGGCAGACCATCACTGCTGCCGCAATGAGCACCCTCTGAGTCGGCTCCTGGCTGGTCGTCATGGTGATGGCACCCTCCTCTCCAGTGTTTGAGTCCACAGCTCTGATCTGATCCAGCCTGGCCCCGGACTCACCTGCTCTGTAGTGTTTCTCTGAACAAGAGCACAGGACTGACATTGCAAACATTTTCCCCTAATATTTTCAATTAAACCCCAGAAACTGTATAGTGACTGATAGTCCGGTTCAGTGCAGGTGCCTGTGGAGTATGTGCAGAGGGCCTGCTTTGTACACAAGCACGGGCTATATGCAAAGTGGAAGCTGCTTTCAGTAGCAGCTTTTTTGAACCTGCACCATTTCAGTCACCAATATTTGTTCTGCAGTACCCCTTAGACTTGATTCTGAATGTGGCAAACTTGGTTAGATCAAAACTGAGCTGCAGTCCGGTGCATGATACTGGCCTATCAGCAGTGTGCTGACAAATGATTGGATCTGAGTTCAGAGTTTATCCAAAATGTAATACGCAGACACTAGACACTCCTCCACCAGGACTTGTTAAAGCACCACTGTGTAACCTTTAACCAGTGGAGGGCACAGATCCCACTATAGACTCTGTGTTGTTCTGACAGCAGCTTCATATTCATGGATGCTGTTATGAAAAAACATAGGGTCATTTTATTAGTGTTGGAACAAATATGACTCTGTGTCCAGTGTATTGGTCTATTTCTGTGCTTTCTATAAGAGCCATAAAGCACGCCACTCACACAATCTCTTGAGATAAGTCCTCCTTTTGGAACAAGAAAGTTACTTCGGAGGTTTCTGTCCAGCTGAGGGTACTGTGACTGTCGGTATGTTTACCTTCAGGTAGAGAAAAACTAATTATTGTCTTAGTCCGATTATAAACAGAGTGTTAAAAATGCTGTGTAGACCTTACTCCGACTGGAGGTGCAGTCATTCGAATTTCTCAAAATTGTTCTAACACACTTGGATAATGGGGTTCATTGGTGGATTATTACTTTATATCATATTGAACTTGCATAATGTGTGAAAGCCACAGAGCTCTGCTGACAGGATCAGACCTCCTGTGCTCTTAAAGAGCAGTAGTACCATGCAGGACACCAAACTTTGCACTGACTGGCGGATTAGATAAAAAGCTTGGTAAAAATAAACACGCACAGACGTTGTACCCAGCCACTGCCTCTCCTCTCGCCTCGTGCGTCCCTTTAAACCCACCTCTTCTCCACGCAGCCCTCATCAGTGTGGAGTGTAAAGCGCGCAAGGCGGGACGAGCTGCTCGCGGGCTGTCGCCTCTGATCGGGTTTCAGCGCGGAGCATCGGGTTCCTGAGCGCGAGAGAGCTGCGGTTTTTTGACGGACGCTGGATGGAAGAGGAGCAGTGGGTGGACCGCGGCGGGGACCGGCCGCAGGTGTAGCGGTGCACGGAGCAGCGAGGATCAGAGCGGCCACAGCGGCAGGAGGTGCAACAGTGGGACCAGAGCGAACGGAGCACGGCCACGGTAAGGGGTTCACGTTACTCTGCAGCAGCTGCCGAAGCGCGCACAGTGGTGTCGCTTACACCCGGACTCAGGTTCGTGTGAAGCAGGACTCCATTGTTCACCTCTTTACGCGCAAAGTTTGTCATGTTCATAAGTCCTCCTGCTGCAAACTAAAGACTTTGGAGGACAATGGGGAGAGGATTTTCAAATGACAGGTCCAGGTCCAAACGTGCCGAGGTATTTGAGGGAACGTACATTTAAAGATGTTTTTAAAGAGAGAAAATGTTCTCAATAAATAAAATGAATTTAGTGGGAAGTAGTTCTGTCAAAATCTCTTTGAATCTCAGTTTTCACTTACAAAAGTCTCATGTCCCTGTTTGTATTTACAGCCAGAAGTGATTTTTTTTGTCTCAGAAGTCTTGTGGTGTGGATACAATAATTTGAATTGTTTGAGGAAAAGCAGGCTGTTTCTCTTGTGTCTCACATACTAAGTTTAAATTCACAAGAGCTTTTCTGTTGACCGCTTGGACCACTGACAGCTCTTTCAGTTATTTACAGCCTTGAGAAGATACAATGTTTTTGGCATTATTCCAAACTTAACACCACGTCTTGATTTTATATTTAAATGCAGCAGGTCTGTGCAAAAATAATATTGGTATTATTTATGTAAAGAGTAATTTTATTTTACAGCATGCACAATGAAAGCTAATTTACAGCTTTTGACTGTAAAATAATTACGGAATGTTACAGTTTGCCACTGTCAGATGTTTTTTACAGCTCCTACTGTAAATGTGAAATAGTATAGATACTACAGTATCACAATGCTTAAAGCTATGTTTGTTGTGTGTGTGTTTTAATGAGCCACAAACATAAAGAAACAGAGACATTACTACATTATTAAACCTACTGCGTTGTCAAGACCATTATTAAGGACCGCAAGCAGATTCGCATTCTTGAATTCTTATGGACCACTTTAATAGATGACTATTTTGTGCTGACCCAAATAAATGTACAGTGATTCATCTTGGGTACCAATATAGCCTTTGGGAAACCACAAACCTAACTTTGTGGTGCATTGGTTTTCACATGGATTACTTATTTAAAACAATAAATTACCAAATTTTTTGTACTTAGTGTCTCTTTAGATATTAACTCGAACGAAAAACGATTAAAAATTGCAGTCTGTTAGTCAAAATTGTCTTGCAAACAACCTTGTGCAGATAGTAATTTATTATTGACAGTAGTTGCAGATGAGTTACTAGTTTGGAAACAAGAATGGTCCTGTGACTGTTGTGTCAATCAAAGCTAAAGAGGAGAATGCCTTTGACTCTTGTGATTTTGGAGATAGTTGTTGTGCAGTGGAATCCAGAACTAATGCAGAGAAGGTTTTTTTTTTCTTTCTTTTTTACAGTGCTGCTAAAAGCTTGTATAGAGACCAGGTGATGTTACAGTACAATATAATCATTGTGTTTAAATCTGTTTATTCTATATTTATATGTTTGTGCTCATTAAAAAAAAAAACACAAAAATTTGTAGTTTTTTGGCCATTTTTCAGAGAATATCAATTATAACACAAAAACATTTTTTCCCACTCATAGTTATTAATAGTTATGCACGTGGCAGTGCGGTGCACGTGGCAGAGTGGTTAGCACTCCTGCCTCACAGCAAGAAGGTCGTGAGTTCAAAACCCGGCCGACTCAAACATTCTCGGCCGACTCTGGTCTTTCTGTGAGGAGTCTGCATGTCCTCCACGTGTTACCGTGGGTTCTCTCCGGGTACTCCAGCTTCCTCCCACCGTCCAAAGACATGTATGTTTAGGTCAATTGGCAAATCTAAAGTGTCCCTAGTGAATAAATGTGAGAGTGAATGTATGTCTGTCACTGTCTGTCTCTAAATGTCAGCCCTGCGACTAACTGGCCACTGTCCAGGGTGTACCCGCCTCAGGCCCAAAGCTGCTGGGATAGGCTCCAGTCACCCGAGACCCCTAACGGGACAAAGCGGTTGAAAATGAATGAATGAATGAATGAATGAATGAATGAATGAATGAATGAATGAATGAATGAATGAATGAATGAATGAATGAATGAATTTTTTGATAACATGCTGCATTCATCTTTTCTTGTGCCTCGTGTAGCTCACACATCCCCAAAACATCAGTGACCCACCTCATTTCAGCTGAAGTTATTTGTGCGTTTTTCTTTGCAACTTGAATTTTCCTGGTAGTTGTGGCTGAAAATATTTTTGGTCTACCTGACCTTTGTTTGGAGGGTCATAATCCCTATATGTATATACTGTATATAAGCATAAATATGTAATTATATATCCTACAGCCTTTAATAAATCTTCAACCACCTTGCTGCTCTAGTGATGCGAGTGTAGCTAATACTTAAAGCCTATGTGGTCACCTCAGCCCTCCCTCTGATGCTGCTCTAGTTTGAGTTATGACCCTCTGATGCTGCTCTAGTTTGAGTTATGACCCTCTAAGGCTGCTGTAGTTTGAGTTATGACCCTCTGAGGCTGCTGTAGTTTGAGTTATAACCCTCTGAGGCTGCTGTAGTTTGAGTTTTGACCCTCTAAGGCTGCTGTAGTTTGAGTTATAACCCTCTGAGGCTGCTGTAGTTATAGTTTTGACCTTCTGATGTCACTGTAGTCTGAGTTTTGACCCTCTGAAGTTGCTGTAGTTTGGGTTCTGACACTCTGAGTTTGCTGTAGTTTGGGTTTTGACCCCCAGAGGCTGCTGTAGTTTGGGTTCTGACGATCTGAGTTTGCTGTAGTTTCGGTTATGGGCCTCTGAGTAGAACTGTTTCAAAAATGAGCAAAAAACATTGAGAAAAACTGTAAAACGTGTCCCATGTTCCACCAGCACTTTCATATTATAAATGATTGTCCAAATGCCCGAGCTGTCTCTAATCTCAGTTTGTTGAATTGAAATTTTCACAAACAGACAAAAACGCAACCTTCAAGAACTCCTTATGAAATATCAAGCTTAACCCTTGATCTGCTGTCAGGCTGGAATAACTCTAATAAAAGAGGAAGTGTGGGAGGGATGCCCGGGTTCACGCTCAATAAAACTCGGATGAATAATCACATATCTATAGTCTGCAAAACTGTGCCTAGAAAATATACTTTAGACTCTTCCTAAAACTAATAAAAAGCTTGTAATATTACTCTTCATGTTTATTGTAACATTTTGTGGTTTTCTTTTTTGTGCTGAGTGAGTATTCCCTTTTGTCCAATCAACAGACTGGAGTGTGTAGTAACTCTACCTCACTGTCGGAACCACAGCCAAGGGGAAATCCCAGTGGTACAGTATGTTTATTTGGAACAGTTTTTTACCCCTTTTGATTATAGACACTGACCTGATCAGTTCTATACTGCAACAACGAGGTATTTAGAGGTATTTAGTGGTATTTAGAGGTATTTATTTTATTGACTAACAGGGTACTAAGGCTCCTAAATCAACATACCATACACCTGAACTGGGTGGCAAGGGTTGGGTCAGTTGGTACAGATAACCCCTGAAGAGGCATGTGCTTACACTGTGCTGAAGATGATGTTGCAAAAGTGCAAGAAAACTTGCGACTTTATAGGAGATATAAATCATAATTGAAGCAGACTTTTAAAAACCATAAATCCTAGTGTGGACTGGAGGTACAAACGTGTACTGCTGCAGAAAACATGTTTCCTGAATAGGAGATAAGATATAAATAAGAATGATAAATAATCCAGTTTAATTACACAATTTTGGAGTTGTACTTTAAAATTGTGTTGGGTTGGGTTTGTACATTGACAATAAATATATTATATTCAATTGTATTCAAATGTAGCTTGTGCTGCCAGTGAAATAGCATTAAACTTCATAAGTTCCAGTGGAACAGATCAAGCAAATAACCCCTGTTATTCTTGTAAAACAACATAACATTAACTTTTAAAGATAACAGCATCAACTTGTCAATCAAGATGGGTCTCCAAAAGTGAAAGAGTGTTCAAATATGAACAATGAGACCAGAATTATTAGTGAGAAAAGCTTTCTTTGTGATGTTTTTGAATGGGAGCCATTAGAAGCCAGGCTTCTTTCCAAAAAATGACAGACATTGACAGTCATTGTGACAGCTCTGTTCCTGCTGCAGGTGTGGGATTTTGTGCCACCATTGTGTGGTCGGAAAGCAGGAACATTACAGTCGAATCTGGAGCTATAGATTAGGTGTTAGCATAGCAAAGCGATTCAACAAGTGAGTTTTTTTAATCTCTTTTGAATAGATTCCATGCTTACAGCTTAGTAAAACAAAAGGTTTCTTGGTAGATCACTGGAGCCTTTTGACAGTGTATATCGCCAGCAGTATGCTGCCTCCGGACATTTCCAAACATGTGTATTTTATAAGAAAATTAACATTGTCAAAAGGCAGCAAAACAATCTGCCAAGGAACTATAGCTGGACATATCAGCTACAGTCAGCAAAAGGAACGGGAACGCTACCTGGGCACAGGACAGGACAATTGGGTCGATGTGTAGTAAAAATATCAGTGCAGCTGCTTTTTTATTTATTGGATTATTTTATTATTATTTTTATTTTATTTTTATTATTATTTATTATTGTTTATTGAGTTGTTTGGCTCTGGTTGTAATGTTTATTTGATGGCACCTGCTGTGTGTGGCCAATGTTTAAAGTGCAACAACGGTTATGTCAGGTTCTAGATGGAACTGCTAAACGCTTGCTTTGATTGTGGCTGTGCACAGTTGGCTTTAGTGGTTTTCAGGTTGAGACAATGCACTAAATGGTCTTGGAAAATGTGGAAATGTGCCTGTCTTTTTACATGTGTGGATACAGTGAGTATATTGGTAATGTGCGTTTTCAGAATGCGCCTCTTGTCAAATGCTTCTCTTCTCTGTGACAGGCCAAAATCCAACCAATCATTGCTGAGGTCAGGTGTGAGCGTTGAATGTGTAATTAATTCTCCACACCTGCTCGTGTTCTCTCTGCAATCCTCTGCTTCACGTGGCATTATTGACCACCCTCCCAGTCCTGATCCCAGTCCATATGTGGAGCTGCAGTGGCCTGGTTTACGCTCAGTGAAGCTCTCACTCAGGTGGAAATACTGATGGCATCTGAACAAGGCAAAGGGTCAGGGGAAATCTAAGTCCTCCAATGTTCTTTTGGAGATATAGTCCAGAAGCAATGGTGACAATTTCTCACGAATATCCCAGCCAGCCTTGTGTGCCATTTATGCTCTAATCTACACGCAATACAATAAAAAAACATGCCCCTTTTTGTGTGTTTTTTGCATTTACCTGACACAGCACTTTTTGGATGAGGTGAGAAGTGTTGGAATATCCTGCAGTAAAAAAATGAGCATAAATGGAGCTAGTATGTAGCTCCAGAGTTGGGGATCTATCAAGTTGCTTTCCTGTTAGACATTTAAATGAGCATGGCCAGTCAGACCCATTCACTTTCTTTGTGAATGTGAAGTCCCAATGACCAAGACTTTCATTGAGCTGCATCCTCCCTACTAAAATAGGGTGGGATTTATGCAATGTTATGTTTTTCTGATTGGTTTTATGTTTTTCAAACTGCATTAGTTTAATCCACATCCATTTGTTTCCACAGACTAATACTTTCTATAGAATATAAAAACAATTGGTAAAAAGACATTAATGCATGTGTTTACCTGTGTCATGATGCTGTGGACAAACAGGAAACAGTTTCAGTCACACATTTTAGTGTTCATATGAGCATGGTTGCCTCTTTTACCTGACCTTAAATTATGCCCTCATAAACCTATATTAGCAGTGTAGCGCATGTCTGTAAATCAGAGAGCACAACAATACAACGCAGACACAACCTGTTGCTTTACTCTTAACCATCCTAATCATTAGACAGATGATCGTAACGTGAAGGGCTGTTTTAACATGTTTTGTCAGTAGAATTGTCAGATTCAGCATAGATGATGAGCTATACTGGAGCGGTGTTGGTGACATGATACTGTAAAATTATATGTGTATGTCACAAGAGAGCATTACATAGTAACTGACAAGGAAACTGAGTAGCAGCAGATACGACCCACCTGACCGACTGAAGCCACAACTAGGCTACAGAGTTGGGCTGCAGGCGTCAAAGCTCAGACGGTGGATGAAAAAGACTGAGCGGAAACAGACTGTGCACTTTAGAAGGAAAATATCTCTTCCGCCTCGAAGCTTTTTAATGAAAAATGCAATGCAGCTATAAGACACTTTTAGGCCACACACGCAAGTGAATAGAAACACACCTGGATTCAGGAGAGCAGAGTTACTAAATATACTTTATTTGTACTTAAACATATTAGTAAAGAGAAAACATGTTATATTTGATTACATTTAGAGAATTTGTATTTCATTGGTCTAAGAAGAAAACCATTAAATCTGCACAGAAGCCAGTGGAAGTTCCATTACTTCCAGATTCTGTTTCTGCCCAGAGAGGACAAACTGAACACAGCTGGAGGAGAAGCACACTTTCTTTTTGACATTGAAGGTTTACAACATTTATGAACAAAAGTGACTTGACACATAAGACTCAGTGTGGGGGTACCGTCTCTGGTAGTTTGCCCAGGTGAGTAAGGACCCTCAAAGATGAATTGTGTTGAATTCGGAACTGAGAGTACCCGGCAGGGTGGAATTTGAGGTCTGGTCGTTGGGATGAAGGCATGAAGGGTCGTCGAGATGAAGGTACTGAAGACAGTGTGGTGTAGGTCTCACTGCTCTGAGACTAGGGATGGGTATCGTTAAGGTTTTAACGGTATTACTACTCTTACCGATACTGCTTAACGGTTCATGTACTTTAACGGTATTCTTATCGGTACTTTGTGTTGTGTGTGTGTGTTTTTTTTTAAGAACAAGATGAGAACAGAATTAACATTTCTTTATTTTTTTTTAATTAATAAAACAATTATTTGTAGTGCAAGAAACAGCCATGTTTGAACAAATAGCTATTATACACACACACACACACACACACACACACACACACACACACACACACACACACACACACACACACACATATATATATATATATATATATATATATATATATATATATATATTGTAAACTAACTTGAGTTTGTGCTGTGCATTTAAGTTAGCCAAATAAATGTTTACATTTACATACTGATTTTTCTTTATTTGGAATTTTAAAAACAAAAGAAATCAACAGAATTTCTACATATGGTTAACAAACCAGGGAGATTTTACATTTATTTTAAATGACGTGAACAATGTTGATTCAACATGATTTTAGCGTACATACCAGACGTAGATGGGGCAACAACCAGAGACGAGCTAGCTAGGCAGTCGAAAACTTTGCATTTTTCTGTCTGCACATAATGCACTTTTGAAAGGTGCTTAGACAGATTGCTTGTGTTTCCACCCTTACATGCAAACGTTTTATTGCACTTATGACAACGAGCGTTGTCTGCATCAACTCTAGAGAAGTGTAACCACACTTTGGAACGTTTTGCTCTCTCCGCCATCGTCACTCTTTGTATTAAGCGGGAGTTTTCGTACTGTTGTGCGTGCGCCGCGCTCGTTGTGTTGTGTGTGTGTGACTGACAGACAGTGCATGAGAAATCTCGCAGATCTCACAGACAAACGTCTTAATATGATCAACATTAGAAATGTTTGGTAAGATAAAATGTGCACAATAACATTATTAAGCGAAAATACCTAGTACATTAATTTTTTCCCCTCCAGTACCGAAAGCAGAACCGATAGCGTCAGATCTTATTGATACTACGGTCTTTCATAATTTAGCCCCGGGGCCAGTTTAATACCGGGTTTCGGTACCCACCCCTATCTGAGACTACTGTAAACCGTGGGCCATATCAAATGGCTCCAGAGCTGTGGAACGCTCTTCAATGAAAATCTATTGTTCAGGCTTGAAGTCAAGATATTGTTTGGCTGTTTTTGTAACAGTGGTATTGGAGAGTGTAGCTGTTACAGGCCACCTTTTCTCTAGTATATATCAGGCTAATCATGTGAAAAGTACTATTCCATCTAGTACTTACATCTTGAATGAGCTTGTGCTCAGGTGTTCCCATTTGTAGCTGTTTTTGTTTCAGTGTAGTTGAGGCAAGTTTGCTTTTTAAAAAATGCTCTACAAGACATCTTGTGGCTCCTACAACTATAGAAATGTAAGCATGTTTGCATGCAGTGTATGTCCAGTGGACCTAATAGAAGACCAGCCGTACTTCTTATCCAGAAGCTTATTTCTCTCTCTTCCACCATTGACAGTGGCCTCATGTCCAATACCAGCATTTCCAAAATACTGTTTGTTAATGAAGCACTTTGCTGCGGAGAGCACCCCTTTTTACAGAGAAAATTGCTTTTTTTTTTCTGTTAGTGCAAAAAAGGAACTTTAGTGTTGTTTTAAATATGACACCATGTTATCAGACGTACAATCATTCTAGACGTTTAAAAAATGGATTTCAATGTTTGTTTTAAAGACAATAATAAAGTTAAATCTTTAGATAAGTTAATCTTACTGCTCTGGTTTGTCGTCTCCCGCTTCGAGTCCAACATGTTTTCTTTTAAGGTGCTCGTGCAGCGACGTTGTGCTCCCGTGCCACTAAGCCGCTAAGTCAGTGTTGCAAACATTACAAATCACGCAAGTTTTTTTTTGCATTTAGTGTGAAGTGCGTCCAAACTTTGGATGATTTTGTTGGTAATTTTCCCTCCTACGTCCTTTTTTTCTTGATGCCTCCGAACTTTCGGCTGTCGCCTCCGCCATCCAGTTGAGCGTGAGTGAGTGAGGGGAGGAGGGGTGAAATGGCTGGTCGATACTTCTCCTTCTGTATTGGTAAATCATACCATCAAATTGCTCACTACCGCCGCACTTTGGAGGCCGATTAAAGTGGTAAACGTGCCACAGACAGTAAAGTTTATAATAAGGGAACTAATCGATGACCAAATTAGTTGGCAAATATTTTAATAATCGATTTTAATCGATTAAATCAATTAGTTGTTACAGCCTTAACTTATAGTCACTGAATTTCACCAAAAACGCCCCACATTCGGGTAAAAGTACTCTCACTTTGACTGATTTGGATATTCTACACTTCTCTACAATTTTTTTTATTGTATCTCTTGGAAAACATCCAGGAAAATGTAGAAATCGACTTACACAATCACACCCCCTCTGTTCAATAATAGAGAAGGTGAGAGGAAATGATGGTGCTGCCCCAGTTGCTGAAAACTGACCTCAAATATCCTGCCCGTCACCTTTCTCTGATCCTCATTTATCTCTGCTCCGACCTGGACCAGAGACCAATGGGGCCACGGAGCGTCTGCAACTGAATACAAAGCTTACAGAAGATGACGTACAAGAAAAATACATCTCTGGATTATCAGGTTTTGCACACATTCTTCATTTAACATATTGATCATTATCTCCTATAGCATTGAGGAGAATCATCTTCAGAAAGTAGTGTGAAGCCTGACTGTGTCGCCAAGCATTGACCAAAGTAGAATGTAGAGCTTTGTGAGTGCAATCGCTGCATCAGCCCCAAAACCCAGAGAGGCACAGTTGGACGGGAGCTCTAGAGGAAGCACTTTGAAACTCCCAAACAAACAAACACACTCAAGAGGGACGGGTGGATCACAGTCTGTCATGGATTTTAAATTGTTTCAACTCTCAACCTCCAGGCTTTGGCTCATATTTGAAGTTGTTCCTGTCCTCCATGAATCCACTCTGGGACGTAGGACAAAAGGGTAATATTACATCACTCCTGAGATAAAACACTGACTGAAGTATTAGGCATGTGTCTAAACAAAAAGTTGGGACATTTTCTAGCAGTTTATGTTTAAAACATCCTCAATGGGCCACACATTTAACATTGAAGCAGTGTTTTAAATGTTGTGGGTGTTTAATACAGTATGCACTGAGAGTGTGCTGTCTACTGTAGGGAATACATTAGCTTATAGAACCACATTTACACAATTCTGAATTATCCCCTGAAATAAAGAAGCTTGTATTAATTAAGTTCTAATAATGCTAAGACAAATGCAAAATAGGTCTATCCTCATGAACTGTAGAAATGCATTTGAACGTTTTGATGTAAACCTTGTGTAGTCTCGCCATTAGTGTGGCAGTGAGTGTTTTACCATTAATGGCATTGTGCTGGGAGACCTTCCAAAGGTTATCATACCCTCAGAATCTCTGTCCCATGCCCAGTCTGTGTACGCTTCCCTTACCATGAACAACATGTCCAACAGGACCTACATGGGGCCATTCCTCCCCTGCAAAAGAGATAAATAACCCACATAACAAGGTAAAAGGTAATGATTCATTTTCTATATTATAGATCTAAGACATCAGTGTGGACCTGAAAATTTACACTTTTGAAGGCGTTTTTAAAAAAGCTCACTTTGATGGTCTCAAAATTTAAAACAAAAGGAACAATTCTGATGAAAAAGCAGTGTTTCTAAAAATATTCAATACACAGCATGGGCATCAATTTTACATTTTTTTTTAAACTATTGGATACATTTTTTAGAGTTCTGGTGAAGCCATTAATATTAATCCGTGTGTATAGAGTGAAGTTATGTAACTGGTCAGATACTGGACGTGAAGCTGTCAGTGAGAGTTGCTTTGTTCACCTTTTCTGTCCTTTTTAAATGCAAATATTTTGATGACTTATTCATGTTTGTAATGATTTATGAAAGCTTGTGTTCATTGTTTTATCAGCCAAGCAAGAAAAGAGGGACAATTGCCAGTTTCAATATACTATACCACGTTTAAAATGTCACAGTTATCACAGTATGAAAACATTCAGTACCATGGTGCACTGTTCTCGTAAAGATTTTTTTCATCTAATCATTGCAGCTTTTGGGGGAAAAAAAACAGGCTGAGCCTCTTTTAGAGCTGTTAAATTACTTTTAGATGGAGATTGGGATAAAACCAATAGATGGAGACTGTATTGAGACACGAGACCCCTAAGCAACCAGTGGAAATGTTAGTTAAAGCTGCTGCAAAATGACTCCTGTCATGGTCCCTCAACACAACATAGTCCACATTATTTAAATAAAAAAGTAAAACTGGACCAATTCACCGCTGCAAAATACTAAGACGTTACTACAAAGTTAAGACTTAAACGTCTAGCTCTGAATTCAGCATCAGACCAATGTTATTTATGCTGTTACCTTTACTTTTAACTTCGCTAAACATTAAATCAATCGGCAATATTCAGCTGCATTTAACACACACATTTAAATTGTGTGATTTCTTCTTTTATATTTTTCTCTTTGTGCTGTTTCTCTGTGTAAAAAGACATGTCCAGTGCTGGAATAGACACTTTTCTGTATTTTTGGTTGCCATAGATTCAAGTCATGTAGTCCAACAGCCAATGGGAGCATCTCCCATCTATGAGAACATGTGACTGGCCAAAGCTTCCCGTTTGTGCTGAACATTCTTTCTAAAAGCCTTGATTGTAAACCCTAGATGACATACTATAATTCTTTTATTTCTTTCTTTTTCCTGTTATTGGGCCATGTAAATTTCATACCGTCTAAATGGCTATATTTATGAATTATGTGTGTTTATCTATATTTTTGTCTCTCCTGACATCTACATGGACCAGTGGCAACGCTGCAGACTTCCAGAGGACACCCCTGTCACAGTCATGCAATGTATTAATATAAAACCCAGTGTCAGACTGCGATGCCATCACCATGGAGACCAACTATACAACGAGCTGCCTTTGAGTGAATCCCATTTGGTGGCCTCCTGACGAGCCCAGGCGGAAACGGATCACTGAGCGCTGTCCCCTGTGGCTATCACCGGGCTTTAGCAGATTTACAAATTGGATTTTCTTATAGCTTTTGTTAAATGCCTTGTGTTTGGGTTCTCACTTTATATGGTGGACATTTGGAGGGAGGAAATGCCTCGAGTCTGGAGTGGCTCTGTGGAGAGTTCCGAGTTATCACGGAATAAAAGAGTTGAGAGAATAAACCATCTTTTAGTACAAGCATTGAAAAATAATGAATCATTGGTCTAAACCTTATTTATCCAGAAAATCAGACCCTCCAAACTCCAAACTTTGAATTATAGTCACTTTAGTGTTATGCTTAGACTAACTAAACAGTGCATTCAAGATACTATTTTAGTATAGTAATAATAGATTTCCATGAAACAGCTGCATGTAGTAGTTTGTAATAGGTATGAAATAACAGGAGCTTAAAATAACATTTTCTATAGTTAGGCTATAGAAAATGTAAATTTGCAGTGGAAAGACTTGAATACATTTTTTTTAACTACTGTTTGCAAATTAGGTCAATAACATACATTATATGAAGTCTACTGGTTCTTTATTTTTTAATTTATTTTACCAGGAAGTCCCTTGAAATAAAATATCTTTTACAAGGCAGACATGGCCAAGAGATAGACCGTTGTTGGTTAAAACATAAAATCTACAAACCCATCCATCCATCATCCATCCATCTTCTACCGCTTATCCGGGGCGGGGTCGCGGGGGCAGCAGTCTAAGCAGAGACGCCCAGACTTCCCTCTCCCCAGACACTTCCTCCAGCTCTTCCGGGGGGATACCGAGGCGTTCCCAGGCCAGCCGAGAGACATAGTCCCTCCAGCGTGTCCTAGGTCTGCCCCGGGGTCTCCTCCAGGTGGGACATGCCCGAAACACCTCCCTAGGGAGGCGTCCAGGAGGCATCCGAAACAGATGCACGAGCCACCTCAGCTGGCTCCTCTCGATGTGGAGGAGCAGTGGCTCTACTTTGAGCTCCTCACCTTATCTCTAAGGGAGCGCCCCGCCACCCTGCGGAGAAAGCTCATTTCGGCCGCTTCTATCCAGGATCTTGTTCTTTCGGTCATGACCCAAAGCTAATGACCATAGGTGAGAGTAGGAACGTAGATTGACCGGTAAATCGAGAGCTTTGCCTTACAGCTCAGCTCCTTCTTCACCACGACAGACCGGTACATCTCGGCTGCACCGATCCGTTCCCTCCTTCCCTCACTCACAACAAGACCCCAAGATACTCAATTCCAAAAAAGTTGGGACACTGTACAACCCCATACCCCCATACTCATAATGAGTTACCTGGTATAATATATTAAGTGTTTTACCTTAATACATAAGGTAAACACTTTTTAAATAAATCTGCACTACTTTTGTGATTCCATGATTGTGTCATATTTAACATACTGTGTAGAAATTTGGGGGTCAACATAAAAAAAAATTACTTCCAGCCTATATTTATTTTACAAAAAGTTATCACTAATAGTAATAATTTATAGAGATCCATTAAACCCATTGTTTGTAAATTGTAAGGTTCTAAAATTCCACAATTTAGTTGATCTCAGTATTATTTAAATTATTTAAAAAGATAAAACTCCCTAGCAACATCCAAAAATGTTCGCAAATAGAGAAGGGGGGTACCATTTAAGGGGAGAACATAATTTAAAGGTACAGTGTGTTCGTACTACATTAAAGAAACTGTGTATTACCAGAAATGGTGTTATAATATGGAATGGACTGGACAGTAATATGAAGAGTGTGGTAACTTTAAAACAATTTTTAAAAAATATATAAAAAGATGGCTTTTGATATGTAAACTGGGATGTAAACTGGGATTGTAGATGAAAAAAAATAGATTAAATGAATTGATTGACATTATAATATCTGTTTTGTTTTTATTGTTTTTTCTCTTCTGGTTAGTGAATGGAATTTATTATAATTGTTTTGCTATTTTGTTGCCGTGTATGGCACTTTTATTTAAATGTTAGTTTAACAATCTTGTCTTGACTTCAGCCTAAAACCCCTTTGGTCAATGTTTTATATTTAATATAAATATTCTGTTCTTTTGTTTATTTTATGACCAATAAAAACTAAACTCATATACAGTATGTTAAATGAATTAAATAAATCCCTTCTCATCCAATCTCTGCTTGTCCCGGGAACAGTCTAAGTAGAGACGCCCAGACTTCCACCTCCCCAGACACGTCCTCCAGTTCTTCTCGGAGGAAAACTGAGCTCCACGGAGCCTCCTCTTGGTGGGACATGCCTGGAACACCTCTCCAGGGAGGCATCCACGCTGTAAACTCTAACAAGTTAAGTTTACTTTAATTATTGGGAAACCAATTACCTAGGATAAAGAAAGTAAAAGAACTTTAGTTAAATGTGAATATTGAATATTAGTATAAAACACCTAATATATTCAGTTGAAATAAGTTGGGTTTACTTGGAAATTTCAAACTTATAAAACGTATAAAGTATAATAACGTTATAAACATTATAAAGTATCTTCGTCAACTCAACTTTTTTTTTAAGTTGTCAGAATGCAATAATAATAAGTGACATAAACTTCCTTTTATTAACCAAATTAAGTAAGTTTCACGTAATCACAGCAACACATAATTAAGTAATGCTCAATATATATATATTTTTTTACTTAGTATTACCTACATTACATAAAATACCATTAGGGTAGCCTGTTTATATGACAAGAAATAAAAACATAGTTTTTAAATAATTTAAACAATTGTTTATTTTGTTTTAAACATTGTTTATCACACATTCAGTAATCTATATTTAAATCAATCAATTTCCTCAGGTCCATAAGAAATCAAGTAGCTTCGCAATTAATTAAAGCAGTTACGTGGAACCACTTGAAGTTGTGTTTTTCTTTTTCTTAGTACGGGCACCCTCCTGTTAGCTTACACCCAGATAAAAAAAATATATAATATTTTATATACAGTGGCAAGAAAACGTATGTGAATCTTTTGGAATTTCATGGTTTTCTGAGTAAATTTGTCCTTAAATGTGATCTGATCCTCATCTAAGTCAAGGGTATTGACAAACATAATATGTCAAAAAATAATTACTTCAACCTTCAAGATAATACTTTTGGAGGTGTGGACTACAGCTACTTTGACTGATAAAAACCTTCTTGCTTTCTTACAAAGCAAACTGTTGGAGTTTGCGCTGCACAAGAAGAACATGCTTGTGTGAGCCATGCCTCACCAAAAAGAGCTTTCAGAGCAGCTACAAAGGGTTAAAAAGTTATTTCAAAGACTTTTGAAATTTACCAGTCTACAGTTAGGCAAACAATTTACAAATGGAGACGCTTTGAGACTGTTACTCTACCAAGAAGTGGGAGCAGCATATCATCATGAAAACATCATCCCAACTATAAAGTCTGGTGGAGGAAACATCTTGATTTGGGCCTGCTTTGCTGCGTCAGGGCCTGGCCAGCTTCAATCATTGAGAGGAAGATGAATTCCCAAGTATATCAGACAATTCTTCAGGATAATGTGAGGATGTATGTACGTCAGCAGCCAAAACACCGGAGCAAGTCCACAACAGAATGGCTTCATAAAAAACTAAATCCGACTTTTGGAGTGGCCAAGTCAGAGCACAGACCTCAACCCAAAGAATATGACAGAGCTAAAGCCATTCTGTCAGGAAGAATGGGCTAAAAATCCTCCTCAACGATGTACAGGTCTGATCCACAGATACAGGAAGCGCCTGGTTGAGGTTATTGCTGCCAAGGGGGTATTACTTACAATACTTACAATCTTCAAATTCAACTTGATAAAACTAGATTCTTTTATGTACTTTACCCAAGTTAATCAGTTTCCCAATCATTTTTAAGTAAACTTTAACTTGTTAGAATTTACAGTGTAGAGTTGATTTTACGCTTAAAAGTTTGCTGTGTGGAGAGTTGTAGCAAATGCTGCAAAGTTACCAGCCTTTCTCTGGTGAATAATGTCTAAAGTATCTCTCAGCTGGCGACTCCTCACACAGATCTCTTGTTGCAGCTCTCACTCAGCAGCAGCTTTTAATAGAGTCAGACAGAAGCCCAGATCAATGCAACAGACTCCATAGAGTTATTGTGAGGGTTCTCTGACATTAAACATGAAGAATAAACCATCTTCTTAAGAAGTTTGCAAAAACTCCATGGTGTAACTCAAAAAACACGACACGCTCCCATCTGATGAGAGGGACAAGGAAGAGTTTGCAGCAGTCCTTCACTTGGTACAAATCTCTAGAAGTTATGTAGAGTTAGCTTTACACACGATTTCTGCTTGAACGCACTTCTAATGATGTTAGGGCTCATAAGGGCTACAGTAGGTGGTAGATTTGACTCTGTGATGCCAGTGGCTATAATTGTCTCTTAATAGCTGCAGCTTTCTTAAAAGACTATTATTTGATGGTGAATATTAGCATTTCCTTTTAGTCTGATTGCACATTATCAGTGAATGTTTGTGTTCAAAGAGCCTTGCATCAGGGCTTTCATCTGTTGAGAGCTGATAAGGGTAATTATATCGGACTTTGAAGTGTTTTCAGACATATGTTTATATTTCTGTGGCTTGTAGATGTTGGCAGGAGACTCTCACAGCTTTGACTGAGTGAGCACCACTCATTATGGGTCTAATAACGCCATTGACCAGCCTCATACATGTCGAGTGGTAAGGCTGTACAGTGTGGTGCATCACTGCTGGGCCCTTTAGCATGTGTTACTTCTTCCAATTAAAGAGAATAGGCTCTAAATATCAGCTTCTATTAAATCTGCAGCATCACTTTACCTACACTCTGGAGTAGTTTTTTACATAGATCCTAACTTACAGTATAAATAAAACATATACAAAATATCATCAGAAGTGGACTTTTTATTATTGCATAATTTTCGCATCTGTTGGTTATCTGTTGCTTTTTCAATGCAAAAAAATCAGTAAAGGTGGAGGATTTTAAAACTCAACATCCACAACCTCAGCCATAGATATAGACAGATTATATTCACATATGTTACACACAAGGAGTGGTTAAATACCCTTCATGGATAAAAAAAATATTAAGGACCGTTACGTTGCCCGGTATGGCGCAACCGGGGCCACATCCTGGAGGCAGGCCGGGCCAAGACCCTAGACTAAGGGGCCGGTGCAAAGTGGATTGGGTGGCAGTCAAAGGCGGGGGCCTCGGCGATCCAATCCTCGGACACAGAATCTGGCACTAGGGACATGGAATGTCACCTCGCTGGCGGGGAAGGAGCCTGAGCTTGTGCGGGAGGTTGAGAGATACCGACTAGAGATAGTCGGGCTCACCTCCACGCACAGCTTGGGCTCTGGAACCCAACTCCTTGAGAGAGGCTGGACTCTCCACTACTCTGGAGTTGTGAGAGGCGGCGGGCTGGTGTGGGCTTGCTCATAGCCCCCCAGCTCAGCCGCCATGTGTTTGAGTTTACCCTGCATGTTCGGTTTTTACTTCAACCTTTTTTTCAAGATGTTCTGGATGACTGAGAACCTTCACAGACATGACGGGGGTTGTTGTTGTTGTTTGTGCTTATGGGCCAAATGACAGTGCAGAGTACCTGGCCTTCTTGGAGTCTCTGGGAGGGGTGCTGGAAAGTGCGCTGGCAGTAAGTCAGACCTGCTACGGTGCATGTTGGACTCCGGCAGGGCTGCCCTTTGTCACCGGTCCTGTTTTATATCTTTATGGATAGGATTTTTTTTTGCAGAGGATGTTGTCCTGTTGGCTCCATCAAGCCAGGACCATCAGTGTGCACTGGGATGGTTTGCAGCTGAGCGTAAAGTGGCTGGAATGAGGATCAGGACCTCCAAGTCTGAGACCATGGTTCCATGGTTGGCTTGTCCCCTTCAGGTTGGTGGAGAGATCCTGCCTCAAGTGGAGGAGTTCAAATATCTTAGGGTCTTGTTCACGAGTGAGGGAAGGAGGGAGCGTGAGGTTAACAGATGGATTGGTGCAGCTTTTGCAGTGATGCGGTCGATGTACCGGTATGTCGTGGTGAAGAAGGAGCTGAGCTGTAAGGCAAAGCTCTTGATTTACCGGTCAATCTACGTTCCTACTCTCACCGATGGTCATGATGAGCTTTGGGTTATCACTGAAAGAACAAGATAGAGGCCGCCAAAATGAGCTCCCCCGCAGAGTGGCGGGGTTCTCCCTTGGGTGATGAGCCCGGTCACTCGGGAGGAGCTCAAAGTAGAGCCCCTGCTCCTCCACATCAAGAGGAGCCAGCTGAGGTGGCTCAGGCATCTGTTTTGGATGCCTCCTGGACGCCTCCCTAGGGAGGTATTCTGGGAATGTCCCACATGGAGGAGACCCCGGGAGTATGTCTCTCGGCTGGCCTGGGAACACCTCAATATCCCACCGGAAGAGCTGGAGGAAGTGTCTGGGGAGTGGGAAGTCTACAAATACATAGGGTGTGGCATAAATGAGTGAAATATTGTATGGAACAATGCCAGTTCACAATTACACAACATTTGAGTAGGAAACTATAGCTGTCTTGGTATGAAGAAAAAGTTTAAGCAAAGACATCTGGACTCAATGGGAAGATGTTTCATCTATTATTCCAAGAGACTTTTTCAATTATTCTGAGTTCAACTAGTAGAGCTGAGCTTATATTTCTAGAGGGAGGGGTTTGACTTGAAACTGACTTTGATTAGACCAGGCTGTTCTAGTCTCATAGTCATTAACTTTGAAAGGGCAGTGTGACTCCTGATGTGAGAGTCGGTAAAGGCTCAGGTGAGTCGTTAGTGTCACTGTTTCATTCAGGAATCAAACGGTTCAACCATTTCTCTACTGACACAGTGGGTATTAATAGCTTACTATTTTGCTATTCTCTTTTATTTGGAAAGAAAATAAATAAATAACCTACCTCAGACACTGTCAGAGTTTCTGTAAGCCGTAGGCCTGCTTTTGACTAAGATAAAAGCTCATTGGCCCAAATGGCCCAAATCTCACCAAAAAAATATTACCATGAAAGGCCTAATTTAGCTAATGCCTGTGTCTAAATGAATCTTTCACAACATGGGGCAGTTTTAGCCTTTTACCAAACAGATTTAATAATAGCTAAAGAAAAGTGTAAGGGACTCAGAAAATCAAATCAAGACACTTTCAAAATACGAGGCACAAAAAGAAGTCACATAAAAACTTGATAATACTCCTCCAAACAGAGGAGCTTCTCAGCAGGTGCACGTGAACTCTCAGCTCAACGGACTTTTATGACACAAAGTTGAACTCTGACCACACTCTGCTGTCTTTTTGTGCAGTAACCTACACCTGGACATTGCTCGTCTATAAATTCATCATCCATTATCAGTTTATTGACAATTATTCAGGTCCTCCATTCTTCACAGACCCAGGAGCTTTACCGAGATCTAGCGAGTTAATTAAAGCTAATAAACTACGTCAATATGACAGCCCTCTTAGATTCCTCTCTATCGTTCCACTCTCACATTAAATCCATCACTAAATTGGCATTCTTTCATCTACGTCGTATCGCTCAGCTCTGTCCCTTTATCAGCATCTCAGATGCTGAAATTGTCATCCATGCATTTGTCACATCACGTCTTGATTACTGCAATGCACTTTTCGTTGGCCTACCAGCCAGCTCCATTTCCAAATTACAATACATTCAAAACTCTGCTGCCAGACTACTCACCCACACCAAGCGTTCTGCACATATTTCCCCAATTCTGCATGATCTTCACTGGCTTCCTGTGGCTTACCGTATTAAATTCAAAATTCTCCTTCTCGCTTTTAAGTCTCTGCACGGCCTTGCTCCCCCCTACCTCTGTAACCTGCTTCTCCCCTACACCCCTACGCGCTCTTTACGATCCGCTGATTCCAGCCTCCTCGTTGTCCCTCGGCATCGCCTTGCTTCAATGGGGGGCAGATCATTCAGTGTTATTGCGCCCAAAATGTGGAACTCTCTCCCCCTATCACTCCGTTTAGTTAACACCATCTCTGAATTCAAATCCATGCTCAAAACACACCTATTTTCTGAATGTTACAGTTCTTAGTGGGTTTTTTCACTTACTGTACTTCCACTCTTGTTTGCCTATTGTTGTTCTGTCTGCTCTCTTTGTCAATTGTCTTTATTGTTGTTTGTTTATTGTAAAGTGTCCTTGAGCTCTGGAAATGCGCTATATAAATAAAACTTATTATTATTATTATTATTATTATGTAGGCTAACTTAAACACTGAACACGAGTGACACAAATTGAGCAAAAAACATTTAACACCTTTCAAGGGATAAGATCCACAAACTGTGAGTAATTAGCTGAAATATTAAATGTGAGGGATTTTGAGATATTTGTGTGAATATGCTAATTGTAAATTCAATTGGTTTTGTATTTTAAATAATGCATACTGCAATACATATATTTTAATGTTGTTTTCAGAGAAAAACTGAAGTGTAGGGAGTTAACATCTGTGATGACAAAAGATTATTTGTCATTAGTGGCTCAGTGGTAGAGCGGTCCTCCTATAACCGGAAGGTTGGCGGCTCGATTCCTGCTCTGCCCAAACTTCATACTGTCGCTGTGTCCTTGGGCAAGACACATAACCCACCTTGCGTCCATTGGCATTCCAGATGTAACACTAGTGAATGGAAGCTTATTGTAAGTCACATTTGATAAAAGCATCTTCTAAATGTAAATTATTTTTTTAACCAGGATAGTCCCACTGAGATTACAAATCTCTTTTGCAGGGCAAATAAACTGATGTACATGGCACTGTGGTCGCTCCTGTGCAGCGCTGCAACAGCTTTAAATGAGTCAGCCGCAGCACAGAGTTGGTTCCTCTTTGTCTTTGATCTTCCCCTTTTTATTTATTTGTTTTCTCCAGAATCCTTTGGGAATGGACTCACACACAAATTTATTTGGCTGCATACAACATCCATTTTCAATGCACTTATTGTACAGGAGGCTCATGCACTATGTATCAGCTCTTATTCTAGGTCAAAGCCATTCTGTTGAAGATGTTGAACAACAAAACGCTGTTCACATAATTGTTTTTTTTTTTTTTTTATCGATTTATTGCTCATTCAAATTCAACATTCTATACTGATATAATAGAGATCGAGTGAGACACAGCCATGATGATTTGGGAAATTACCTCACACAGCGTCTAAACAAACCAGTGGCATTAAGGCTGAATCAGAGAAACCCCTCCCTTAGTGCTGCCTCTGCTGGGACTGAAGCGGTGGAGAAAGAGTGTAGGTGGAAATCCTGATGTGATTAATGCTGATGTGCCGTGATTAACATGTTGCATAATGACTAAAGGGGTTTGCAAACACACTCTCACTCGCTTCAGAAGCCAAACCAACAAGCTAAAACAAGGGTCTATATTTAGTGTTGACGCAAGTATTATGAACCCTTTTTTTCTTTTTGTATACTAACATGAGCTGTGTGTGCATTTGACGAATGGAAGTTGGGCAGATCATAATACATAAGGGGCATCAAATGTACAAAACCAGCTTGGCAGAGTGCACAATCCAGCCTGTGGGATAAATTTAACAAGTGTGAAAATTAGAAAGAAAAAAGAAAAAGAGAGAAGATAAACTGTTAGCAGGTCTAAGGAAACAACAATCTGCTTTCAATTGTAACACTTGGAAACATGGATCAAAGAGCCACTCTTGCTGCCCTTTTCCATAATCACACTTTCTTCCACAGTCCTCATGTCACAGGACGAGGTGGAGGGACCAGCCTACTCATCCCTAATGAGTGGAAGTTCAAACAGCTATCACCCTTGTGTGACAACAGCTCCTTCGAGTTTCATGCTGTTACCATCACCCACCCTGTTAAAAGTCATTTTGTAGTTATCTATCGCCCTCCAGGCCAGCTTGGACATTTCTTGGAGGAGTTGGATGCCCTTCTTTCATCCTTCCCTGAGGATGGTCCTCCTCTGGTGGTATTAGGATACTTCAACATCCACCTTGAAAAGCCACAGGCTGCTAACTTCAATAACCTGACTGCATCATTTGACCTCAAGTGGGTCTCCACATCAGCAACCCACAAGTCACATCAACTAGATCTTATCTACATAAGGTACTGCTCCACTCATCATACTCAGGTCACGGCGCTGCACAGGTCTGATCATTTCTTCGTCACTCTCAACCTCCACCTAACTTCTCCAGACACGGCACTGTTTTACCACTGGTCACTTTTCTCCCACTTTTCCTCTGCCGTCACTCTGTGCTCCACACTTACATCCTGCTTGGACAACTTATGCCCTCTTACATCTGGACCAGCCCGTACATCCTCGTCTGCCCCCTGGTTATCTGATGTTCTATGAGAGCATCACACCAGCCTCCGGTCAGCTGAGAGAAAATGGCGCAATTCAAAAGATCCTACTAACCTCTATATAAACCAGTCTCTCCTCTCTACCTTCTCCGTTGATGTCACCTCTGCAAAAACTGACTACTACCACTCTAAGAACTCGCCTGACTCGCGCACTTTTAAAAGCCTTCTTTGCCCTCCTTTGTCCACCTGCTCCCCCACCTTCATCAGATTTAACAGCTGATAATTTTGCGTCTTTCTTCGTAAAGAAAATCAGCAGTCAGTTCTCTGCGCCGCCACCTGTAAAACTCGTCCACACCCCTGATGTGTTTGCTCCCCTCTTTTTCTCCTCTAAATGAAGCAGATGTTTCCAAGGTCATTTGTTCTAACCACCCTACTACCTGCCCGCTGGATCCCATCCCCACACATCTCCTTCAGGCCATCTCTCCATCTGTCGTGCCTGCTCTCACCCACATCATCAACTCATCTCTCTCCACTGGGTCATTCCCCACAGCTTTCAAAGAGGCCCGCATCACACCACTATTGAAGAAACCCACTCTTAACCCTACACTGTTAGAAAACTACAGACCGGTTTCCCTCCTTCCCTTCATTGCCAAAGCTCTGGAGCGAGTTGTGTTTAACCAGCTCTCATCCTTTCTCACACGGAACAACCTCCTGGACCAGAACCAGTCTGGGTTCAAAAACGCCGTTCCACCGAAACTGCACTGCTCTCAATCATCGAAGCTCTGAGACTGGCAAAAGCAACATCCAAGTCATCTGTACTCATCTTACTGGATCTGTCTGCTGCTTTTGACACTGTTAATCATCACATCCTCCTGTCTTCTCTCAGGGCGATGGGTGTCTCTGGAATGGTGTTGCAATGGTTCAAGTTTTACCTCTCAGGTAGGTCATTCAGAGTATCCTGGAGAAACGAGGTCTCTGATTCCCAACATCTCAATACAGGGGTGCCACAGGGCTCAGTTCTTGGACCGCTACTGCTATGCGGATGACACACAACTCTACTTGTCATTTCAACCTGATGATGCGACGGTCTCTGTTCGCATCTCGGCATGCCTGAGTGACATCTCACTTTGAGGGCCATCAACTGCAGCTAAACTTTGCAAAAATGGAACTGCTTTTGAACCCAAAGACCTACCACAACCTCTACATTCAACAAGGTTCATCAACCATTACACCGTCCAGCACTGGCAGAAATCTGCGAGTGGTAGTTGATGAGCAGCTAAACTTCACAAGTCATGTCCAGCACCACCCGGTCCTGTAGATTCATTCTCTACAACATTAGGAAAATTAGACCTTTCCTATCTGAGCACTCTACGCAAATCCTAGTCCAATCTCTTGTCTCTCTTGCACCCTCATATCTTTACTCGCTGATACAGATGCTCCTACCAGATCCATGCTCTCTGCAAATGAACAACATCTGTTGGTAACATCCCAAAAAGGAAAAGAAAATCACTCTTACCTTCTCTGGATCCGTTCCACAGATTCTGTAGCCATCTTAAAAAAAAAAAATGCCTAAAAACACATCTCTTCTGACAAACACTGAATTCTACTTCCTTTCTATCTCAGTCTTGGGTGACCAAAACAGAAAATCCAACAGTAAGTGGGTTTTTGTCCATGATATTAACTCTATTGATGAAGTGTTCGGTCTGCTTTGTGAACTGTTGAAGCTGTGTCCAGTCACAAATCACAATTTGCTGCATGTAAAGATTACTTTATTCAGCTGTATAGCTTTGAGGCATATAGACATACAGTAAAAGGCTCTTGTGATTGAATTTACATTAGACAACATTGTTTCCCCTCCCTTTTCTTCTGCCCTCACTCAGAGCCTGAGGTGGACTGTGAAGCCTTGGTCCTGAGAACCTCTGGAGGCCATCGCCGCAATGGTATGTAGGCTGATACCAAGACCAAACACATTCTTTACGGAAATATGTTTGGTCAAATAGTGCTTAAAGCAGCAGTTATTATTATGTCTGGTAGTTCTAACTCCATGGCAATAAATGTGTGCTTTGGTTGCTGATTCTGGGTGAGGATTCAAGACATTGTTTCTTTCCTAAAGCCATGACCGACAGCATGGAAAACTTCAAAAATACAAAATATTATTCAGTACAAAAAGGAGCCATGCCCATCCACTGATCTGCAGTCTCAAGCAGCGTTCACACCAAACGCGAATTGCGCGAATAAATCGCACTATTCGCGCGTAGTTGGACGCTTGAACATTTTGAGTTTACTCGCTTCATTCGCGCGTGAAATTCGCTTCATTCGCGCGTGAAATTCACTCAACAACAGACGCGAATTCGCGTCAAAGGAGGGGCTTCTGCCAGGCGGGTTGTCTTCCGGTCTTGTTGAAGAATGGTTGAGATGGGTTTTTATCGATAAAGTAGCAGTGCTCTATTTACTTTGGAGGACTGAAAAACGGCGTGAACCCGTTCGGCGCTGTGCGGGGGTCCATCGGATGCTTCAGAGGCGGACCCAGCTCCGTGAGTTTCACAAACTTCTCCAGGAGCTGCGCCTGGATGACGGCCGCTTTCAGCGTTACTTCCCACTGACCCGGCCCCAGTTCGATGACCTGTTGTCCCAGGTCTGTGCGAGGATTTCCCGCAGGACAACAACTACTGACGCTCTATTCAAGTCTGTCCATCTGTCTCCAGTCAATATTTGGTGTGATTATGAGTAATTAATATGTGGACAACTACAGTCTTCTGAACACAGTTATCAGTCCTACAGTCAATATAGTATTATGTCTATAAAATCGAATTTAGAATTGTATTTATAACAGTGTGTTGTATCTCTTATTTGTTTTTATTTCTTTAATAAATGGAGCCAGCCTCCAAAAAGAATCTATGACTCATGGCTTGTTTCTCATTAATACAACACTGGTCCAATCATAAATAACTGTTTTCTTACTGTACTATTGTAGATGTGTTTGCAATAGAATATAATAAAAATTAACAAGTGTTTACCATAAGTAATCTAGTCTTAAATACTGAACATTATAAACTTTCTTCTATTTATTCTAAATAAATCAGTCTGAAATATTGAAATGTTTGTGACAAACACATCAAAACCTTTGGTCATTATATAAAACATTTATTTAAAAACATGTAATTATGAAACTATACACAAAACTTAATGCACTATTTCTGAGCAGGAATAAAAGAATCCTAAAGTGAAGGAGAGGCGAACAGAGAGAGTCTGGTTTATTTCCTGCTGTGACAGCTGCATCATTTTAAAAACTATGTTTTTTTTCTAAACTGTGCTGCTTTCATAGATTAATGTATGTATTTGAAATTTGACAAATTGTTTCGTCCAAGACAGTAACTTCTGCAGAGAAGGGACCAGACTCAAGAGAAGATCCTCTGAACCTGGAGCTACAGCATGTGTTCTGAGAGCTTCTGAACTGGGTCTTCTCCTGGGGTCTTCTCTTTGGTTGCTCTGTAATAAAATGACACATGAAAAAGGCAGAAAAACATTATCAACTCATTAACAAAGCACCAGGGTTGTGTTTGTATCTGAATGTAAGAGGCTATGAGGGCTTACTGTAAATGATTGTATATGATATGTATTTATTACCTGTACACACCTGTGGATACAGCAGCAGATGTGGATGGGGCAGGGGAAGCTGCAGCAGCAGTTTTTCGCAGGGGGGGTGCCCAGGCTCATTGGCATCAAAAGTCAGCTCTGTCATGACAATATATATAATATACATATTATATTATAAAATTATAATACAAGTTAACATTTGAACATTACACCAGTCACAAACAACACATATCCTCTATAAACTCGTGTGGAAAACTAGTTATAAAGTACGGAGCAAATTAGCTCAGGCTTTAGCTAGCTAGTTGGCTCAATATATACGACTCTAAAGAATTAAAAGGCGTTTTTTTGCAACTTACCAGAGTTTCCGACCCCCTCACTCAGTTTCCTTCGAGCAAGAACTTTTAATATTCCTGGCTCTGAAAAATGACGAAGATGTTTCGTATTCCACAGACTGCCCGATAACTTCGTCCTCCATTGTTATTTTGGATTTCTGCCTCTACGGTCCGCCTCCGTTCGTAGCACGTCACTACTAGAGCAAGCTCCTGATTGGTTAACGCGCCGCGAATTTCTGCAAAAGTTCAGATTTTTCAACTTCGAGCGTGTAGCGTCAAACGCTCAATTCGCGCTATTCGCGTCATTCGCGCCGCCTCATTCGCGCGAATCGCGCCGCAGGACTCCCACACGCGTCTAATCGCGTCTTTGCATTGACTTAACATGTAAATCACTCGCGCTTAACGCTTAATTCGCGTTTGGTGTGAACGTACCTTCAGAGTCTGGTAAAATCAACTGTAAAACCTGGCATACACAACATTTGTTTCCTTTAACATTTTTTGTGATTTTACAGCCTGAGAAGTTAGATAGTGTTGCATTATAGACAGGGGCGCAACTACCCGGTGCTAGAGGGGTATGCAGCAACAATTTTGGGCCTTAGTAAAACTTTTTTTTTTTTTATACCATTGCTTTGGCGACCCCATATACCGCATACCCCCTTTTTGCGCCACTGTTTATAGGTTTTTATGTGCATTATCTTCACACCTGTTGTTATGTGGAAAAAAGTATGAACTGTCTGATCCACACTTTTGAACTTCCTCATTTGATTCAAACCAAATCTTCAGGTGTGAAAGTACCAACGACATGGGGTTAGGACCAAACAGCTTTGGTCTTGGTCCAGACCAAACTGAACTATGGTCCGGATCAGTTGTAGTATGAAAGCATGTTTACTGATATTTCGGTTCTTTGAACCAAATGCAGACTGTCACGGTACTATAGTGGTTTAAATAACTTCTTAAACAGTGCATTTGAAGTTTCAGCTGTATTTAGCTATATTAATAATAAGTTGTATCTATAGGCCCTACTCCAGTCTGATTATCGTATTGTATTTTACATTCACCCCTATAAAAGCCTGTTGTCATGACAACAGTAATAACAGCGTCAGGGAAAGTCTGATAGTCCATTTTAAAATATTGTAATGTAAAACTGAACCTAATGAATACTGCATATTTATTGGTGATTTCTTAGTGTGGACCCTTGGTGTGGACTTCCAGGAGAAAAAAATCCCTATGATTCCTCTATTTTGAAACTGCTTTAGACCTGTATGCATTCCAACATATCATGCACTGGTTTTAGTTTTGACCTGGTCTCAGACATAACTTTGTTTGGGTCAGCTATACATAATACCAAACACGAAACCTCTTTTCTTGTCTGGTTTCTCAGATTTCCCAGGAGCGAGACTGTGCGTGTCTTTCTCACCATATGTCCTCTGCTGCAGCAATAGCCATGACTGGCTGAGTCTGAGTCTGACAGACGCTAGGACTGAGACGAGTAAAGATCATTTGACTCGTTAACAATAAAGTTATCACTGTTGTTTTTTTGAGACTCCGGAGTCAAAGTCACTCATGTACAGTATTACTGTAAGAATCTTTTTGTTTAGGGTGACAAGAAGAGATGTTGTTAAGCCTTTTTATCAGAAATATTCTTTATATTTGAATGCCAGCTCAAATCATTTGAGAGAGTTATGCCCAAATACTTACACTCATACACATGACCATTTGTACCTCAGAGGTTAGCTGGAAAAGACAGGGTGACTCCTGATGTGAGACCCTGTCACACCTGTCCTTTCAGAGCTAACGACTATGAGACCAGAACAGCCTGGTCCAATCAGGTTCAGTTTCAGGTTAAACCCCTCCCTCTAGAGATATAAGCTCAGCTTTCTTACCAGTTAATCTTAGAATTGATTAAGTCTCTTGGAATTAGAGACAAGACGTCTTCACCTTACCTTATCCAAGCTTTATTATGCATTTTTTAGGCAAAGTCATTTACTGGTAAAAAAAAGGATAACATACGTTCAATCTATCTTTTACTTTGATGTAAAAACATTATCTAAAATAACTAGGCAAATAATACACTACTGGTTTGGTTTGATTCTTTTTTAAGCCAAAAAAGTTTTTTTACAGTGTGCCTCTTCTTTGTGCAGAAGTATTTCCTCTTCGTGCACTCTCAGAAAAGCAGCAGGAACATGCCAGACTTTGTTTGTGTGTTGTGCAAACGCTGATGCTTTGGCCTTTTCATGATGACAAGCAGCAGAAACAAACAATAACAAATATGAATAATAATATAATAACAATTTAGAGTATTCCAGAGCTTAGCTTACTGTACTCAAGCTCATTGTTCATCTGTTCATTTGTCTCATGCAGTTTCATTGATTGTTCCCCAAGGCTTTGTTCATCTCCAATTGGACACTTTTCTTCATTTGTCCTGTGGGGACCACAGGGGGACCACTGTTGATGTTTCTGAGCTGAGGCCAAATCCATCCACAATAAATTGTCTTTGGATTTAGTGTTGAGGCTGTTTTTCTTTTTTTTCTTTTTCTTTTTTAGTTATTATCTCTAGCTGTGTCCATGGGATGTGCATGAGTGGCTTTTGTTAGCCATTGTAAATCTGCTGAGGTTATCCTCTTTCCAACCTTGCCTTGTTTAGTCTGGACCCAGATGGATGTTAATGCATGTCCATGTGAGCACTCAAAGATAAAATTGGAATGTGAAGAGTAGTGTCAGTCCACATGGGTGAGACCAGAGTGAGCAGTCTAGAACAGTGATGGGCAAACTCCTGTGGGTTCCACATGTGGCTTGTAAATGTAAATGTAATGCTGTCAAACAAAACTACACATATGTCATTGTTAGGGAATATTTGAGCTGCCCTTAGAGCTGACAGGAGTCACACGAGACAGAGAGAGAAAGACAGGCTGGAAGCTTTTGTGGATGTCTTGGTAAATTGTAAATGGTGTGCATTTATATAGCGCTTTTCTGCACCCTTCTCATGAACCCAAAGCGCTTTAAATGATGCTTCACATTCACACACATTCACACCTGGAGCAGACAGAGAGGGGGGCTGACACACACAGCGCTCACAGCCTTCTCCAACCACCACCAAACACACCTCTACAGTCACACACAGTCAGACACCAGAGCCGTGACAAGGACACAACGACAGTATGAACTGGGGAGAGCGGGAATCGAACCACCACCAACTACTATTTAAGTCTGATATGCTTCGATCTGACAAGAAAAATAAAGCCCTGTATTGTGTCAGTTGACTCAATACTCAACTCAGTTGAGTTCTCTGTGTTGGGTTGGCCTTGATGTAGAGGGAAGGAGCTGACCTGAATTGTTCTAGCAAAGGGAACATAACATTAGCACTAAATTGAGGGTTAACAGCACTGTATAGTTAAAGAAGTTAGATCTCAAAGTAGATCCCACAACAGCCATAATAAAACCCCCACAGAGTATTGCAAAAACAATTTTAATATTTGAATGCAAAATATATTTTTAACCACACACTCTGCGGTCCACTAAGGACATGCTCTTATTTTAGGGTTGTCAACCCACTGTAGAGCATAATGTGCAGCCTCATCTCTTCACTGCAGAGGTGTTCTTTATTCACTATTAATGAGTCCTACTGTAATGGCCATCTGCTTTAACTCAAAACTGTTACAAATCACACATCACAAATAATATTATGCCTGCAAATCTTTGGGAATAAGTGCCAGGAGAGTCCAGTACACACCTCGGCATATGCAAATTAATTATCATTAATTTCAAACTAAACCTGTGCAGTAGCCAAGTAAACAATTTTGTGTTCATCCCAATGTGACATGTCTGTTAATATTTCTCCTGACGTTAAAATATGCTCCTCCAGACTCCCCTGGGTAAACCTGACCATACCTGAAGCCGCCGAGGGGAACAGCCTGCCTGTCAAAGAAGTGAAGCAGTCAACAGCAGTGAGAAAAAGTAATAGCTATCGATGACTTACATGGAAATGGACTGAACATACAGGTCCACAAAAGTTACTTTAAAAAAGCACGGTTTAGAGCCTTAGTGCTTAGTGCTTTTAATTTGCTCTCCTCACAATTCATACTGCCGTTGTGTCCTTGGGCAAGACACTTGCCTCGTATGAATGTGTAACAATGTTTAGTAAATGTATGTGGTGTTGGTTAAAGCAAAACCCTCTGTGTGACTCCTGATGTGAGAGTCGTTAAAGGCTCAGGAGAGTTGTTAGTGACACTGTTCCATTCAGGTGTTGTTGTTGTCTCAAAGAGAAAGAGCATTCCTTTGAGGACAGCATTTATAACAGTGTTCTAAAACCTAAATCAAAACAGTTTCACTCTAGAACAACAACACCTGAATGGTACAGTGTCACTCATGACTCTCCTGAGCTTTTCAGAGCTAACGACTATGAGACCAAAACAGTCTGGTCCATCAGGTTTGGTTTCAGGGGAAACTCCTCCCTTTAGAGATATAAGCTCAGCTCTCCCACCAGTTGATCTCAGAATTGATAAAGTCTCTTGGAATTAAAGACGAAATGTCACTCCTCAAAAGGTGAAAATAAAGGAAGCTTGGCTATTCTACCAACATGTAAAATACATGTGATTATTTAGGATTATAATATAATTTAAATTAAATATCCTACCAAAACAGACTCAGTATCATGTAGCCTAGATTATAATCTATCTCAAATTTAGTAATTGTCTAAATAGTTATTTGATGGTTCTAGTGGTTAATAAAGTTCATTAATATGATTAAACATTAGAGAGGCAGATGTAAAATGAGTGCTTTTATACTTCATTTGTGATAAAAGTTCTGATTCATCAAATGTTTGGTCTAAGCCTGAGCTTAAACCTGCTCCAGACCAGCTTTGGCTTAATGTACATTGTACGCTGCCCTAAAAAACTAAATAGAATAAAAAACTGAATATTTAACAGACAGACAATGTCAACTCAAACACCAAAGTCATCTACTGCGATGATGAAGTGTTTCCATCATTATATCCTAAAATACTCCAATAATATTGTTTTACTAACAGTGTTAAAAAGCTCGGGCAGTCCTGGGCTACACCAACGAGGTGTCAACAAGGTCGTGATGTGGAGTAAAAACAACTCTCTGGAAATAAATACAAAGAAAACAGCTTGACTTCAACAATTTTTTACCCTTTTATTATCAATAACGACACAATACAACAGGTGGAGTCATCCAAATACCTCAGTGTACCTCAGTATTAATCTGTAAACAAACAAAACAAAGAATATCTTTTCTATGTTGCCTCAGGTCTTTTGAAGCAGCAGGTGCTTCTCCTTCTTCTTTACATCTGTTCTCCTTAGTGTCCAGCAGTATTGTAACGCTGTGTAGTACAGCAACCTGTCCACAACTTTAAAATGATCCTTTAATAAGGCTGGACTAAAACAAGTCTTTGTTCATCAGTCAATCCTAAAAATAAAGATCAAATGGTGCAATGACGTGTTGTATTTAAAGTTTAGGTTAAGTGTTTGTCCTTGTATTGTCTGCGCATTTTATGCAAGACAAACTTCAGATCAATGCTTTGACAATAAAGTAACTAACTAACTAATAGTCTATGCCAGGGTTTTTCAAACTTTTTGTGTGTGTGGACCACTATTTGTAATCAAAAAATTTTGCGGACCACCTCATAACACACATAATAAAATGTCTACACACAGTCTTACCTGAATTAATCCGAACCTCTAAATAGGCTTACTAGCACTACTATAACTAGTCATCACATCAGTGTGCAACAGGCTTGTTAAAAGAAAGTTTACTGCACACAACGGCTGCCACATATTAAATTTATTTATTTACTCATGTGCCCGAGGGCATAATCAGGTTAATTTGAACAACAGGCGTATTTCCATAGCAATGGAAAAGAACACTTGGATAGTCAACATTTCAAAACCTTTGGCATTTCTGAAAAAAACATTTCAGAAACACGAGAGCAAAAAAAACGGAAAACATGTGGAAATTAAAATAACAGGTCTCTCCACAACCCCCCCACCCCCTCTTTTTATTGTCAACTTGACAATTTAATGCAAATGTTATATCAATATAGGCCTACATATTCTTTAATTTTTTTTTATGGGAATTTCCTGGTAAAATGAAGGTAAAATATTATTTTATTTTGCATTTCCACGGACCACCTGCAGTACCCTCACGGACCACTAGTGGTCCGTGGACCACAGTTTGGGAATGACTGGTCTATGCAACAGAGTGATATTCACCATCAGAAAGCAGAGGTAACTGCTGCTCAGATGTCACTCAAACAGACCATAAACCAAACATGCTCTAATGAATAATGATTCTTACTCATAGTCTGCTCTGATGCACAACAAACTGGAACACATTACAAAACACTCTTGAACTAACAACACTGTTACCTTATGACGTAAAAAGAAAATGACTCAGTTGCTGCAGTTCAGGGTTTGTTTAAAATAAAAAACAGTATATTCCGAGTCTTACATGTTCCCTATCAAGTGTATTTACCTCTGCCTACTCAACATCATGGTGTCAAGTAGGGTCACTCATTGTGTTTCCAAAAAGTTGCACCCTGCCAATATTCATTGATTTCACCTTACTTCCTTTATCTCTATTTCTTTTATTTTGCTATTTCTCTGTGTAAGCAGACATATTTAGTGCTGAAATAGACACTTTCCCAGTAGGATTTTCTGCCACCATTGATCCATGTTGCCAAGCCGTGTAGACCAACAGAGGAACCCCTCTATGTGAGCATGTGATTGGAAAAGCTTGCTGTCACGCTCTAATCATTCTCATCTATTACAATCTTTAATACTGAAGCCCACATTTTCTTTCACAGATCTATTACAATAAAAAAGTTGAACACTTCACATTTAAGGTAAAGTAGAGTGAGTCTTAACTCCGATGTCGTTGTGATCAGACCTCATACTGAATAAAATCTTTAGGAAATACTAAAGAAGATACTTATTATTAGGCCCGAGCCGGTGATGGCCGGGAGGGCCTATTGTTTTTGCTCGGATTTTTTTTTTTTTTTTTTTTTTTTTTTTTTTTTATTGTGACCAAATGATCCTAAATTTGACCCAGTGAACATGCACAAAAAGTCATTATATTGGTCCCAGACTTCAAGCTCGGCAAAAATGGTATGTATTTGAAGACGCCGAAAAAAAAATACGAAAAATGACTCAGTGGCGACCCCTACAAAATCAAAATACATTGGGCCTATGGAAAGTGAAAGTAACTTTTTTCCAACGTAGAAAAATGAAACTTGGTATATCCATAGGACACCTCAGGGCAAACAGAAAAGTCAATGACAGTCACACCTAAACTTAACAGGAAGTCCGCCATGTGGGGTGAAACGCATACGACCACTAAAATCGCACCCTTGCGCAGAAAGATGCAAATCATTGTGTTTTAATCTAAATGGCCCCAAATTTGGTGAGTATCATCTAGACACGTGTGCCAACCAAAGTTGTGACTTTGTTGTTGATATCTTATCGGGTATGGGTGTGGCAAGCCTGTAACGAGGTGGCCATTTTGTGAAAATAAAACGTCTCTTAACTCTCAAACGCCTTCTCGGATCGAGTTGGACCCAAAAAGGCGTTTGTGCACATTCATGACCTGAACACAAAAATATGTAAATAAAGGGTTATCTTTAGAAATGGCTCTCCAGCGCCCCTACAAACTTATAATGGACCCAAGAATTTAGTTTGTCATAGAGACATAAAATTTTGTACACACATCTCTTATGTCATGAGCATAAAAGCCAATGACAACCACCCCTATCTATAAATGTGTTGCCATAGCAACGTCCCAAAAATGTGAAAAAGTCAATGGGAAGTGAAATTTTTAGTTTGTTGTAGGCAAATAAAACTTGGTACACACATCCACCATGGGCTTATGAACAAAAAAGCCAATGGGGACCACACCCTATCACACACAGGAAGGCGGCCATTTTGAATTGAAAATGTGAACCGACTTAAAATACACCTCTTTTTTAAAAGTACACAGAAAAAAGCTGCTTCATTCCACAGACACCAAACTTGGGCAAAATGAGCTAAACACATGTATGTAAATGAGACAAGTGTTTTTCTAGACTTTTTTGCTCGAGTTATATTTTTTTTTATTATAATTCGGTATATATTTTTTTATTATAATTTTTCTGCAAAATGATCCTCAATTTGACCCTATAAACGAACAACTAAAAGTCATTTTTATTGGTCCCAGACTTCAAGCCCGGGAAAAAATTTATGTATTTGAAGTCCCCGAAAAAAAAAATACGAGCAATGACTCAGTGGCGACCCCTACAAAAGTCAAAATACATTGGGCCTATGGAAAGTGAAAGTAACTTTTTTCCAACGTAGAAAAATGAAACTTGGTATATCCATAGGACACCTCAGGGCAAACAGAAAAGTCAATGACAGTCACACCCTAAACTTAACAGGAAGTCCGCCATGTGGGGTGAAACGCGCGGCCACTAAAATCGCACCCCTTGCGCAGAAAGATGCAAATCATTGTGTTTTTATCTAAATGGCCCCAAATTTGGTGAGTATCATCTAGACACGTGTGCCAACCAAAGTTGTGACTTTGTTGTTGATATCTTATCGGGTATGGGTGTGGCAAGCCTGTAACGAGGTGGCCATTTTTGTGAAAATAAAACGTCTCTTAACTCTCAAACGCCTTCTCGGATCGAGTTGGACCCAAAAGGCGTTTGTGCACATTCATGACCTGAACACAAAAATATGTAAATAAAAGGGTTATCTTTAGAAATGGCTCTCCAGCGCCCCCTACAAACTTATAATGGACCCAAGAATTTAGTTTGTCATAGAGACATAAAATTTGGTACACACATCTCTTATGTCATGACGAGCATAAAAGCCAATGACAACCACCCCCTATCTATAAATGTGTTGCCATAGCAATGTCCCAAAAATGTGAAAAAAGTCAATGGGAAGTGAAATTTTTAGTTTGTTGTAGGCAAATGAAACTTGGTACACATATCCATCATGGGCTTATGAACAAAAAAGCCAATGGGGACCACACCCTATCACACACGGAAGGCGGCCATTTTGAATTGAAAATTTGGTCCGACTTAAAATACACCTCTTTTTAAAAGTACACAGAAAAAAGCTGCTTCATTCCACAGACACCAAACTTGGGCAAAATGAGCTAAACACATGTATGTAAATGAGACAAGTGTTTTTCTAGACTTTTTTGCTCGAGTTATATTTTTTTATTATAATTCGGTATATATTTTTTATTATAATTTTTCTGCAAAATGATTCTCAATTTGACCCAGTAAACCAACAACTAAAAGTCATTTTATTGGTCCCAGACTTCAAGCCCGGCGAAAAATATATGTATTTGAAGTCCCGAAAAAAAAATGAAAAATGACTCAGTGGCGACCCCTAGAAAAGTCAAAATACATTGGGCCTATGGAAAGTGAAAGTAACTTTTTTCCAACGTAGAAAAATGAAACTTAGTACATCAATAGGACACCTCAGGGCAAACAGAAAAGTCTATGACAGCCACACCTAAACTTAACAGGAAGTCCGCCATGTGGGGTGAAAGCATGTTCACTAAAATCGCACCCCTTGCGCAAGAAGATGCAAATCATTGTGTTTTAATTTAAATGGCCCCAAATTTGGTGAGTATCATCTAGACACGTGTGCCAACCAAATTTGTGACTTTGTTGTTGATATCTTATCGGGTATGGGTGTGGCAAGCCTGTAACGAGGTGGCCATTTTGGGAAAATAAAATGTCTCTTAACTCTCAGGCCTTCTCGGATCAAGTCGGACCCAAAAAGGCGTTTGTGCACATTCATGACCTGAACACAAAGATATGTAAATAAAAGGGTTATCTTAAGAAATGGCTCTCCAGCGCCCCTACAAACTTATAATGGGACCCAAGAATTTAGTTTGTCATAGAGACATGGAATTTGGTACACACATCTCCTATGTCATGAGGAGCATAAAAGCATATTTTTTTATTATAATTCGGTATATATTTTTTATCATATTTTTCTGCAAAATGATCCTCAATTTGACCCAGTAAGCGTGCAACTAAAAGTCATTTTATTGGTCCCAGACTTCAAGCCAGCGAAAAATTGATGTATTTGAAGTCCCGAAAAAATATGAAAAATGACTCAGTGGCGACCCCTAGAAAAGTCAAAATACATTGGTTCTATGGAAAATGAAAGTAAATTTTCCAATGTAGAAATACAAAACTTGGTACATCCATAGGACACCTTAGGGCAAACAGAAAAGTTTATTACAGCCATACCGTAAACTCAACAGAAAATCTATGTTGGGTGGAATGCGTGACCACCTAAATCGCACCCCTTCTGTCTAAAGGCTTTTCATCTAAACAGCTCCAAATTTGGTGAGTATCATCTAGACACGTGTGCAAAAAAAGTTATCAATTTGTTTTTGATACATTTGTGGCTGTGGTAAGTAATGAGTCTGTGAAGAGGCAACTATTGGGAAATAAATGCCATTTCCCAATTGCCAGGATCCTTCCTTTAGAGGAGGCCCCTCCAGAGCCAAGGCTAGAGTCTTAGAAAACTCCTCAGAATCCTTTTACCGTGAAGTTTACGCTTTAAAGCACGAAATGCACTCCTACGAGTGCATGTGTCCCCGCGGTCTCAAGGGAGGCGAGGGCCTTTATCGCCGCTTGCGGCTTTAATTATTATTATTATGTTATTGTCGGATCATCACTTTTACTGTGTCAACTGTGGTCAGATAGCACTCACATTTATAATTTGGGTTGTTCTGGCATTGACACATGGGTTCACATCACTCGAGATACATGAATAAAAACCCACAGCTCACAAAATTGAAATTAAACTTCTGGCCATAGTAAAAGAGCTTGTGGTGAGATCTTTTCATGAGGCTTAAACGACCTGAAGGGGCGCCTGCACGGATACATTTACATTAGAAGATGAAAAAAAATCGTAAATGCTGTTTTCTGCTACTTCACTTAATACACTTCTATTGTTGCTCCTGTTCCCTGTTCCCGCTCTGGTGTACTTGAAATGGGCAAATAACTTTTTATCTGCACAAACGGCACAGTGCGGGCTTTTGTCCATCCAGGCGGTTTTAAAAGGCAGAGACGGAGGCAGCCTCTAAATAAAAGCAATTGTCAAGTCCTATCTTCAATGGCTGTTTTCCACATACAAACGCCTGCCTCCTTAATTAGATTCTGAGAAAAACCTGCGAGCAACTCAAAACGTGAATGCACTAACAATGATCCCAACAGAGGCTTATAATTTGTCTCACTCTGAGGCATCCGCCACATGATTGAAGCGATGATTAAATATCTCACAAAAGATTCACATTTGCTCATTTATGCCTAAAAGCTAACACACGTCCTTCGAGCACAGTGGTTTATACAGTTTATTCAAGTGATAGCAAATGACTTTCCTTTGTCGTTGTGATTAGAAAGAAAAAAGAATATGCTTCTACGACATGATTACTTCATTGCAAGCATTAAATGGGGTTTTGTTTAGCTCTGATTTATTGCTTGTTAAGCCCTGATGAGTCCTGGTTAATTGTGTTGCGGGTTTAGTCCTCATGTTACAATCCTCTCCAACTTTTGTAGAGCTCAAAAGCAATAGCAAGCCAAGCAATAATGGGTTTAACTCCATAGAAGTGTTCATAAAAGAAGATTTACTGTGGATTTTTCAAAGATAGAAAATAGTGAGTTAAACAGAGAGATATTTTGATGCAACTATGCAGAATTTAAAATATTTCTGATTTTATCTATATATACAAAAACATTTTCCATGTTGTACCTAATAATATTCATTGGTCATTTTATGTACTCTCTGTCAGCCATGTGTGCAGCCAAGGTTTTGTTTGAACTCTTGAACTGTAATATGACCGCTGCACAAAATCTATTTGAAAAAAAGAAAGAAGAAGAAACAATCTTTTCATGCTGCTTCACCAGAAGAAAAATATTATCATGCCCACTCCCCTGAGGCAAAAGCCAAACTGCTGGTGGCATCTTGAAAAGCCTCTCTCTTTGCTTGTCTGGTTTCCCTTGTGTTTTGATGTGTCTCTATAAATGAATGTGGCTGTATTTCCTGCACCTGCTCCCTCACTGCACAACTGCTGTATATTTGCTACAGATTAGGCTCTATCTCTGCCAGTCTGTCAGTCATCCACTGTGCTCAAAATGATCCTCAGAGGCTTTTCCAGTATTTTGCCTCAGTGTTGACCCTAAGTGACCATCCAAAATTTGCTTTTCATCTCTGTCGGCCTTGCACTTCTAATAGGCACTGCCTGCATTTTTCACTCTTTAAAGTCTTCCCATCCTGCTTTACTGAAAGTACCATCACTCCACTGCCTTAGGATTTGTTGTCAAAAGCAAACTTTGTGTCTGTTCATATGCTTTTTGAGCTTTGGTGGTCAAATATCCCATCTTCAAAAATTAGTTTGTAACTTTAAAAAAAATCATGTCTTGTTTATGTCAGAGATCAAAGGAGAATGGACAGACTGGTTAGGGACTCAAATCCTGCAGGGCCAGACGTGTCCCTCTGCTTAAGCCAGTACATGTCCAGGCCTGTCTGAAGTTTGCTAGACAGCATTTGGATGATTCAGAAGAGGATTGGGAGAATGTCATATGGTCAGATAAAACCAAGAACTTTTTTGTTGAAACTCGTAGTGTTTGGAAGAGAAAGAATGCTGAGTTGCAACCAAAAAACACTGTGAAGCATGGGGGTACAATCATCATGCTTTGGGGCTGTTTTTCTGCAAAGGGACCAGGACGACTGATCCATTTAAAGGAAAGAAGGAAGGGGCCATGTATCTTGAGATTTTGAGTAAAAACCTCCTTCCATCAGCAAGGGCATTGAAGATGAAACGTGACTGGGACTTTCAGCATGACAATGATCCCAAACACATCTCCTGGGCAACGAAGGAGTGGCTTTGTAAGAAGCATTTCAAGGTCCTGGAGTGGCCTAGCCAGGCTCCAGATCTCAACCCCATAGAAAATCTTTGGAGGGAGTTGAAAATCTGTGTTGCCCAGCCACAGCCCCAAAACATCTCTGCTCTAGAGGAGATCTGCCAAACTACCAGCAACAGTGTCTAAAAACCTTGTGGAGACTTACAGAAAACGTTTGACCTCTGTCATTGCCCATCAAATGGTATATAAAGTGGTATATGTGATTTTTTTTTGGAATTTTCTTTTTCTCATTCTGTGTCTCATAGCTGAAGTGTACCTATGATGTAAATTACAGGCCTCTCTTTTTAAGTGGGAGAACTTGCACAATTGGTGGCTGACTAAATACTTTTTTGCCCCACTGTAAGTCTCGATTTCTGCTGCGACATTCAGATGGTAGGGTCAGAATTTGGGGTAAAGAAGTCTGAATCTTGCCCTGTCTCAATGGTTCAGGCTGGTGGTGGTGTAATGGTGTGGGGGATATTTTCTTGGCACACTTTGGACCCTTAGTACCAATTGAGCATCTGAGTATTGTTGCTGACCATGTCCCTCCCTTTATGACTACATTGTACCCATCTTCTGATGCTACTTCCAGCAGGATAATGCACCATGTCCCAAAGCTCAAATCATTTCAGACTGGTTTCTTGAACATGACGATGAGTTCACTTTACTCAAATGGCCTCCACAGTCACCAGATCTTAATCCAATAGAGCACCTTTGGGATGTAATGGAACAGGAGATTTGCATCATGGAAGAATCTGCAGCAACTGTGCTAACATGTCAACATGGACCAAAATCTCTGAGGAATGTTTCCAACACCTTGTTGAATCTATGCCAAATAGATTCAATTCAGTTCTGAAGGTAAAAGGAGGTCCAACCCAGTAATAGCAAGGTGTACTTAATAAAGTGGCCAATGTATAAAGACATCTTGACATTTTGTTTATTTTGAAGTCTAAGGTTTTCCATGTTTTCTTGAGGCCCGGGCTCCACTGTCTCCAATTATAGAAATATCTCTGTCCAGATGAGAGCGTTTGGAAAAAATATCTTGGTCCACACAGCTCCACTACATATACTGTACATAAACCAACTCTATTCACCACAAGATGGCTGTAAACACAAACCACAGAAACATTCAGAGCATGAGTTTGTTTTTGTTTTGGCAGCACAAAACTCTTCTGAAAGTATCAGCAATGGAGAGTCTGATGGCAAAAAGAGATTGATATGCATCACAGACACCAAGATGAATATGTTGTTGTGTACAGTAAAAGCAGAAAAATGGATCTATTACTGAAGGATTTTCAGCCGACGATAAGGTTGTGCAAGAGGCTAATGAGTGAAGTGATGTAATAATGCTAAGTTCACCTGTAATGTGTTCTGCATTAATATGTAGTTCTAATAGAGTCAGGCAAATGTATAAAGCCCGGTTCACAGCTGCTGAGTTTGTTGTAGTCGTTACCATGGATACATGCATGCTCAATACACACTTTAACCGCTGTAACGCCAGCGGCGGTATTTAAATTCCCGTTTTGTCTGTCCACACATCTCAAACGACCGTCCACATGTCTGCAATCTACAGACATTCACGGCTCGGAAAGAAAGCATGTCATAAATGGCATGAATACACTAACACTTTAGTTTTATTAAAGAGAAACAATACAATCTAAAAACAGTTGTAGGCCTAAAGTCTGTTTTTAGGCCAATGAAATGACAAATATAGCTTATATATAACTAGCATACAACAATTTTGTATTTTTTTATTTTTTGTAACACAGAACATTGTGAGGCCTTTTCAGACATCGATTGTTTACCAGGTGCAAGACGAGCAGTGGGGAGGACAGACTGATGTGGCCTGTAGGTGCTCACATTAGTTTGTAGAGGAGCAGCAGTGAGCTAATAAGCTGTCCTGGTGATCAGCCTGCACCAGCCACTGTCCCCAATCAATACCTGTCACATGGACACCCCAAACCCATGGACCTACCACTGACAGTAAACAAGAAAAGACCCAGTGAGAAGTAAACTGGTTCTGACTGTATTTATTTGAACACACATTTATAAAGAACAAACATTAAACAAAGAAAAAAAATAAAGAAATAAACTTCTGAAGAACGGAGAGCAACTTTAATATGAGAAATTCTAGTTTTCTAGTTAGAATACATTTCATTGATTTTTGGAGTCCAGAGAACAGAGAATTGCAGTAGTCCAGTTTACTTGTGATAAAGGTGTGAACTCATTTTTCGGCATTGGATACAAAGGCACTGATTTTAGAAATGTTTTTAAGAAGGAAAAACGACTTGGTTACACTGTTAATGTGACAAGATTTCTTGCATGTTCTATAAAAGTGAGTGAAAAGAAGCTGAGTTGAGCAGCATTTTGATGTCTTTTTGAATTTGGACCGATGATAATTTCTGATGTTGCAGTAAACTTTGATTGATCCACGTGTTGATGTCTTTTAAGAGTTAATGTTTCCATGTCACCTGGAGCGAGTTATTATATATTATATTCTTGAAAGATTTGGCCAAGAGGAAGCATATCTAGATTAAACAATTGTGGGCCAAGGATAGAGCCCTGTGGAACCCCACAGTTCACAGACATCTTCTCAGAGGTAAATTCACCAACTGATACAAAGACGTTTCCGTGAATAGGTAGGAGGGTAGGCCGTTTAAGACAGGACCAGATAGTACAACCCAGTTGTGGAGTCTATTGAGCAGGAGCTGATGATCAACAGTGTTGAATGTAGCTCAGTGGGTAGAGTGGTCGTCTTTCACCCGGAAGGTAGGCGGTTCGATTCCCACTCTCCCCACAGTTCATACTGTCCTTATGTCCTTGGGCATGACACTTAACCCACCTTGCCCCCAGTGGCTGTAACACTGGTAATTACATTAGAACAATGTAAGTCGCTTTGGATAAAAGCGTCAGCTAAATGAATAAATGTAAATGTAAATGTAGGACGAGAACTAAGAGAGTGCCAGAGTCTATGTTATTACGGAGGTCATTTACAACTAGGGCTGTAGCTATCGAATATATTTTAGTAATCGTGTATTCTACCGAAAATGGAATCGATTAATCGAGTAATCGGATAAAATGTATTTTTACTTAATTAAAGTGCAATATTAAATATGCAAGAGAAAATAAGACTCTAGGTCTCTTAAAAAGAACAACTGTTTCCTTTTTTTTAGAAAAATGTAATTTTTATTTTTTTAAATGCATAGAATGCAATGCATACATCAAAAATAAACATTTAGTTATTACCCATTGTTTCTCTGTCTGTACTTGTACTGTGAACAATAAAAATAAAGTGCATTTAAGTGCCATTCATTTGAGTTTTTAAATAAAGCATTTTCTGAGATGCAAAAACAAATAAAATTAATTACTTTCAAATTAATTTTAAAGTATCAGAACTAAGGCATACATTAAATTAATAATAATAATACAAAAACACTGCCTTTAAGTCATACAACTTAACTTTCAGAACTAAAAGTTAACTAAATGTTCTGAACATAAGTCTTCTTCTGTGAATGCTCTCTGAAAACTCAGCTGCTTGCTCAGTGGAATATGAAGTCCTGCCATATCTGTTCATACGAAGCTGTGATGATTTACTGAAAAAGAGGTGAAAAAATAATTATTGATATTTATTACTAAGTAAGTTATAATATCATTATTATACAGCAAGTTCATGGCTGTGCATTTATAAATCCTATTCATGGCAATCAAACTAAATACTTGTTAATACTTGAATAATTTGTATTATGGCTGCTCGATATTGAAGAAAAATGTGATATGCGATAACTATCAAGATGCAATGTTCAATTTACAATCATGGGATAATGCTTTGAATGTGTAAAATAAATTTAAATGTATATTTAAAAACTGTAAATGATATAACCAACATGCATGTTTTCACATTATAAAGAATCTAGAATATTTCATCGTTAAAGCCAATCACAACTTCTTTTTGGCAGTAAATTAAGTCCCGATCATTTTTTGTAATCGAGTTACTGGAGTTACTCGAGGAATCGTTTCAGCCCTAATTACAACTTTTTAAGTAGTGCAGTTTCAGTAGTGCAGCAATGGTGGCAACAATTTCATCTTGTATGACCTTTCCCAGGCCAGTAAACTCATGTGATCTTAAAACTCATTAGTCTTTCCTTCATAAATTTGGGGCCACAGTGGCTCAGTGGTAGAGCGGTTGTCCTTCAACTGGAAGGTAGTAGGTTTGATTCCCGCTCTCCCCACAGTTCATACTGTCGTTGTGTCCTTGGGCAAGACACTTAACCCACCTCTCCTCCAGTGGTGTTCCAGCTGTCACACTGGTGAATGGAACCTTAATGTAAGTCGCTTTGAATGAAAGCGTCTGCTAAATGACTAAATGTAAATGTAATAAATTTCTGCTTGCACATTTGTCTAGTTTAAGAATTTCATGAAACTTTATATATACTTATATACTTTTTTGTTTAATTGTAGCAGTGTTGTTGCACCTTTTATGTTGTTGACCAGTCCATTCCATAAAGTCACACCACTTTGAGCAATACACAACCTCTTTTGGGAGGTACAAAAACACTGTATTTTTAAATTCAATTTTCCCCTGAAATTATACCCCACTTCTCAATTTGCAAACATTTTTTGGATAGGGAGTTATTTGTTTTTAGCTTTATAAATTGTCAACAATGTTTTTAATTTAACCAGGTCTTCATGTTTTAGGGCATATGAGTTTAGAAACAGTATGTTAGTATGATCTGTAAATTGCACATCGTGTACACTTCTGATGGCTTTTTTCTGGAGTCTGTATAATGTCCCTAAATGGCTCTTGAAGGTACAGTATTACCCCAGACCTCAGTACAGTAATTTAACAATATAAGATGGAGAGAGCGTCGCTATAATCTTACCCAATATAGCAATGCTTTGAGTCATTTTGGAACACATATTAACTATTTGGTGGTTTCCAACTAACATTGTGACTGAGGATCGCACCCAGAAATGTATGCTCTTTAACTCTTTTTATTTTTACATTATCAAATAGTATCTCTATTTCTTTATCTTTTCTGCATTTTCCAAATATCATCATTTTTGTGTTTGTTATATTTAATGAATAATAAATCATTAGGGACTCCACGTGTAATACTCCCCCATCTTGATATATGTTCACCCACCTGTACATACTGCGAATGTATTAATGTGAATGAATGTCTTTCAGTTAAATATGATTGGACCCAGTTACATACAATTACCCTTACTCCAATTTTTTCAATTTCCTTAAGAAGTATTACATGATCTATTGTGTCAAAAGCTTTCTGGAGGTTTATGAATATGCCTATTGATTCCAATTTTTTGTTCATATTATTTGTTATTTCATAACAAATATATATATATATATATATATATATATATATATATATATATATATATATATATATATATATATATATATATATACACTGTAGGGTTTTTATAGTCTGGACAGCCAAAGAATTAGTCTGGACTAAACTAGGGATCAAGAAGATCAGAAAAAAATTGGATTTGTTTTGGGGTCTTATTTGTACTCATTTGAACAGATCCAGGGTAAATAAAATCTTACCAATAACTACTTCTTTAGATAGCTCAAAGTCCGAGACTTCATATTTAAGAAATTCTTACTTCTGACGCCACATTATCAATAGAGGGTTACTTCTTAAGTGCCCAGCTAAAAAGTCAATGACTTGCTTTTATAATGTGCTGACTCAAATGCACTGGTTATATAAGAAGTGATGCAAACAAGGAAAACTGAATTGGGTGTGTCTATTGATGAGGATAAATTATATTTGGAACCAAACAAAAAGGATATCTGCTTATAACCATACCAGCCTGCTAAAAGGCTGATTCACTGTGTACAGATTTCCCCAAGTCAAAAGCACACAATGATCCCTCAGATGTCACCTATGTGTCTGAAATGTAAATCAGTGGAAAGGACTTTTACTCACTGTGTTTGGTCCTGTCTTTATATTGGACGGCCATTTTGAAAGACATGAGGAGGATATTTGGAGTGACTTTGGATCTGGACCATGTGTCTCTGCTCCTGGGTTATAGAGACATTAATATCCAATTGATGTTGGCTGCTGTTGTTATTTGTTTGAAAAATAAATAAAAACATATGGAAAAATAAAAATAAAGGTCTTTGTTGAACAAATGTGATTAGCAATGGACCATTTGTAAATAATGTACCCACTATTCTTTGACAAAATTATTAGCAACAAAATAATTGTCCCTGTAGTCTCCTAAATATGGTATGATATGTAAGCTTTCAACAGCACGGATGAATATTGTTTACAGAGGTAATGAATAAGAGAAATTCAGTGTTTCATACAATCACATCAAAATCCAGTGGTCTGATAAAAATAACCGATCCCAGCGAGCGCACAGATGCTCATGACCTACATGTAAGCTCCACAGCAACCTCCAACATCGACGCAGACAACTTCGGCTCATCATTCAGAGGAAATCCCAGCCACAGCAGGGGACAGCTCCATGGTTCCTTGAATTAAAACCTCGTCACTGTCTCGCTCATTGATCATTTCCCCAAATTAAGGATACTATAGGTAAAAAGGATTTTTTTTTTTTTTTTTAATTAGAGGATATTACTGTGAAACTTCTCCAGTTTGTTTCTGGTATACCCATAAGAACAAATTGCAAGTTTTGTTGACATATTAGATGAAAGGGCTTTTATAGAAGGGATTCTGGGTTTTTGGGATCTTATTCCGTGATTTAGTAAATTAGAGAATACTCACAATAGAATAGTACTCAAATAGAAATTTTTCACCATGTTTTTTGGAGTAAAATGATCCATAACTCACTCAACAATAATATATCAACAAACACCTCTGTAAAAGTCTTCAGAATATACTAGTTAATTACATTGTATTATATTGTATAATTTTTATTTTGAAATCCCCAACCTACAAACAAAATATATATTCAGTTTATTAACAGCAATATATAATATTTAAAAACACATGGATATTAATAAATTAATACATTATTATCTTTTTAGGTGTTTGCTGCATGAAACTTAAACTCTGCTTCACCATGTTTAGTTCTAACTCTGGGCACGAGCAGAAGGCCTGTCCCAGATGTTCTCAGAGTCCGAGGAGGTTCATAAGTAACTAGCATGTCAGAGATATATTCTGGTGCTAAACCATTTAGAGACTTGTAAACCAGAAGTGCTGTTTTAAAGTCTATTCTCTGAGCAACAGGAAGCCAGTGCAGAGATTTTAAAACTGGCGTAATGTGGTTGTACTTCCTGGTTTTGGTGAGAACCCGAGCAGCCGCGTTCTGAATAAGCTGCAGCTGTCTTAACCCTCGTTTTGAGAGACCAGTGAGCAGGCCGTTACAGTAATCTAACCTGCTGGAGATAAAAGCATGGATAAGTTTCTCTAAGTCTGGTTGAGACATTATCCCTTTGACTCTGGAAATGTTTTTAAGGTGATAAAATGCAGATGATGTAATTGACTTAATGTGACTGTGGAAATTCAAGTCTGAGTCCATGATGAGCCTATACTAATACTATTAGTAACAAATGTCACGTGCATTAGTATAGGGTATTTATAAGTAAACTAATAATACTATTATTATTATTTTGATGACATAATGTGAATTGTGAGAAGAAATGTAAATGTAACGCCACTCTTATTTCTGACACTATACAGAAGACAAAAGCATTTAGCATCTATACACGTGGACAAAATTGTTGGTACCCTTCGGTCAATGAAAGAAAAACTCACAATGGTCACAGAAAAAACATTATTCTGACAAAAGTAATAATAAATTAAAGCCGCAAGCGGCGATAAAGGCCCTCGCCTCCCTTGAGACCGCGGGGACACATATATTCGGAGGATTGCATGTCGTGCTTTAAAGCAAATTTGGAGCTGTTTAGATGAAAACCCTTTAGCACAAAGTGTACGATTTAGGTGGTCATGTATTCCACCCAACATTTTCTGTTGAGAAGGATCCTGGCAATTGGGAAATGGCATTTATTTCGCAATAGTTGCCTCTTCACAGACTCATTACGACCACAGCCACAAATCTATCAAAAAACAAATTGATAACTTTTTTTTGCACACGTGTCTAGATGATACTCACCAAATTTGGAGCTGTTTAGATGAAAAGCCTTTAGACACAAGGGGTGCAATTTAGGTGGTCACGCATACACCCAACATAGTAGATTTCCTGTTGAGTTTACGATATGGCTGTAATACATTTTTCTGTTCGCCCTGAGGTGTCCTATGGATGTACCAAGTTTCATTTTTCTACGTTGGAAAAAGTTACTTTCACTTTCCATAGGCCCAATGTATTTTGACTTTGTAGGGTCGCCACTGAGTCATTTTTCATATTTTTTCGACTTCAAATACATAAATTTTTCACGAGCTTAAAGTCTGGGACCAATAAAAATGACTTTTAGTTGCACGCTTACTGGGTCAAATTGAGGATCATTTTGCAGAAAAATTATAATAAAAAAATATACCAAATTATAATAAAAAAAAATATAACTCGAGCAAAAAAGTCTAGAAAAACGCTTGTCTATTTTACATACATGTGTTTAGCTCATTTTGCCCAAGTTTGGTGTCTGTGGAATGAAGCAGCTATTTTCTGAGTTCTTTAAAAAGAGGTGTATTTTAAGTCGGTTCACATTTTCAATTCAAAATGGCCGCCTTCCCGTGTGTGATAGGGTGTGGTCCCCATTGGCTTTTTTGTTCATAAGCCCATGCTGGATGTGTGTACCAAGTTTCATTTGCCTACGACAAACTAAAATTTTCACTTCCCATTGACTTTTTCCAAATATTTGGGACGCTATGGCAACACATTTATAGATAGGGGTGGTTGTCATTGGCTTTTATGCTCGTCATGACATAAGAGATGTGTGTACCAAAATTTTATGTCTCTATGACAAACTAAATTCTTGGGTCCCATTATAAGTTTGTAGGGGCGCTGGAGAGCCATTTCTAAAGATAACCCTTTATTTACATATTTTTGTGTTCAGGTCATGAATGTGCACAAACGCTTTTTGGGTCCAACTCGATCCGAGAAGCCGCTTGAGAGTTAAGAGACGCTTTATTTTCACAAAAATGGCCACCTCGTTACAGGCTTGCCACACCCATACCCGATAAGATATCAACAACAAAGTCACAACTTTGGTTGGCACATGTGTCTAGATGATACTCACCAAATTTGGGGCCATTTAGATTAAAACACAATGATTTGCATCTTTCTGCGCAAGGGGTGCGATTTAGTGGCCGCGCTTTCACCCCACATGGCGGACTTCCTGTTAAGTTTAGGTGTGACTGTCATTGACTTTTCTGTTTGCCCTGAGGTGTCCTATGGATATACCAAGTTTCATTTTTCTACGTTGGAAAAAGTTACTTTCACTTTCCATAGGCCCAATGTATTTTGACTTTTCTAGGGGCCGCCACTGAGTCATTTTTCGGATTTTTTTTTTCGGGGACTTCAAATACATAAATTTTTTGCCGGGCTTGAAGTCTGGGACCAATAAAATGACTTTTAGTTGTTGGTTTACTGGGTTAAATTGAGGATCATTTTGCAGAAAAATTATAATAAAAAATATATACCGAATTATAATAAAAATATAACTCGAGAAAAAAGTCTAGAAAAACACTTGTCTCTTTTTACATACATGTGTTTAGCTCATTTTGCCCAAGTTTGGTGTCTGTGGAATGAAGCAGCTTTTTCTGTGTACTTTTAAAAAGAGGTGTATTTTAAGTCGGTTCACATTTTCAATTCAAAATGGCCGCCTTCCTGTGTGTGATAGGGTGTGGTCCCCATTGGTTTTTTTGTTCATAAGCCCATGGTGGATGTGTGTACCAAGTTTTATTTGCCTACAACAAACTAAAAATTTCACTTCCCATTGACTTTTTCACATTTTTGGGACGTTGCTATGGCAACACATTTATAGATAGGGGTGGTTGTCATTGGCTTTTATGCTCGTCATGACATAAGAGATGTGTGTACAAAATTTTATGTCTCTATGACAAACTAAATTCTTGGGTCCATTATAAGTTTGTAGGGGCGCTGGAGAGCCATTTCTAAAGATAACCCTTTATTTACATATTTTTGTGTTCAGGTCATGAATGTGCACAAACGCTTTTTGGGTCCAACTCGATCCGAGAAGGCGTTTGAGAGTTAAGAGACGTTTTTATTTTCACAAAAATGGCCACCTCGTTACAGGCTTGCCATACACCCATACCCGATAAGATATCAACAACAAAGTCACAACTTTGGTTGGTACACGTGTCTAGATGATACTCACCAAATTTGGGGCCATTTAGATTAAAACACAATGATTTGCATCTTTCTGCGAAGTGCGATTTTAGTGGCGCTGCGTTCACCCCACATGGCGGACTTCCTGTTAAGTTTAGGGTGTGACTGTCATTGACTTTTCTGTTTGCCCTGAGGTGTCCTATGGATATACCAAGTTTCATTTTTCTACGTTGGAAAAAAGTTACTTTCACTTTCCATAGGCCCAATGTATTTTGATTTTGTAGGGGTCGCCACTGAGTCATTTTTCGTATTTTTTTTCGGCGACTTCAAATACATAAATTTTTCGCCGAGCTTGAAGTCTGGGACCAATAAAATGACTTTTCGTGCATGTTCACTGGGTCAAATTTAGGATCATTGGGTCGGAAGAAAAAAAAAAATAAAAAATCCGAGCAAAAACAATAGGCCCTCCCGGTCATCACCGGCTCGGGCCTAATAAAAATTCTATAAATGTTAACCAATGAAAGTCAGACATTGCTTTTCAACCATGCTTCAATGGAATTATTTTTAAAAAATAAACTCATGGAACAGGCCTTGACAAAATTGATGGTACCCCTAGAAAAGACTGAAAATAATGTGACCAAATGGACATGTTAATTCAAGGTGTGTGCACTAATTAGCATCACAGGTGTGTACAATCTTGTAATCAGTCAGTGGGCCTATTTATAGGGCTTCAGGTAGTCACTGTGTTGTCTGGTGACATGGTGTGTACCACACTCAACATGGACCAGAGGAAGCGAAGGAAAGATTTGTCGCAGGAGAATAGAAAGAAGATTATAGACAAGCATGATATAGGTAAAGGCTATAAGACCATCTCCAAGCAGCTAGATGTTCCTGTGACTACAGTTGCACATATTATTCAGAAATTTAAGATCCATGGGACTGTAGCCAACCTCCCTGGACGTGGCCGCAGGAGGAAAATTGATGACAAATCAAAGAGACGGATAATCTGAATGGTAACAAAAGAGCCCAGAAAGACTTCTAAAGAGATCCAAGGTGAACTCCATGCTCAAGGAACATCAGTGTCGGATCGCACAATCCGTCGTTGTTTGAGCCAAAGTGGACTACATGGGAGACGACCAAGGAGGACACCATTGTTGAAAACAAATCATAAAAAAGCTAGACTGGAATATGCCAAACTACATGTTGACAAGCCACAAAGCTTCTGGGAGAATGTCCTATGGACAGATGAGACAAAAATGGAACTTTTTGCCAAGGCACATCAGCTCTATGTTTACAGACGGAAAAATGAAGCATATCAAGAAAAGAACACTGTCCCTACTGTCAAACATGGAGGAGGCTCTGTTATGTTCTGGGGCTGCTTTGCTGCATCTGGCACAGGGTGTCTTGAATCTGTGCAGGGTACAATGAAATCTGAAGACTATCAAGGGATTCTAGAGAGAAATGTGCTGGCCAGTGTCAGACAGCTTGGTCTCAGTTGCAGGTCATGGGTCTTGCAACAGGACAATGACCCAAAACACCCAAGAATGGTTAAAGAGAAAAACATTGGACTATTCTAAAGTGGCCTTCTATGAGCCCTGACCTCAATCCTATTGAGCATCTTTGGAAGGAGCTGAAACATGCCGTCTGGAAAAGACATCCTTCAAACCGAAAACAACTGGAGCAGTTTGCTCATGAGGAGTGGGCCAAAATACCTGCTGAGAGGTGCAGAAGTCTCATTGACAGTTACAGGAATCGTCTGATTGCAGTGATAGCCTCAAAAGGTTGTGCAACAAAATATTAATTTAGGGGTACCAACAATTTTGTCTAGGCCTGTTCCATGAATTTATTTTTTTAAATAATTCCGTTGAAGCATGGTTGAAAAGCAATGTCTGACTTTCATTGGTTAACATTCATAGAATTTTTATTAGGCCCGAGCCGGTGATGACCGGGAGGGCCTATTGTTTTTGCTCGGATTATTAGGCCCGAGCCGGTGATGACCGGGAGGGCCTATTATTTTTGCTCGGATTTTTTTTTTTTTTTTTTTTTTTCTTCCGACCCAATGATCCTAAATTTGACCCAGTGAACATGCACGAAAAGTCATTTTATTGGTCCCAGACTTCAAGCTCGGCGAAAAATTTATGTATTTGAAGTCGCCAAAAAAATACGAAAATGACTCAGTGGCGACCCTACAAAATCAAAATACATTGGGCCTATGGAAAGTGAAAGTAACTTTTTTCCAACGTAGAAAAATGAAACTTGGTATATCCATAGAACACCTCAGGGCAAACAGAAAAGTCAATGACAGTCACACCCTAAACTTAACAGGAAGTCCGCCATGTGGGGTGAAACGCGGCCACTAAAATCGCACTTGCAGAAAGATGCAAATCATTGTGTTTTAATCTAAATGGCCCCAAATTTGGTGAGTATCATCTAGACACGTGTGCACACCAAAGTTGTGACTTTGTTTTTGATATCTTATCGGGTATGGGTGTGGCAAGCCTGTAACGAGGTGGCCATTTTTGTGAAAATAAAACGCCTCTTAACTCTCAAACGCCTTCTCGGATCGAGTTGGACCCAAAAAGGCGTTTGTGCACATTCATGACCTGAACAAAAATATGTAAATAAAAGGGTTATCTTTAGAAATGGCTCTCCAGCGCCCCCTACAAACTTATAATGGACCCAAGAATTGAGTTTGTCATAGAGACATAAAATTTTGTACACACATCTCTTATGTCATGACGAGCATAAAAGCCAATGACAACCACCCCCTATCTATAAATGTGTTGCCATAGCAACGCCCCAAAAATGTGAAAAAGTCAATGGGAAGTGAAATTTTTAGTTTGTTGTAGGCAAATGAAACTTGGTACACACATCCACCATGGGCTTATGAACAAAAAAGCCAATGGGGACCACACCCTATCACACACAGGAAGGCGGCCATTTTGAATTGAAAATGTGAACCGACTTAAAATACACCTCTTTTTAAAAGTACACAGAAAAAGCTGCTTCATTCCACAGACACCAAACTTGGGCAAAATGAGCTAAACACATGTATGTAAAAGAGACAAGTGTTTTTCTAGACTTTTTGCTCGAGTTATATTTTTTTATTATAATTCGTATATATTTTTTTATTATAATTTTTCTGCAAAATGATCCTCAATTTAACCCAGTAAACGAACAACTAAATGTCATTTTTATTGGTCCCAGACTTCAAGCCCGCAAAAATTTATGTATTTGAAGTCCCCAAAAAAAAATACGAAAAATGACTCAGTGGCGGCCCTAGAAAAGTCAAAATACATTGGGCCTATGGAAAGTGAAAGTAACTTTTTTCCAACGTAGAAAAATTAAACTTGGTATATCCATAGGACACCTCAGCGCAAACAGAAAAGTCAATGACAGTCACACCCTAAACTTAACAGGAAGTCCGCCATGTGGGGTGAAAGGCGCGCCACTAAATTCGCACTTTGCGCAGAAAGATGCAAATCATTGTGTTTTAATCTAAATGGCCCCAAATTTGGTGAGTATCATCTAGACACATGTGCCAACCAAAGTTGTGACTTTGTTGTTGATATCTTATCGGGTATGGGTGTGGCAAGCCTGTAACAAGGTGGCCATTTTTGTGAAAATAAAACGTCTCTTAACTCTCAAACGGCTTCTAGGATCGAGTTGGACCCAAAAAGGCGTTTGTGCACATTCATGACCTGAACACAAAAATATGTAAATAAAAGGGTTATCTTTAGAAATGGCTCTCCAGCGCCCCCTACAAACTTATAATGGGACCCAAGAATTTAGTTTGTCATAGAGACATAAAATTTGGTACACACATCTCTTATGTCATGACGAGCATAAAAGCCAATGACAACCACCCCTATCTATAAATGTGTTGCCATAGCAACGTCCCAAATATTTGGAAAAAGTCAATGGGAAGTGAAAATTTTAGTTTGTCGTAGGCAAATGAAACTTGGTACACACATCCATGAACATGAACAAAAAAGCCAATGGGGACCACACCCTATCACACACAGGAAGGCGGCCATTTTGAATTGAAAATGTGAACCGACTTAAAATACACCTCTTTTTTAAAAGAACACAGAAAATAGCTGCTTCATTCCACAGACAACAAACTTGGGCAAAATGAGCTAAACACATGTATGTAAAATAGACAAGCGTTTTTCTAGACTTTTTTGCTCGAGTTATATTTTATTTTATTATAATTTGGTATATTTTTTTTTATTACAATTTTTCTGCAAAATGATCCTCAATTTGACCCAGTAAACGTGCAACTAAAAGTCATTTTTATTGGTCCCAGACTTCAAGCTCGCGAAAAATTTATGTATTTGAAGTCGAAAAAAATATGAAAATGACTCAGTGGCGACCCCTACAAAAGTCAAAATACATTGGGCCTATGGAAAGTGAAAGTAACTTTTTCCAACGTAGAAAAATGAAACTTGGTACATCCATAGACACCTCAGGGCAAACAGAAAATGTATTACGACCATATCGTAAACTCAACAGGAAATCTACTATGTTCACCTAAATTGCACCCCTTGTGTCTAAAGGCTTTTCATCTAAACAGCTCCAAATTTGGTGAGTATCATCTAGACACGTGTGCAAAAAGTTATCAATTTGTTTTTGATAGATTTGTGGCTGTGGTCGTAATGAGTCTGTGAAGAGGCAACTATTGGGAAATAAATGCCATTTCCCAATTGCCAGGATCCTTCTCAACAGAAAATGTTGGGTGGAATACATGACCACCTAAATCGTACACTTTGTGCTAAAGGGTTTTCATCTAAACAGCTCCAAATTTGCTTTAAAGCACGACATGCAATCCTCCGAATATATGTGTCCCGCGTCTCAAGGGAGGCGAGGGCCTTTATCGCCGCTAGCGGCTTTAATTATGAGCCGGTGATGACCGGGAGGGCCTATTGTTTTTGCTCGGATTTTTTTATTTTTATTGTGACCAAATGATCCTAAATTTGACCCAGTGAACATGCACAAAAGTCATTTTTATTGGTCCCAGACTTCAAGCTCGGCGAAAATGTTATGTTTTGAAGTTGCCGAAAAAAAAGAAAAATGACTCAGTGGCGACCCTACAAAAGTCAAAATACATTGGGCCTATGGAAAGTGAAAGTAAGTTTTTTCCAACGTAGAAAAATGAAACTTGGTACATCCATAGGACACCTCAGGGCAAACAGAAAAGTCAATGACAGCCATATCGTAAACTCAACAGGAAGTCTACTATGTGGGTGGAAAGGCGTGACCACTAAATTGCACCCCTTGTGAAAAACATCCAAATCATTGTGTTTTAATCTAAACAGCTCCAAATTTGGTGAGTATCATCTAGACACATGTGCAAAAAAAGTTGTGACTTTGTTTTTGATAGATTTATCGGGTATGGGTGTGGCAATGAGTCTGTGAAGAGGTGGCCATTTATTGGGAAAATAAATGCCATTTCCCAATTGCCAGGATCCTTCTCAACAGAAAATGTTGGGTGGAATAAAAAATCGTTTGTGCAAAGGGTTTTCATCTCATGACCAACACAAAACGACATGCAAATCCTGGGTTATCTTTAGAAATGGCTCTCCAGCGCCCCTACAAACTTATAATGGGACCCAAGAATATTAGTTTGTCATTTTTTTAGAGACATATATTGTGACCAAATGATCCTATGTCATGAGGAGCATAAAACATGACAACCATCTATCTATTGTGTTGCCATAGCAACGTCCCAAAATGTTATGTTTTGAAGGAAAAAAAAATGAAGAAAATTTTAGTTTGTCGTACAAAATCAAAATACATTGGGCCTATGGAAAGTATGGGCTTATGATCCAACGTAGAAAAATGAAACTTGGTATATCCATAGACACCTCAGGGCAAACAGAAAAGTCAATGACAGTCATTTTAAACTTGAAGATGTGAACCCCACTAGAATACACCTCTTTTTTAAAAAACATCCAAAAATTGCTGTTTTCATTTCACAGACACCAAATTTGGTGAGTATCATCTAAACACATGTGCCAACCAAAATAGTTGTGACTTTGTTTATGATATCTTGTTGTTTTGTGCAAGCCTTATATGGCCATTTTTATTATAATTTCTATATATTTTTTTATTATAATTTTTTCTGAAAAATGGCGATTTGTGCAATTCGACCTGTAACACAAAAATATGTAAACTAAAAGGGTTATCTTTATTGGCTCCCAGCGCCCCTCAAACTTATAATGGGACCCAAGAATTTATGTATTGTCATAGAGACATATAATTTGGTACACACATCTCCTATGACATCAGGAGCATAAAAGCCAATAGACAAAGTCTAAAATAAATGTGTTCTATGGAAATAAAGTAAAAGTCAATGTAGAAATACAAAATTGTTACATCCATAGGACAAATGAAACTTAGGGCAAACAGATGGGCTTATGATCAGCCAAAGGGGACCACACCTTATCACACAGAAAATCTACCATTTTAAATTGAAGATGTGAACCGACTTAGAATACACTCTTTTTAAAAACAACAGAAAATAGCTTTCATCCACAGACACCAAACTTGGGCAAATTTGAGCTTTAAACACATGTGTGTAAAATAGACAGGCGTTTTTCTTGTTGTTTTGCTCGAGTTATATTTTTTTATTATAATTTGGTATATATTTTTTTATTATAATTTTTCTGAAAAATGATTTTCAATTTGACCCAGTAAACGTGCAACTAAAAGTCATTTTTATTGGTCCCAGACTTCAAGCCCGGCAAAAATTTATGTATTTGAAGTCCCTGAAAAAAATATGAAAAATGACTCAGTGGCGACCCTAGAAAAGTCAAAATACATTGGTTCTATGGAAAATGAAAGTAAATTTTTCCAATGTAGAAATACAAAACTTGGTACATCCATAGGACACCTTAGGGCAAACAGAAAAGTTTATTACAGCCATACCGTAAACTCAACAGAAAATCTACTATGTTGGGTGGAATACATGACCACCTAATTGTACACTTTGTGCTAAAGGGTTTTCATCTAAACAGCTCCAAATTTGCTTTAAAGCACGACATGCAATCCTTCGAATATATGTGTCCCCGCATGTCTCAAGGGAGGCGAGGGCCTTTATCGCCGCTATGGCTTTAATTAGGCCCGAGCCGGTGATGGCCGGGAGGGCCTATTGTTTTTACTCGGATTTTTTTTTTTTTTTTTTTTTTTTATCTTTCTTGTCGACCTATGATCCTAAATTTGACCCAGTGAACATGCACGAAAAGTCATTTTATTGGTCCCAGACTTCAAGCTAAAAATTTATGTATTTGAAGTCGCCAAAAAAATACTAAAAATGACTCAGTGGCGACCCTACAAAATCAAAATACATTGGGCCTATGGAAAGTGAAAGTAACTTTTTCCAACGTAGAAAAATGAAGCTTGGTATATCCATAGGACACCTCAGGGCAAACAGAAAAGTCAATGACAGTCACACCCTAAACTTAACAGGAAGTCCGCCATGTGGGGTGAAACGCGCCACTAAAATCGCACTTGCGCAGAAAGATGCAAATCATTGTGTTTTAATCTAAATGGCCCCAAATTTGGTGAGTATCATCTAGACACGTGTGCCAACCAAAGTTGTGACTTTGTTGTTGATATCTTATCGGGTATGGGTGTGGCAAGCCTGTAACGAGGTGGCCATTTTTGTGAAAATAAAACGTCTCTTAACTCTCAAACGCCTTCTCGGATCGAGTTGGACCCAAAAAGGCGTTTGTGCACATTCATGACCTGAACAAAAAATATGTAAATAAAAGGGTTATCTTTAGAAATGGCTCTCCAGCGCCCCTACAAACTTATAATGGACCCAAGAATTTAGTTTGTCATAGAGACATAAAATTTTGTACACACATCTCTTATGTCATGACGAGCATAAAAGCCAATGACAACCACCCCTATCTATAAATGTGTTGCCATAGCAACGTCCCAAAAATGTGAAAAAGTCAATGGGAAGTGAAATTTTTAGTTTGTTGTAGGCAAATAAAACTTGGTACACACATCCACCATGGGCTTATGAACAAAAAGACAATGGGGACCACACCTATCACACACAGGACCGCGGCCATTTTGAATTGAAAATGTGAACCGACTTAAAATACACCTCTTTTTAAAAGTACACAGAAAAAGCTGCTTCATTCCACAGACACCAAACTTGGGCAAAATGAGCTAAACACATGTATGTAAAAGAGACAAGTGTTTTTCTAGACTTTTTGCTCGAGTTATATTTTTTTATTATAATTCGGTATATATTTTTTATTATAATTTTTCTGCAAAATGATCCTCAATTTAACCCAGTAAACGAACAACTAAAAGTCATTTTTATTGGTCCCAGACTTCAAGCCCGCAAAAATTTATGTATTTGAAGTCCCGAAAAAAAACGAAAAATGACTCAGTGGCGACCCTACAAAATCAAAATACATTGGGCCTATGGAAAGTGAAAGTAACTTTTTCCAACGTAGAAAAATGAAACTTGGTATATCCATAGGACACCTCAGGGCAAACAGAAAAGTCAATGACAGTCACACCCTAAACTTAACAGGAAGTCCGCCATGTGGGGTGAAACGCGGCCACTAAAATCGCACTTGCGCAGAAAGATTCAAATCATTGTGTTTTAATCTAAATGGCCCCAAATTTGGTGAGTATCATCTAGACACGTGTGCCAAACAAAGTTGTGACTTTGTTGTTGATATCTTATCGGGTATGGGTGTGGCAAGCCTGTAACGAGGTGGCCATTTTTGTGAAAATAAACGCCTCTTAACTCTCAAACGCCTTCTCGGATCGAGTTGGACCCAAAAGGCGTTTGTGCACATTCATGACCTGAACAAAAAATATGTAAATAAAAGGGTTATCTTTAGAAATGGCTCTCCAGCGCCCCTACAAACTTATAATGGACCCAAGAATTTAGTTTGTCATAGAGACATAAAATTTTGTACACACATCTCTTATGTCATGACGAGCATAAAAGCCAATGACAACCACCCCTATCTATAAATGTGTTGCCATAGCAACGCGTCCCAAATATTTGGAAAAAGTCAATGGGAAGTGAATATTTTAGTTTGTCGTAGGCAAATGAAACTTGGTACACACATCCAGCATGGGCTTATGAACAAAAAGCCAATGGGGACCACATCCTATCACACACGGGAAGGCGGCCATTTTGAATTGAAAATGTGAACCGACTTAAAATACACCTCTTTTTAAAAGAACTCAGAAAATAGCTGCTTCATTCCACAGACACCAAACTTGGGCAAAATGAGCTAAACACATGTATGTAAAATACACAAGCGTTTTTCTAGACTTTTTGCTCGAGTTATATTTTATTTTATTATAATTTGGTATATTTTTTTATTATAATTTTTCTGCAAAATGATCCTCAATTTGACCCAGTAAACGTGCAACTAAAAGTCATTTTTATTGGTCCCAGACTTCAAGCTCGGCGAAAAATTTATGTATTTGAAGTCAAAAAAAATATGAAAAATGACTCAGTGGCGACCCTACTAAAGTCAAAATACATTGGGCCTATGGAAAGTGAAAGTAACTTTTTCCAACGTAGAAAAATGAAACTTGGTACATCCATAGGACACCTCAGGGCGAACAGAAAATGTATTACAGCCATATCGTAAACTCAACAGGAAATCTACTATGTTGGGTGTATGCGTGACCACCTAAATTGCACCCCTTGTGTCTAAAGGCTTTTCATCTAAACAGCTCCAAATTTGGTGAGTATCATCTAGACACGTGTGCCAAAAAATTATTAATTTGTTTTTTGATACATTTGTGGCTGTGGTCGTAATGAGTCTGTGAAGAGGCAGCCATTTCTTTGGGAAATAAATGCCATTTCCCAATTGCCAGGATCCTTCCTTTAGAGGAGGCCCCTCCAGAGCCAAGGCTAGAGTCTTAGAAAACTCCTCAGAATCATTTGGAACTTGTAACCTTGTACTTTTAGACAAGTTATATTTACATTTTGTCTTTTTAAACAGGGGGGTGCAGCGATTCCTGAGTCATCTCAAATCTCCAGCCAGTACTTTGTTTTTCTCGCCTTAGCCCAAGCATAATCTATTATTTCCAAAGGTTCAGACAGCTCCCAGGAAAACCAGAGATTGTCGAGACCTTTAACTCTAAAGTTAGGTTACAAGGTGGTGTAGCAGGCCCAAGCAGTAGCACAGGCCCGGTTATTTGACATTACCGTGAAGTTTACGCTTTAAAGCACGAAATGAAATCCTCCGAGTGCATGTGTCCCCGCGGTCTCAAGGGAGGCGAGGGCCTTTATCGCCGCTTGCGGCTTTAATTAGGCCCGAGCCGGTGATGACCGGGAGGGCCTATTGTTTTTGCTCGGATCATTTTTTTAATTTTTCTTCTTCTCCCCATATGATCCTAAATTTGACCCAGTGAACATGAACGAAAAGTCATTTTTATTGGTCCCAGTCTTCAAGCCCAGCGAAAAATTTATGTATTTGAAGTCCCCGAAAAAAAAATACGAAAAATGACTCAGTGGCGGCCCCTAGAAAAGTCAAAATACATTGGGCCTATGGAAAGTGAAAATAACTTTTTTCCAACGTAGAAAAATGAAACTTGGTACATCCATAGGACACCTCAGGGCAATCTGAAAAGTCAATGACAGTCACACCCTAAACTTAACAGGAAGTCCGCCATGTGGGGTGAAACGCGGCCACTAAAATCGCACTTTGCGCAGAAAGATGCAAATCATTGTGTTTTAATCTAAATGGCCCCAAATTTGGTGAGTATCATCTAGACACGTGTGCCAACCAAAGTTGTGACTTTGTTGTTGATATCTTATCGGGTATGGGTGTGGCAAGCCTGTAACGAGGTGGCCATTTTTGTGAAAATAAAACGTCTCTTAACTCTCAAACGCCTTCTCGGATCGAGTTGGACCCAAAAGGCGTTTGTGCACATTCATGACCTGAACACAAAGATGTGTAAATAAAAGGGTTCTCTTTAGAAATGGCTCTCCAGCGCCCCTACAAACTTATAATGGGACCCAAGAATTTACTTTGTCATAGAGACATAAAATTTGGTACACACATCTCTTATGTCATGACGAGCATAAAAGCCAATGACAAGCACCCCCTATCTATAAATGTGTTGCCATAGCAACGCCCAAAAATGTGGAAAAGTCAATGGGAAGTGAAATTTTTAGTTTGTTGTAGACAAAGGCCCAAAATGTGGAAAAGTCAATGGGAAGTGAAATTTTTAGTTTGTTGTAGACAAATGAAACTTGGTACACACATCCACCATGGGCTTATGAACAAAAGCCAATGGGGACCACACCCTATCACACACGGGAAGGCGGCCATTTTGAATTGAAAATGTGAACCGACTTAAAATACATTCATACTTAAATTCATTTTTATTGGTCCCAGACTTCAAGCCTGGCAAAAATTTATGTATTTGAAGTCCCCGAAAAAAAAATATGAAAAATGACTCAGTGGCGACCCCTAGAAAAGTCAAAATAATTGGTTCTATGGAAAATGAAAGTAAATTTTTCCAATGTAGAAATACAAAACTTGGTACATCCATAGGACACCTTAGGGCAAACAGAAAAGTTTATTACAGCCATACCGTAAAAATCTACTATGTTGGGTGGAATACATGACCACCTAAATCGTACACTTTGTGCTAAAGGGTTTTCATCTAAACAGCTCCAAATTTGCTTTAAAGCACGACATGCAATCCTCCGAATATATGTGTCCCCGCGGTCTCAAGGGAGGCGAGGGCCTTTATCGCCGCTTGCGGCTTTAATTTATTATTACTTTTGTCAGAATAAAGTTTTTTCTGTGACCATTGTGAGTTTTTCTTTCATTGACCGAAGGGTACCAACAATTTTGTCCACGTGTGTATCTTTGTTCATGACGCTACACTGCTTGGTTTTCTTGCTCAACCTTTTTCGAAACCTGTCACTTTTCTGTTGTGTCTCTGATAAGTCTTAAGTTCTGCTGATTTTTTTTTTTTTGCTGTTTATGGGTAAAAACCAAACCATGCTTAAATTAATTAAGGGACATAAGTCTATGTATTATTGTTTTAAAATTTGCTGCAATGATTAGTAGCATATTTGGTAAATAACGTGGGACACTGGGGGCACTGGGGACAGGGTCGGTTCAAAAGTGAGACATTTTTATGTTTTTACAGATATTTGTTGGGACATGGGATAGGGAGTGAAAAGTGGGACTGCCCTGATTAAATAAGAACACATGGGGCTGTCATTCTCTCCAACAGAGTCTCTCCCTTTCCAAACGATAGCTTACGCAATGAGCTATTGTGAAATGGGGTTTCATCGTCTAATCTGTAGTTCTTTACTTTCTTTTTACTAGCTCTTGCACATGACATCTGTTGCTGTCTTTTCTGTGAAGGTTTACGATTTGTTTCAGCATTTTCTCAGGCGGAGGAAAAACAACAAGGAAGCGGCAGCGTGTGTCACGTGACGCATGAGAACCAATCACATAGTTGGAAATTCACATCGGCCAATCAGATTCGGTTTTTCAACTGTAGAGTCCCCCTCAAATGTTTGTGGTTGGTTGCTTTTTTCAAAGGAAAAGCCCATATTTGCTATTGCTTTACAATGACACCAGGCGTGACATGTTTCTGTGAATGGAGAAATCCAGTAGAAATCTAAAGGCGCAAGTTGACCAAATGTAATAAAATAACCACCTTAATGTGTAATTTTAACATTGTTTTTATTTTGACGTGAAAGCTAACATGTTGTGGGAGCAAACTGGCACAAAATCTCTAAATGTACGCCATCCTCCCTCACAGCACCGCCTCCCGCACCAATACAGCAGCAGGAACATATAGCACATGAATTATTAATGCCGCCATACATTGTGCCTAAGTGGGTCAGCTGTATGGCGCCTGTGAACAGTAAGGGATAGGAGCTTCAATCAGAAACACAACACACATTATTACCCTGTACAAAGATACAGATCCTCTGAGCCAACAGCTGAATAATGTCGTGCTGCTTTTCAAGATGACATTATTATGTTATAATAGAATAAAAAAGCTTTCTTATTGATTTAAGTGGGTCTTGACTTTATGTCCGTGCAGCATAAAAAATTGATATAAATAGCAGTAACCTAGAGGAGCCAATGTGAGAGTGGGCATATTGTCAATAGATGTAGTTTCTCTAACAAAAGGTTAAAGAAAAAGCATCTGGACTCAGTTTTCAAGGTGAAGACGTCTCTAATTTCAAGAGACTTTATCAATTCTGAGATCAACTAGTAAGAGAGCTGAGCTTATATCTCTAGAGGGAGGGGTTTAACCTGAAACTAACTCTGATTGGACCAGACTGTTCTGGCCTCATAGTCGTTATGAAAGGACAGTGTGACTCCTGGTGTGAGAGTCTTTAAAGGCTCAGGTGAATCAAAACCATCATTACTGTGTTGAAAGCATGCACTCAAAAGCAAAAAAAACAAATCATAATCTATGGGGCGCAGTGGCTCAGGTGGTAGTCCTATGACCGGATGGTTTGATTTCTGCTCGCCCCAGGTTCATTCTGTTGTTGTGTCTTTGGGCAAGACATTTACATTTACATTTACATTTATTCATTTAGCAGACGCTTTTATCCAAAGCGACTTACATTACATCACCAGTGTTACAGTCACTGGAGGCAAGGTGGGTTAAGTGTCTTGCCCAAGGACACAACGACAGTATGAACTGTGGGGAGAGTGGGAATCGAACCGCCTACCTTCCGGTTGAAAGACGACCGCTCTACCCACTGAGCTACTGCCGCCTAAGACACACAAGCACTGTGCCACAGCTCTAGTGTATGAATGTGTGTGACTGTAGAGGTGAGTTTGGTGGTGGTCTTAGAAGGCTGTGAGTGCCTTGTGTATGTCAGGCCCCCTCTCTGTCTGACCTCTTTGTCAAACTAGATTTAAAATGTAAATATGTATGAATCCTGTGTATACAGGATTGCTGATGAGGTCACTGTAACAGCTAACAACTTTTCTTCAGAAAAAGGATGTTTTGGCGTACTCCCAACTGGATTTGGAAAAAGTTTAATTAATGAACTTGCTTTTGTCACGTCCGATATGTTTGGTTTATTTATTGTCACGACGTGATCCCGCCCCTGTGAAGGAGAATGCTGAGGTTGCATTACCAGACTATTCTCTCTATAGAATAAACAGAGACATAGTCTGGTACCCAGGCTAAGAAAGAATGGTAAAAAGTGAACTGCGCTGTGTAGCCTACAACCAGCAGCAGCTCCGTAAATGCAGCATGACTTTTTCTATGTACACAAAAGGCCTATTTCTCTGACATATTGTTCACAAATCTGTCCAAATTAGTGTAAGTGAGCACTTCTCCTTTGCCGAGATAATCCATCCACCTCACAAGTGAGGCATCTCATGTCTTAGATCATTGAGTTCAGCTCATGAAAAATGGTGATGTGTTTAAATTTTTGTCTAATATAAATAGAATTGTGTAAAATGCTGACGTCTTAAATCTGTATGTAAATATGTGAGTGCAAAAAAAGAGGACATCTATCTTTGTTCATGTACATGAATCTCTCAAGACATACATTTTCTACTGTTAAATACAGCAGTGTACACCTCCAGCTGCGTACATCACTATCCACTAGCATTTAAAATATTTTTTCAATTCCAACTATTTGTGTACGCATCAGTTTTGAAACATTTTTAATCTCAGTTAAAACACACAATGCATCACTAACATTTTTAAACTGACGAATAAAAAAATGTCAACTCTTACAACATATTACTCCGGACTATATTTGTCAAGCTTAGGTTTGCTCAGGCGTTGTTATACATGTTATTTGAACGAAGATAAATTTGACAAATTAATAAATATAAATTGTCATTTATACATTTACTTACTCAAATAGTTATGACTCAGTAAATTAGCGTCAAGTGCTTAATCTAGTGATGAGTGTTACTCTTCACTTCAAGTGGCTTCACAATCTGTGCAAGAAATGTTGCGAAGAAGCAGGACTTTAAACTTGTATCTCAAAGTAAAAATGTTGGCTTTTATTAAAGAACAGCGTACTTTGTGGATCCCTAAGTATTAAGAAACTTTCACACTTTTGACACTTGCACTTGTTAAAAAATAACATCAGTCTGGTTCACCTCGTCTCAAAAGTCTCAAAATGAAAAAAAAGCTTCTTCCTGTTTGAAGGTAGTTAGGAATAAAAGGTGACCAAAGAACAATGTTATACCCCTTTGAGACCTCTTGTCCCCTTTAAAAATGAAAACCTCTTAAACTGTGTTGCACTGCCTTGACTTGACTCCAGTGAAAAAGTATCTTTTTGACAAATGTTTAAAGCCAGTTCTTCTGTGGCCCAAGGACAGTGAATCCTTATTTTTACAGCTACATTGATTTATTCTCCGCCTGTGCCCTAGTTTTTAAACCCACACTCAGTCTTTAGTGGTGGTGCAGTGCTGAAGGTCAGACCTGAGACCATTTTTTAAAGGTCTCATCTTATCTGGATCTTTGATCTTGTTGTTCTTAGACATAGGGGTCTGGATTTTAAATCAAAACTAACCAAGACCACATCTGGTTTATTTGCCCACATCAGTTGTTTTTTACTGCAGCTACCACTGAGCTTTGAGCTATTCTGTACCAGTCGTACATCGTAACTGTCAAATAAACAGCAGATCAAGTAATGAATTAAGTGGACACATTGATTTTTACACATGTGGAGGCCTCGTATATGAGCTTGTCCAAACACAATTATCAGCCCACACCTTAGGCCAACCTCTTCCAACTCTGCCAAACCCCAGGAAGCATACCAAGCCAGAGCACAAAGGGGTGCACTCACATTAGTCAAATCTGTTTGCTTGAAGATGAGAAAGTTGCTTATAGCTACAATACAGACTGATAAGGCCTGCTTTACTATGAAGAGATATTCCACATACAAATTTGCGGCCGCATTATCAAAAATTGCTTCTTTTGCTCTGTTTGCAGAAGGTGAGAGTCGCTTGCCTCAGACGGTAAGTTTGTATAATATGTTCCTCAGTCAGAGCCGGACTGGGACTTATTCTCATTCCGGAAAGTTTATGTATTAGACCAGTTCTATTGAATCATTCACTAAAGATATTTATTTTAATCAATTTCATGCGTAAAATAACAAAAGGTAAGATACCTATAAAGAAATGCGTAAAATAATGTTTTTATAAATATTGTTGCTATAGATACATCTTAGTTAAGCCTTAGTTAAGGGCAGCGTTAACCCTCTCTTAGGCCAGGGCTTAGATATCCATTTTAAAAGTTAAAAAGATTTGTAATTAGTGCGACTGTGTGCGCTGCTTTGGCTCCTCAACAGCGTTATCACAGTCTGAAAAATGGAAAAGGAAGAAAAACACCTGCACCTTCATTCTGGACTTGATCCTTTATGTAGGGTAGAACTTATAATGTGGGCTTCAGTTTTGATCACTCCCATAGCCTGCTGCTGTAGAACTCCAGCAGACCACAGCTCAGACACGCTCTAAAGACTGAAGTGGCACCAACACCACTGTGGTCATGCACAGCCTGGGATGTCAGCCATAAATGTTCTCAGCACACAGATATGTCACAGATGTGCGTGTCGTGTTGAAGTTTGCGCTGTTCTCTGGAACCCTGTCTCTGGAACCCTGTCTCTAGAAACCCTGTATCTGGAACCCTGTCTCTGGAAACCCTGTCTCTGGAACCCTGTCTCTGGAAACCCTGTCTCTGGAAACCCTGTCTCTGGAACCCTGTCTCTGGAAACCCTGTCTCTGGAAACCCTGTCTCTGGAAACCTGTCTCTCCAACAGGGTTCCAGCCCCTGTTGGAGAGACTATTTGGAGTGCTAGGTCTCCCTCTACTAGGAGAGCCTATGCCTGCAAATGACGTGTACTTGAAGCCTGGTGTGCTACACACCATGCAGACCCAGTTCACTGCCAGATTGTTTCAGTGTTGGAGTGTCTGCAGGACAAACTCTCCTCGGGCACTAATCCTAGCACACTCAGGGTCTTTGTGGCCGCCATTTTGGCTTGCCACGCCCTGATTGACCGGGTCTCGATAGGGAGACACCTTCTAGCTGCCCGCTTCATTCGAGGGGCTAAGCGGTTGAGGCCGCCCACTAGAGCTACAGTTCCTTCCTGGAACCTAGCTATAGTGCTGGAGGGCTTAGTAAGCACTCCTTCTGAACCACTAGAGTTAGCGTCTGTCAGGCTTCTGACTCTAAAGATGGTTTTTCTGGCAGCCTTTACCTCATGCGTTCTTATACCCTCTGTTCAGGTGCGCTCAATCACACAGCTGTCGCTGATGAGCTGCGTCACCAACAGAGGTATTATAAGCCAATTCCTGGCGTGTTTGACACACTTGCTTCACAACCGGTCACACAAAGAATGTTCCCCATAGCGTAATGCTATGCAGCATCTCGTTCCCACTTTTTAAGGGAACAGGGTTACAGTCAAGTAACCCGAGACGTTTCTACAGTGTCGTATGGTGCAGGTCAGTTTTTCTGTTTGAAATATGTTGTTAATCACATCACAAAGTAATTTATTTGAAAAACTTATCTTTTTGTTTCTTGTTTTTGCTTGAGTGAGTGTTATCTTCGTCCAGTCAGCTGACTGTAGTATTTAGCCCCACTTTTTATAAAGCGGACAACACAGCCAGATCCACTTGTGAACTCAAGCCATGGTGTCCCCAAAGTGCAACAGTAGGCTTTTTGGGGAATACATTAGAACCCTTTTGGTAATGGAAACACACTGACTTGATCCGCACTGTTCCAGTGAAAACTAGGCTATACACTAGGCTTTGACTCATTCGAAGTGTTACTCATCAAATATATTCCTTCTCAAATAAACGGAAGGAAGCCATTTTATTTAGCTGTAGTCTATCGCCCTCCGGGTCCCTACTCTTGAGTTTGGAGTTTTCCTCTCGGACTTAATAACCCACGCTAATAACATCCTTCTAGTTGGTGACTTTAATATTCATCTAAATAAGGAGTGTGATCCTCTGGCCAGAGCATTTCAATCACTGCTTACAACCCTGTCTTTCAACCAGTTTGTTCATGAGCCCACACACATTAATGGAAACTATCTGGATCTTGTTTTGGCTCGGGGAATAGATGTTTCCCATCTCTTCGTCTCCTCTCTTTCATCTGCTGTTTCAGATCACTCACTGGTGGAATTTGAGATAAGTCATACATTTCCATCAAATTCCGACAAATGCGTAGTGTCTTCATAAACTTTTGCCACAAGGCTGACAGATGTTCTTCCTGATTTAACTACACCTGGAAACTCAGTAGAGTTCTATACAGAGGAGGTCCATGCAACCCTCTCGGCCATCACCGACTCAGTGGCCCAGGCCAACCGGGTCGACCTACTCCATGGAATAACGAGAAAACCCGGGCTTGAAACAGGCCTGCAGGAGTTTTGAACGCATATGTCGCAAGTCGAAAACTAATCTAAATGATCAAAAGTGGTGTTTGTGTGTAAACACCTATAAGCACGCCCTCAGCACTGCAAAGACGGCCTATTTCTCATCTCTAATCAGAGAAAACCAGCATAACCCCAGGTTTCTCTTTGGACAGTTGCTAAACTAATCCAACCGAGAACAACTGAAGGCTCCTCTCCCTTTAGTGCACAAGACTTAAAATAAGATAAAGATAAAATTGAAGATATCAGGGATAATATTTTGTTTTTGTCTTCCTCAGCTCCGGGTCCCATTCACTTGGATCCACTGATCTCTTGTCTCTCAGTCTTAGATCCTGTATCCCACGATGAGCTGACAAAGGTGGTTTCTTCATGTAAAGCAACTACGTGCCTTCTGGATATCCTGCCAGCAAAACAGCTTAAAGAACTGTGGCCCTATGTAGGGCAAATTATGTTAAACATTATAAACGTTCCTTCCCTCTTCAAACAGGCTGTGGTCAGACCCCTGCTCAAAAAACCTACTCTGGATCCTGGATGTCTAAATAATTTCCGTCCTGTCTCTAATTTACCTTTTCTATCTAAAGTCCTCGAAAAAGTTGTGTTAAAACAACTTACTCTATATCTATCGGAAAATAACCTCCTCGAGCCGTTTCAGTCTTTATTAGGGCCTCTTATTCCACTGAAATAGCTTTAGTTAAAGTGACTAACGATCTCCTCCTTCAGATCGACGAGGACTCATTGGCTCTACTGTTATTGCTAGATCTCAGCACTGCATTTGATACGATTGATCATGCAGTGCTAATCAACAGACTAAAAGATGTTTGGCATCTCTGGCTCTGCTCTTGCTTGGCTAGAATCCTATCTGTGTGATAGGTCTCATTTTGTCTCTTTTAATAAATCCTTCTCCTCCACGGCACCAGTGAAATTTGGTGTGCCACAAGGCTCTGTGCTTGGTCCCATACTTTTTTTCACTATATGTTACACCATTGGGACAAATCATCAGAATTTATGGAGTAAACTTCCACTGTTATGCCGATGATACACAACTGTATCTACCAAAAAAAGCGAATAATACTACTGACATCACGCGACTAGAGGCCTGCCTCGTTTCAATTAAAACATGGATGTCTCAAAACCTGGGGCAGGTCCATGCTCACACTGGTTGTAGCTGTAGGTTCACGCTCACACTGGTTGTAGCTGTAGGTTCATGCTCACACTGGTTGTAGCTGTAGGTACATGCTCACACTGGCTGTAGCTGTAGGTCCATGCTCACACTAGTTGTAGCTGTAGGTACATGCTCACACTGGCTGTAGCTGTAGGTACACGCTCACACTGGTTGTAGCTGTAGGTACACACTCACACTGGTTGTAGCTGTAGGTACACGCTCACACTGGTTGTAGCTGTAGGTACACACTCACACTGGTTGTAGCTGTAGGTACATGCTCACACTGGTTGTAGCTGTAGGTACACACACACTGGTTGTAGCTGTAGGTACACACTCACACTGGTTGTAGCTGTAGGTACATGCTCACACTGGTTGTAGCTGTAGGTACACACTCACACTGGCTGTAGCTGTAGGTACATGCTCACACTGGTTGTAGCTGTAGGTACACACTCACACTGGCTGTAGCTGTAGGTACACGCTCACACTGGTTGTAGCTGTAGGTACACGCTCCTTTTACATTTAGCACACGCTTTTTTCAAAGCGACTTACAAGTGAAGAAAACAAAGGATGCCATTTTAATAACACAAGGTAGCAAAAAGCATAAGTGCACAAAAAATAGTCAGTTTAAACCCAGCCCAGTATACAAAGCTAAGGATAAGAAATAATTTTTATTTTTTTAATTAAAAATTTTTTTTTTTGGAAGAAAAGGAATCAATAGAAAGAAAGTAGAATTCAGTGTTTGTCATTAGGTGTTGACAGAAGAGATGTGTTTTCAGGCGTTTTTTAAAGATGGCTACAGAATCTGCTGATCTTGAAGCAGCAGTAGATCATTCCACCAAAGTGGAACAGATCCAGAGAAGGTATGTGAGAGGGATTGTTTTCCTTTTTGGGACGGTACCACCAGATGTTCATTTGCAGAGCGCAGGGATCTGGCAGGAACGTAGGTCTGTATTAGTGAGTGAAGATATGAGGGTGCGGAACCAGGGGTGGTCTTGAAGGCCAAGAGCATAGCTTTGAACTTGATGCAGGCGTCAACCGGGAGCCAGTTTAACCTAATGAAGATTATGAAGCATAATAATAATAATAATTAACTGACTAAAATAGATTCTAAACAAATGCCATAAAGTTCATGGGTCACACCATGAAGCCAGTAAATAAAGAAAATAAAAACATAATTTGTTAAGTGTCAAGTATTGCTTGGTTGGACATGACTCCATTTATCTAAACAAGGAAACAGAGATTTCCCACAGACACTTTCTCCAGCTCCTCTAGGAGAACACCGTGGGCCCTTTAGCGTGATCTGGATTTGGGATGGAGTTTCCACCTGATGCAAATTTATTGTAGATTACACTTTTATTTCTTGAAATGCCTGTCCCGTTTCTTCGTATCTGACGGGAGCTGATAATAAACACCAGGGTTTAGGTTTATGCACATTTACGGCAAATGACAGTCTTCAGTTGTCTGTATTATACTTTGTTGTAGGTATAATACATTTATTGTCATAATATTTGTAACTAAACATTTAAACTCAACACTTATTTCTTTGAGTGCCTAGTAGGTGGAAAAGCACTATATAAAATACCTGCTATTTACCATTTCTTTCTGGTTGTTAGTCTATTTGGTATATACTGTATGTGCTATTTATTTGATGGTTTATTTTGCATGACTTTAGTGTTGTTTCAGACATATCTTTAACCTGTCCATGTCATGGTTGTTTAGTGCTGACTCAACCCTTTTTCACAAGAACATGAACTAAACAAGTGATCCCACTGATCCAGACCAGGATTGTTAGGTTTTGTCTGACTGGGTAGGAGAGACATATCTGGGGTAGGGTTATGTAGCTTCTTAGTACAATACAATACTGATCAGAGGATGTTGGCATTGTCTGCTGTTGAAAGATTACTTTATTGACTGCCTTCTATTTCTATTAATTCATTTTATTAGTTTTGAAAAAGCAGGTAAAAGTCCTTTCTCGATGGAGTTAACGTAAAATTGTTTTTGTTATGCAACTAAATTTTATATATTCATTCATTCATTCATTCTTTCATTTTCTACTGCTTAGTCCCGTTAGGGGTCACAGGTGACTGGAGCCTATCCCAGCAGCTTTGGGCCTTAGGCGGGGTACACCCTGGACAATGGCCAGTTAGTGCTGACACTTAGAGACATACATTGACAGACAACCATTCACTCTCACATTCATTCACTAGGGACACTTTAGAGTTGCCAATTAACCTGTACATGCATGTGTTTGGACGGTGGGAGGAAGCTGGAGTACCCGGAGAGAACCCACGGTAACACGTGGAGGACATGCAGACTCCTCACAAAAATTCCGGAGTCGGCTGAGAATGTTTGGCTGGGTTTTGAACTCACAACCTTCTTGCTGTGAGGCAAAAGTGCTAACCACTCTGCCATGTGCCCCCACTATCAAAATTATATTATATATTATATATATAATATTTTTTTAAGGTTAGACTTTCCCAGCGAAAAGGCTTGGTGTCCATGGGGAGATGTGAACCGTTAGAAAGGCCCCATAAAGCAGGGGAATGAGTAATGAGAAGCCAGTCTTTGGTTAAATAATCGTCAGACATCTGCTTCACTGGGAATAAGTGTAAAGTCACTGGCTGAGCAACAAAGAGCACAACAGGAGAGTGGGAAAGAATGATATGCTCCAGAAAACACAAAACAGAACATATACACTTTTGGAAATGTAGGACACAGTAGAGTGTATCTATGTAATAATAATGTTCTAAAATAAACAGAGGGGAAGTATTCAATGAGTAATAACAGCTGGAATATTCTCTTTAAAGACTTAAAAGTGCAAATATGGGGAGTTTGTTTCGATGGCGGATGAAGTAAGTTCAAGCTTTGATCTGAGCTGCCTCAGAGGGTCACATGACCAGTTCCGAGAAGGCTATTTGAAGGGCTCTGTAGAGACTTTTACAACTCTTAACTGTTCTTTATGTCAAAAGAGTTATTAACCACTGAATTATTAGGTCCTGATAGTGAAGGCGTTACTTACCATTGGCTGAACAGCAAAGATGTCACTGCATTCTCTGTTTGATTCTTATTGGTCACAATTTGCTTTGATTTTCCTTTTTTTTATTGATTCTGTTCTGAGAGTAATAAAATCACCAGTTGTTATTGTTTTGGGCAAGAATTTTCTCCACAGTATGGACAGTAGTCTTGCGGTTAAGACAGCCAACTTCCTTAGTGAAATCCTGGAGCTATACCCACACAGTTAAACAATGAGTTAAACAGCAGTTGAGTTTATTATCTTTAGTATTTTTTTTCGTGCATCATTTCCATGATTTTTTCAACCTCTGTACAGCGTCTTTCCCTCTTCCTCGACACCAGCAGCTCATTTCTTGTTGCTGATTGGTTAGTGGGACATGTTTCGAATGTTTACCCGGTCAGCATAGGTTTCTAAAGAGATCTTCCTGGATAGAACGTAGCCCAGCTTCATGATACTGAAGGGTTGACCCTGAACTTACCTCGCTTACCTCCTAATCCAGCTTCAGATTACAGGGCCCTGGTCATGCCTCTTGATTTCAAGGAAATTTTTTATTTTATTTTTTATCCCCATTTGGAAATTCCTAGTCAGAAGCTGCACCACGGGGCGCCTAGCATGTTTTTGATGTTGGTGGGAGAAACCTGGAGGAAACCCACACTAGTAAATATTATTTGTTGAAGTATACAGTTACTCAAAATGTAACACATCCGTCAGAACCATGTTTGCATTTCTGAAAAAATCCATTAATATTTGCTCATAGAGGGCAAACACAGCTGGAAGAGAAGTGTGTTCACTTTTCTTATTTGGATGGATTTTGTACATTTTTAAAGTGAACTCATCTCTGACCTATTTCCGCTGGATTTGTTTATAGACAAATATATATTCCATAATACAGTCTATTAGGGCTGGGCGATAAATCAATTTTATCGATTAACTCGAATTTGACGTTAAGTTACGATTTGTTTTTAATGAAAATCGGTTTTCTCTTTAACTTCCACCACCGGCTCTCCCCTTATGCTGCGTTCACACCAAACGCGAATTGCGCGAATAAATCGCACTATTCGCGCGTAGTTGGGCAACGAACATTGAGTTTACTCGCTTCATTCGCGCGTGAAATTCGCTTCATTCGCGCGTGAAATTCACTCAACAGACGCGAATTCGCGTCATAGGAGGGGCTTCTGCCAGGCGGGTTGTCTTCCGGTCTTGTTGAAGAATGGTTGAGATGGGTTTTGTCGAGAAAGTAGCAGTGCTCTATTTACTTTGGAGGACTGAAAAACAGCGTGAACCCGTTCGGCGCTGTGCGGGGGTCCATCGGATGCTTCAGTGGCGGATCCAGCTCCGTAAGTTTCACAAACTTCTCCAGGAGCTGCGCCTGGATGACGGCCGCTTTCAGCGGTATTTTCCACCTGACCCGCCCCAGTTCGATGACCTGTTGTCCCGGTCGGTGCGAGGATTTCCAGGACAGCAACTACTGACGCTCTATTCAAGTCTGTCCATCTGTCTCCAGTCAATATTTGATGTGATTATGAGTAATTAATATGTGGACAACTACAGTCTTCTGAACACAGTTATCAGTCCTACAGTCAATATAGTATTATGTCTATAAAATCGTATTTAGAATTGTATTTATAACAGTGTGTTGTATCTCTTATTTGTTTTTATTTCTTTAATAAATGGAGCCAGCCTCCAAAAAGAATCTATGACTCATGGCTTGTTTCTCATTAATACAACACTGGTCCAATCATAAATAACTGTTTTCTTACTGTACTATTGTAGATGTGTTTGCAATAGAATATAATAAAAATGAACAAGTGTTTACCATAAGTAATCTAGTCTTAAATACTGAACATTATAAACTTTCTTTAATTTTTCTAAATAAATCAGTCTGAAATATTGAAATGTTTGTGACAAACACATCAAAACCTTTGGTCATTATATAAAACATTTATTTAAAAAAATGAAATTATGAAACTACACACAAAACTTAATACACTATTTTTGAGCAGGAATAAAAGAATCCTAAAGTGAAGGAGAGGAGAACAGAGAGAGTCTGGTTTATTTCCTGCTGTGACAGCTGCATCATTTTAAAAACTATGTTTTTTTTCTAAACTGTGCTGCTTTCATAGATTAATGTATGTATTTGAAATTTGACAAATTGTTTCGTCCAAGACAGTAACTTCTGCAGAGAAGGGACCAGACTCAAGAGAAGATCCTCTGAACCTGGAGCTACAGCATGTGTTCTGAGAGCTTCTGAACTGGGTCTTCTCCTGGGGTCTTCTCTTTGGTTGCTCTGTATTAAATGACACATGAAAAAGGCATAAAAACATTATCAACTCATTAACAAACCACCAGGGTTGTGTTTGTATCTGAATGTAAGAGGCTATGAGGGCTTACTGTAAATGATTGTATATGATATGTATTTATTACCTGTACACACCTGTGGATACAGCAGCAGATGTGGATGGGGCAGGGGAAGCTGCAGCAGCAGGTTTTCGCAGGGGGGGTGCCCAGGCTCATTGGCATCAAAAGTCAGCTCTGTCATGACAATATATATAATATACATATTATATTATTAAATTATAATACAAGTTAACATTTGAACATTACACCAGTCACAAACAACACATATCCTCTATAAACTCGGCGGTGGAAAAATAGTTATAAAGTACGGCAAATTAGCTCAGGCTTTAGCTAGCTAGTTGGCTCAATATATACGACTCTAAAGAATTAAAAGGCGTTTTTTTGCAACTTACCAGAGTTTCCGACCCCCTCACTCACTTTCCTTCGAGCAAGAACTTTTAAGATTCCTGGCTCTGTAAAATGACGAAGATGTTTCATATCCCACAGGCTGCCCCGATAACTTCGTCCTCCATTGTTGTTTTGGATTTCTGCCTCTATGGTCCAATTTGGGGCGGCAGTAGCTCAGTGGGTAGAGCGGTCGTCTTTCAACCGGAAGGTAGGCGGTTCGATTCCCGCTCTCCCCTACTGTCGTTGTGTCCTTGGGCAAGACAATTAACCCACCTTGCCTCCAGTGACTGTAACACTGGTAATGTAATGTAATGTAAGTCGCTTTGGAAAAAAGCGTCTGCTAAATGAATAAATGTAAATGTAATGGTCCGCCTCCGTTCGTAGCACGTCACTACTAGAGCAAGCTCCTGATTGGTTAACGCGCCGCGAATTTTCGGCAAAGTTCAGATTTTTGAACTTGCGCGAATGCGCTATTCGCGCCGCCTCATTCGCGTGAATCGCGTCATTCGCGCCGCCTCATTCGCGCGAATCGCGCCGCAGGACTTCCACGCGCGTCTAATCGCGTCTTTGCATTGACTTAACATGTAAATCACTCGCGCTTAACGCTTAATTCGCGTTTGGTGTGAACGCACCTTTAGGCTTCCGTAGTTCAGAGTGGGCTCGCCCTCCCCCCGCTTTCCTTACAGCCGCACACAGACAACATGGCAGTTAACAGCGCAGAGCTCGTTCCAAAGAAAGGCACCGTTTCATCCGTTGTTTGGAATTGGTTTGCTTTTTTAGTGTCACAGAACAAATAACGCCACATTGCAAAGTGTGTTTAAAAGCCGTTGCTACCAAAGGTAGCAGCACAACAAATTTATTCCAGCATCTTAAACAGAGGCATGTAGCCGAGTGGGAGGTGTGTGCCTCTCAACGAAGAGAACAAGACCGCAGTTCACAGACACCCGAAAAAAAACAAACTACAATCTTAGAAAGATTTTAGAATTGTAACCCCTATGACAAGAAAGGGCCCCGGTGGAAAGCAATCACGGACTCAGTGGCAAAATATATAGCAAAAGATATGGTGCCCATATACACTGTGGAAAAGCCGGGGTTTATTGACATGATTAAAGTTCTCGACCCCAGGTATGTGCTACCAAGCCGGAAATATTTTGCTGAAGTTGCCTTGCCTCACCTGTACAACAGTACTCGTGAAAAGATCGCTAGAGAGCTGGAGGGGGTGTCGTTTTACTCCGCCACAACGGACCTGTGGTCGTGTCGAACGATGCAGCCCAATATGGGTTTGAATTGTGCATTTTATAAAAAACTGGACTCTGCGAAGCGTCTGCCTTCAGACAGCTTACTTTCCCGATGACCATAAAGGTGAAATAATTGCGCAGGGGCTAAAAGATGCTCTGACCTCCTGGAATCTTGACGAAGACCGACTCGTCTGTATGACAACAGACAGCGGCACCAACATAATAAAAGCTCTGAGAGACAATGAGTGGCCCAACCTCCAGTGCTTTGGACATAAACTGCACAATGCGATAGGCAAGAGTCTAATGTCTATGCATTCAACAGCCCAATTAATGCATGTTGTAATTAATGCAATTTAATGAAATTAATACATATTTCCACAAAATGTACATGCATGATTAATCATAATGGTGTGTGTGTGTGTGTGTGTGTGTGCATATTATGTGTGTCTGAAAACTGTTTAAAGTTTTGTTTGCAATTTATGAATACCACTGTGACAAGTATGTATTTTTGTAATAGATCTAATTTTGTCATTTTTGTTACATTTATTTAACCAAAAGTGTTTTATCAAAGAGGGACACACAATTTTATTCTTTATTTATATTTTAATTTATTTTGAAGGTGCATTGTGTCACTGTAAGTTTGAAGTTATTATAAAACTGATAAGCTACATTTTCACTGTTTACAATGGCAGTGCCTGCCATCTCGTTTACAAGCATGTTTTGAGGCTTGTTTCCTGTTACACTTATGCACAAAGGGGAAATTTAGATTAAACTGCATAAACGAAAATCAGAACAAAATAAAGAGTACATTTGTTTTGAGCAATTTCTTTGTCGGTTGTAGTTTGTTTTAAAATAGAAAAAAAAAATAGATTAAAATCGAAAATCGGGTTTGGTGTGAAAAAATTGTGTGAGATTTTTTTTTAAGCCATATCGCCCAGCCCTACAGTCTATCACGGATAAAAAGATTAATAGTCACATGTCATGTGTGCACTTATTGATAAATGCTAATTAGCCATGTACAATTAGGTTTCTATTTGACAATGCACTGTCTCACATTGCTATTCCTTTTTTGCTGTTAGGTATAGACCTAGTGTGGTATGTATATTATATCTTTATAGTATATCAAGGGGCTTTTGTGAACCCTGCACTGATACAAGGACATTACTCACATTTGGACAGACTCTAATCAAATGCCATTTAGACAACTCCAGCCTGTGAAGAATGTGTTAATGAGTTTGAGTTGAACCTATTAAAGATGATTCTCATCTTGATGTGGACAGAGACATATGGCTCAGAGACAGGGCGTTCGACTGGAGCAGCGTACAAAAGTCTAATGAGGCAGAATGGCTGTGTGCACTACGCTCTGCTCACTGCTCCTCTGACAGCGCTAAAATAGGCTCGAGTGTTCACTTAACACGTCTGTCCGAAGCTGTCAGCCAATACAACGGGTGTCTGAAAACTCACGCTCGGGCTTGTCCCTGGCTGTTGACCCATTTTATAAGACTGCAAAGAGTCCAAAGAGTACATCTGCCTCTGCCACAAGGAATTCTTCTTTATGATTATGACCATGCTTTTCAATGCACCCACTCCCATTGTGGTTCATTTAAATAGTCAGGGAGACAACTGTTAACTCTGTGATTTGTAGCTGTGTTAAAAACAGTAACTTAATGATGACTTAAGATGTTTTTTTTTTTTTTCATTATAGTGTGTTAAACTCCAGAGAGTAAAGTTTATAGAAATAATTCTGCTATTTTCAAGAAAAGTCTCTAACTCTTTAGAGTTTGGTCCTGGACTGTCAGAAGAACAGAGTCACATGACACCAGCATCATCTGAACATGTTCTTCTTGAATTTAAAGTTATGTGTAAAGTAATTCAAACAGTCATAGGCAAAAAGAGCAAAAGGTGTTTTCCAATCAACACTAAGGGCCACAACGCTGGTATCTGGCGGAGACAGAAGCTCATTGAGGGGTGTGTCAAAATCTACTTTTTCCAATTTTCAGGGCGAAGACGGCGGTAAAAAGAGGCTGGACTTGAGCCAGCGCAAATATAAAGATACTGGATTTATGTGTGTTGTTTGTTGTTGTTTTGCTTTTAACCAATCACAGGGCTTTCCTCCAGTGCAGCGCAAATTATTATCATTAAATTATATTACTTTTATTATGTATTTTCTATTTCAGTCATTGGACTGTGTTATAATGCATAACTATTCTTTTTTAGTGTTTAATTTATTGTTAAGCTTCTTTTTAATTATGGATCAGCTGATTATTCAAAAGATACTAATCATTTAGACAAGCCTAAATGTTCCTATTACATAGTTACTTACATCGAGATAAAATATATTTTATTATTATTTTGCCTGAATTGGGATTTTTATGTCATGTTTTATGTGTGATCATTTTAATTGTGCAAATCTATGAGAAACTAAACCTAGAGCTACATGTCTGCACATGCCCTGTATCAACACGAGAGAAAAAAATGGAGTATTTTCTACAAACTAGATTATTTTAATTTGGCAGTGAACTAAAGACAGAAGTAACCACACAGGGATGTTTCTTTTACTCACGTCCTCGTTGTTTCATGCACTAGTTAATCACATGAACACTGCATAATCACTTCAGCTTCAAGACAAGCTCTGGAGCATGGTTACATGGTCACATGGTCACATGGTTAAATGGTTACATGGTTACATGGTCACATGGTCACATGGTTAAATGGTTACATGGTCACATGGTTAAATGGTTAAATGGTTACATGGTTACATGGTCACATGGTCACATGGTCAAATGGTTAAATGGTTAAATGGTTACATGGTCACATGGTCACATGGTTACATGGTCACATGGTTAAATGGTTAAATGGTTACATGGTTACATGGTCACATGGTCAAATGGTTAAATGGTTAAATGGTTACATGGTTACATGGTCACATGGTCACATGGTTACATGGTCACATGGTTACATGGTCAAATGGTTACATGGTTAAATGGTTAAATGGTTACATGGTCACATGGTTACATGGTCACATGGTCACATGGTTACATGGTTACATGGTTAAATGGTTAAATGGTTAAATGGTCACATGGTCACATGGTTACATGGTTAAATGGTTAAATGGTTAAATGGTCACATGGTTACATGGTCACATGGTTACATGGTTACATGGTTACATGGTCACATGGTTACATGGTCACATGGTTACATGGTTACATGGTTACATGGTTACATGGTTACATGAAGAAAGGAGCGAGTCTCAAATAAAGTGGATCCTTTACACACAGACAGGTGTCACAGCTGTCAGGACTTGCTCCAGGCCCAGAACAGATGAGGAATGTGGATGATAGCAGCACCAATGAGTTTGGGACTGTATTTTCTTGATGCTCCAAACACAGACCCCAGTTCCTGATCAGCTGCGTCCCGGTGAGTTTCCTGTTCTGTTTCTCAAGCCCTGCTTTCTCCTTGTTTAAGCTAAACCTATACTCTTTCTCCATAACGTGTAAATTTTATTACACCCAATGTGTGTACATTGCCGCTCACAAAAGGCCTCATTTTCCAAGCTGTAAATAAACCTGACCTCTGCCCCTGCCGCTTGATATTACCAAGCGTCTCTCATGAAACCTCTTAAACGGTCCCCAAGTAAGGGCGCCACCATACAGCGATTTTACAGCAAAATACAGCTGTAAAATTGCCCTCCGTCCACCAGAGAGCAGGCTCTAAAAGTGGAAATATAAGGAGAAACCCAATGGCGACTTTGATTGATTGATTTGATTGATTTTAATTTAATGACCACACAGCCAAGCTGGTGGAATTTGTTTTCAGTACAGCTCATTGGTACAGGTTCCAGCATTACATTTAAACAAACAATAAACATATAAAAATAAACTAACGTACATATACATTCATGCCTAAATATACATATACATATACATCATGCCTAAACCACAGTCCTCAGCGTTCAGAGTTCAAAATGTTTATTGCTTTTGGGATGAAACTGTTTTTGAAGCGAGTTGTTTTGGAGGCGATTGTCCTGTAACGCCTCCCAGAGGGCAGTAGCTGGAAGGCGTAGTGTGCAGGGTGGGTGATATCAGAAATGATCTTGTGGGCTCTGCGTAGTGTCCGTTTGTGGTAAAGTGATTCAAGGGATGGTAGGGGTGAACCAATAACTTTAGATGCTCTGTTGATGATGTGGTGAGGATGCTTTCAACGATGGTCGTATAGAAGCGAAGCAGGAGATGAGACCTTACTCTGAACTTCTTGAGCTGTCGGAGATGGAAAAGTCTTTGCTGGGCTTTTTTGTAGATATGATCTGAGTTGATTTTCCATTTGAGGTTATTGCTAATATGGGTCCCAAGGAATTTGTGTGTATCAATGATAGAAATGGGTTCACCTTCAATGAGCACTGGAGTTTTGGGGGATGGCTGACGTCTTAGGTCGACGATGAGTTCTTTTGTTTTGGATGTATTGAGTAGGAGATCATGGTCTGTACACCAGGTCACTGCTTGGTTGATCTGTGCACGGTATTCAGTTTCTTGGTTGTTGATGATGAATCCTATGATGGTTGTGTCGTCCGCATATTTGTATAGGCCAACAGAACTATGGTGTGATGTAAGCTGGTTTGTGTAGAGAGAAAATAGCCATGGTGAGAGAACACAACCTTGAGGTGCGCCTGTACTGTGGAACAGGGGGGAGGATGTATAATTGCTAATCCTTACCCTCTGTTGCCTGTTCCAGAGAAAACTGTGAATCCAGTGACAGATGCATGGGTCGATATTCATGTCCAGTAATATATTAAAAAGTTTGGCCAGGTTTATTGTATTGAATGCAGAACTGAAATCCATAAATAGGATGCGGGCATATGTATTTGCGGACTCAAGGTGGTTCAGTATGTGATGAATTGCTAAGTTGACGGTGTCCTCAACTGACCTGTTGGCTCTGTATGCAAATTGGAATGGGTCCATGAGGGGGGTGGTGACAGTTTTTAGGTGATTGAGTATGATGCGCTCAAATGATTTCATGACTGCTGATGTCAAGGCAATGGGTCTGTAATCATTGAGGCAGGAGATGGTCTTGGTCTTAGGAACCGGAATGATAATGGATTCTTTAAAGCACTTGGGTACTAAGTTTACAAGTGTAAAAATCATGTTTACAGCCTGGTACAAAAGATGGCTCCGGTCTCTAGAGCTAAGTTTTTACTACGTGACAACTCTTGGGGGGGTGAATTAAAACACAAAACACATGCTTTTTGAGTGACATCACTCACACACAACAGGGCCCTCAGGTGTGTGATTTGAGAAGGTAACTATAAAATAGATTGCATGTATTACAAAACCTGTTAGGTTACTCATTATCCCCAAAAAGTACCATAACACTTTTGTTTGTGACACGCTGCAGAGCCGAGTGGAGCCTCAGTGGAATCTAAAGAGAGAGTCCTCTTTGTTGATGTCACTCCTTATTTCACACACTTTTTGTGCACTGTGTCTGATGTGTGTTTGGCCAATTTTTTTGGTCTTGTCTGAATTATACAGTTAAAGTGAGGCATGACTGTACAGGAATCTGTTCTGCTGCTTTTTTAAATGATGAAATAGCTGTATGGTACCTTAGAGGCAGAGATAGAAGGAGTGTTATCACATGCTCTGCTCAGATCTGGGCCATCGATGGGCGGTCTGCCTCCCACTCAGCGCCTTGCCCTATTTACAGCGGTTCATTCTCTGCTCTTTCCTGACGTCCATTTAAAGGTGTGGATGTGTGTTGACTTACATGTGAACTTCTGTGCTTCATAGTTCTGTGACTGTTTTACAGTGGCTTTTTTGGTTTCATGAGAAAATAGCAGTTTGTTTGACGGGTATGGATTCAAGCACATGCAGCATCCTTAGATTTTGCTGTGTCAACTCTGTTCCCTTTGAAAACAAGCGGACTGTATTGAGCAAAAATGTACCTATGTGGATTTGTGTTTCATGGTAAAAGATTTTTGGCTTAATACTTGTAGTTTAGCAGCATTAGGTTTGGACAGGTGTGTTAAACTAATTTTAGTTCAGGGCCCCATTTTCCTGCAGTGGTCAGGGCCAGTAAAACAATATCATGACAACCAACAAATAACAACTTTATATATATATATATATATATATATATATATAAATAAACAATTATTTCTTTATTATTTCTCTCTTCTCAGTTGTCCTTGCAGCTGTTGTATTTTTTCTCCATAATGAGAGTTGTAGTGGCACAGAATAATATATTCCTTGAGCACTGAAACTTGATGCACACTAAGCACTAAACACACGTTTCCCATTTACAGTTGTAGTTTTCAACTGCTTTGGCTTTGGGACCCACCATCTCCCCTTAATGACAAATTAATTTAATTAAAACATTTTTTAATTTTATTTTATTTGAATTAAAAACAAACGTGCATATTAGGGACACATGGTTTCAAGAATATTACTGTAAATGTAGCTATGATAACCCTGCATCTGTGGTGAACAACCCTGGTTAGCAAGTCCTGGGTTCGATCTACAGCCAGGTCAGGAGCTTGCATGTTCTCCCTGTGTCTGTGTAGGTTTCCTCCAGGTACTCCGGTTTCCCCTACCACTAAAGACTATGTACAATAGTAACCACCCCCCTCAATGGGGCCAGGTTGTTATTGTATATGAGAATTGGTTCTCACCTGAAAAAATAGAAAAAAACAGACATAACACACTAAATAAAAAAGTCTACTGAGAAGTAGTTTCAAAAAGAATAAAATTATGTAGCTTTAGCTAAGAATACTCACTCACTGAATCAGTGACACCTGCTGCAAAATCAATTTCTTCATTTTTTTATCCACAAACTGAAATAATTTAAACAAAAAGTTCAATTCATGTAGTTGTACATGTGTTTTGCCATGCTCAATTAGCTTTTGAAAACAATAGGTGTGTTCAAGATGAAGTGCCCTGGATTGTAGATGAGAGCAGGTGGCCGCAGCAGTGGGCAGAAAAAACGGCTGCGTTTAAGTCGGACAGTTCATTAATGAGACCAGCGTAGTTTTGCTCAGGCCACGCAGCCTCTCGTCTAAAGAACAGATCTCATGTGTGTTAAGTGTATTTGCTCAATAAAACTAAATGTTATGAACGCACTTCTGCATCAAACACATCACTGACCGAATCTATTTATGATTCACAGCTCATTATGTTTTAATCTAATTAACTATTTTAATTGTTGAGTCAGCTTTGAAAGCATTCATTCATTAATTTTCTACTGCTTAGTCCCGTTAGGGGTCACAGGTGACTGGAGCCTATCCCAGCAACTTTGGGCCTTGGTCATGTACACCCTGGACAGAGACACAAGGCTAATATTTAGAGACAGACAGTGTCTCTAATGTCTAAAGCCAGACAACCATTCACTCTCACATTAATTCACTAGGGACACTTTAGAGTTGCCAATTGACCTATACATGCAAGTCTTTGGACGGTGGGAGGAAGCTGGAGTACCCGGAGAGAACCCACGGTAACACGTGGAGGACATGCAGACTTCTCACAGAAAGACCGGAGTCGGCCGAGAATGTTTGAGTCGGCGGGGTTTTGAACTCATGACCTTCTTGCTGTGAGGCAGGAGTGCTAACCACTCTGCCACGTGCACCCCTCTTTGAAAGCATTAAGTTTTGAAAGCATTAAGTTTTGAAAGCATCAAGTTTTGTAGTTTGATGTTTGTCTAGAAAGATTAAAATGAATAAAAGGTGTGGGTGTGGAGGAAAGGGGGGTTAAATAAATTAAATAATTCATGCTGATCTGACTCGGGCCACTTCTGTGTAATGCTCACACAAAACTAACCAGCATGCACTGCGCACCAATCAGCGGCAATCGTATCTGCACAGGACTGGCTCTTCTCGAACGCACCTAAATTGTGCGGGTCTTCTTTGAGGTTGTGAAATGGCCGGACGTCAATTTGCATTTCAGGGCATTATTGCCAGCTACTGTTGAGAAGTGTGAATAGATGACACTCTTCCTGCATAAAATCCCAATCAAATAACGCCACTTTTTGTTTATGACCCACCAGTTGTCCACCAATGACTGCATCAGAGTGACTTCTTCACATGGTTAGATTTACAGTTAGATCTGCAGAGCCCTTTTCCTTATGGCAAGATGTCATATTCTGAGAAATGTGGATGCTGGAGGTATATCATTATTTTTCTTACCTTTTTGAGGATTGTCCACTCATCTAGAGTCTGTAAATGCTCAGACCTTCTGACCCCTGATGACTTAATGAAGAGGGTAAGTTCTATCCAGGTGCTGCTAATCACCACTGGCAAGTGTGCAGACCTACGTATATAGAAAAGTTTAAGCAGTTTGCTGATGTGGAGCACTCCAAATGAGCATCCGAGGCAATACTAACTAACTGTTCCTCTTGACTGTCTCCAATTTCTGACAATTTTAGGCAATTTCTGGACTCTACTGACTCTTTTGTAGATGCTGTTGATGGGCACACTCTCATTTCTACTGAGATGTTCGAACTCTGCTCGATGGTAAAAGGACAGACGGAGCAGGTTAAATAGTATCACCTCAAGATGAATTGGAGCACTTGTATGTCAACAGCAGTCAAGCTGTGATGAATGATGTTGTTCACTGTTATTTTTGTTGACTTTGTGGTTGATGGCAAGAAAATAGGCAGGTAGCAAAGGTTATGTAGTGTGTTCTGCTGTGTGCATGAGTGCGCTCTACACAAACTGCCATGCTGCCATTTGTGTTGCTTGACTCACACACAATCTAATGCTGGAAAATAGTGCAGTTGTAATAGTGGACATTTAAATTCATATGGTCTTTCTCCAAATGATGTAGGCTAATATAGGTGGGGGTGCCATGTAGCCAGTGGGGCACTCAGTATTTATGATCAGTCAATCAGATGACTCAGTAGTTTGCTGTTCACATTGAGTATATATATATATATATACCTCACAGATATATATATATATATATATATATATATATAAATAACTGTGTTGTTCCAGTTAAATAATTGATGCTGTTCTGACTCGGCCCACTTCTGTCTAATGCTCACATCTGACACCTTCCCTCAGACTCTGAATTTATTTATGAGCAACTCCATGGAGCAAACAATGCAGCCCGACATGGAAAAGACCCACAATATGTCACCACACAGCTAACAGGGAACTCGACATAACTGCATGTACTGCCATTGGCCTTACACCGTTACCTATCCAGTATCTATCCAGTTGCCTGTTCATAAATGTTGCCACAGTGCTCTTATAAACCACAGTGGATAGTAACAGTAAACTGGTTGAACGAAGTAATAAATGTGTTTCAGAAACTTGCATGAAGTTTCAGGGTAAAATTATGTTTCTGGCTTCTGTGTAGAACAATGGCCTCTGGTGATGTCATGCCACTGTGGAAATTATGTTCTGGTCAAATTGCTGTGAACACAGGTCCAATGAAAAGCACAAATGAACTCTTAAACCGGCGTAGAACTTGATTTGTGTGAAAGAGTTGGTGAAGCTTGGACCTTCAGCGAATACCAGAATAAAAAATATCACATTTCCCATTTTGGGATACAGCAACAACCAGTCCATCTGAAGCATCATCTAAAGTCTCCTAAGAGGTGTATCACTGCATCTACAGCCATTTCATTTAAAAACAATCTGTTTTGGGGCGAGCCATAGTCTGAACGTCTGGCAAATTAGACTAAGTTTGTATTAATACCAGCCACAGATTTAGAACATGATCCCGACAATGTAGATACAACACTTTAATTTCAATGTCCTTTTTGGCCCTCTCCTTCCCAGGCTAAATGTGAACCTATATTAGAAAAATACAGCTTATGGTCACATTTTGGAAGCTCTACATTAATAACAATTCAGAAAAAGGAGGACACGAGGTGGAGTTCCATTCAGTGAAAGTGGAGCATAAAGTTTGGTTTGGCAGAAGGCAGCTGGAAAAAATGCAAAAACAGTAATCCAGCTAAATGATGTTGAATTAGTTAGCACATAACAAGCTATTCTAACATTGGTGAGGGAATGCTCACAGGTTCAAAGGCTGTTGAATGAAATACCAGAACATTTAGTTTTCATACACTATAGAATACACTATACACCGATAACTAGCCTGTTTATATATCTCATACAAAAATATTATAATATTTTTAATGTTATAAATACACACCATTTGATGTGTTTCAAGCGGACACAGTCACACAGCTGCTGCTCTAAAGGTCAGATCTGATAAAATATAAGTCAGAATATAAGAGTTATGTTAAATGCAAAGTCAGAATCTAAAAGAATGTGCATTTAAAGTCTTCCCACAGTGTGAGACCTGAGTGCTGTTTCCTTTCACAGTTTGGAAAGAGTGGAGTGCACTTCTATGTTCAACTGGGCTTAGCTATTCTCCCCAGTGAAGTGAAGCGTCTGCTCATTTCTCCGCTCTTGTCTTGACTGTATTCAGTCTGTATTCAGTCAAGACAAGCTCAAGCATTTTTTCCGGCTTGAAGCGCTCTCGACCATCTGTGTCCTCATCTGCTCTGTTTGCCTGTTCTTTTTTCCCAAAACACTGAAGAGGAAAGCTAGACGGAGATCATCTAATGTATGAAGTTGAAGTTAAGACCAAACAGACCATAATCAAGTTGTGATTGAGACTTAAATGTATCGAGACCAAAACTAGGGCCAGTTCCTCTTCTTTAACGCTTCTCTGTGTGTGACCCAGCATTCTATCGCTGGTTATAATCATCATTATAGTATCACTGAGTGGGATATAGCAGCAGTTTATTGGTAACATTAAAAGACCACAGCTTTATTAGAAACTATACTTTGGCCTTTTCTATAAATTATATCTACACAGAAAAAAATATAGTTTTGATTAAAAATGTTAATGTCAACTTGTTCAACGTCACTGCTTTAAGTAATTGCTAAGCTATTTTTTTTTTCATATGGACTTGAGGAAGTTGATAATAATGTTCAATATAGATTACTCAACTTCATTGTTCATGTCATTTTTATTCAATCATGCTGTGTTTTATGTGTTAAAAACCAGCCTTAAACAAAGATGAGTGAGTGGCTCTGAGACCATGAGTGACACAGAGACCAGACAGAGACGTACTCTATATTTCAATCATTTTTACTGGAGACTCAGACAGGGTCTACTCTTGAGACACTGTCATGACCTGCTGTAGGAGGTTTACAGTTTTTAGAGTAGAAAGAATAGTGAGCAAGTGTTGAAAGTAAACATGTGATGAGAAAAGACTATAATGACTTTAAATGACTGTTTTTTTTTTTTAACAAAACTGAGTAAAGATGATGGTTGCTGCTGTTCTTCAGACCATGACTGATACGGAGCAAGACAGGTTAGAGAACAGGATAAAACAGATTTAATCAAAAAATATATATATATAAAAAAGAAAGAAATCTGATGTCATACCAAATCATTTATGAATGCCTAGAACAAGTTTACATAACATTTTAAATGAAAACTAAAAATTATTTCTTAGAGTGTAAATGTTGTGAATCCTTCTCAAAGTCTTGAAGCTTTTTTCTTCCAGCGTTTAATTATCAAAAGTCCAATAAACGCCAGAGTGGAGTAGAAACGTGCTGCACATTATGATGAGGCTGAAGAGGAACCACTCGTCTCGGCTGGAGACTGAGTCATACGTTTTGTGTTGATTAACTCATCGGGTGGTAGATGAACAGAACAATACTCGGATGAATGGGAGAAAACAGTGACTTTGTCGATGAGGAGAGGAATTTTGACGAGCCTCTTAAGCGTTTCTGCTCATTTGTGAATGCCATTCTTTACATTTACAGCTGTCTAGACTTTGTGAGGAGACGGGCCTCAGTTTTAACAAGGATCCATGTAAAGTTTTAACAGCAGAGTGGACAGGAAATACAAGAGACCATCTGGTGGTCAAAAGAGCCTCACCAAAAGAGGCTGTTTACATGACGTGTTTTGATGAAAGCGCAATGACACACAAGGCCTGCATTGTCAAGCCGGCTGGAGAGATGTTTTTGTTTTGTTGAAGCTGCCGCTCTGCTCTTATCTTAACTGTGACACCGGCAACATCTCTACAGAAGTTGGTCTGTTAGTAGGGATGGGTACTGAAACCCAGTATTAAACTGGCTAAATTATGAAAGATCGTAGTATCAGTAAGATCTGACGCTATCGGTTCTGCTTTCGGTACTGGAGGGGAAAAAAATAATGTACTATGTATTTTCGCTTAATAATGTTATCGTGCACATTTTATCTCACCAAACATTTCTAATGTGCGATCATATTAAGACGTTTGTCAGTGAGATCTAAGCACCTTTCAAAAGTACATTATGTGCCGACAGAGAAATGCAAAGTTTTCGACTGCCTAGCTAGCTCGTCTCTGGTTGTTGCCCCATCTATGTCTGGTATGTACGCTAAAATCATGTTGAATCAACGTTGTTCACGTCATTTAAAATAAATGTAAAATCTCCCTGGTTTGTTAACCCTATGTAAAAATTCTGTTGATTTCTTTTGGGAGAAATGAGAGAATGAATTTTGATTTGATTTTAAAATTCCAAATAAAGAAAAATCAGTATGTAAATGTAAACATTTATTTGGCTAACTTAAATGCACAGCACTTCAAGTTAGTTTACTATGCATATACTACTCTTACCGTGTGTTTTTTTGGCTAAGTGGCAGTCGTTCACCCTCTCCTCAGGCATCCTCCCACTAGCTGCCATGGTGAAGGGGTTTTGGGCTTGTCTTGGACCAGAGGTGTTAGGAGGAGTTGGTTGGTTCATAGTAGCTGCAGCTTTAAAAAAAAATATTATATATATATATATATATATATATATATATATATATATATATATATATATATAATATTTTTTTTAAAGCTCCAGCTACTATGAACCAACCAACTCCTCCAGCAGCTAAGGGGCTACCATGTCCTAGTAAAACTAGACAAAATAGCGGTGGTCTCTTACATAAATCGTCAGGGCGGACTGCGTTCGTGCCGCTTGAACAAGCTAGCGCAGCAGGTTCTGCTTTGGGCTCAGGACAAGTTCCTGTCCATCAGGGCGATTTATATCCCCGGGCGCATGAATGTGGGAGCAGATTTATTGTCCAGACAGGCTGTGACACATGGGGAGTGGAAACTCCACCCCGAGGTAGTGAGCCAAATCTGGGAAAGATTTCACGAAGCAGAGGTGAACCTCTTTGCTTCACAACAGACAGCACAATGTCTCCTCTACTTTTCTCTGACTCCTCCAGCTTTCCTGGGTCTGGACGTAATGGCCCATGCGTAGCCCAGACTACGCCTTTATGCGTTTCCTCCAGTGGCTCTGCTCCCGGGAGTCCTGGCGAAGGTCCGTCAATGGGGGTGCCTCTTAGGGGGACCAATAAGAGACGTCGGGCTCCCAGCTCCTGTTGTAGAGACTATTTTGAGTGCTAGGTGTCCCTCTACTAGGAGTGCCTAGTTTCTGACTTTAAAGATGTTTTTTCTGGCGGCCATTACCACTCTCAAGAGGATTGGGGATTTGCAGGCTCTGTCAGTTTGCCATCCTGCCTAGACTTTGCCCCTGGGCTGGTCAAAGCCTTTTTGCATCCTCACCCTAACTATCTTCCAAAAGTTCCATTCTCGACCCTAAATCCGGTCATTCTTGAAGCCTTCTGTCCTCTGCCATTTACACCGGAGCAGGAGAGACTTCACTTACTGTGTCCAGTACGTACCTTCCAGACTTTGTTATATGCTACGGGGGCTGCAAGCTAGGGTCTGCAGCCATCACACAGACTATATCACGTTGGGTGAGAGATGCCATTGCCCTGGCCTATGAGGCGCGCGGTCACTCTCCGCCCATAGGTGTGAGGGCTCATTCCACTAGGGGGTTTGCAGCTTCAACAGCTCTAGCAAAGGGTGCCCCTCTGCAGCAAGTTTGTGACGTGGCAGGCTGGTCCTCCCCGCACACATTCATTAGATTCTATAGTTTGGATGTTCATGCTACTCCGGGCTCGCATGTCCTTGAGTCAAAATAGTCCCAAAATGATCCCAAAATAGTGTTTGACACACTTACAGTGCGGTTGCGTTGGTATTCTCGTTCCCAATAGCGTAATGATACGCAGCATCGAGTGTAGCTTTTGATAGGGAACGTCTCGGGTTACTTGACTGTAACCCTGTTCCCTTAAAAAGCGGGAACGAGATGCTGCGCTGCAATGCCGCAATGCAGGTGCGCTCAATCACACAGCTGCCGCTGATGAGCTGCGACACCAACTGAGGTTATATAAGCCAATTCTTGGTGTGTTTGACACACGTGCTTCACAACTGGTCACACAAAGAATGTTTCTCCATAGCGTAATGCTACTCAGTATCTCGTTCCCGCTTTTTAAGGGAACAGGGTTCCAGTCAATTAACCCGAGACGTTATCAATAATAATACATTGTACTAATTAATAAAGGCCAGAGTGAAAGTGACAATTAAAATGCGATGAAGCCTGCGTGTGGTAAACAACTGTGGGTGACACACTCCAACACATGGATTACTGTAAGCTTTTTTTCAATTTGATTCAAAGTGCTATGTTTGTCCAACATTGAAACTATATCTACAAGATGATTACAAAACAGGAGAATAGATGTCAAATGTACCATTTATGTACAGTAATTGTACAATTTTTATTAACAGCCCTCCACCCCAGGACACCCTCATTATAAATTTATCTCAAACAGAGGAAGTCATCTTTGAAAGAACATGGTCCATCAGTTTTTCTCAGATGACATACAGAGTGTTCTGCTGTATGTTAGCTCAGTCTGGCTCTGTGGCCTCTCAGTCCAACTCAAGACCAGAGGCTTCTAAACATCTGCTCTAAATCTGTTTCTTCTTTGAAAACTGGGGGGCTGTCAGAAACGATAGCCCTAGACATAAAGAATATAACCTATTGCCTTCAGGGAGGCACTTTAGGGTTCTCTATTGGGACTAGACTGAGTGGGACTGTTCATACGGAAGCTGTATGTTCAAAACATGAGATCAATAAAAAGGCACTTTGGTCATCACTTTAGTCATCAAAGGTCAGTCACTCGATACACTCGCCCTGTTGGACAGTAAAGAAAGTATCTTGGTTTACAACTTACTTGGAGCCCAATTTATTTTATTGTAAAAATTTAGTTTTTTTTATTATTATGAAGAGCTCTAAAATGAAATATTGAGACTTTTTCATGTCATGATTACAGAAGGCTATAATAGCTGTGATTATTCTATTTTCTGGTATTTATTGTATTTCTGTGCAGCACTTTGTGATTTTATCTGTGAGAGGTAATTAAGAAATAAAGTTTACTTGCTTACTTACTTACCATCTGAATCTCATACAAGCCAATGTCTAAAGTTTAAAACTGTACAGTCACCTACAGAAGTTCCTATTTTTTTAGGACAGACAATATACATTAAGATGAAGCAAAATGCTTGTACCAGACTATAACTTAACAGCTAATTTCTATCTGTATTCCTATATTGTACATGTGGAAACCAGGGCAACCAGAGGAAACCTACGCAGACACGGGGAGAACTTACAGTATATACTCCGCACAGAAAGCCCCTGCCCTGGATAGGACTCTAACCTTCTTGCTGTGAGGCAGGAGTGCCAACCACTCTGCCACCGTGTCCTTGATATTTCAGGACAGCATTTTCATCACTGAACCAGTTTAATTTCTTAGCATTTAATCATAGCTTAAAATAGACTTCACCTAGAATTATTATTCTGCTTCAGTTTAAACACCACTCCACAAACTACAGCAGCCTTAAAGGATCAAACTCCAGGACAATTGGAAATTTTCAGATCCACTCCTAGTGGATGAACTGGCTGGTGAACTGTCATGCTCTTTTTACCACTCACTAATCCTTGTTAAAGCTCTCATTAAACACGCATTTAAACAAAACGGCTGGAGTTTTGACATCTCCTTAGAAACAGTGCCCCCGAATAACCCAGGTGTCCAGGAAACCTATTACACAGTAGATAATCCTACGCCTACCCTTTCTGTTGCTATGTGATACAATTCCCAGGGTTTAGAGAGCACTAAAATAACCTTTACACAAAATATCTGGACATTTAGGGAGTAGTCATAGAAAGCACCTAGAAATTTATTACCAAAATAAAATGGAAAGATGTGTTGAGATGACAATGGAATAATAAAATCTTTTGTGAAATTCATTATTTTGAGTTCTTAAGCGCTACTACATAGAGCAGACACGGTAGGTTCGTAGAAGAGATTTATAAGTAAATCAATTAATAAATCAACCAGTGCTGCTTAAAAAGAATGAGACCCTATTGTACAATATAAACAACACTGTACATATAACTGTTCAGTAAAAAAAAATAAAATTAGCGGAACAAAAAGGAGGTTCATAAGAAAATGCTTCCTTGAATTGTCAAAAAATATATATAAATAAAGATTTACTACCACTTACTGCCACACTGTTCAGCTATGGCCGATGTATGATGCCTCACGTTATATTAAAGATCCAGGCCAGTGTCAGTCCTGTTCATCTGGGGACCCTGCCTTGGATTTGTAGAAACGGCATCAAGTCAACCCTGTTACAGAAGACAGGCAGGAGCATATTATATCACAACAGCAATGCATTTCAGTAAAATCAGTTTATAGTGTATTTAAATGTTGACATTAATAATGGCATCATAAAACAAACCCAACTGTATCAATCTACTTTTAATATAAAACCATATATGAGTCAGGAAAGGCAGCTGATGAAAAATACTAAAAGTAAATATCCAATGATTCACTGTGGCCCCTGAAACAGGGAGCAGCCGCAAAGAGAAACTTTGATATGTAGACCTTAGTTATTATTATAATTAGCAAAGTTTATCAATCTGATAAAACAGATTAACAAGGCAGTTGTAAAATAGTGCTTTTCCACTTAATTTGTGATAAAAGAGTATGATTCATTCTGAACTGAACAAACCCTGACCTTAAACCTGCTCCAGACCGGTTCTGAAACAGGGCCAGGCCTGAGCCAGGACCAGACTACTGTAACAACTTAAATACAACATAAATATATATCAGATTGATATTAACATTAATTTTAATAATTAACTTTGATATTAATGTTAATTTATTAAAATTAATTTCTAATTCTTGGTTTTGTACAGGACCGAGGAAACTGTTCAGTCTCATTAATTTAAAGGGAGAGAATTCTTCTGGTTTTCGAATATTACTTAATATAAACAGAGAAACATTAATGTTTTTTATGGGATTTTATTAAAAATTATACAAATGAACAATGATGAATAAAATGATAGGAACAGGGGACACATTGAACACAACAAGGGACAAACACAGAGATTAACATTTACTTTCAGAGGATTAGAATATGTAAAACCAGGAATGTTTGGCTATTTTAATCTATATTATCAAAGCTTACTCAGGGACTTTCAACGGGGGAAGGAGATGACGGCTTCGGGGCTAGAGTTTTTGACAGAGTACATTTTATGACGCCAAGCTGTTGTGTCACGTGCGGACTTACTCTGTAGTCAGCGGGTGCTGGCCCGGTTCGGTGTGATCGGAATCAGTGGTTCGAGACGAGCGTCCTGGATGGTCTCCAGAAAGTTTGTCGCTTACTGATGACGCGTTCCACACACCAGGAGTGCCGCCTCGTGTACGTCTCCTCCAGAGGAGTTCGCAGTGCGCCCGGGGAGAGAACAAAAGCCTCCTGTTGCTGTACAAACTAGCACGGACTTTATCTCCTCCGTTGCACTGTGTAAAAGTTTAAGTTTGTAAAAGTTATTGCAAGGTCCACGAAAGAGGTCCTGGCGGCTGCTTTCTAGTTTAAAAACTTGCTTCTGCGAGTGCTTGTCGGTCAAGCTGACTCTTTAGCAGGTGACGGTCGTTTATAAAAATAAAATTCAAAAATAACTGTTCACGGTTGTTCTAGAAGAACTCCTAAGTTCGTAAGAACTTAGAGAAACTCCACGTTTAGCACGTGGTGCGTGTAAAAGAAAGAAAAATGAAAGCTAATGCTAATGCTAAGACAAAGGGGAGCTAAACTACGGAACAGGAAGCTAGGTGCGAAGAGGAAGCAGAGAAGAGAAGGATTTTTGGACGGGTGCCCGTCTTATACCTGAGTGTGGTAGCCTACTCTCTTTCGTCAAAATGGGAGTCGCTTTGAAAAATTTAAACTGAGTTAAACTAAATTAAAACATTCCTTGCTTTGCTTTTCATCAAACACACAAAACATTTGTACGATAGAATTGTAAAGAGGAAATGCACATGTGAGGACATTATCAGGGAAACATACATTTATCACATTTCATTAAAACAAAACGGAAACTGCAAACAAAATGGGATAAGAAGTTATTTGGTCACAACTCCGCGTCCTGGAAAGAACAGTATAAACAACACAATATCATAATACATTTTCTTTTAATGGAATAAACACGAAATGTCCTTTGGTGAGAAGTCAGAGTCATTCGTCCATTAGACCACCAGGGGGTAGTGTTTGACCATTGTAGAAGTCTATTTTCAAAGACATTCCACATGTCCAACGGTGGAACGTTAATGTCCTGGGGAAAGCTGAATAAACAACTTTATCTCCAAGAATTTACGGTTATTTGACATGGCGCCAGGGTTCTGTCCTGGTCATGAGTCACCTTTGACCTGGTGACTGGTTGAGCCAGGTTCCACAAAAACAATGTCATTAATAACATTTCCTGTCCTTAACAAGACACTTGGGCCATCCTTTTATCTGAAAGAAAACAGTGTTAACTAAGTCTTCGCCAGGCTTCAGATACAAGCTTGTCTCTGAAGGCCTCTGGCAATGATGAAAGCGACAGGAAAGTTAATCCGTGAGGAATTCGAAGGCTGATCTGCAACACTACACTTCCCTGGTGACTGATTCTGAGGATGGAATGTTTTATGAAACAGAAATGACAACAAAATGAGCGAGACTTTTCAGGTTATCTCTCTTAATTGAATAACTCTTTAATGGGACATAACATACCAGCAGTGTGTAACAAAACAAGACTATCATTTAGCTTTCCACAAAAATGAGAAGAACATGCACACTCTACACAGAACCGTAACCCTAACTCTGCCCTGACCAGGGAATAGACCCAGGGCCTTCAACTCTCATACCAAACATTCCATGATTCTGAAGTCAATATAAAATACAATTTGATTTGCTGCACTCTTTTTGAATGCTTAAACTATAGAAAGATTTTGATAAATGAAGTTTTGCTTATAATGAGTCAGTGTTGAGCTGTGGGCTGCTCAGGGAAAGGCTACATGAATCATTGGGGGTCAAACGGGGCAGGATAGTGGGAGCCCGACAGATGGGACGGATCATTTGTGAAGGGTTATTTATTTATTTATTTATTTATTTTTACTTTATTTATTTAAATGTCATGGATGATTATATACAGCAAAGAAGTTAATTGTAGAAGATTTTAGCCAGTTTGCTGCTTGTGTTATGTCTTGATTCTTAGGTTTTATAATATTTTATTACCATCCCAAAACTCATTACACATAACCAGTGTTGGAAGTAACGGCGTCAAAGTATAATGGCATTACTAATGGAGTTTATTTTTCAGTAACGGAGTAATCTAATTAATTACTGTTCCCATCGTTGCAACGCCGTTATTGTTACTGAGAATGTAAAGTATTGCGTTATTACAATTTGGTTGAATAAATTGCGAGGTGTCAAGCTTTGGCTACACATCAGCTGCCTGGAGAGAGCAGGGGGGGGAATGACACCGCTGAAAATGCGATGATGATTGGCTGACGCGGTCTCACTGTGCGCTCTGACTAACACTAAACACAAGACAGCGTCAGCGACAATGGCAACGAGCCGGGGAAATTCAAAGGTGGCGTTCTCGAACTGGAAGTACCGGCACTACTTCTCCTTAATTGAAATTAAAGGCAAGAATGTTTCTGTAACATGCTATGTCCAGGAAAAAAGACTTTATCCACGTCCGCCTCAAGCAACTCAAATCTTATGAAGCACCTCACATCAACACATGCTAACACGACACTTGCTTCTCCTCCTACGTTACAACCACTGGTTTAGTTGTTAGATGAGGAGTATTTTAGAATAGATTAATGTATTATTAATTTTCTTTGAGAATGAACAACATGTTAATCTATAGAGAGAGTTGGATTGTGTTCTATTTATTGTGCAATAATTTACAGGTACAGACATTTGCACTACTTAATGGCCAGGTCTCCCTTTGTTTCTTTTTACCCAAGTTTACATTTGTGTGTCTTAATTTTTCAATTGAATTTATTTTCAATATTTCTTTTTTATATGTTTTTATTTCTATGCACATCATATGGCAGACTGCAATCAATTGAGTTCAAATAAATACCAAATGTTCTAAATTACTGTATATAGTGTTTTTATTCTTTAATCAGTTAATTTAAACATCTTTGATATTAAAGATCTTATAGAACGTAAAAGCGTTATAGAACATAACTTCACAGTTACTTTGCTGAGTAACTAATTACTTTTACAATGTGGTAACTGAGTTACTAACTCAAGTACTTTTTGGGAGAAGTAATGTGTAACTGTAACTAATTACTTTTAGAGATAAGATGACCAACACTGCACATAACTGATGATTAGTCTGGCGTATCCTTACCCACTTCATTTCTGAGTGAAAGAAAGTTAGTATAGGTAAGCCCATCCCTTCTCTCGGCTAAAGTAGAACTGGACCAATCACAGCCGTTTGGTGGGCAACGTCAAACTCTCTACGGAAAAAGTTGAATATATCAACTTGCTGTTGTCACGTCTGCTTTGTGTGATTGGTTTATTTGGCACCTGTTTGTCACAACATGTGCAGGAGGCTGCTGCGGTCGCATTACCAGATTATTCTCTGTCTAGACTAAACAGACACATAAACATTGTATTTAATGAATGGTAGCTTGTGTCAACATTTCTAATTAGTAAATAATGACTAAAACAAATCAATTCAAAACTTTATCACAGGATGGTGGAAACCTGCAGTAGTGTGATGAAAATTGTCATGTCCAGAGGAACCACAATGACTTCAGGAACTGAGTGCTTTGCTAAAGGTCTTGATTTAGGCAGTAAACCATAGCTACACAATGTGACACCTAGTTGACTAATTTGGAACAGCAGTTACTTTAATATAACATTTTTCTTGATCCTTTTTTTTTTTTTTTTTTCACTTTTCATTTCATGGACCGGAATGGATTCTCTAGTGGGACGGTTTTTGCCCCCGTGCCGCATGTTTGCCACCTGTTTTCTGTAAAAAACATTTTGATTGTAAACAAGCAATTTTTTTATGTTTTCATTATGACTAAAGAATAACTACTAAAATTAAGCTACTGACAGAGGAATATGGTAACCATTTGAACGTATATTTCTGAGTAGAATAGGTGGTTAAAAAAAAAAAAAACTAGAATAGCTTCATTAAAATATACTTAAAAAGATCTTAAAATTTTCTTAGTAAATTTAAGTTGGTTAACCTCAATAAGGTTTCTGACAGGGGACTCGGCCAACCCAAGTATGTTTGATGTATAAGGTAGAGTTTATCTAAGACAGGGGTGCTCAATACGTCGATCGTGAACTACTGGTCGATCGCGTGACATAAAAAAAAATAGCCAATAATCCATCCAATCTCTTGATTGACATACAGGGCAGTCCAGTCAGATAAAATCTGAATTTTTCTGACGCTTAGGCCACTGCGCATGCGCAAACAACGGCGCTAAGTGCAGCAAAACTAACGCTTTAGTGACTTAGCTCCAACTTTTTTTTTCTCTTAAACTAAAGAAAGGGTATAAAAATGAGTGAGGGAGCTGGACCAGGTAAGAAGACAAAAACTTAACGCTTTCATACAGAATGGGAGGAGGACTTTTTTTTTTACGATGACGTTTTCAAAGTGCGTTTGCCTCATCAGTCAGCAGCTACTGTTCGGACTATGTATCCCTGGCTGATTCAATTCAGTGCAAGTTATCAGAGTAAACTCAGGTAATCACAAAAATTGAACATAGTTAATTATGTTGTGTTGTGCAGTATTACGGTTTGCAAGGTACATCGACATACATTGTACATATAAAGAATCATTAAAATATTTGTAAATAAATATATGTTTTGCCTTTTTGTAGTGGGTAGATCATTTTGACTTGGTCATTTTATAAGTAGCTCGCGTGCTGAAAAAGTGTGAGCACCCCTGATCTAAGAGTAACTAAAATAGTGGCACAAAACATACTCATTATCAGCTTCATTGGAAGAACTTAAAAAGATCCATGCAAATTGTTATTAAGTTCCTCCAGTGCATTATTTCTTAGAGTGTACAAAGTATCATCAATGTCAGCCTAGTTTTTAACTTGTATGAAAAAGGAACTCCCCTCCTTGAACCGCCACCTTATCGTGGTGGAGAGGTTTGAGTGCCCCAATGATCCGAGGAGCTATGTTGTCGGGGACTATATGCTCCTGGTAGGGCCCCCGAAAGCAAAAAGGTCCTAGGTGACGGGCCAGACAAAGAGTGGTTCAGAACCCTTTACGGATAATAAAAAAATCAAGGACCATATGTCGCCCAGTATGGCACAACCGGGGCCCCACCCTGGAGCTAGGCCTGGGGTTGTGGCTCGTATGCGAGCGCCCGGTGGCTGGGTCTTTCCCCACGGGACCCGGACGGGCTTAGCCCAAAGGAGCGGGCCAACCTCCCAAGGATGACACCTGGAGGGGCGTGATTGGGAGGAACCCAAGCTGTGTTCTTTTATTGGACTTCTGTGCTAGTCCCAGTTTGTCCATAACAAACACCATGTTCAAGCATAAGGGTGTCCACCAGTGCACGTGACACCAGGACAACCTAGGCCGGAGGTTGATGATCGACTTTGTAGTTGTTTCATCTGACCTCCAGCCGTATGTCTTGGACACGCTGTCAACTGATCACCACTTGGTGGTGAGTTGGATCAGATGGCGGGGGAGGAAGCTGGACAGACTTGGCAGACCCAAACATACTGTGAGGGTCTGTTGGGAACGTTTGGCCGAGTCCCCTGTCAGAAAGATCTTCAACTCCCACCTCCAGCAGAGCTTTGACCAGATTCCAAGGGAGACTGGAGACACTGAGTCCGAGTAGACCATGTTCTCCACCTCCATTGTCGACGCGGCCACTCGGAGCTTACATTTATTTACATTTATTCATTTTAGCAGACGCTTTTATCCAAAGCGACTTACATTACATTACCAGTGTTACAGTCACTGGAGGCAAGGTGTGTTAAGTGTCTTGCCCAAGGACACAACGACAGTATGAACTGTGGGGCGAGCGGGAATCGATCCTGCTACCTTCCGATTGAAGGACGGCCGCTCTACCACTGAGCTACTGCTGGAGCTGTGGCCGCAAAGTCTCCAGTGCCTGTCATGGTGGCAACCCCCGAACCCGGTGGGGGACACTGGGAGTAAGGAATGCCGTCAAGCTGAAGAAGAAGACCTACCGAGCCTGGTTGGCTCCTGGGACTTTAGAGGCAGCTGATGGGTACCGGCAGGCCAAGTGGGCTGCAGCCCAGGTGGTTGTGGAGGCAAAAACTCGGGTCTGGTAGGAGTTTGGTGAGGCCACCTCAAGTCTCTGGATGTTGTGGTACTGTCTTGGCTGACACGCCTCTGCAACAAATGCGTGGCGTTTGCGGACAGTACCTCTGGACTGGCAGACTGGGGTGGTGGTCCCTCTTTTCAAGAAGGGGGACCGGAGAATGTGTTCCAACTACAGAGGGATCACACTCCTCAGCTTCCCTGTGAAAGTCTATGCCAGGGTACCGGAGAGGAGAATGTGGCTGATAGTCGAACCTTTGGATTCAGGAGGAACAATGCGGTTTTCGTCCTGGTCGTGGAACACTGGACCAGCTCTATACCCTCTCCAGGGTGCAGGAGGGTTTATGGGAGTTTGCCCAACCAGTCCACATATGTTTTGTGGATCTGGAGAAGGCATTTGACTGTGTCCCTCGTGGCGCCCTGTGGGGGGTGCTCTGGGATTATGGGGTCCGGGGCCCTTTGCTAAGGGCTGTTCGGTCCCTGTACAACCAGAGCAGGAGCTTGGTTCGCATTGCCGGCAGTAAGTCAGACCTTATCCCCGGTGCATGTTGGACAGGGCTGCCCTTTGTCACCGGTCCTGTTCATTGTCTTTTTGGACAGGATTTCTAGTTGCAGCCAGGGGCCGGAGAGAGTCTGGTTTAGGGACCACAGGATCTAATCTCTGCTTTTTGCAGATGATTGTCAGTTGGCTCCATCAACCCAGGACCTCCAGTGTGTACGGTTTGAAGCCGAGTGGGAAGCGGCTGGGATGAGGATCAGCACCTCCAAGTCTGAGACCATGGTTCTCAGTCGGAAAAGGGCGGCTTGTCCCCTTCAGGTTGGTGGAGTGCTCCTGCCTCAAGTAGAGGAGTTTTGGGGTCTTGTTCAAGAGTGAGGGAAGAAAGGAGCGTGAGATTGACAGACAGATCAGTGCAGCGATGTACCGGTCTGTTGTGGTATACAGTATAATATATGTGGATATATTATATAATTCTCACCAATAATGTTAATGCAACTCAGATTTTCGTCTATGAGGTTCATTATGTCCTAGAGTGCTATAAAGGTATTATCTTACAGTATGGGCAGCTTTATGGTAGGCCACAGGACTCCAGCACAGTGCATCTAAATCTCTTGACAGACCTTCACATCTCCCATCTGCTGATTCTGGCTACCTTTATTCATATGTTTGGCAGTGTAACTTGAGATGACATGTGCTGCTTGTACATCATAAAAACTTGTTGTCTAGTCTTCTGCTGCTCTGGTTGTCAACAGGAGGCAGACAGATATGGGTCACAATACTTGTTAAGTCTATGTGTAGAGGAGGAGTGATTGGACAGGCCAGTATAAACTCTAACATTGACCTCATTAAGGTCGGTTTGGGGGAAGCATCCGTCATGTGGCCCCCAGTCTGACATCAGCATCAGTCAAACGCAAAGTTTACACCGATTCTCTACTTAGTGAAATTTCTTATGTTTTGTTTATAATGCAGGCTTATTTAACTAGCAGCCTGTGTGCCAAATACAGTCTGTTTGATTTTTCATGTGTTGGTGAGTGAGGAAGCAAAAACATAGTATATGTTCACATGTCACTCAGATTAACCACTTTGTGTATAATTGTGCCACTTCTGTCAGCATCAGTCCATAACAGTGCATCAGTATGTTTTGTGTCAGAGGACACTTTTTTACTTTACCATAAGTGGGAGACCCGAGTTTTCATTTGCCCAATGTCACTCTCTTACTCTGTTTCCTCTCTACCTACTGGCAAAAAGGCCAAAAATATAACCATCCATCCATCCATCTTCTACCGCTTATCCGGTAAAAATTTTAAAGAAAAGTGACTGTTAAGTGTTAGCATGTTAAGTGAGTAAGATTTAGATTAAGGTTGTATGGGTCAGGCTATGGGTTTGACGTCACAATTCTGTTTCTACATGAGATATAAATTATATTTGGGGCGGCAGTAGCTCAGTGGGTAGAGCGGTCGTCTTTCAACCGGAAGGTAGGCGGTTCGATTCCCGCTCTCCCCACAGTTCATACTGTCGTTGTGTCCTTGGGCAAGACACTTAACCCACCTTGCCTCCAGTGACTGTAACACTGGTAATTACATTAGAACAATGTAAGTCGCTTTGGATAAAAGCGTCAGCTAAATAAATAAATGTAATGTAAATGTATATTTGAAGTAGATTTTCTTTGTGTTGGCAAAAGCATATATTGATGCAGTTATGTTGTAAAGTAAGTAATTTCTAGTTTATTCACAGATTAATGAACATTAAATGTACTGCTGCACGAGTTTCTTTTATTTAGGAACTCATAATTTTAATGTCATAAGTTATGCTTTTCTTTAATCCAATGTAGACAGTAGATACAATGTTATAATTTACCTTTTGGAAACTGGACCACACAATTAGGACCAAGGACCAAAGTGTCCCCAAAACAGTATGGTACGATACGTTTTTTGGGACCCCTTTGGTAATGGAAACTTGCTGGCCCTTACTGAGCTGATTAGTGTCACTCCAGTAGAAACAAGGCTGAACTTAAGTCAATCACTTTTTCTCTAGACCAATAAGCATTGAGTCTTCAATGCTCTGTGAATAATTAATGACTGTAAGAGTTATTACCATTACATATGTATAATATGAGTACAGGTTGTAATTCTTGTGGTTTTGCATTTCTATCCTGCAATGTGGTTGTGGACCGCCCACAACAGGAATATAGTTAGTGTTGCAACTGAAATATTAATTGGCGTGTAATCACAATGGCTGCATGCCCTCAACACCACGAGATAATGCAACGTAAAACTGTTCACACATTTATTTCCATAGGTCGGTGTCTACTCCGAAGAACTGGTCAGGCTGACTATCTAGTTCTGAGGCTGACTAAATCTAACACAGGCAATAGCCCATAGCCTCATACAATCATTTAAATAATTCCTAATATCTCTTTAAAGAACGCAGATGTCCTTGATACTGGCTACAGGGTTTCTCATTAGGCTACTTTTGCCAGTGAGCTGCTAAACAGGACTGTATCAGAGCAGTGTGATTATTTTCTCCAATGGAGGCCGGCTCTTCTTATTTCGTGTGAAATGGAATTCATTTAGAAACCTCAAAAATAGAAAAGCATCTCCGAATCAGCAAGCAACAATTGACAAAAGAATAGCTATTCTCAATAGCTGCCATTTCCACGAACAAGTCTATTGTGCCAAGTCTATTTACTAAATGTCAGATTTTAATAAATGCCTCATTTTAATCCAATTTTGTGAAAACTTCTCTAACTCCCACAGACATTTGACATTTTGTCCCCAAAACAGCAATCCCAATTTGCCTGAACTAAGACCATATCATACAATCCATATTTTGATTGACATGAATATTTAAGTACTATTCAATACTCTGAATAAACTGATTACATATCAGATTATGTGCTTTTTCAGGTTAGTTGCTATAATTGTAAATTTGATTATCAGTAATAATGTAACTCTCCTACTAACTTCTGTATCTACCCGTACATCCTCGTCTTGCCCCTGGTTATCCGATGTTCTACGCGAGCATGAGTCGCGCACTCTCTTTAAAACCTTTTCTGCCCTCCTTTGTCCGCCTGCTCCCCCACCTTCATCAGATTTAACAGCTGATGATTTTGCATCTTTCTTTGTAAAGAAAACAACCCCCATCAGCAGTCAGTTCTCTGCGCCACCACCGGTCGAACTCGTCCACACCCCTGATATGTGTTTGCTCCCTTCTTTTTCTCATCCAACTGAAGCAGACGTTTCCAAGGTCATTGGTTCTAACCAACTACCACCTGCCCGCTTGATATCTCCCATGTTGTGTTTCAGATAATTTTTCGGACTATACTGTTTGGTTATGATCTGACATACCAGTTATTAAATTATATATATTTTTATATCAGTTGGGTTTATTTGTAAATATTACGTCTATTAAAGTTTTATTAGTTTTAATTAAGAGATGATTTAGTTATTCTTGTTGGGTTGTTTCATAAGTTGTTGTTGTCAAAAAGAATAACAAAAAAAAAGAGAATGGAATATTTTAAATTTTAAACAAAACTTTTATTGACAAAGGCTGAAGTCACAACTTATTTTGCCTAGTTGTTGTAGTTAGCTCCTATCACCAGTGTTAAAAAAAAAAAAACGAAACAACAAAACAAAGCAAAACAGAAGAAACACACAACAACCACAATTAATAAAAAAAATGATATTATTCTCACCATTTCAATTATCATTATTTAGATTAAATAATATATATATATATATATATATATATAATTATTTGATTAATTATTTTTATTATTTTTATTTAATATTATTTGTTGTATTTACAATTTGTGGGACAAAATCCACAACGGCATCATACAAATGAGTCACGCGGCTTAAGTTTCCTCAAATGTAAACTCATGTGCGCAAAGTGGTGTTTGCTGCAGCCAACATCAACAGTGAACAATAAAATCTCAGTCATACGCCACTGTGGCTCTACAGCAGTGTCTTTTATAAACTTTGGTTTATTCATATATTTAATTCAAATAATGGTTGATGCAGAGTAACTTCAAACTCATCACAAACTCATCACATAGAATGCCAATAAGCTCCTTACTGTTTGATAAGGAATCTCCAGAGGTCCCCATGCTAATGGAGGTATGAAAGGAAGCATTGAAGCTCCTTTCTTAACCTCCTTCCTTACTAATGTGGTAAAATCGGACAGCTCTCACCATGTCGACCATCCGGGCCAGTACAAAGGAGTTAGGACATTTCCTAAGCAATTAGGGGTAGTAGGAAGTTAGTAGGAAACACCACTGAAGCTCCTTTCCTTCTTCAGTAAGAAACCTCCTAACGTCTTACTTTTGATCTCATGACGTAGCTCAGAAAAGGTTAAGAAACAGGCGCAGTGACTCAGTGGTAGAGCCAGAAGGTTGACAATTCGATTCCTGGTTCATACTGTCGTGTCCTTGGACAGGAAACTTAACCCACCTTTCCTCACATTGGGACATTTCCGAAGCAATTTGATATATTTAGATTGAAGTATTTGTTATTCTTTTTTGTCTCCAGGTCCTTTCTTTTGAGATGTTTGGGTGTGATTTGGTGAAGACGTAATTGGGATATCAAAATGGGTCTGTCTGATCTCAACACTCTGAATATATGGTGTTTAATGTTGATGAAGGGTGTTTGCCACGAAGCTCAAACTTTATCCATATCTAGTGTTCTTCAATTTATTTATTTTTCTCCTGGAATAGGTTCATAAAGCATTAGCAATAGGTAATGATTAGTTTTTGTGAAAAGCAAAACAGCACAAAAATATACAGCCAACAATCAAATGTTGTGGTTGACCTGTTGCATTAATAAAGACAAAGATGGATAAAAAATGACTGAATAGATTTTACTCTGTGAATGGTGTCCATTAGTGGCCACTGCAGACATACATACATTACATGTCCAGTCTGCTAATGTAAAAGCTTTCACTGGACTAATGAACACATAATTAAGTCATTGCTACTTCAGTGGCCTTTAAATAAACTAAATTCTTTCCTGTCTGCTTCATTTCTCTAAGTTGTTAATTCCTAATGACCCCTTTTCAATTTGACTTGCTTCTAGTGTACTATTGTCTTTTATGAAGATTGCTGATAATGTTATACCTATTTACGGCTGGGGACATAAAACATGATTTCCATAGAACCAATGTATTTTGAATTTTCTAGGGGTCGCCACTGAGTCATTTTTCGTATTTTTTTCGGGGCCTTCAAATACATAAATTTTTCGCTGGGCTTGAAGTCTGGGACCAATAAAAATGACTTTTAGTTGCACGTTTACTGGGTCAAATTGAGGATCATTTTGCAGAAAAAATATGATAAAAAAATATATACCGAATTATAATAAAAAAAAATATAACTCGAGCAACAAAGTCTAGAAAAACGCTTGTCTATTTTACATACATGTGTTTAGCTCATTTTGCCCAAGTTTGGTGTCTGTGGAATGAAGCAGCTATTGTCTGTGTACTTTTAAAAAAGAGGTGTATTTTAAGTCGGTTCACATTTTCAATTCAAAATGGCCGCCTTCCCGTGTGTGATAGGGTGTGGTCCCCATTGGCTTTTTTGTTCATAAGCCCATGGTGGATGTGTGTACCAAGTTTCATTTGCCTACAACAAACTAAAAATTTCACTTCCCATTGACTTTTTCCACATTTTTGGGACGTTGCTATGGCAACACATTTATAGATAGGGGGTGGTTGTCATTGGCTTTTATGCTCGTCATGACATAAGAGATGTGTGTACCAAATTTTATGTCTCTATGACAAACTAAATTCTTGGGTCCCATTATAAATTTGTAGGGGGTGCTGGAGAGCCATTTCTAAAGATAACCCTTTTATTTACATATCTTTGTGTTCAGGTCATGAATGTGCACAAACGCCTTTTTGGGTCCAACTCGATCCGAGAAGGCGTTTGAGAGTTAAGAGACGTTTTATTTTCATAAAAATGGCCACCTCGTTACAGGCTTGCCACACCCATACCCGATAAGATATCATAAACAAAGTCACAACTTTGGTTGGCACACGTGTCTAGATTATACTCACCAAATTTGGGGCCATTTAGATTAAAACACAATGATTTGCATCTTTTTGCAAAGTGCGATTTTAGTGGCCATGCGTTTCACCCCACATGGCGGACTTCCTGTTGAGTTTAGAGTGTGGCTGTCATAGACTTTTCTGTTTGCCCTGAGGTGTCCTATGGATGTACCAAGTTTCATTTTTCTACATTGGAATAAAGTTACTTTCACTTTCCATAGGCCCGATGTATTTTGACTTTTCTAGGGGTCGCCACTGAGTCATTTTTCGTATTTTTTTTTCGTGGACTTCAAATACATAAATTTTTCGCTGGGCTTGAAGTCTGGGACCAATAAAAATGACTTTTAGTTGTACGTTTACTGGGTTAAATTGAGGATCATTTTGCAGAAAAAATATGATAAAAAAATATATACCGAATTATAATAAAAAAATATATAACTCGAGCAACAAAGTCTAGAAAAAAATTTTTTGTATTGTTCTTTAGTTCTGCCTTCTATGATGTACTGTATTGAAGTGTGGGGAATCACCCATAAAACTAATTTTAACCCTTTATTCATAATTCAAAAGAGAGCAATATGAATTGTAGATAAAGCACCTTACAAAATAAATAAATATATTTGTTAATCTAAAAGCATTAAAATTGAGAGATCTAGTTGACATTAAAATTGCTCAATTCATGTATAAAGTGAAGAATAACTTGAATAACTTGCCAGTACATATTTAGGGCCTGTTTCAGATCAGAGACCAGAGAGTGTTTATGATCTTATAAGATGGTATAATATGTTTAGAATACCAAAAGTAAGAACACATATAAAACAACATTGTATTTTCTTTGTTGGGTTTGATGTATGGAATAAATTAGACTAGACTATTAGACTATACAACACAAAAGTAATAATAAATAAAAATTGTATGAATGTTAACCAATAAAAGTCAGACATTGCTTTTCAACCATGCTTCAACGGAATTATTTAAAAAAATAAACTCATGGAACAGGCCTAGACAAAATTGATGGTACCCCTAAAAAAAGACATTATAAATAATGTGACCAAATGGACATGTTAATTCAAGGTGTGTGCACTAATTAGCATCACAGGTGTGTACAATCTTGTAATCAGTCAGTGGGCCTATTTATAGGGCTTCAGGTAGTCACTGTGTTGTCTGGTGACGGTGTGTACCACACTCAACATGGACCAGAGGAAGCGAAGGAAAGAGGTGTCGCAGGAGAATAGAAAGAAAATTATAGACAAGCATGATAAAGGTAAAGGCTATAAGACCATCTCCAAGCAGCTAGATGTTCCTGTGACTACAGTTGCACATATTATTCAGAAATTTAAGATCCATGGGACTGCAGCCAACCTCCTGGGCGTGGCCGCGGGAGGAAAATTGATGACAAATCAAAGAGACGGATAATCCGAATGGTAACAAAAGAGCCCAGAAAGACTTCTAAAGAGATCCAAGGTGAACTCCATGCTCAAGGAACATCAGTGTCAGATCGCACCATCCGTCGTTGTTTGAGCCAAAGTGGACTACATGGGAGACGACCAAGGAGGACACTATTGTTGAAAACAAATCATAAAAAAGCTAGACTGGAATATGCCAAACTACATGTTGACAAGCCACAAAGCTTCTGGGAGAATGTCCTATGGACAGATGAGACAAAAATGGAACTTTTTGCCAAGGCACATCAGCTCTATGTTCACAGACGGAAAAATGAAGCATATGAAGAAAAGAACACTGTCCCTACTGTCAAACATGGAGGAGGCTCTGTTATGTTCTGGGGCTGCTTTGCTGCATCTGACACAAGGTGTCTTGAATCTGTGCAGGGTACAATGAAATCTGAAGACTATCAAGGGATTCTAGAGAGAAATGTGCTGGCCAGTGTCAGACAGCTTGGTCTCAGTCGCAGGTCATGGGTCTTGCAACAGGACAATGACCCAAAACACAGCAAAAAACACCCAAGAATGGTTAAGAGGAAAACATTGGACTATTCTATGAGCCCTGACCTCAATCCTATTGAGCATCTTTGGAAGGAGCTGAAACATGGCGTCTGGAAAAGACACCCTTCAAACCGGAAACAACTGGAGCAGTTTGCTCATGAGGAGTGGGCCAAAATACCTGCTGAGAGGTGCAGAAGTCTCATTGACAGTTACAGGAATCGTCTGATTGCAGTGATAGCCTCAAAAGGTTGTGCAACAAAATATTAAGTTAGGGGGTACCAACAATTTTGTCTAGGCCTGTTCCATGAGTTTATTTTTTTTTTAAATAATTCCGTTAAAGCATGGTTGAAAAGCAATGTTTGACTTTCATTAGTTAACATTCATAGAATTTTTATTTATTATTACTTTTGTCAGAATAAAGTTTTTTCTGTGACCATTGTGAGTTTTTCTTTCATTGACTGAAGGGTACAAACAATTTTGTCCACGTGTGTATTTGAGACATTTATAAACTTATGCTTCTGCCTATACCCTTTTTAAATTATCTTTAAGTTTAAGTAAAACATTTGTAATCTTTGTAAAAAAAGATTGATCTGAATAAAGTAAAAAAAAAAAAAAAAAGTAGTTTGTTACAATTAATTAGGCCGGACTCAAGAGGCAAGGAAAATAACACAAATAACAAGCATAAAACATCAAAAACATCACACCTACAGCACATACCCATGATACATATGTCAGAGGACCCAGGTGAAGCTGTCTTTTTTTGAATTGTGGGACAGAAGTTTTTGTCTTGATGAGATGAGATGAGACTGTAGAAACCAGACTAGCGAATGTGTGGAAGACCTTTGACCGTGACTCGTTGTGAGGCAGCAACTGTAGCTGTGAGCCTGATCACAATTCTTTTGTGTCCTGTTTTAACTGTCGACAGTGGAGCAGTCAGAGCTGGCGACTGTATTTTGTCTCAAAGTAAGTAGTGGCCTGACTTAAATAAAAAAATACATTCATTCATTCATTCATTCATTCATTCATTTTCTACCACTTAGTCCCATTAGGAGTCACAGGTGACTGGAGCCTATCCCAGCAGCTTTGGGCCTTAGGCGGGGTACACCCTGGACAATGGCCAGTTAGTGCTGACACTTAGAGACATACATTGACAGACAACCATTCACTAGGGACACTTTAGAGTTGTCAATTAACCTGTACATGCATGTGTTTGGACGGTGGGAGGAAGCCAGAGTACCCGGAGAGAACCCATGGTAACACATGGAGGACATGCAGACTCTTCACAGAAAGACCGGAGTCGGCCGAGTCTTGAACTCATGACCTTCTTGCTGTGAGGCAGGAGTGCTAACCACTCTGCCACGTGCACCCCTAAAAAATACAATTTTAATCAAATCAAATATAAATGTATCATTTATTCAAATGTGGTTGTAAAATTGCTTAAATAAAAGCATTTAGCAAAAGCTGCCTTGCTGTTTGGGAACTTGCTGCAACCTATACTCAATGCTCAATAAATTAATTCCCTAACTTTTTGTCAAGAGACCCATTGTTGGAATGTAATTCAGCAGCAGTGTATATATAGTATATTGTATATAAAATTCTGAAATTTTTTTGTGGGAGTCTTTTTAGCCTTTATTTGTTAGAAAAACATGAAGATTACATACAACTCTCACTGTACCATTTCATGCATAAATTCAGTAAAATACAACTTTTAGGTTTATAAATAGTGTGAGCAATCTCCAAAACACATGCACAAATCCAACTGGTGCTCAGCCTATTTCTGTCTGAGACATTTACACCAGAGACTACTGTCCTCTTTTTTTCTCAGTTAAAATATCACTTATGCCTCGTGCAAATCAGAGCTGACTTTATTTGTGAACTCTGCATACTCGCCGAGTAGCCTGATGACTCTTCAAAAAAGTCTTGTATCTTTCCATTTTTTTCCTTTTTACATTTACTTTTAGTAATTTGGCAGACGTGATAAAAACAATGGAAGCAATTTTAACAACACAAGGTAGCAAAAAGCATAAGTGCACCAAAAACTAGTCAGTTTAAACCCAGCACAGTGTACAAAGCTTAGAATAGGAGAGAATTATTTATTTATTAATTTTTTGAAGAAAAGGAATCAATAGAAAGGAAGTAGAATTCAGTGTTGGTCAGTCAGGTGTTGACAGAAGAGATGTGTTTTCAGGTGTTTTTTAAAGATGGCTACAGAATCTGCTGATCTTGTAGCAGCAGTAGATCATTCCACCAATGTGGAACAGAGTCAGAGAAGGTACGTGAGAGTGATTTTTTACCTTTTTGGGATGGTACCACCAGACGTTGTTCATTTGCAGAGCGCAGGGATCTGGTAGGAACGTAGGTCTGTATTAGTGAGGATATGAGGGTGCAGACCCAGTAGTGGTCTTGTAGGCCAAGAGCATAGCTTTGAACTTGATGCGGGCGTCAACCGGGAGCCAGTGTAACCTAATGAATAGAGGAGATACGTGCTCTCTTTGGTTCATTAAAGACCACTCTTGCCGCTGCATTCTGGATCAGCTGCAGAGGTTTGGTTGTGCAGGCAGGGAGTCCAGCCAGTAGAGCATTGCAATAATCCAGTTTGGACAAGACAAGAGCCTGGACTAGAATTTGCGTAGAGTGCTCTGATAGGAAAGGTCTAATTTTCCTAATGTTGTAGAGGATGAATCTACAGGACCGGGTGGTGCTGGCGACATGACTTGTGAATTTAATTTTAACAGTAAAAAAATGAATGAAATGTATCTAGGCGTGAGGTGTGTTGTACCTGTTATTTCAGCTTATCCTCACATTGTCACATAAGTTACTGTTCCTATTAACACTTACCAGACAGAGGTGTAATGCAGGTACAAAGTCAAGAGGTTTTCCAAAATTGATTTGATGATATTGTGGGATTATTCTGATTTATATATGTAGTATATTGCTAAAAAATGTATTTATTTAATGTATGTGTGGACTCAGAGGAGAAGAGTACAGCTGTATATGAATGTTTTTTTGAGAAGAGACAACTTTCCTAACCTTTTTCTGCTAGATTGGGATATTTTTTTTTAAGAGATGTAATGCTTTCACACTATAGCATTACATCTGGCCAACCATTGCACTATAGTTCCCAAATTAGCAGCCTCCTTAATCTTTTTTGAGTTGAGCCGTGACCTGTTGAACATGCTCCAAATGCTTAGTCTGACCTTAGTTCCAAAAAAGCAGGTTACACATTTAAAAAAAGTTTGGAATCAATTTTATCCCCTTTTGTTTATTTATTAATTTTTTCTCCAACAGTCTGAATATCTTCTTAAAATAGTTCCGCAGAATTTTGTCATGTGGGGCTGAAAATATTGTCTACGGAGATCGTTGGAGCTGCCTTAATTTCAAATCATAAATTTCCAATAGGTTTATTAATGACAATCAACAATCCAGTTGAATATAAGGACACACTGGAAGGAAGCTAGAAGTGGAAATAATGGGGCTTTCACACCTGGACTGTTTGGTCTGGTCTTTTGAACTTCCCCGTTTGATTTGAACCAAATCTTCAGGTGTGAAAGCTCCAACAACTGTAATGTGAAAACAAAAGTTATGGAACCCAGCCAATACTGTGTAACAGTTCTTGTCTCTTGTGTGAGACTTTGGTGCACACTTAAATACTGAAGACCGCTGTGTCCGCACTGCCCTACAGGAAGTTTATTAAGACAACATGGCACTGTCACTGATGCCAGAGTGAACCGCAATTTTAACTTGAAGACGATAAGGCACAAAGTCTTTCAGAGCTTTAATGGCATGGGAAACTGTATAAGATTATCACAGTCTGCCATGTTTCTTTACTCTAATATCATGTTTGGCACATTTTGTGGGATTTACCAGTTTCTGAGCCATGACTGGAAGGGGATGTACAACCACATTTTGTGATAAATTGACTCAACGCATTTTGTAATAATTGTCGACACATTTTGTAATAAGTTTTTTTAAATAATTTTTTTCAACAAAATTGTAATAATATGGTTTAATATGTAATCAAGTCAAAGTCAAGTGGTAGTAGTTTTTATTTTATTTATAATATTTTATTTCTTAACCAGGTAGGTCAATTGAAAACCATTTACAATGACGACCTGGCCAGGAGGCAGCGCACAAAACAAAACACAAAGGGAGTACATTCACAACACATTACATACAATATAATACAAAGTTTCACATTACACATCTCTTACATGTTTAAAAACAGGTGCAGTGGTCTTGAGCTATTTGCTTTGTCAAACAACTGTGTTTACTCTTTTTAAATCATAGTGATAACAAAAACTGACCCTGATAATAAGTTTACATAGCCTGGTGATTTTGGCCTGATAACATGCACACAGGTTGACACAAACAGGTTTGAATGGTTACTAAAGGTAACCATCCTCACCTGTGATCTGTTTGTTTGTATGTGTGTGTGTGGATAAAAGGTCAGTGGGATTCTGGGCTCCTGACAGACCTTTGCATCTTTCATCCAGTGCTGCACTGACGTTTCTCTATTCTATGTAAAAAGTAAAGCAAAAGAATTGTTTGCGGGAAAAGGTAATTAATCTGTGTAAAACAGGAAAGGGATATAAAAAGATATCCAAAAAAATTGAGAATGCCAGTTAGCAGTGTTAAAACTCTAATTAAGAAGTGGAAAATGAGGGATTCTGTTGAAACCAAACCAAGGTTAGGTAGACCAACAAAAATTTCAGCCACAACTAAATTGTTCAAGATGCAAAGAAAAACCCACAAATAACTTCAGATGAAATAGAAAAATTTGCTGTATGGTCAAGAAAGCTAATACTACCAAAAACAGCACAGAGACAAGCCTCAAAACTTGTGATGTGTGAGCTACAAAGGGACAGGAAACTTGGTCAAACTTGATGGCAAGATGAATGCAACCTGTTATCAGAAAATACTGGAGGAAAATTTGCACTTCTCAGCCCGGAAGCTGCACATGGGACGTACTTGGACGTTCTGACATCCAAAGTACAAGGCCAAGTTGACCTGTCATTGGCTACAGCAGCATAAAGTGAAGGTTCTGGACTGTCCATGTCAGTCTTCTGACCTCAATATCAATGAGCCACTCTGGGGAGATCTCAAACGTGCAGTTCATGCAAGACAGCCCAAGAATTTACAGAAACTGGACGATTTTTGCCAAAAATGAATGGGCAACTGGGGTATGTCAAGCTTTGATCAGGGTCATTTGGGTAGTTTCTGTTGTCATTATGATTTAAAAAGAGTAAACACAAGTTTTTGACAATAAGTGGCTTTACCCAGCCACTAGCTACAAGAATCAACTTGAACTGCTTGGTGACAGATTTATATGTATTTACTGAACACTGCAAGTTGTCTTTAAAGTAAATGCTCACACCACCAAGTATTTTTTGCAAGTCCATGTCAAGTCCAAGTCTTTTAGTTTCCAAATCCATGTCAAATCACAAGTCTATTCTAAATGAATGTCTAATTTTTACTCCACTTACTATAAACAAAAATTATTATAAAATGGCACCAGAGCAGCCGTGGGACATGCCCACCATGGTATTTGTTTTGAGTAGTTTTGTTGGTGCAGTGGAACACACGTCGACGCACTCCTGGCTCAGAGCGGGGAGAGGGAGTGAGCACCGAGCAGGCATCCATGCAAGCAGATGGGAAAACTGCAGACTTTTAGCTTTAATTTGAGGGTATTTACATCCAAATCAAGTGAACGGTGTAGGAATTACAACAGTTTATAAATGTGCCTCACACTTTTTAAGGGACTAAAAGTAATGGGACAATTTGCTGCTCAGCTGTTCCATGGCCAGGTGTGTGTGTGTTTTTTTCCTCTTTATCCCATTTACAAGCAGCAGATAAAAGGTTCAGAGTTCATTTCAAGTGTGCTATTTGCATTTGGAAACTGTTGCTGTCATCTCTCAATATGAGATCCAAAGAGCTGTCACTATCAGTGAAGCAAGACATCATTAGGCTGAAAAAACTAAACAAACACATCAGAGAGATAGCAAAAACTTTAGGTGTGGCCAAATCAACTTTTTGGAACATCCTTAAAAAAAAGAACGCACCGGTGAGCTCATCAACACCAAAAACAACTGTGGTGGATGACCGAAGAATTCTTTCCCTGGTGAAGAAAACACAACAGTTGGCCAGATCAAGAACACTCTCCAGGAGGTAGGTGTATGAGTGTCAAAGTCAACAATCAAGAGTCTTCACCAGAGTGAATACAGAGGGTTCACCACAAGATTTAAACCATTGGTGAATCTCAAAAACAGGAAGGCCAGATTAGAGTTTGCCAAACAACATCTAAAAAAGCCTTCACAGTTCTGGAACAACATCTTATGGACCGATGAGACCAAGATCAACTTGTCCCAGAGTGATGGGAAGAGAAGAGTCTGGAGAAGGAAAGGAACTGCTCATGATCCAAAGCATAGCACCTCATCAGTGAAGCATGTGGTGGTAGTGTCATGGTGTGGGCATGTATGTCTGCCAATGGAACTGGTTCTCTTGTATTTATTGATGATGTGACTAATGACAAAAGCAGCAGGATGAATTCTGAAGTGTTTTGGGCAATATTATCTGTTCATATTCAGCCAAACGCTTCAGAACTCATTGGACGGCGCTTCACAGTGCAGATGGACAATGACCCGAAGCATACTGCGAAAGCAACCAAAGAGTTTTTTAAGGGAAAGAAGTGGAATGTTATGCAATGGCCAAGTCAATCACCTGACCTGAATCTGATTGAACATGTATTTCACTTGCTGAAGACAAGACTGAAGGGAAAATGCCCCAAGAACAAGCAGGAACTGAAGACAGTTGCAGTAGAGGCCTGGCAGAGCATCACCAGGGATGAAACCTAGCGTCTCCAAAACTACAACCCAATGCTCTTAAATTGCATAGACACTGGTTACTTTTAAGGCGAATCACAAGATGTTCAGTTTTTATTGGCCTAGTCTGTGGCTTCTGTTGCTGCTCAGATGACTTTCCTCTTAGCCTCCCAAGTGATTCCTTCTCTCAACCACTGTTCATACTGTCGTTGTGTCCTTGGGCAAGACACTTAACCCACCTTGCCTCCAGTGGTGTTCCAGCTGTAACACTGGTGGGTGAATGGAAGCTTAAAGCGCTTTGAGTGGCTACTAGGTAGAAAAGCACTATAAAAAATCAATGCCAATGCCACTTTTACCATGCCAAGCATTGTAAGCTCTTTGCAAAGTGATTGCCCTGCAAATCCTCTGCAGCCCACCTCCAGAGGCTCACAGCGAGTCCACCAGCCTTGTTCCCTGCACTCTTCCATGAGCCCCTGGTACTTGACATGCTTCCTCTCATGGTGGATTGTGAAACAATGATCATGATCATTTCTGGATGAAGTCATTTTGGTTTAATACTGGCTGGACGCTGAAATGTTCTAGGGTTCCCCTTCTTGGAAAAATGGGACAGGCGGGTGATTCAGCTTTTCCCCAGATATGGGGGTTTGCAGGACTGGGTAAGGTGTCATAAACACTTGGACTAAAAACCTGATGTTGTAAATGTCTGCTTTACTTGTAAATGTCTGCTTACTTACTACTTAGATATATTTTCCCATTTACTCCGAGCTCCCTGCTGACCTATTCCCACCATCCCGCTGGCTCGTACCTCCTCCTGAAGAAGTTCTCGTCGGCCTTTTGCTTGGATGTTGTTGACCCTGGCTGTTGGGAAGTTCTAAACACCCTACAACCTGGCCGCTGGATCCCATCCCCCCACATCTCCTTCAGGCCATTTCTCCATCTGTCGTGCCTGCTCTGACCCACATCATCAACTCATCTCTCTCCACTGGGTCATTCCCCACAGCTTTCAAAGAGGCCCACATCACACCACTATTGAAGAAACCCACTCTTAACCCTACACTGTTAGAAAACTACAGACCGGTTTCCCTCCTTCCCTTCATTGCCAAAGCTCTGGAGCGAGTTGTGTTTACTCAGCTCTAATCCTTTCTCACACGGAACAACCTCCTGGACCAGAACCAGTCTGGGTTCAAAAGCGGACATTCCACCGAAACTGCCCTGCTCTCAGTCATCGAAGCCCTGAGACTTGCAAAGGCAACATCCAAGTAATCTGTACTCATCTTACTGGATCTGTCTGCTGCTTTTGACACTGTTAATCATCACATCCTCCTGTCCTCTCTCAGGGCGATGGGTGTCTCTGGAATGGCGTTGCAATGGTTCAAGTCTTACCTCTCGGATAGGTCATTCAGAGTATCCTGGAGAAATGAGGTCTCTGAGTCCCAACATCTCAATACAGATCTACCTGCTGCTACAAGATCAGCAGATTCTGGATTCTTTAAAAAAACGCCTGAAAACACATCTCTTGCTTTGGATAAAAGCGTCTGCTAAATGACTAAATGTAAATGTAAAATAAATCTGCAAACACTGTATGGTTAGATGTTGAGATTAACATAAATGCTCAGCCTAAAAATAGTTGAAGCTGAGACATACTATAATGCCTGAAATTCCCAGTAATATATTGGATTTTTATTTTTATTACATATTGAACAATATTATTAAATTTTTTTGGAAAAAATGTAAACTTGTATTTTGTAAAAGTTTTCTCAATATGTAATAACTTATTACAAAATGTGGTTTTATTACATAATAAAAAGAAAGATTTATTACATTTTGGCAGGTTTTTACATAATGTGTCATTATTACATAATGTGGTTGTACAGGGGCTCGGGGTCATATTTGAGGTTTAAAGTCTCTGTGTGCCAGGAGCTCAGGGTCTAGAGTGGTCGTCCTATAACTGGAAGGTTCCAGGTCCCCAGTTTATATGGTTGTTGTGTCTTTAGCCAAGATGTAATTTTAAACGCACAAAGGCCATAAATAAGCCCTTGCCAGGTTGTGGACTGGCACCTCAAACAAGCATTTTCCTCCAAGATATGATCCAGATCCTTTAACCTGTCTCTGTGAAGCACCTCTCAGAACACACAAGAATAAAAATGCCAAACTTTTTTTACAAATGCACTGTGGATGACTGTACTAAATGTCATTGTGCATTGATGGAGTGAGCCTACAGCAGACAAAAGGAAATGACCTCAAACATATTACAGTTATAAGAACAAACCCACTATGTTTTAATCTTTCTATACAAAAGAAAATCTTGGTAATATCTGTTACATTTGCAGACTCTTTATGCAGTAGTATGTCCTCAGGCTGTCTTTTCCATATCAGTGTGGCGGATTAATTGGCCTTTACTGAATTAGTATGTTAATCAGCTAATAATTTTGAATACATGCAGGCGAATGATTATTTGTGTCTTTCTTTCTTTTGTTTCTGTCGTATTAACATTTATGAACATTGCGGTCGTGTTATCAATTGATTGCATGAAATTATTGGCTTTTTTTGACTGATTGACATGTGTACACTAACCCCCACACTTTTTGGTTGCTGTAGAAATGATTCCTATTGTAAACAGAAGCATCATATCTTTATTGCAATTACAGTATCACAGAAAAATGCTGCTATCCTCTGAGGTAGAAGTTAGAAAACATTTTTGTTGTACGAATATTTGAGAAAAAGAAAAATGCGCCCTGTTCTTGCATAATAAAGGATGTGTGGCGCACAGTGTTTGTATTAACTACACATATTTATGCAAATGAGCCAAGAGTAAGTTTGATGAGTCTATGAATGCCGTGCAGAGTGCTGCTTTAAGCGTAACAAGATTAGGCCTGATGTAAAAAGGGATGCTGCCCTCCGCAACAAAAGACGAGAGATTTTCTGGAGAGTTGTAGTATGGACCTCTGTAATTGCCACTGTTTCTAGTCTTTATCTGTAGAATAACCACAAGAGTGATGTTGGTTGGTGTCAATGGAAGCCGTCTCCTCTCTCATAACGCTTCTGCAGCAGCTCTCACTCAGCAGCAGCTGCTACAGAATCTGCACTGAGCTTTTCTCAGAGCAGTTAGAAAACTCACAAAACAGACACAAGTCAATGCAGCAGAATCTAAAATATAAACGTAATATGTAATTTACCATTACCAAATACACCATGTGAACGTTATGAAACTAGAGGTTTTTCAACTGGTGGGCAAGTTCATTTAATATATTACTTTAGGGAGCTTATTTGGAAACAGTTTGAAATCCAGTTAAAGATCGGTATGACAGTGGACACACAAAAGCAAAACGTATTCAGATGCTTCTTTAATCTAACTTAAGCTTTAGTCTGACTTTAGTATGGTTTAAGGCAGTGACTGATGTTTTCATTTGTTTATCCATAAATCATGTCAGTGAGTGGAGTCTTGTCACACTCCTGCAGCTTATTTACAGAGAAAGTCTAAGAGAAAACCTTTTCATTAAGATGTAAAGAGCCTACCTCCAACTCCTCAAGGAGAGCATTAAAGCTACTGCCAGGACACAAAATGAGGATACACTAGCTTCTTCTTCTGGTGCTCTGAAGCACTTAATAGGAGCAGAGGGAAATTTAACACAAAGGGTCATTTTTATCCCTTGTACATTTTTAAGTGTTTGTACATTGGACAACTAGTTAAGTGTGAGGTTTCTGGGATGTTTCTACCATTTGCTTAGTCATAGTCTAGTAACAATTGAATTTCATACTTAATTATGAGTAAAGACATGCATTATACACCCTGGTCTGCTCAATATTAGGGGTTTTGTTTCTATAGGTGCCCAGAGAAAACAAACTAAGCACTGCCGAGGACAATATAGTTTTTTTCATTACACGTTTGTGCTGAAGCTTTAAGGCATTTAAGAACAAAAATCCATCAGACCTCTTTCCACGGGGTTTGTTCATAGACAACAGCATATCCCTACAGAGCTACCGTAGTTGTTCACATGGTCTAAAAAGGAGGAGTGTGAAGTGTAGAATTACAATCTGCACATTGGCCTCCAGATCTCCAGACCTCTAAACTGGAAAGAGAAGCTACAATTAGATATTAGTTTAAATTGCTACTCTTATATACTAACAATCTGCTTAGGTTTAATTACAATGGTGTTATTCATAAAGGTACTTTGAAAGCGATCTGCAGATGGGAAAGTATAGAAATAAACTATTGAAATAAGCATAGTACTCAGTATTTTACAACATGTTTCTCATAGTCCATTTGTAACCATTAGTGTGATCGTTCTGCTATTTTCTGTGCCTCGCAGCTGAACCCGGCCGCTCTGCTGACTATGCCCCGGAGTCCCACCTCTAGTGAGGATGAGATGGCCCAGAGCTTTTCTGACTACTCAGACGACTGTGTCTCCGACAGCTCCCACGAAGAGACTATCTACGAGACCATAAGGGCCACAGCTGAGCCCATGCACAGCCGAATGGACGACGTTCACATCAACTCCCTGGTCATCCGGGTCCTTATCCCCGACCTGCAGCAGACAGTGAGTACGCCATCTCATTTTACTGCTGCTTATGCCATCACAGACACAAAGAAAAACACCCAGCTCAGAACTCGGATCCTCAAGTTGAAAAATGTTGCTCAACTTTCTGACTTGAAATGATATTTATTAACATGGCCTATTTATTATTAAGCTATATAATAATATTAGTATGATTTTAACAGTCAGACAGTTTTAGCTTAATCAAAAATAAAGTTAAATAATCTGACTTATACATGTTTATAAAAACAGACTTTATGATTTTAACTTTAAAAGATGAAGGAAAAAGGGAAAAACAACTTCCTAACTTGGAAAGTAGGACCATCTGCAGAGCACACAAATAGAGACTTTATTTAGTTTTATAGATCAAGCCTGGTTTCAGTCATTTCAAATTTCTGCTTCCAGCATCAGTTTTATTGAAACCCCTCTTTCTGTTTAATCATTTAGTGTTGCTGGTGTGCCAGTTCAAGATTTAGAAAATCTGTTTTATGGTCAACTAGGATTTTTAATCCTAAGATTCAAAGATACTAAATGTTTAGACATTCATCGGCTCAATCTGAATAGCTCCCAACTCCTGTTCCGTTGCATTACGGAGGTTTGAGAAATTTCTAAACACGAGCGACACTTCAGGTTGTTAGTGGCAGTTGCAGCCTGCTTACTCGTACACGCACGTTAACAACCGGCAGAGCCGGCAGCACACGCAGATGCACAATGTTTACAGAGGTAAGAAAAAGTACAAATCGCCGTAAAGTTAAACAATTGAACAAGCACAAATACTCCTTGTTCATAAGGTCTTATGAACTGTCTTATGAATATCTTATGGGTGGCATTTCCTACGTTCCTACTACATACATCCAGATGGGCATAATCATAACGTAAACAGGTCATCTCCTACATTATTACAACAGAAGTAGTGATTATTTATGTAAACATAGTCTTCTCCATGTTTCTTTTTTTGATATCCAGAAATAAACACCAAGGTCAATGCGTTAGCATTTGTTAGCAACATAGCACTCTGAAAGTGCTGCTTTGAAAATACATTCACGTAATTTGAAAAGACTTGTCAACTCCTTTCTCACATCAAACACAAAAGAGTCAGGATCACAATGCAGTCATGATATTTACAGAACCGTTTGTAATGTTTTTTTGGCTGGCTATGATTTGGCAGTTAATTTTGGTTTGCACGCTAATGTGATATTCTCTAACTGGCATCCACAATTTACTATAGCTTTATAGTTATTTAGAATTAAACAACTACTACTGCTACTTCAGAATGACTGTATCATGATACCATCGATATGATGATATGAAAATTGTAGTACATTGTAATAGTCAAAACACTGTTATAATACTAGGCAACATGAATCTGAAGTTGCCTAATATTTATTAATATATTTTGAAAACTAAATCAAAAGAGAACCACAACATCTGAATGGAACAGTGACACTAACGACTCTCCTGAGCCTTTAACGACTCTTACATCAGGAGTCACACTGTCCTTTCAGAGTTAATGACTATGAGACCATCCATCAGGTTTAGTTTCAGGTTAAACCCCTCCCTCTAGAGATATAAGCTCAGCTCTCTTACCAGTTGATCTCATAATTGGGAAAGTCTCTTGCAATGAGAGACAAAACGTCGTCACCTTGAAAACTAAGTCCAGATGCTTTTACTTTAACGTTTCTCACAAATGTAAACTAATGTGGAATTGCCAGTGGTAAGGAGGACGAGAATACAGTACCTATTAACATTGTAAATACTTTTCCGCCTTTGTATGTGCACCATAACTGACAGTCTATAGGAAGTCCGACAGAACTGTCCTCAGAACTAATCTTCTCAGTTTGGTTTTGGTTAGTTGTGTAAAGATCTTTTCAGGAGGTCAAAACAACAGTGTGTTGTTAGGGACTAAAGTCCTCACCAATGTTGTGAACAGCTGCACTGTGACTCAGTAAGGTGTTGTGATAGTTTCATCTGTTTCATGATTTGACCTGCTGTATAAACCTAATGCATTCACAAAGTGAGTTTGAATTGTAGTGAACAACAGTAACTCTGCAGTTGGATGCTGAATCACTTCGACAGGGTCCCTCCCACACTTCACTGTGACTGGTAAAATCTGTCTGTCACTCAATCAGGGCATGATGCAATATTTGAGGCCTTTATTTGATAGATTGATTCACTGTGGAGACCACTAAAGGGAACTGTTCAAAGGAGAAGAAGAAAACTCACAAAATCTATACTATAATGACCACAGAGCAGCCTTAGACCAGCCTCAGTGCTTTACTGTGGGGCGACATTAAGAGCTCTCTTTTGTTACTGTGACTATATTTTATTGAACAAACAGGAACAATGTAGGTGGCTCACTATTACAGTGTAATTCACTATTGATCAGTAAAGTGTCATGTGAAGCCCACGAGTAGAGGTTTGCCCTCAAAGACATCTGAGAGCACTATCTGACAATATTTTTTACAAAATTATCCCCACACTGACTGAGGGTTAGTATCTAAATGTGATGACATGATGAAACACTGTAATTGTCTTGCTGTATTTGATTTATATGGAAATGAGTGGGAGGTGGATGAATAGGAGAAGTAAATTATGCATAATGGATTTGATTGTACAGCCTAGACCTTGTACCTTCTCAGAGAGTGGCTCTCCTAAAACTTTTCTCCTAGAAAGCTTGTAATTTAACCGTACTAAAATAAAGTGTAAAGACTGAATAAAGTGAAGCATATAGACTTTTAAGGGTCAGTCAGCACTTTTAAGCTGTTGAATGATATTAAAAGTTGCATGGATATAAAATACAATAATAGAAGATTGAAAGTATTGATATTATGTTACTTTTTTTCTGGAGATTTTTTTTTTTATAAAAAATGAATTGTTATACCTCCTTGCGGATGTTGCATGTTTTTGGAAAGTGTAAGTGTAAGTAACTAAAGTGAAAATTTCTCACTCAATGAAAGAGCAATTCAGTCAACTTAAAATAATATAATAATATGTTTCATTACTAAATTCATTAGTTCAATTCAAATTAAATGCATGATTTGTTCGAAATTATATTTTTTGTATAATTTTCAAATAGTGTTGATCCTCTGACACCCGAGGCTCCAACACAAGCGCAGTTGCTCATGAACCGATTGTATCGAAGCACTGTGCCAAAGCGTGGTTTGTAGTGACTTATTGGATTACAAAACTCACAGATCACATTACGGTTTTTGATTCTGCAGTGATTGATGATGAAACTACTCCCAGACAAACTCAGAGAGATATTGGACAAGCATGTGTGACAGTTTATTGATAACAAACAAGATATTACAGCTTTATATTTTGTGAAGTTGTGAAATTCTAAATGGTGTGGCAGCATTGGCAGTTATGCATTAAAATGCAAATAAGGTAGTAGAGCAGTAAGTAAAATGAAAATACAGGCTGATCCAGGCCTGGATGTTGTGACAGAAATTAATTATGAGAGGATTGTACAAAGGACAGATGACTCACTCTGCTGCTCTATCCTGGTATTTTGTGTCCAAGCCATAAATCCCCATCAGCTGTTTGTTTCATCCATATCTGTCTCGTCTCACACCAGATCCTCTCTCCAGATGGACCCACCATCTTCTTTCAGCTTATTTTATTTGATGAAATAATTGGACGATGTGGCAGACAGACGTTATTCTACTACTACTACTGCTACTACTATTACTACTATTATGTAGCATACAGCAATGTTTTTGGAGGGCTCTATGGTGCTTTTCTACTCCTACACAATAAGATCTCCATAAGTGCACTTTTAGAAGCTGTGAATGTGATCCAGATGAGAAATGCTAACGTGTTGCTGTAAATTTGTGCCCCTCTACTTCCCCTGATTGGCGACTAATAAAACGACTTTCATCTCCAAGCATGTCCATTGCAGTTTGTTGCCTTTGAGGAATTTTTAAAACCTTCCTGAAAGTAGCCTTAGTTCCGCTTTTAGCCCCTTATAATGTTGCTGTGTAAATGCGGCACTGTGAATTTGAAACTTCTGACGCAAGCATCAATGGCTAAAACTAGTTTTTGCAACACGATCAAATGATGCAGTAATAACATCAACTCAGTCAAAATGTCCTGAGAATATTTTAATGGATATTATGAGCACACACCACCACAAAATTTGTAGTGCTTCTGTGTCATTAAAAGGGGAGTGAGTAGTTTTATGGACTTTTTGGAAACAACTTGTGGCGAAAGAGCAGATAAACATTCCACACCTGACACTATGGTGGCCCTGCAGGGACAAGCTGTTGTCTATGAATGAAACCCAGTGGAAAAAGGTCTATTGAGGATATTGCTCTCTGGGCAGCTATAGAGACAGGAACAGGAAGTAATTTGTTGTATCAATATGGGAGACCATGCCAAGCTAAAAGGTCTCAGCATGTGCACAGCATTGCTACTGAAAATGTAATATATTAGACAATATTTTACAAAATATACTTTTAATAGGCCTATATCATGTCGTTAAAAGTGAATTGGGTGCTTTTGTGACATGCTGAGAAAGGAATAAACTACTTTGTAGAGATGTAGTGCGATAAAAAGTGAAAGAACTTTCTAAACTCAGAAAAAAAAAACCTGAAAAAGAAGTTGCACTCTTTTCTTCTTATAAATTGTAGGATTGATTAAGTTTAGTAATTGACATTTTAACAGATCTCAAAACCATCTTCTGCGCTATCTATTTCATGAAGTCTGCAAGGTACAAGTCTGCAAGGTACAAATGTGCTAAATGTGTCCTGAGAGATTAGATCTAAGGACACATTTGGAGTTGTCCTGTGTGACATGTATCTATAGCCTGTCCAGCCAGATCCTTTCACTTTCTTGGCAAAGTTTAGATGGTCTGCAACCCCTTCACATGGACCCAACCTTAAACAAGCTCAATAACCTGCCTCCGTATGCTTTCCAATTACATTCAGAGGCTGATTAATCTGTGTCCATTTGTTAAAAATGAATCATATTGTTGTTTTAACTTAACAGAAGAACGATGTGGGGAAACAAATTACTGGTGTTCTTCAATTCTTCTTAAATATTATGGTAAATTCTCTGATCACCACATAATTCACCTCTACAATCACATTCATACAATAGATACTGTAAGTGTTACAAAATCAACAGTAATAAAAGTATATAGAATTGCACCACAGAAATAAAGCCTAGCCCAGTGGTGGACGAAGTACACAAATCAAGTACTTGAGTTAAAGTACAGATACACTAGGTAAAATATTACTTCAGTAAAAGTAAAAGTACTCCCTTTTAACTTCACTTGAGTAAAAGTACAAAAGTATTTGCCTTCAAATGTACTTAAGTATCCAAGTACTTTCATTTATTATGGCTATAATGCCCATATAGATTTTGTCAGTCTCTTGCCCCCTTTAGGCGCCAGGGTTTATTTAAAAAATACAGATTTGTGAGATCCAAATTTCAAAAGGCTGTGGTTTGAAAATGATAAGAGATAGAGTCCTACTCTAAACTAGAAAAATGTCAGGTATGACCCAAAGTATATAAGTAAATACATTTTAAGCATCTAATTTGCATCTAATTTGCATACCATGACATTATATGTTGGCAGTTATGTTATTTACAGTACATACACACTAATGAACATATTATATTTTTCTTATTCTGAAAAAAAAAAATTATAACAGTAATTTGTAAAAGCAACATTACCAAAATAAAGAATAACTACAACTTCTAATATACCATAACTAGTAATAGTTATGAGAAATATACACATGTACTGTATGTGTGTGGTTGCAGTTGCTTTATCTTTTCTTATCCATCCATGTGGCATAGTTAGTAGTTTTTTAGAGTGTGGGACCTCTCATAAAGCACAGCACACAGCCATCACTTTTATTACGATCGCTGCTTTGATTAGTGCATTCTCTCTGACTATGTTTACCCCTGCCTCTCCCTCCTCGACTGGGTAAAGTGTCAGGATGACCAACACGTATTTGTCCCAAACAGCTCTCAATAGAAGCCGCATTATTCCCAAACTCCCTGTCACTCCCCCGGCCACGGCAGTAGCTACACCCGTGCTATCACCTGTGCTAAAGGTAAAGCTGCAGGTGCTAAAGGTAAAGCTGCAGGTGCTAAAGGTAAAGCTGCATGTGCTAAAGGTAAAGCTGCAGGTGTAACGCGCTCATGGCTTCCCTTCCCAACCTCCCCTTTACTACCGCGGCCAGAGCGACTAGTTTTCCTCCCGTTTCTTTCACTGATGTTTGGCAAAATGTGGGAAAAACAGCGTGTGCTTTATGAGAGACGCTGAGAAAGGCACGAGCAGCGGCGCCGCTGTCCAAGTTACACACGCACTCACTCTCGCTCATTCTCACTTTCACTCGGCTGAAAAGACTCTAAAGGTAGATGTTCTCCCTCAGAATCAGAGTCAGCCATTGCTAATACCAAAGCTTCATCACAGGTGTATTTTTTATTTGTTATTTTCATGTTTAGCTCGCGTGTAGAGAATGAGGCTTCTATTGAGCCGGTCCTGACACTCCCACTGAGATGCGTCTTTGAGGTCTTCTTCTACAAAAGTTTTTAATGGCAACACAAGGAACGACTAATTTTGCAAAATGTAATTGAGTAAAAAGTAAGATATTTGACGTTGAAATGTAGTGAAGTTTAAGTAAAAAGTATCCCTTAATGGAAATACTTAGTAAAGTACAGATACTGGAAAAAACTACTTAAGTACAGTAACGAATTACATTTACTTCGTTACTGTCCACCACTGGCCTAGCCTTAGTTTAGTAGCAAGGTCAAACTTCTGTCAGAGTCTGCTATAAGCCTTCATCTGAGCCTGGCGGGTTTTTGTCTGTACACACTCCCACCAGGCTCCACGATGACAGCAGCAGAGCTCACTCGCCACTCTCCTCAACTTTTATCACAGATCCTCACACACACTTCCTGAACGCACCAGCACAGTGGCTGTAATCCTCCACTTGCCACTTGCCACTTGCAGCTGAACGAGGCCTGGGGCTGTGTGGTCAGGTCTGTTACATTCTCTGTGGGAGAAGTGGCCTCTGTGCAGATGGATGTTTCAAACTGTCACAGATTAAAAGGCTTGTGAAACTGCGTGGTTTAGCAAAAGTCACTTGGACATAGTTTGTGTCATCCAAGCACAAGTTCCAATGTCATTGTACTGATTTTTGTACTGTACTGATTTCAAGACATGGCACAGGTTTTGAGGAGGTCATAAACCAATATTTCTTTCCTTTGAAGAAATTAGATAACAAAATGCCACTACCCCTTAATATGAAAACATATTTAGAATGCACAAGTCTGTAATCTACATACTTTTCCCTCACTATTTGTAAAACAATAGATATACAGTACATAGGTTGCATACACTTTTGATTTTAGAAAATTCTCATTTCAAAATTCTAGTTCATTAAATTTGCACTAGGTTGATTGAAACTAAAAAATGCCTTAAATTGTAGACTGTAGAAATTGATTGACATTGTTTCCTTTACACCCATTGATTGTCTGCTGACATCTATCCTTCTCATCTTAATCTCCTCTCCCTGTCTTATAGAAATGCATGCGCTTCAACCCGGATGCAACCGTGTGGGTTGCCAAGCAGCGGATCCTGTGCACACTCAACCAGAGCCTGAAGGATGTGCTGAACTACGGCCTCTTCCAGCCGGCCAGCAATGGGCGCGACGGCAAGTTCCTGGACGAGGAGCGCATCCTGAGGGAGTACCCCCAGCCCATCACCAAGGGTGTCCCATCACTAGAGGTACAATGCAGCCATTCAAGTCTAAGGCCTAGTCTACCCATCCAGCCAACAATTTGGTACACAAATTATCCCACAATCCCGTCCCATGTAAATTGCTTTAATTACATTCTTCTCTGGTATTCACTTAGTTGTTGGATGAAAAATATTGGTTTGACCACCTGTAGCTCTGATCACGTCAGCCCTGACTGTGGCTTATTTGATTTGGACAGTGCTTGTTGAACATATACTAACAAAAATTTTAATGCAGCAGTCAGGAGCTGAAAGATTAAATACTTTCTATGTACAGAAAAGGCCCATTCCTCTCATATGTTGTTCATACTGTAAATCTGTCAAAATCTTTGTTAGTGAGCACTTCTTCTATGCAGAGATAATCCATCCACCACCAGAGCTGTGGCAGATGCTGAGTAGAGAGAATGATTATTGCACAGATGTACCTTAGGCTGGCCACAATAAAAGGCCACTCTAGTAGTAAGCCCACTGCAAATGTAAATATGAAATATTGATCATAAGTTTTGTAATTTTTGGGCAATGTGATAACAATGATAACACAAAAACTTTTCTTTCACCCAACGTTAGTGATTGGATGAAACCATTTATTGTCAAACAATTATGCTGCCCATTCTTCTTGGCAAAAAGCCTCCAGTTCCTGTAAATTCTTGGACTGTCTTGCATTGACTACACGTATGAGATCTCCCCAGAGTGGCTCAATAGTATTGAGGTCAGGAGACTGAGGCCAGTCCAGAACCTTCACTTTGTGCTGCTGTAGCCAATTGTTGTCATGTTGCAAAGTACGTACCATGCGCAACTTCCGGACTGATGAGTTAAAATTTTCCTCCAGTATTTTCTGATAACATGCTGCATTCATCTTTTCCTGTGCCTTTGTAGCTCACACATCTCCAAAACATCAGCGATCCACCTCCATGTTTCACAGTTGGAATGGTGTACATTTCATCATAGGCCATCATTGACTCCAAATTTAAAGTTTATGGTTGTGGCCAAAAAGGTAAATTTCAAGTTCAATAAACCAAAAAAATAAATAAAGCTAAGTCCATTGAAGATATTCATATTCCAAAGACAGAAAAGAAAATGTCCTTCCAGCTCGCCATTTTTAGTGAAGAAGAAAAAATAAACTGACAGCTGAGCTGAGGTAAACAATGTTTTCATGCCTTTTTTCAAGGTGTAAGTGTGTTAAAAGGATGTTGACCAGAACTGGCACAGCCACAGCCACAGTGGGAGTGAAAGAGCAGGAAGCCAACCAGCATGGACCAGTATGTTTTTCAAAGCACGCTTGATTTTAGCCCCCGGTTAATCAATGGCTAGTTGTTCATAGCCTTTTCTACAACCTTTTTACCCAGAGACCTGCACATGTCAGAGACTTTATTGATCACTATATTTATCAAATATGACCCCAGAGTATAGTGCAGTGGATATGTAGGCTAAAGAACAGAGAGAGGTGACAGCTGTAGACACACAGAGAGCTGGGTTGATATGAGAGCAAGGCTGAAGTGACAGGTTCATAGAAACAGCTTGCCTCACAAGTTTAAGGCAAAGCAATCGTTTCTTAATTTTTTGACGTGACAGAGAGATATTTACTGTTCAGACAGAAAAAACTTCTGCTCAGATGACACCCATAGCTTTATCACCTAAAGTCTCTGCCTTAAACCAAACCAAGCCTACAATCTCCACTTGATTTTTGACTGAACGTCTGAAAGAGGTTTTTATTTCTTGGTGGTACAAACAAGTAATATTTTTGAAGAGCGCAATGTGATTTCAAAGACACAGGCCTCTAGTGTTGAAATATCAATGCAATGAAGTCTGTCTTGTTAAACCATTTTTCCAGTAAAGCTCTGTTTTCCCCTCTACAGTTTCGCTACAAGAGCCGAGTGTACAGACAGCCTAACATCGACGAGAAGCAGATCGCCAAACTTCATACAAAGGTAAACAATAATTTATTCAATATATCTGTGGACACAGGAGACCTGAAAATGTAATACAGAGTTAATCCAAGGGCAATAAAGTCAGTTCCCAGCTGAAAGGTAGAGTTTATTCTGCTACAGTTACTAAAGTCCTCATATCATTGACTATTTGAATGTGTGTGCTTAACTGGACATAGTAATCAAACTGTCTGTTTCAATAATTTTCTAACTTCAATTTGATAAGCCCTATTCTTCACCTATGTGTGGATTTTTCAACATACATTTATTCCTATACCTTAGCACCAAGGCAATAGTCTCTGTCTCATGAACCTCCACCAGGGTCAGGAAAATGTAGAGGTTAAAAAACGTATATGTAGCTTTGGCCTTGTGTTAAAAAAAAGCAAACCATGTTTTAGCACTCTTTTGAAACCTACAGTCAAGGTGAAGAATTTTAGTAACTGTTTACTGTGATGACTATAGGCTGGTAAAACGTTTCAAATCCTTTTGCTACTTTTTGGGGGTAAATGAGTGCACATCTGTGGTACTGACATAAACAATATTGACAGCTGTTGTATTAGGCTGTATGAACCTCAACCACTCACATCATTAACTTAAATCAAACTGTTGTTCCTGTATGTTGTTACCAGAATTGCTGTATGTGTGGACGCAGCCAATGGACCAGTTGCTGCAGCTCTGACCACTCCCATTTCACTTAATAGAGGTTGTGTTCAAAGAATCAATGGAGTCGAGGTTGTTTCCTTGTTGCCCAATCTATAATTATGGGAGTGAGTGCATTGAAAAACAGAGCTCCTTAATTTACAAAGACAGCAAATCATGTGTGGCACGTTTACCTGAATTATACCGAGGCCAAAGCCCGCTATTTTTTCTAATAAAGCTAATGTCTTTCAATGTTAACAATAAATTGCTGCAGATGTTTTATCAGGTGGTAATGGCTAACTCTGTTTTTTATGCAGCAATCTGTTGGGAACGGTCTCAGAAAAAGAGATCATTGGAGACTTGAAAAACTATAGAGAGCTGGTTCAACTATAGGTGTTAGTTTAGAGACTTTGGTTGAAGTAGGGGAGGAACAGAAATAATAATAATTAAAGCCGCAAGCGGCGATAAAGGCCCTCGCCTCCCTTGAGACCGCGGGGACACATGCACTCGTGCTTTAAAGCGTAAACTTCACGGTAAAAGGATTCTGAGGAGTTTTCTAAGACTCTAGCCGTGGCTCTGGAGGGGCCTCCTCTAAAGGAAGGATCCTGGCAATTGGGAAATGGCATTTATTTCCCAAAGGTTGCCTCTTCACAGACCCATTACGACCACAGCCACAAATGTATCAAAAAACAAATTGATAACTTTTTTTGCACACGTGTCTAGATGATACTCACCAAATTTGGAGCTGTTTAGACTTTAGACAGAAGTGCGATTTAGGTGGTCACGCATTACACCCAACATAGTAGATTTTCTGTTGAGTTTACGATATGGCTGTAATAAACTTTTCAGTTTGCCCTGAGGTGTCCTATGGATGTACCAAGTTTCATTTTCTACATTGGAATAAAGTTACTTTCACTTTCCATAGGCCCGATGTATTTTACTTTTCTAGAATTCGCCACTGAGTCATTTTTCGTATTTTTTTCGGGGACTTCAAATACATAAATTTTTCGCTGGGCTTGAAATCTGGGACCAATAAAAATGACTTTTAGTTGTACGTTTACTGGGTTAAATTGAGGATCATTTTGCAGAAAAAATATGATAAAAAAATATATACCGAATTATAATAAAAAAAAATATAACTCGAGCAAAAAAGTCTAGAAAAACACTTGTCTCATTTACATACATGTGTTTAGCTCATTTTGCCCAAGTTTGGTGTCTGTGGAATGAAGCAGCTATTTTCTGAGTTCTTTTAAAAAAGAGGTGTATTTTAAGTCGGTTCACATTTTCAATTCAAAATGGCCGCCTTCCCGTGTGTGATAGGGTGTGGTCCCCATTGGCTTTTTTGTTCATAAGCTCATAAGCCCATGCTGGATGTGTGTACCAAGTTTCATTTGCCTACGACAAACTAAAATTTTCACTTCCCATTGACTTTTTCCAAATATTTGGGGCGTTGCTATGGCAACACATTTATAGATAGGGGTAGTTGTCATTGGCTTTTATGCTCGTCATGACATAAGAGATGTGTGTACCAAATTTTATGTCTCTATGACAAACTAAATTCTTGGGTCCCATTATAAGTTTGTAGGGGGCGCTGGAGAGCCATTTCTAAAGATAACCCTTTTATTTACATATTTTTGTGTTCAGGTCATGAATGTGCACAAACGCCTTTTTGGGTCCAACTCGATCCGAGAAGCCGTTTGAGAGTTAAGACGTTTATTTTCACAAAAATGGCCACCTCGTTACAGGCTTGCCACACCCATACCCGATAAGATATCAACAACAAAGTCACAACTTTGGTTGGCACATGTGTCTAGATGATACTCACCAAATTTGGGGCCATTTAGATTAAAACACAATGATTTGCATCTTTCTGCGCAAGGTGTGCGAATTTAGTGGCCATGCCTTTCACCCCACATGGCGGACTTCCTGTTAAGTTTAGGGTGTGACTGTCATTGACTTTTCTGTTTGCCCTGAGGTGTCCTATGGATATACCAAGTTTCATTTTTCTACGTTGGAAAAAGTTACTTTCACTTTCCATAGGCCCAATGTATTGACTTTTCTAGGGGCCGCCACTGAGTCATTTTTAGTATTTTTTTGGGGACTTCAAATACATACATTTTTGCGGGCTTGAAGTCTGGGACCAATAAAAATGACTTTTAGTTGTTAGTTTACTGGGTTAAATTGAGGATCATTTTGCAGAAAAATTATAATAAAAAATATATACCAAATTATAATAAAAAAATATAACTCGAGCAAAAAAGAAAAACACTTGTCTCATTTACATACATGTGTTTAGCTCATTTTGCCCAAGTTTGGTGTCTGTGGAATGAAGCAGCTTTTTCTGTGTACTTTTAAAAAGAGGTGTATTTTAAGTCGGTTCACATTTTCAATTCAAAATAACGCCTTCCTGTGTGTGATAGGGTGTGGTCCCCATTGGCTTTTTGTTCATAAGCCCATGGTGGATGTGTGTACCAAGTTTTGTTGCCTACAACAAACTAAAAATTTCCACTTCCCATTGACTTTTTCACATTTTTGGGACGTTGCTATGGCAACACATTTATAGATAGGGGTGGTTGTCATTGGCTTTTATGCTCGTCATGACATAAGAGATGTGTGTACAAAATTTTATGTCTCTATGACAAACTAAATTCTTGGGTCCATTATAAGTTTGTAGGGGCGCTGGAGAGCCATTTCTAAAGATAACCCTTTTATTTACATATTTTTTTGTTCAGGTCATGAATGTGCACAAACGCCTTTTGGGTCCAACTCGATCCGAGAAGGCGTTTGAGAGTTAAGAGACGCTTTATTTTCACAAAAATGGCCACCTCACAGGCTTGCCACACCCATACCCGATAAGATATCAACAACAAAGTCACAACTTTGGTTGGCACACGTGTCTAGATGATACTCACCAAATTTGGGGCCATTTAGATTAAAACACAATGATTTGCATCTTTCTGCGCAAGGGTGCGATTTTAGTGGCGCGCTTTCACCCCACATGGCGGACTTCCTGTTAAGTTTAGGTGTGACTGTCATTGACTTTTCTGTTTGTTCTGAGGTGTCCTATGGATATACCAAGTTTCATTTTTCTACGTTGGAAAAAGTTACTTTCACTTTCCATAGGCCCAATGTATTTTGATTTTGTAGGGTCGCCACTGAGTCATTTTTCGTATTTTTTTCGGCGACTTCAAATACATAAATTTTTCACGAGCTTGAAGTCTGGGACCAATAAAATGACTTTTCGCATGTTCACTGGGTCAAATTTAGGATCATATGGGGAGAAGAAGAAAGAAAAAAAAAAAAAAAAAAAATCCGAGCAAAACAATAGGCCCTCCCGGCCATCACCGCTCGGCCTAATTAAAGCCGCAAGCGGCGATAAAGGCCCTCGCCTCCCTTGAGACCGCGGGACATATATATTCGAAGGATTGCATGTCGTGCTTTAAAGCAAATTTGGAGCTGTTTAGATGAAAACCCTTTAGCACAAAGTGTACGATTTAGGTGGTCATGTATTCCACCCAACATTTTCTGTTGAGAAGGATCCTGGCAATTGGGAAATGGCATTTATTTCCCAATAGTTGCCTCTTCACAGACTCATTACGACCACAGCCACAAATCTATCAAAAACAAATTGATAACTTTTTTTGCACACGTGTCTAGATGATACTCACCAAATTTGGAGCTGTTTAGATGAAAAGCCTTTAGACACAAGGGGTGCAATTTAGGTGGTCACGCATACACCCAACATAGTAGATTTCCTGTTGAGTTTACGATATGGCTGTAATACATTTTTCTGTTCGCCCTGAGGTGTCCTATGGATGTACCAAGTTTCATTTTTCTACGTTGGAAAAAGTTACTTTCACTTTCCATAGGCCCAATGTATTTTGACTTTTGTAGGGTCGCCACTGAGTCATTTTTCATATTTTTTTCGGGACTTCAAATACATAAATTTTTCAGAGGCTTGAAGTCTGGGACCAATAAAAATGACTTTTAGTTGCACGCTTACTGGGTCAAATTGAGGATCATTTTGCAGAAAAATTATAATAAAAATATATACCGAATTATAATAAAAAAATATAACTCGAGCAAAAAGTCTAGAAAAACACTTGTCTCTTTTACATACATGTGTTTAGCTCATTTTGCCCAAGTTTGGTGTCTGTGGAATGAAGCAGCTTTTTCTGTGTACTTTTAAAAAGAGGTGTATTTTAAGTCGGTTCACATTTTCAATTCAAAATGGCCGCCTTCCTGTGTGTGATAGGTGTGGTCCCCATTGGCTTTTTGTTCATAAGCCCATGGTGGATGTGTGTACCAAGTTTCATTTGCCTACAACAAACTAAAAATTTCACTTCCCATTGACTTTTTCACATTTTTTGGGACGTTGCTATGGCAACACATTTATAGATAGGGGTGGTTGTCATTGGCTTTTATGCTCGTCATGACATAAGAGATGTGTGTACAAAATTTTATGTCTCTATGACAAACTAAATTCTTGGGTCCCATTATAAGTTTGTAGGGGCGCTGGAGAGCCATTTCTAAAGATAACCCTTTATTTACATATTTTTGTGTTCAGGTCATGAATGTGCACAAACGCCTTTTTGGGTCCAACTCGATCCGAGAAGGCATTTGAGAGTTAAGAGACGTTTATTTCACAAAAATGGCCACCTCGTTACAGGCTTGCCACACCCATACCCGATAAGATATCAACAACAAAGTCACAACTTTGGTTGGCACACGTGTCTAGATGATACTCACCAAATTTGGGGCCATTTAGATTAAAACACAATGATTTGCATCTTTCTGGCAAGGGTGCGATTTTAGTGGCGCGCGTTTCACCCCACATGGCGGACTTCCTGTTAAGTTTAGGGTGTGACTGTCATTGACTTTTCTGTTTGCCCTGAGGTGTCCTATGGATATACCAAGTTTCATTTTTCTACGTTGGAAAAAGTTACTTTCACTTTCCATAGGCCCAATGTATTTTGACTTTTGTAGGGTCGCCACTGAGTCATTTTTCGTATTTTTTTCGGCGACTTCAAATACATAAATTTTTGCCAGGTTTGAAGTCTGGGACCAATAAAAATGACTTTTAGTTGTTCGTTTACTGGGTTAAATTGAGGATCATTTTACAGAAAAATTATAATAAAAATATATACCGAATTATAATAAAAAAATATAACTCGAGCAAAAAGTCTAGAAAAACACTTGTCTCATTTACATACATGTGTTTAGCTCATTTTGCCCAAGTTTGGTGTCTGTGGAATGAAGCAGCTTTTTCTGTGTACTTTTAAAAAGAGGTGTATTTTAAGTCGGTTCACATTTTCAATTCAAAATGGCCGCCTTCCTGTGTGTGATAGGTGTGGTCCCCATTGGCTTTTTGTTCATAAGCCCATGGTGGATGTGTGTACCAAGTTTTATTTGCCTACAACAAACTAAAAATTTCACTTCCCATTGACTTTTTCACATTTTTGGGACGTTGCTATGGCAACACATTTATAGATAGGGGTGGTTGTCATTGGCTTTTATGCTCGTCATGACATAAGAGATGTGTGTACAAAATTTTATGTCTCTATGACAAACTAAATTCTTGGGTCCATTATAAGTTTGTAGGGGCGCTGGAGAGCCATTTCTAAAGATAACCCTTTTATTTACATATTTTTGTGTTCAGGTCATGAATGTGCACAAACGCCTTTTTGGGTCCAACTCGATCCGAGAAGGCGTTTGAGAGTTAAGAGACGTTTATTTTCACAAAAATGGCCACCTCGTTACAGGCTTGCCACACCCATACCCGATAAGATATCAACAACAAAGTCACAACTTTGGTTGGCACACGTGTCTAGATGATACTCACCAAATTTGGGGCCATTTAGATTAAAACACAATGATTTGCATCTTTCTGCGCAAGTGCGATTTTAGTGGCAGCGCTTTCACCCCACATGGCGGACTTCCTGTTAAGTTTAGGGTGTGACTGTCATTGACTTTTCTGTTTGCCCTGAGGTGTCCTATGGATATACCAAGTTTCATTTTTCTACGTTGGAAAAAAGTTACTTTCACTTTCCATAGGCCCAATGTATTTTGATTTTGTAGGGGTCGCCACTGAGTCATTTTTCGTATTTTTTTTTCGGCGACTTCAAATACATAAATTTTTTGCCAGGCTTGAAGTCTGGGACCAATATAATGACTTTTCGTGCATGTTCACTGGGTCAAATTTAGGATCATAGGTCGACAAGAAAAAAAAAAAAAAAAAAAATCCGAGCAAAAACAATAGGCCCTCCCGGCCATCACCGGCTCGGGCCTAATTAAAGCATGGCGGCGATAAAGGCCCTCGCCTCTCTTGAGATCTGGAGACACATGCACTAGGAGGAGTGCATTTCGTGCTTTAAAGCGTAAACTTCACGGTAAAAGGATTCTGAGGAGTTTTCTAAGACTCTAGCCGTGGCTCTGGAGGGGCCTCATCTAAAGGAAGGATCCTGGCAATTGGGAAATGGCATTTATTTCCCAATAGTTGCCTCTTCACAGACTTATTACGACCACAGCCACAAATGTATCAAAAAACAAATTGATAACTTTTTGGCACACGTGTCTAGATGATACTCACCAAATTTGGAGCTGTTTAGATGAAAAGCCTTTAGACAGAAGGGGTGCGATTTAGGTGGTCACGCATTCCACCGAACATAGTAGATTTTCTGTTGAGTTTACGGTATGGCTGTAATAAACTTTTCTGTTTGCCCTGAGGTGTCCTATGGATGTACCAAGTTTTGTATTTCTACATTGGAAAAATTTACTTTCATTTTCCATAGAACCAATGTATTTTGACTTTTCTAGGGGTCGCCACTGAGTCATTTTTCGTATTTTTTTTCAGGGACTTCAAATACATAAATTTTTCGCTGGGCTTGAAGTCTGGGACCAATAAAAATGACTTTTAGTTGCACGTTTACTGGGTCAAATTGAGGATCATTTTGCAAAAAAAATTTAATAAAAAATATATACCAAATTATAATAAAAAAATATAACTCGAGCAAAAAGTCTAGAAAACGCTTGTCTATTTTACATACATATGTTTAGCTCATTTTGCCCAAGTTTGGTGTCTGTGGAATGAAGCAGCTATTTTCTGCGTTCTTTTAAAAAAGAGGTGTATTTTAAGTCGGTTCACATTTTCAATTCATAATGGCCGCCTTCCCGTGTGTGATAGGGTGTGGTCCCCATTGGCTTTTTTGTTCATAAGCCCATACTGGATATGTGTACCAAGTTTCATTTGCCTACAACAAACTAAAAATTTCACTTCCCATTGACTTTTTCCACATTTTTGGGACGTTGCTATGGCAACACATTTATAGATAGGGGGTGGTTGTCATTGGCTTTTATGCTCGTCATGACATAAGAGATGTGTGTACTAAATTTTATGTCTCTATGACAAACTAAATTCTTGGGTCCCATTATAAGTTTGTAGGGGGCGCTGGAGAGCCATTTCTAAAGATAACCCTTTTATTTACATATCTTTGTGTTCAGGTCTTGAATGTGCACAAACGCCTTTTTGGGTCCAACTCGATCCGAGAAGGCGTTTGAGAGTTAAGAGACGTTTTATTTTCATAAAAATGGCCACCTCGTTACAGGCTTGCCACACCCATACCCGATAAGATATCATGAACAAAGTCACAACGTTGGTTGGCACACGTGTCTAGATGATACTCACCAAATTTGGGGCCATTTAGATTAAAAAACAATGATTTGCATCTTTTTGCGCAAGGGGTGCGATTTTAGTGGCCATGCGTTTCACCCCACATGGCGGACTTCCTGTTGAGTTTAGAGTGTGGCTGTCATTGACTTTTCTGTTTGCCCTGAGGTGTCCTATGGATGTACCAAGTTTCATTTTTCTACATTGGAATAAAGTTACTTTCACTTTCCATAGGCCCGATGTATTTTGACTTTTCTAGGGGTCGCCACTGAGTCATTTTTCGTATTTTTTTTTCGGGGACTTCAAATACATACATTTTTAGCTGGGCTTGAAATCTGGGACCAATAAAAATGACTTTTAGTTGTACGTTTATTGGGTTAAATTGAGGATCATTTTGCAGAAAAAATATGATAAAAAAATATATACCGAATTATAATAAAAAAAAATATAACTCGAGCAAAAAAGTCTAGAAAAACGCTTGTCTATTTTACATACATGTGTTTAGCTCATTTTGCCCAAGTTTGGTGTCTGTGGAATGAAGCAGCAATTGTATGTGTACTTTTAAAAAAGAGGTGTATTTTTAGTCGGTTCACATTTTCAATTCAAAATGGCCGCCTTCCCGTGTGTGATAGGGTGTGGTCCCCATTGGCTTTTTGTTCATAAGCCCATGGTGGATGTGTGTACCAAGTTTCATTTTTCTACGTTGGAAAAAAGTTACTTTCACTTTCCATAGGCCCAATGTATTTTGATTTTGTAGGGGTCGCCACTGAGTCATTTTTCGTATTTTTTTTTCGGCGACTTCAAATACATAAATTTTTCGCCGAGCTTAAAAAATTGGACCAATAAAAATGACTTTTCGTTCATGTTCACTGGGTCAAATTTAGGATCATAGGTCGACAATAAAAAAAAAAAAATAAAAAAATAATAATCCGAGCAAAAACAATAGGCCCTCCCGGCCATCACCGGCTCGGGCCTAATAATAATAATAATAAATTTTATTTGTAATGCACTTTACATTTGGACAATCTCAAAGTGCTACAGAGCATCTAAAAAATCAAAGTAATTCAATATACACGCTATACATGCTATTATGCTAGTGTAGCGTACGAGGGTACGTTTGTATAAACATCTAGAAGATTAATTTTAATAATTTTAATAATTAATTTTGATATTAATATTAATTTATTAAAATTAATTTCTGATTAAAAGGGGCACCACCCTGGTTTTACAGGTCCAGAGAAACTGTTTAATCTAGTCTCATTAGTCTAAAAGGAAGAGAATTCTTCTTGTTTTCGAACATTTCTTAATATAAACAGAGAAACATTAATGTCTTTTATGGGATTTTATTAAAAATTACACAAATCTATAATGGTAAATAACATTGGAACAGGGAAAGGGATTGACAAGACACAGGAATGAACACAGGAATAAACACAGGGATAACATTTAGATTTCAGATGGTTTGTGAACCAAAGGAATGCTCAGGCTTGTTAATCTAAATGATGAAATTTAACAAAGTGACTTTTAACGGAGAAGGGAATAGAGATTTTGGGCAGAGGACATTTAACGACACCAAGGCTCTTGTGTCACGTGCGGACTTACTCTGTAGTCAGCGGGGCTGGCCCGGTTAGGTGGGTCGCTATCAGCGGTCCGAGCGTCCTGAATGTTCTCCAGAAAGTTCGTCGCTTACTGATGAAGCGTTCCACACCAAGGGTGCCGTCGTTGCTTCTGCGCTCTTTTGGGAAGAGCAGACGCTTTAGCAGGCACGGTCTTTAGATCAAAGGAAAGTTTACTCGTGCTTACACGAGGCTTGAAGCTTTGGCCATGGTGGTCAAGCAGGAAGAGAGCGCTGTCCCCGCAGGGAGCGGACTGTCCGTAGACACAGGGTCCGAGGAAACAGGAAGCCAAGAGGACGATTTTTGCAGCCAGCTTTTATCAACTTTGAGCCGGGGGCGCTCTTCCGGCGGAAGAGGAAGTTGCTTGGGAACATTTAAACTGAGTTAAACTAAAGTTTTAAAACATTCCTTTTGTTTCACCATATTCTCATAACACACACCAAAACATTTATACTTGTAGGATTATACAAAGAAAAGTAGAGTATTATGAATATGTAGAATATTGTTGAAACATTCATTACATTTCATTTAAAACAAAACGGAAACCATAAACCATAAAGGGAGTTATTTGGTCACAACTCCGTGTCCTGGAAAAGAACAGTATAAACAACACAATATCAAAAATACATTTTCCTTTAATGTAATAATTACGAAATTGTCTTTTGATGATTGGATAGAGTCATTCGTCCATTTGACCACCAGGGGGTGGTGTTTTGACCATTGTAGAAGTCTGTTTTCAAAGACACTTTGGCCGTCCTTTCAGTCTGAAAGAAAACAGTGTTAACCCAGTCCTCAGACTTTAGATACAAGCTTGTCTCTGAAGGCCTCTGGCAATGAAAGAAAAGACAGGACAGTTAATCCGTGGGGATTCCGAGGGTTGTTCTGCTACACTAGGATGCTACACTGAACAACATAAACCTACCCCTGCATTGGGTTTTTGAACAACAGAGAGCAGCCAGTGGACGTCTCAGATCAGTGAGCTGCAGGACACAGCTCCTTCTTAAACTGCCACAAGATTCTACAATCAATCTTTATATGAAATATGAATTCATTTGAAGAATAAATTAATTTCTCCTCGGGGGATTAAAATTAAAGTTTGTGAATGATATGCCATGTATTAGCTGTTTATATATTATATATATTATAATATTTTCAGACTGCAATATACCTTGAAACTGGCGATCATTGAGTAAGAGACAGTAAAATGCCAATAGCTTTCTAACAGCTGCCACAAAGAGAAGATGTCTAACCTTTTAGTGAGCTACAAAAAAGTAACTAAATTTACAATCCCTTTTAAAATAAAGGAAGCTGATATAAAACTGTGCTCCTAAACTCGATATTAATGTAATGACGGTGCCTTATTAGCCTCTGTCTTATTAGCAGCCTGGTTTTTGGTGAACGTTCTTCTTTTGCTTCCTCATTTTGTCCTTCCTTCTGGGAGCTGCTCTCTTATCTATCTTTGTATTGTGGCCTGGAAATCTATCCGACAGGTGGAGGAGCACGCAGCCGTTCTACAGTGAGCACTGTTGTGTCTCCTCCTGACTGCACTGGCCTTTTCTCATCCGCTCATATCTGACTCCCAGCTCTCCCTCGGGGGCTGTTTACATGGCAACCGCTCTAACTGGAAACTTTACAGATTATTGGCCCACAGTTTACATGACAACAGCATCTTGAGCCAGAAACTGGAAAATGAACATGCCATGGGTTCCAAAGTGTAACAATACTACATTTACTCGTTATATTGTCTTGCATTCCTCTGAACTACAGTTAATGAATACTTTCACCGCATCACAGACATATTTACTTAAAGAAAGCTGCAGAACTCATCTCTGTAATATAGTTTGATGGTTTGTTAACAGCTAGAAGAGATCAATTTTTTTTTTTCCGATTTCAGTTGTCAACAAACCATAGCATATACCAGCATGCCTATTGGGAGAAGAAAATGCTGCACTGAATATGACGTGAAACAAAATCCCACCTCCCTCGTTAGGATTGGCCCGATTAGAAAGAGCCGGAGCAGAATACAGAGCAGATTGGACAATCCCAGACCAATTTTCCTGTGTAGAGTGTGGATTGTGTTATTATGCTCCCAGTTTTTCCAACAAATGGAGAAGAGTAACCTTACGCTGCAGCTGGATTCTCGCAAGATTTGAGAGTTTCCAAACTCGGATAAATCCATCTTGTATTGCGTCAAGCCAACCGCTTGAGTCGAACCATGGGCTCACCGGCCTCTTGTGACCAATGATGTGGCAGCACGAACAAATTCAACAAGCGTCCTCTTCTTCTCTTTTCTATCAACATGGCTATGCTGAAAGACGTTAGCGTTAAGAAAAAGAAAAAGTGATATAAATTGGGGTTTCCCAATATTCATTTGGATCAAGTGGAAGGGGTAAGGCGTGTACACCCCTCCAAACTCCAAAGACCACACCGGCTGTGAGAGAGGTGCAAAGTATAACTAAATTGTGCAAAAATAAATATGTTTTATTTACAACAGTCATGTTTTATGTTCCTTTAATCTTGAACTCAATCATGCACTGATCTGTTAGTGTGTGTCTATTTGCTAACGTTGGTCTCACAGGTCACACTCTTGTAAATAGTTACAATAAAGTGTGCATTCACTGTATGATGATGACAGAGGTATTATTAGACATTTTAATATTAGGTTCTGTATTAAAATATACATTAAAATATGAGATTATACAGTATATAGCCTATATTAATGAGACTTGTGTGTTTTATGTTACATTATATTAATTATGTGCATGTGGCAGAGTGGTTAGCACTCCTGCCTCACAGCAAGAAGGTCGTGAGTTCAAAACCCGGCCGACTCAAACATTCTCGGCTGACTCTGGTCTTTCTGTGAGGAGTTTGCATGTCCTCCATGTGTTACTGTGGGTTCTCTCCAGGTACCCCGGCTTCCTCCCACCGTCCAAAGACGTGCATGTATAGGTTAATTGGCAAATCTAAAGTGTCCCTAGTGAGTGAATGGTTGTATGTCACTGTCTGTCTCTAAATGTTAGCCCTGCGACTAACTGGCCACTGTCCAGGGTGTACCCCGCCTCAGGCCCTCAGCTGCTGGGATAGGCTCCAGTCACCCGAGACCCCTAACGGGACAAAGCGGTAGAAAATGAATGAATATATAATTATATTATTATACATCTATGCCCCTATAGGTGTGGTGTCCCAGTTGTTAGGGGTAACCTATAATCTTACCCCTTCCTTTGGAGGGCTAAGGTAAGTTAGAGAATTGTGATTTGGCCTTAATGTATCCTAATTAAGCTTGATTAGTCAAACTTAATTTGTCACTCAGCAAACAGTAGGTGCTCGTCCCCTCTGGGCACAAAATGTTTATTTGCCAATTTGTTGTCAACCAAACAGTTGTGCGGCAGTCAAGCTTGATGAGTCAGTGGTGATGTGAGCTCGAAGATGGCAACCAGGACTGTGGCTAAGACGCTAAAAACCTTTTTTTCTATGAAGAGTGGGAAACAGAGTTTTGTTACACAAATTTAAACGATAGGTTTATGTCTCTGATCTGTGGTTAAGAAAAGATAAAGTTCCACAGCAACTTTACACAGGACTTTTCTATTGGCTGAAATTAAGACTTTTATAGAATTGAAGGAGGAGGACTCTATTGTCTGATGCGGAATGGCTACTTGATCATGCTTTCCTTACAGATGTAACAAAATGTAAATGTAACTTACATGTAAAAAAAATTAACCACCTGAACATACAGTTATCAGGCAAACGTAAACACATATCTGCTAAGATAGTGCTGTTAAGGCTGTGGCATTTATGTTCAGCCCATTTGTGGATGTGGACATAAGTCAGATTTTAGGACAGATGGCTGAATTTTTCTTCCTATCAAAAGCTACACTCGATGCTGCGTAGCATTGCGCTATGGGGAACGAGAATACCAACGCCGCCACACTAAGTGTCTGGACCCCTCGGGTTGTGAAGTGTGCACAAACACAAAAGAGGTCTCAAACACGATTTTGGGATGATGACTCAAGGACATGCGAGCCCGGAGTAGCATGAACATCCAAACTATAGAATCTAATGAATGTGTGCGGGGAGGACCAGCCTGCCGCGTCACAAACTTGCTGCAGCGGGGCACCCTTTGCTAGAGCTGTTGAAGCTGCAACCTTTCTAGTAGAATGAGCCCTTACACCTATGGGCGAAGTTTGACCGCGCACGTCATAGGCCAGGGCAATGGCATCCCTCACCCAACGTGATATAGTCTGTGTGATGGCTGCAGCTCCCAGCTTGCAGCCCCCGTAGCATATAAACAACTGTTCGGACTTACGCCACTGGCTAGTGCAGTGGACATAAGTCTGGAAGGCACGTACTGGACACAGTAAGTGAAGTCTCTCCTGCTCCGGTGTTGTAAATCGGATTTAGGGTCGAGAATGGAACTTTTGGAAGATAGTTAGGGTGAGGATGAAAAATGGCTTGACTAGCCCAGGGGCAAAGTCTAGGCAGGAGGGCCAAACTGACAAATGCCTGCAAATATCCAATCCTCTTGAGAGTGGTAATGGTCGCCAGAAAAAACATCTTTAAAGTCAGAAACTTGACAGACGCTGACTCTAGTGGTTCAAAAGGAGTGCTTACTAAGCCTTCCAGCACCATAGCTTGGTCCCAGGAAGGAACTGTAGTTAGTTTGGGGTCTCAACCGCTTGGCACCTCGAATGAAGCGGGCAACTAGAGGGTGTCTCCCTATCGAGACCCCGTCAATCAGGGCGTGGCAAGCCGAGATGGCGGCCACAAAGACCCTGAGTGTGCTAGGATTAGTGCCCGAGGTGCCTTTAGTGCCTAAAGCATATATATATATATATATATATATATATATATATATATATAATTATATTATTATATATATACTGTATATATATATATATATAAATATTTAATATGTATTGCTCTTGCTTTAAAAAGTGGTTGACTTGTTCACTCTTTCTTTCTTTCTTATCTTTTCGTACTGGCACAGAGAGTAGGTTGCTCACACTTCACAATGCGATGAAGACAAAAAAATCTGAAGACGCTTCCGCGTCATGTGTATTATACCCTCTGTTCAGCTGCGCTCAATCACTAAGCTGCTAATGTGCTGCGTCACCAACCGAGGTATTATAAGCCAATTCTTGGCGTGTTTGACACACGTGCTTCACAACCGGTCACACAAAGAATGTTCCCCATAGCGTAATGCTACGTAGCATCAAGTGTAGCTTTTGATAGGGAACCCCTTAAAAGGGTCTTGAGTAAGGGCACCACAGATATATCTCCGTCCACCAGAGGGCAGGCTCCAAAAGCAGAAATATAAGGAGAAATCCAATGGCGAGTTTACAAGTGTAAAAATCATGTCTGTGAAGGTTCTCAGTCATCCAGGTCATCTTGAAGAAAAGGTTAACGCAAAAGCTCAATGGTAGAGCAGCCGTCCTTTGAACGACGGGTGGGCAGTTCGATACCTGCTCGAAACATCCCAAAACATAATAACATCCCGCTCTCCCCCACAGTTCATACTGTCGTTGTGTCCTTGGACAAGACACTTAACCCACCTTGCCTTCAGTGGTGTTCCAGCTGTAACACTGGTAAAGCGCTTTGAGTGCCTACTAGCACAAAGCACAATGTATGCAATGTAGAATGTGTGATTTGAACAAAACAGAGAGGTAGATCTGTACAGACCATCCACATAAGAGTTTGCATAAGAGCAGTTATTAATGTAGCCCATTACGGTGTTCAGATATATAGGAGTGTACATAATGACAGTCATTAAAGGAGTGATAGAGGTGGAAACGCTGTCTAGGGAGGTAAGAGCAGTCATTCATGGTCAGAGTCTTTTGTTTGAGTCAATTAAGTCCAGAGTCATTTGGAGTACAGAGAAAAAGTCCATAAAAGTCTGAAAAGGTGTATTGGGAGGGTAGTTCCTAGTTGTCCTTAGGAAAAGGGTAAAAATTATATCACACAGTACTAATATATATATATATATATATATATATATATATATATATATATATATATATAATTTATTAAAGAGAAGTGCACAAAGTCGTGTTTTTTGTTAGAAGAGACAGTTCAGATCTGATAAGTTTCATTGTGAATCATAAATAGTGATGAGTCGTTCATGAACGATTCGTTCTTTTTGAACGAGTCTTTAATATGACTCGGGAACGACTAGTCATCTCAGAGAGCGAGTCGTTAATTTTTGTGTAGACCCGCGCATGCGCATTGCACCACATCTCATACAGGAAACAGAAAGGAGTCATTCATCTCCCGAGTCGTTCGTTTCGTTTCGTTCGTTCGTTCGTTCACCAAGTCCCTTCCCCATAGAGAAAGCGTATGCAGTTACCGGAAACAGAAAGGAACTGTTCATCTCCCGAGTCGTTCGTTCGTTCGTTCATGAGTCCTTTCTGTTTCCGGACGGACGGATGTATTAGCTACAGCTACATGAGGCTGTCACGGCCCAGACCAGACATGTTGACGGAATTAATGCTAAGCTAAATATGAAGTGACAAAGGAAAAAAACTATTTGGATTAAGAGGTGAGTTGAACTCTCTGCCTGAAGTAAGCTGCAATGAATTTATAATTTATTTTTCAAAGTTTGGCCATGAATGCATTAGCTTATAGTTATTATAGTTTTTATTCCAAAAGTACTAAATGTATTAAAAATTGTAATATGCAACATTTTAATTAGATTCTGCTGAAATGAACGAAATGAACGAAATGACTTGAAAAAAGATTCGTTCATTTTGCTGAACGAGACTTAAAGAACTGAGTCAGTAAAATGAACTGAACTTCCCATCACTAATCATAAATCAGTCTGGAAGGCAGTGTTCACAGGAAAGATATTATTTATCCGGCCTAAAAATAAAGAGCCAAAACTGCTGGTGTTTATGGGTCCAAAGCAGTAGTAGACAAGTACACAAGTCTTTATTTTATTGACTCGTTTAGGGAGTGGACACAGAGAGCCCATATGCTACATGTTTTTTTCCTGTAACCTGTTGTGTTCTACCATATTTTCTATAATTGTCTTCTCAACGTTGTCAACGTCTATTTCTTTTCATTTAGTTTCAAAATAAACTTTGAAACTGCCTTTACTCAGTGCCATTATTATATTGTTCTCACCGGAACCACTCTTTCTTCCTCTTGTCTTGTATAGGCCAACCTGAGGAAGTTCATGGACCTGATCCAGCATAATCAAGTGGAAAAACTCTCCAAGATGCTTGAGCGAGGTTTGGATCCCAACTACCAGGACAGCGACACTGGAGGTAAGCAGGAGCGGCTCATTAATTTGGACCATTGACATAAAAACCCTTTTCCTGAGGGAGATGTAAAATACACCATGGTTGGACCTCTAGGTAATATTGGCTTTTGTTACATGAAGTAAGGTCCAGTGTTATAATATTCACCAATATAGAGTTATAATAAAGAGGATAACCATTAATGAGAGAAGTCCAACTTGTCTTCTCTTTTCAAGTCCAACACAATTGCTTTTGGTATATTTTCTGCAAGTTATGTCTGATATGAACTATAATGATTGGTAAACCTATACACAGTGGGGATCGAAAGTTTGGGCACCCCAGGTAAAAATCTTTATTATGTGCATAAAGACGCCAAGAAAAGATGGAAAAATCTCCAAAAGGCATCAAATGATAGATTAGACATCCTTATAATAAGTCAAAAAAAGTTAGATTTTATTTCCATCATTTACACTTACAAAATAACAGAAAACAAAAAAATGGTGTCTGCAAAAGTTTGGGCACCCTGCAGAGTTAATACCTTGTACTGCCCCCTTTGGCAAGTATCACAGCTTGTAATCGCTTTTTGTAACGAGCCAAGAGTCTTTCAATTCTTGTTTGAGGTATCTTTGCCCATTCTTATATATATATATATATATATATATATATATATATATATATATATATATATATATATATATATATATATACCCCGGCGTTAGAGTATAACGGCGTTAAATTTTCAGTAACGGATTAATCTAATTAATTACTTTTCCCATCGTTGTAACGCCGTTATCGTTACTGAGAATGTAAAGTGTCGGGTTACTACAATTTGGTTGAATAAAGCGCGGGGTGTCATGCTTTGGCTACACATCAGCTGCTGCTGGAGTACCGGCACTACTTCTCGTTAATTGAAATTAAAGGCAAGAATGTTTCTGTAACATGCTATGTTCAGGAAAAAGACTTTATCCACGTCTGCCTCAAGTAACTCAAATCTTATGAAGCACCTCACATCAACACATGCTAACAACACTTGTTGCTGCTGCTAACCCCAAATGAAGCTGTGTGAGTTCCACTGAAGGAGACAGAGCCACTGTTAAAACAAGCAACGCTCGATTTTACGTGTCTGCAACAACCACTGGTTTAGTTGTTAGATGTGGAGTATTTTAGAATAGATGAATGTATTATTCATTTTCTTTGAGAATGAACAACATGTTAATCTACAGAGAGAGTTGGATTGTGTTCTATTTATTGTATAATAATTTACAGGTACAGAGATTTGCACTACTTAATGGCCAGATCTCCCTTTGTTTCTTTTTACACATGTTTACAAGTTTACATTTGTGTGACTTCATTTTGCCATTGAATTTTATTTTCAATATTTATTTTTATATGTTTTTATTCATATCATATGGCAGACTGCAATCTATTAAGTTTAAATAAATACCAAATGTTCTAAAATACTATATATAGTGTTTTTATTCTTCAATCAGTTAATTTAAACATCTTTGATATTTAAGCTGCTATATATATATATATATATATATATATATATATATATATATATATAGTCCTAAGTGTTTTACTTACAAACATATTCTTTTCTCTGAGCGGGCGTAAATTAACCTGTAGCCTACCTGCTGACAATTGCGGTGCTATCTCTTTACTCACATCCACTTGTTTCACACTTGACTTTATCACAGTCTCTAAACAGCATTACCGCTGCTCGTGTGGGCCCCTGTGTAAAGCTCCCTTTAACAGGCTTGTGATAAATACAGTAGAGCAAGCGCAGTTACTGTAAGCCACGCACCTGCTGTCACCATGACGACCACTCTGCCGTTTTAGCACTGCTATGCTTTTTCATCGTAATTGTGGCATATCTCAAAATAGTATCACAGACGTCAAATAAAAAGTTACTTGTTCTTTGAACAGAAGAAACCATGCCGAACCAACCTGTGCAGTACATTTGTTGGACTAGATTTTGTTTAATGACCAATTCAAATTCTAATATATTTTTGCCTCTACTATTTGCCTATGGCCTCTAAACAAAAGTCAATTCAAAAGTAGTTTTACTTAATGATATTTTACTCTCTTTGTATGTCAAGTGCCAAAACAAAAATTGTTGCTCAAAGTTTATTATCCTGTTGTAGTAAAGCTGAAGCAGTTCAGTTTAAGTTTTATCTTATTAGAAGCATCAGTGAGTCCTCCCACATAATAGACACACTACATTAGGTAATTAACCCTCCTGTTATGTTCAAATGTAAGGAACAAGAATAATTTATAAGGGTGCATATTTTAAACATCTAAAACTTAATAGACACAAAACAGTAAAATAATTGTAATTTCTTATATATTTTACACACACACACACACACACACACACACACACACACACACACACACACACACACACACACATATATATATATATATATATATATATATATATATATATATTCATTCATTCATTTTTTTTTCATTCATTTTTTCATGTTTAGGTCAATTGGCAAATCTAAAGTGTCCCTAGTGAATGAATGTGAGAGTGAATGGTTGTCTGTCACTGTCTGTCTCTAAATGTTAGCCCTGCGACTAACTGGCCACTGTCCAGGGTGTACCCCGCCTCAGGCCCAAAGCTACTGGGATAGGCTCCAGTTACCCGCGACCCCTAACGGGACTAAGCGGTAGAAAAAATGAATATATATATTCATTTAATTTTAATTTTTCCATTTAGCTGACGCCTTTATCCAAAGCGATTTACAAGGTTCCATTCACCAGCGTTACAGCTGGAACACCACTGTAGACAAGGTGGGTTAAGTGTCTTGCCCAAGGACACAACAACAGTATGACCTTGACTGGTCAGAAATGACTTTGTGTAATGACCCTGAGAAATGCTGTGGCCTCTTCGATTCTTTAGTTAAAGATGTTTTGACACATTTTCTAAAAATGGGGAATCGTAAAAAGCGAGCTTACTCCTTGCGTTGGATCAATACCAAATGCAAACAACTCATGGTACAAAGAGATAAACAACTTAAAAAAGCTCTAAAATCAGGCCTAACTACTGATAGATTAAAATTTGCCTCAATGAGAAACAAGGCTACTCAGGCTTTACGAATGGCAAAAGCTAACTTTTTTATTGCTGTGATAGATGGTGCAAAAGGAAATTGTAAATTAATTTGGAAAAATATTAATAAATTGATTGGCAAACAAACAAAACACAGTGGACAAAGCCTTGAACTTAAATTTAATAATGAACTGGTGTCTGAGCCTGTTGTCCTCGCAACTAGATTAAATTAATATTTTCTAAAAATAATAATACTAAAAATACTATTAATGAAATTACACAACTTTTTGTAAATCCTTGTAATGCTCAAAATTCATGTAATGATGACTTAACCAGTGACTCAAATGGAAGCCACGTGCCTCAGTCTGTAGCAAAGCTTGATATTAAAGCAATTACAGAAAGAGAAGTGTTGAATATAATCTCCTCACTAAGAAACTCTAAGGCAAGGGATGAATTTGGATTCAATAGTACCTTTCTGAAGCGTTATAAATTTTGTTTTATATATCCTGTCACTCATTTAATTAATTTAGGACTATCACAGGCAGCTGTTCCACTAAAATGGAAGGTGGCAAAAGTAATTCCCATCTACAAATCTGGCAATAAAGTAGACCCTGCTAATTATAGGCCTATTAGCATTTTACCTATTATCTCAAAGATTGCAGAAAAATGGGTGACCAAATCAATTACTGTCTCATATTGAGTATTTTGAGCTGGTCATAAGCTGGTTCTTCTGTTGTTAGACCTGTTGAATCATGCTTTGAAAGTTTTATGCTGCATTCACACCAAATAAATAAATCGCGCTATTCGCGCGTAGTTGGACGCTTGAACATTTTGAGTTTACTCGCTTCATTCGCGCGTGAAATTTGCTTCATTCGCTAGAGGTGTGCGATACCGCTAGATTTGGTATCGATCCGATACCAAGTAAATACAGGGCCAGTATCGCCGATACCGATACCAATACCGATACTTTTTAATAATTAAGGTGGATGCGTCTTCAACCTAAATCTAAATGAATTTTCATGACTTTTAATTTGTTTTTGTGATTTGCATTTTGGGTTATTAATCAGTACTACAAAAGCTTTTGTTCAGAAACAACTTTTGGTTACTTCTGTTTTATTTAAAAAAAACAAAGTTACAAAATGATTACTTCACAAATATAAAAAATGTAAAAACAAATTCTCTTTTCAAGTAGCATGTTAACAAAAAATGTTTCTCCTCTTTAGTGCACTTCTTTTCAGGATTTTTTTCTTAAATAAACAAAGTCACAAAGTTTTACTTCAAAATAAATATAAAAAATGTAAAACAAATTCTCCTTGTAATACGATATAATGAGAACAGCCATACAGCGCTCCTCTTTCTCTCTGCTGCCATTCTCCGCCTCTGACTGTGACTGACTGCTGTTAGACATGCGCGGCTGAGCGGCGCGCGCGCCTGACTGCTGGTGATAGCCAATGACTGTAAAGGGTTAGGGTATATGATATGTATTTATTGCCTGTACACACCTGTGGATACAGCAGCAGATGTGGATGGGGCAGGGGAAGCTGCAGCAGCAGGTTTTCGCAGGGGGGGGGGACCCAGGCTAATTGGCATCAAAAGTCAGCTCTGTCATGACAATATATATAATATACATATTATATTATTAAATTATAATACAAGTTAACATTTGAACATTACACCAGTCACAAACAACACATATCCTCTGTGTGGCTTCACTTGTCAACACTCCTCCTGTCTCTGAATGTCCTGCTGCTGCTTCTGTCTCGCCCTGGTCCTCGGGGTGGTCGTAATCCTCGGACCCCCTCTCGCTTGTCTCTCGTGGGAAAACTAGGGGTTGAGGAAAGACAGAACTGAAGAGTACTTCCACTTTTGCCCTAAACCTGCTGCTAACCCACTTCTCTTCTCCATCTCCTTTCTTCTCTCCTTTAAATACATGTTCTCCAGGCTCTTTCTTCACACTTTCTCTGGATAAACACATACACTCGTCCGTGGAAAACTAGTTATAAAGTACGGCAAATTAGCTCAGGCTTTAGCTAGCTAGTTGGCTCAATATATACGACTCTAAAGAAGAAGAAGGCGTTTTTTTGCAACTTACCAGAGTTTCCGACCCCCTCACTCACTTTCCTTCGAGCAAGAACTTTTAAGATTCCTGGCTCTGTAAAATGACGAAGATGTTTCGTATTCCACAGGCTGCCCCGATAACTTCGTCCTCCATTGTTGTTTTGGATTTTTGCCTCTATGGTCCGCCTCCGTTCGTAGCACGTCACTACTAGAGCAAGCTCCTGACTGGTTAACGTGCCGCGAATTTTCGACAAAGTTCAAAGATTTTTCAAATTGCGCGAATGAAGCGTTGGACGTGTTTCGCGCGTTAAACGCTCAATTCACGTAATCCGCGCCGCGTGATTCGCGCGAATGACGCAATTTGCGCGAATCACGCCGCAGGACTTCCACGCGCGTCTAATCGCGTCTTTGCATTGACTTAACATGTAAATCACTCGCGCTTAACGCTTAATTCGCGTTTGGTGTGAACGCACCTTTAGACATACACACGTGGACAAAATTGTTGGTACCCTTCGGTCAATGAAAGAAAAACTCACAATGGTCACAAAAAAAATTTTATTCTGACAAAAGTAATGATAAATAAATATTCTATGAATGTTAACCAATGAAAGTCAGACATTGCTTTTCAACCATGCTTCAACGGAATTATTTTAAAAAATAAACTCATGGAACAGGCCTAGACAAAATTGATGGTACCCCTAGAAAAGACTGTAAATAATGTGACCAAATGGACATGTTAATTCAAGGTGTGTGCACTAATTAGCATCACAGGTGTGTACAATCTTGTAATCAGTCAGTGGGCCTATTTATAGGGCTTCAGGTAGTCACTGTGTTGTCTGGTGACATGGTGTGTACCACACTCAACATGGACCAGAGGAAGCGAAGGAAAGAGTTGTCGCAGGAGAATAGAAAGAAAATTATAGACAAGCATGATAAAGGTAAAGGCTATAAGACCATCTCCAAGCAGCTAGATGTTCCTGTGACTACAGTTGCACATATTATTCAGAAATTTAAGATCCATGGGACTGTAGCCAACCTCCCTGGATGTGGCCGCAGGAGAAAAATTGATGACAAATCAAAGAGACGGATAATCCAAATGGTAACAAAAGAGCCCAGAAAGACTTCTAAAGAGATCCAAGGTGAACTCCATTCTCAAGGAACATCAGTGTCAGATCGCACCATCCGTTGTTTGAGCCAAAGTGGACTACATGGGAGACAACCAAGGAGGACACCATTGTTGAAAACAAATCATAAAAGTATAATAGGTACCGATTGATAGTGTATGAGGGCCATCGATCGGCGACATTGATGAGGAGCCATCAGAGACCTGGGAATAGAACCTGCGGGCACTCTGCCAGGAACAAGGCACATCTTAGGAGGATGAAGTGTATTTACTAGAAAAAGCTTAACAAATTAGTGCCTTGTCCTCAGATGCTATTTGCACTTAGGCTAATCATTTGAAGCAGGCTGTGTTTTAAAATCCATTACAATAATTTAGTGGCTTGTTTAGGGTGCGAATGATGTTTATTTATGAGCATGTAGTGCCGCCAGTTTGAAGTGGATTCAGAGTCCTTCTGCGTGAATGAAGGTGAAGAGCTTTTTTTTACAGTCTGTGGATGTATTGGGGTTATGGTTTATGCTATAATTGATGTGTACTCTGTGAATGGCCACAGAACGTTAAAATGTTTTACTTTTACCCAAATGTAGGTTTTGCTGCTTTAACAATGTGTATGCTAATCTTGTCAGACAGACCTCAGTTTGAAAAAAGGATTGTATTTTAATTTACACAACCCCACAGTTGCCTTGTCCTAGACTATCTTTTCAATTGTCCCCTGTTTGTCAGAATGTAAAATAATTATTCAGAAATAACTTTAACCAAATCGGGAGCTTGACAAGGCAGGGTTTTATTTCTTTCTTATACAACTTCTCAATGATCCAGGACATATTTCTTAAAAAGGTTTTAATAAAAGCATCTAGGACATAGGTTTGAAGGTGAAGACATTTTGACGTGCATCCTAACGGTCCACAGAAGCATATAGACTCCCCCACCAGCACTAACAATGCCCATACAACTCTTAACAACACTCTGACCAGGGTCTCCAGACTAGCTTTTATCAGCTTTCAGTTAAATTCAAAATTGACAAAGTCCCTTGGATTAGTGACAAAACATCTTCACCTTCAAACCTACGTCCAGATGCCTTCTTCGAAACCTTCTCCTCTTATATACCTCACACACAACTGATTAAAGACACGGGCATGCATCTTGTCAGATAAAAAAATTCTCAGATGACACTAGATTATTGGGTTTGATTTCAGATCTGAACAGACTTACAGGAAGGTTTACTACTATTTAGAGTGTTGAAAGGTGAAAGGTTTTTATTAAAGGCCATGTGACTGAAGTTGTCATATCTTGAAGTCTATCTCAACATTAAGCTGACCTGGAAGAGGAGCATGCAACTCAAACAGTAAAAGGGTCACTGTGGAGTATCCGGAAGTAACAATTACAAAATGTTCAGTATTTTCTGCGTAATGTGAGAACTACCTCTCATGTATTGAAATACTGTGGTAAAGTTTCAGGCTATCTCAACAACTCTAACAGATCCTTTTTCACACGTTTTGGGGCCAGTATAAACCCTGTCCTGTGCTCTTTTGTCGCAGAGAGCCCGTTGACCCTGACGGTTCATCTGGACAACGCTGTGGATTTGATCAAGGTGCTGAGGAACGGAGGGGCTCACCTGGACTTCAGAGCCAAGGACGGCATGACGGCGCTGCACAAAGCAGCTCGCTCCAAGAACCAGCTGAACCTGATGGTGAGCAGCCCGTTAGCGCCTGCCCTCGTTCGAGCTGTTTGTGTCAAAATGCGAGATCTAACACTGTTTTCTTTGCACCTTCAGCAAAATGAGGTGCTTGTGCATGCAGAGCTGCCAGTGCAGCGATGAGGTGATTAAAGCAGTAGCGTAGACAAGAAACAGGTTTTATCTTTTTTGAGCACTCGCACATTGAACTAACATGAGCAAGTAATTTTCCCATCTTATCTTTTTGTTTTATGTGGAAGAAGTTGAAGTGGAACTTTTTCTAAACGTGTAGAAGATAAGCAGGAGCCATTCTTCCACAGGGTCCAACTTATTTTATATATATAGGTTGTTGTTGGCTTGTATGTTGAAGTGCTTTTTATAAATCCTCAGAAATCATGTGTTTTTCAGGCATACACACTTGACTATCCTAAAAAAACACAGAGAACATAAAAATTGACCTGGAAATGTGCAAGGAATGTTGTATATGCCCCTTGTGTTTTTTAAGATTGAAACTTTAATTTAACAATATGAGAAAATGAACTCCTGAATTATGAAAAAGTTTGTCCCCAAAAAATAGTTCGTGAAATAATTGCTTAAAAAAGAGTGCTTACCCTGCTGCTACCAGAAGTAAACCATTTTAAATGATTGGGTGACTGTAGACAAAAGGAGAATAACCTCCCTCTTATTGCCCCAGTTCTTTCACTGTGGAAATCCCTGGTACCTCTCTGGCTACCAGTTTTGGAAAAGTTCACTTTCTACAAGAACTAGATCAAAGTTCAATTCACAAATTTTAAAATGAACTAGTTCAGTTCATAGTTCAAACTTCAAAATTTTGAACTAAGTTCCAAAAATAAACTAGTTCATAGTTCTTTTTTTCCATATGTTGCTGCGAGCTATTATTTTTCAAAATTATTGCCACAGCAATAATCATAAAATTCTTTTAAATGATCATACGCCTTGCTACATGCTGCTGTCACCTCCATGTTTTTTTTTTTTCTTTTTTGACGACTCGTCACGCATACGGGCGGACGGCGGACGGCGGTGCGACACTGGTGGCTGGTGTTGCCAGACTTGGTGTTTTTCCGCTACATATTAAGACTCGTTTGCGGTGTGTTTTAGCCGGGTTTTCGCCTGGAAGGCTCTATAGAAATCTGGCACCCTATTGAACAAAGTTAACCTGAGCGAGCGTGCAGTTCACAGACACCAGAATGAACGAGTTGACAGTAACGTTCATCAGGCAGTAATACAGCACGTTCAGTTCACGTTCGCCCAAAATATGAACAAGTTCATGAACTATCGTTCAATGAATGCGTTCAGGCACAACACTGCAGGCTACAACACATGTTAATATCACACATTAAAACTACAGACTGTAAAGATTTTCAAAATCTAGCCATATTTGTGCAAAATCAAGTGACAACACTATGCTGTCTCAAACTAACTACTCAACACAACTAAGGATTGTGTCAAACTCTTTCTCTTTCACACTCGATCTCTTTACAGCTTCCACTAAATGCTGCAAATTTTTATCACTCAACTAAAGATTGAGGCAAAAATAATGTTCATTAAATGAGGTTTCAACCAAATCCAAGTCTCTGGGCCAAATACATTAAACCCCAATAGCCGGGGATTCAAGGGGCAGGCCTTCACACCTGTCAATCACCAAATGAGGAAGATAATTGGTGCGTAGGTCACTGTGTGTGTCATTTTCATTGTAGCCTGGCCAGCCAGACTGCCTACTTGTTGTATTGCATACACACACACACACACACACACACACACACACACACACACACACACACACACACACACACACACACACACACACATTTATATATATTATATACCGTATTTTTTGCACCATAAGACGCACCCGACCATAAGACGCACCTGGTTTTTAGAGGAGAAAAATAGGAAGAAAAAAATTCTGAACCAAATAGTGTAATAAAATATTTTATAAAGTATAACAGAATAATATTTGAATTATATGACTGGAGTGAAGGGCATGCGCACTGCTGTGTACTGTAACACCGCCTACTACATGCTATCCTCCAATAGCATACGGCGGTGACACAGTACAGCAGCATTGCGCCTTCCTGCACACATCGGCTTCCGTAAGGAAGGTGAGGGAGGACCCGCTGCCGCTCTGCCACTACGGTAAGGCAAGGCGACACGGGGCGGGGGAGGGATGATGCAGTTTCCAGGGACACGGAAGGTCCCGGGGGACCCCCCGCCGCTCTGCAACTCGGACCATGAGTCGAGTTGAAGAGCGGCAGCGGTTGGTCCGAATACCGTAATATATGTTATTCTGACCATAAGACGCAGGCACTTTTCCTCCCACTATTTGGTGAAGAAAAAGTGCGTCTTATGGTGCGAAAAATACGGTATATATATATGTTATATACAGAAACGTCAGTGCAGCACTGGATGAGAGATGCAAGGATCTGTCAGGAGTCCAGAAACTTACTGACCGTTTATCCGCACACACTGATTACAAGAAACAGATCACAGGTGAGGGTTACCTTTAGTAGCCATTCAAACCTGTACATGTTATCAGGCCAAAATCACCAAGGTATTATCAGGGTCAATTTCTGTTGTCATTAGGATTTAAAAAGAGTAAACACAATTATTTTACAATAAATAGCTTCATCCAACCACCAACTATGAGTGAAAGAAAGGTTTTTGTGTTTATTCATATTCTCATAAAAACGGCCAAACAAAGTTTAAAAATTCTGCCAGTGTGCAACTTATGAGTCCAATTGTATGTATTTATTTATATATTTTAGTTTAAAAGTCTGGCCCCCGCAGCACCATAAAGGAACAAGCTGTCCCTCGAGCAAATTTAGTTGATGACCCCTGGTGTATACCAGCATGGCTAGCGAAGTTGCTTTGGTGATGGTGACTTGTTGTTTTGTCAGAAAAATCCGAGGCCAGAGGGTGTCATATCAAGTTCAGTGGTTATTTTTGATTGTATTAATCTACCTAAACCGAGTTTGAAAGATTTGACTGTTTTGGTTGAAATAATTGTTGCGCTCAGTATGATGCAAAACAAAATCCCGCCTTCCTCGCTACGATTGGCCCAGGTAGAAAGAGCCGGAGCAGAGTAAAAAGCAGATTGGACAATCCCACACCAATTTCTCTGTGTATGCAATATAATGAGAAAGCCAGGCTAGTGTCATTGTGCTTGGGATGTAAAAATAAAATAAAAATAAGCCCCTTTTTCTTGTTTTGTGGAAATTCTGAAAAAATGAATCTTCCACAAATATAAAATTATTAAAAATCTACATTTATTTTAACATATCTAGTAAATGTTTACCCATACATTGAAAGTCAGAATGGCGGGGGGGCTTAGCCTACCATGCCCATTGATACCAGCTTCCCCGGCCATAAAACTAAGCAGATTCTGTTTTTGTTTTTTTCAAAAATGTTTTCGACCCATGCCACTTAGACTCTAATCAAAATGTGGAGCTTGCAGATGCTTTTCTTCCTGTAACTATCCTATGTCCTGATTACAAAAATGCATAACTTTTTATACCTCTCTTGCATTTTAGGAACTATTGTTCTGTACAGCACTTTGGTTCTGTACAGCACTTTGGTCAACTGTGGTTGTTGTAAAGTGCTTAACAAATAAAGTTTGTATGGTATGGTATTAGGTAGCCTCTTGTTTGTTGTGGGAGAAAAACAATAAAGGGACTTTGACCTAGACTGTTTTAAAATATTGCGGTATTAAAATCAACATGCATTAATCTGTCCTGTGAATAACACTCCTCTATTTCACCTGTGTCCCATGCAGACCCTGCTAGAGTTGGGGGCGTCTCCGGACTACAAAGACAGCCGCGGCCTGACCCCTCTGTATCACAGTGTGGTGGTGGGTGGAGACCCTGGCTGCTGTGAACTGCTGCTCAACAACCATGCCTCGGTCTGCTGCCAGGATGAGAATGGCTGGCACGAGGTCCACCAGGTATCCACATGCACTCTGTAAAAAACAATACTGGATATAATAAATGACAATATGACTGCCTTAGGAATTAGCTTATTTTATAGCATAAGCAGGATGGCACTTAAAAGGTTTACCTGCTGCTCAAAGCTAATCCCTGTCAGAGAAAGGTCCAGTTCCAGTTTCTGTTGCAGAAGGGTGGCAGCAAGAATGTGTAAATCTCTAAACTACTGTATACAGTTGTGCTCATAGGTTCTACCCTGGCAGAATTTGTGATTTTTTTTCAGAGAATATGAATGATAATACAAAAAATGTTTTTTCACTCATAGTGAGTGGTTGGGTTAAGCCATTAACTGTAAAAAGAAAAACTGAGTTTACTCTTTTTTAAATCATAATGACAACAGAAACTACCCAAATGACCCTGATTAAAAGTTTACATACCTTAATACTGTGTGTTGTCACCTTTAACATCAATGACAGTTTGAAGTCTTTTGTGGTAGTGGTGGAAGAGGCTCTTTATTTTCTCAGATGGTAAAACTGTCCATTATTTTTGCCACAAAGCCTCCAGTTGGTAAGGACAAGGTTTTTAAATTCAGGGTACCCAGGATCGAATCTCCCTTGGGACACTATGTGGTTTAGTTGTTTTCCACGTTTTTGTAATTAATTGTACATGGCATGCTGTCTGATATTTTTCAGTTTTCAGCTCAGTAACCTCAGTTTTGCAAATAAAGCTAGCCTTAATTTAAACCCCATTTGGCTGCTGCATTCCCAGTGTTAGCAAACGCTAACGCTAAGTCTGTTAACATGAATATTGCAAGCCTCCAAGCACAGAGGTCTCACTTTAAGTCCTACCTGTTGCTTTTCACTATCCACTTGTTTATCAGTTGTCCCATAGCTTGACACGCCATCTCCTTTTCCTTCTTTCTTTATTTTTTTTGTTTTATCCACTAACACATAACGTTACCTGCTCGCTCAGCGCACTCACAGCGCCCCCACCAGCCACGCCCACTCGCGATATTCCATTAATTCTATTTATGGAATCTAATGAGGGCGCCTACTGTAGCCTGTTAGTCCTATAAAAGGTTGTATAGTATTGAGGAAATACTGAATTTTTTTTTTTTTTTTTTTATACCATTGCTTTGGCACCCCCCAAGGTGCTGCGCCCCTATGCGCCGCATATGCCGCCTACCCCCTTTTTGCGCCACTGGTCTTGCATGAACTGCACATTTGAGTTCTTCTCAGAGTGGCTCAATGATACTGAGGTCAGGAGACTGAGGTCAGTCCAGAACCTTCACTTTCTGCTGCTGTAGCCAATGACAGGTCGACTTGGCCTTGTGCTTTGGATTGTTGCCATGTTGGAACGTCCAAGAAAACATCTAAAACATCTCAAACTTAATAGACACAACACAATAAAATAATTGTAATTTATATATATATATATATTTTGGGCTGGTCTGTTTAGTATAGATAACACAACCGTGCCGTCAGGGAATTAAACAAATGCTTGTTCTTTGCAGCCTCTTTCCAGGCTTTATTCATGTAAATTTTGTTAGGCCTGTGTTTGTAAAGCCAAAACAACAACAATTATACGTGTTCAGTCAATAAGTTCTTATCTCGAGCGCTCTCACCACTTGCCACAACATAAAAAAGCGTCCAAACCGAGCAACACTGTGGCCTGTGTACTTTAAACATTTTCCCGTTATCCCCACACTCAGAGGGCTGTGAGCGGCAAGTGGCTGGTTCTACAGCTCGTGTGTAACGACCCTTGAGCCGGTGCCACTCGTGTCTTTAGTGCACATCTGAGCTGCAGTCAGCTGGAGTTCTCCAGCAGCAGCCGAGACTGCTTAAAACTGATGCCCACATTAAAAGATCTCTGCTACATGAAGTCCTGACCTCAGAGAGGGGCCACTGCCCTATAACTATTAACATTTTATACAAATGCCTGTAAAGAGGTTTAAGCCACAGCCTGGGGCACAGTCACTCAGTGGTAGAGGGGTCATCCTATTACTGGAAGGTTGGCGGTTTGATTACGTGGTTAATACTGTTGTGGTGTCCTTGGGCAATACACTTAACCCACCTTACCTTCATACAGCAGAGCCACAGCTCTGGTGTATGACTGTAATGTTGGGGCCACTCACAATGGCCAACTAAAATATTATAACATCCTCTAAAATGCCCCAGAATAAAGGGAATTAAAATTGTTTTGATTCAGATTTTCTGGGGGAGGAGCCTCAGACCCCCCTGCTGTTTAGTAACACATACTTGTGTCTCAAACATAAAAGTGTGACTTTTGCGCTTGGCTAATGAGCTGCTCAGCCTCTACGTCTATGACCTAAATATTGTAGTAAGATATTGTTTGTAGTTTTTACTGTATTTGTAAGATTTTTTTACTTTGATACCTTTATATATATACTGATTTATTAGGGTCTATAAATTTAACGTAAATATAAATTATTGTAAAATATGTCACAGATGTATTTACAGATATAATATTATATACAATAAAATGCTTTTTACTTCTTTTGTTAAAAGTATCTTACCTTTTGTCATTTTAATCAGGAAACTGATTATCAGTGAAAGATTCAAAAAGGGCGGGTCTAAGACATAAACCCCCAGTTCTGGCAACTCTAAAGTATCCCTAGTGCATGAATGTGAGAATGAATGAAAAGGCATTATTATTATTAGATGTTTTGGTAAACATGTACTGCTTTTTTGGCAATTTAGAATTTGCTGGGGTTTCCACATTCCACAGTGAAAAAGGTATTGAATTCTAAATTGAGAACATGTGTCTTTATTATTTATTTATTTATTATTTATTTAGTAAATACTTCTTTATTTTTGTAATCTTGTCAAAGATACTGTTTTCTTGAGTCAATGTTAATGCAGAAGGAGTTAATCAAACAATTTTTTTATGTTCCATAGTTTCCAGCGCAAACTAATATTACGGTATTTGAGAGATAAACTCCTGGAGGTGAGCAGGTGGCTGTTGTTCTGGGAGAACATTAGTTCAGCACACCGCATGTATGGCTCCTGGCAGTGGGCCATTGTCTGGCAGCTGTGCCCCTCTCAACTTCATCAAGCCGTTCAAGGAGACAGGGTTCCCACACGTACTGGGAAACATGGAAATGTAGACAATAGTTTTCCCAACGTGACCTAAAATTTGATTAACATGTTGAATTGTCCTAGAATTATTATAATATGTATCAACCTAGGAAATTTGAAAACAGTTTTAACCTTCTTATGTTTTTAAAGACCACATACTGTATGTAAATTTAGATAAACAATGCAACATCCTGGTACTTCCTTCTCATGGGAACGGAGCTTTTTGACCCTATAGGCTATAGTAGTTTGAGTTTTGACCCTCTGAGGCTGCTGTAGTTTGAGTTTTGACCCTCTGGGGCTGCTGTAGATTTAGTTTTGACCCTCTGAGGCTGCTGTAGTTTGAGTTTTGACCCTCTCAGGTGGCAGTTTGTAGAGTGAAGTTTAAACAGAAACAGAGAACAGACAAAATTATTTAAGATGATGGCTAAATTAAAAAAAGAGAAATAAAACTGTTCTAAATTCATCTAAAGATGATTGTTGATGAGAAATTAATGAATGGAAAAGGTGTGTTGTACAAAATCTAAGATGAACAATATAAAACACATCAATCTTTCAAAAAAAAAAATCTTTGCATTTGCCTATCTTGGGAAAATGTCCAATTAAAGCTCAACATGACACATTAGAAGTTACATCACTTCCTATATACACTTTTTGGTAGAGCACTTTTGTCTGGCCGGATACTGCTGATTGCAAAAAAGCCATTTCATTGCTATTCTGTTCTCCATTATGAGCTTTACAAGACAAACCACATGTGGAAAATATGAATATTACTCAGTTCCCTTTCAAAAGCTACACTCATAGAAATACGCTATGGGGAACATTCTTTATGTGAACAGTTGTGTGTCAAACACGGCAAGAATTGGCTTATGTGTGAGAGCATAGCAGGTTTCTTTATCCTTAGGTTTCTTTGCTTCAGGACCTTGTTGTGTATGTTACTGCAAACCTCATGACTTCTGCTTGGGGGAGGATCATGCAGCCCTGGGTCTGCGGGGAGAGTGCGTGCATTGTGAGCAGTGAGCAAACGTAAGCAAGCTGACACCTCCCCGCTCACGTCCTGGGGCTCCCATGTTGATCCGGCAGAGAAGCACTGCGTCTGTGGACCTTGACGGTCCGCCTCAGAGGCTGAACTTGAGTGGCAGCAGGAGCTGGCTTTCCTCAAACACTCCAAATTAGATGACAGGTTTCTTTCAGGTGGCCGAGGGGAGGGGCCACGTAGGCCGTGTCCACGGCACAATGCCTCGGGCTATCTCTCCTCTGGGGCGTTGTCGTCTCTGAAGACATCTACGCTCCCCACCAAGCCGTGCCATGTGACATCAGCGCTGGAGGGGAAGGCTTTCCATGCAGCAGACCAGGCTGGTGCTGTCCTGCACACCATGGCGGTTTAGCAGGCGTACCAGGCTGAACGCGGGGGGCGCCATCGACAAGGCGGCGTTCCTGGAACTTCGCCAGGTCACAGACCTCTCCCTCTGGGCGACCAAGCAGATGGCCCGTTCCATCTGCTGGTCTATGGCTGCTATGGTCACCATGAGCGACATCTGTGGCAAAACCTCACTGGCATTAGGGAGAAGGACCGTTCTTTCCTCCTTGATGCCCCCATCTCACCATCCGGCGCTATGAGGAGGTGTTCGTGAGGTTTCTCCCCCACCACGCTCAAGAGATGGGACCGTCAGCCACCCAGTCCCAACCTGCTTCTCTGCCAGAATATGGTTCTCGGACATTGGCGTGGGCAATTTTGATCAGGATGCACCTTCTTTCTCAGGCGCAGGGGACATTGTTTCATCCCAGGCCGAGCTCTGGAACCTTCACGTTTGGCCCCTGAGAGGGACCAATTGGGGGGTGCTGGGCTTCCAGCTGGAGTAATTGACACTATTCTGAGTGTTAGGGCTCCCTCTACTAGGAGACCTTACGCTTTTAGATCAGAATCAGAATTACTTTTATTAATCCCCAAGGGGAAATTCTTTTTGTTACAAACATGCAACCGACCAGTGCAAGAAATAGAGGTTTCTTTTTAAAGTAGTTATAACATAACTATAAACTATGATATCCCTAACAATCTATTTACATATTCACATGATACATATTCACATATTACATATTCACATGATGTACAGTTTACAAGTTTACAAGTGGACTTAATATTGTACAGCAGGCAGAATATTGCACAGTGACTCTACAGAGGATTTACACTACAGAGTTCACAGGTTTGATGGCGACTGGCAGGAATGATTTCCTGTGTCTCTCGGTGGAGCAGCGTGGCAGTAACAGTCTATTGCTAAACGAGCTCTTGCAGCTGATCAGTACTTTGTGGAGCGGGTGGGAGGGAAAGTCCAGAATAGTCCTGATTTTGGACAACATTCTGCTCTCTGACACAACAGTCAAAGAGTCCAGCTCCTCCCTACAACATGTCCAGCCTTCTTGATGATCTTGTCAAGTCTATTAGTGTCCCTCACGCGCAGACTGCTGCCCCAGCAGACCACAGCGTACATGATGGCACTGGCCACCATAGACTCGTAGAACATCCTGAGCATAGTCCTGCAGATGTCAAAGGACCTCAGCCGCCTCAGAAAGTAGAGTCAGCTCTGGCCCTTCTTGTAGATAGTGTCCACGTTCTTGCCCCAGTCCAGTTTATTGTCCAAATACACACCCAAGTATTTGTACTCCTCCACCACGTGGATAGAGATGGGGGTCACAGCAGCTTTAGTCCTCCTCAGGTCCACCACCACTTCCTTAGTCTTTATCACATTGAGCTGGAGGTGGTTCTTCTGGCTTCAGGTGACAAAGTTATCCACAGCAGTCCTGTACTCCTTCTAGTCACCACCGCTGATGCATCCAACCACTGCAGAGTTGTCAGAGAACTTCTGAAGGTAGCAGGACTCTGTGCAGTAGTTGAAGTCTGTGGTGTAGAGGGTAAAGAGGAAAGGAGAGAGGACTGTCCCCTGCGGCACCCCGGTGTTGCTGATGACAGTGTCAGACACACAGCTCTGCAGCCGCACATACTGTGGTCTGGGGGGCATAAAAAGAGATGGGGGGGGGGCATAAAAAGAGATGGTGTGTTTTTGAGGCCTGGTGTATTACATACAGTGCAGACCCAGTTTACTGCCAGATTGTTTCAGTGCTGGAGTTTCTGCAAATGATCCTTGGGCTTAGCTCTGTCAAGCTCTGGAAGCTCTGTCGGTCTCATCATCCTGTCTAGATTTTGCCCCTGGCTGGTCAAGGTTATTTTGCACCCTCTTATCTCATGAAGGTCCCATTCTCGCCTTTAAATCTGGTCACTGAAGCTTTCTGTCCGCCGCTGTTCACAACGCCGGAGCAGGAGAAACTTCACTTCACTACAGTCAGGTCTATAAATATTTGACACAATTCTAATCTTTTTGGCTCTATACACTACAACAATGGATTTGAAATTAAGCAAACAATACGTGCTTTAACTGCAGACTTTTAGCTTTAATTTTAGGGTATTTGCATCCAAATCAGGTGAACAGTGTAGGAATTACAACAGTTTTTATATGTGTCTCCCACTTTTTAAGGCACCAAAAGTAATGGGACAATTGGCTGCTCAGCTGTTCCAAGGCCAGATGTGTGTTATTTAGGCTTGGGCGGTATCCAAATTTTGATACCGTCAAACCTCCTCCCGATTTTACCTCGGTATACGGTATTACCGTGAATAATTAAAAAAAATATGACGTAAGGCTCAGACAGCGTCACCAAACTGTTGGCTTGTGCCTAAACTGTTCAGAAACTGAATACCAAACACTAATACTGAAACAATAACAAAATAACATGCACAACAATATAAACAACTTTTATTAGCAACAAATAGCAGTTTATAAAAAGTGCAAATACAAGAGTCAAACAGAATTAAATGAACATAAACATCCAGAACAGTTTAGTAGTTTTTTAGAGTGTGGGACCTCTCATAAAGCACAGCCACACAGCCATTTATTACGATCGCTGCTTTGATTAGTGCATTCTCGCTGACTATGTTTACCCCTGCCTCTCCCTCCTCTACTGGGTAAAGTGTCAGGATGAACAACACGTAGGCTATTTGTCCCAAACAGCTGTCAATAGAAGCCGCATTATTCCCAAACTCCCTGTCACTCCCGCGCCCCGGCTTCTATCACCTGTGCTAAAGGTAAAGTTGCAGGTGCTAAAGGTAAAGCTGCAGGTGCTAAAGGTAAAGCTGCAGGTGCTACGTGCTCACGGCTTCCCTTCCCAACATCCCCTTCACTACCGCGGCCAGAGCGACTAGTTTTCCTCCCGTTTTTTTCACTGATGTTTGGCAAAATGTGTGAAAAACAGCGTGTGCTTTATGAGAGACACTGAGAAAGGCACGAGCAGCGGCGCCGCTGTCCAAGTTACACACGCACTCTCACTCTCGCTCCTTCTCACTTTCACTCGGCTGAAAAGACTCTAAAGGTAGATGTTCTCCCTCAGAATCAGAGTCAGCCATTACTAATACCAAAGCTTCATCACAGGTGTATTTTTTATTTGTTATTTTCATGTTTATCAGCTCGCGTGTAGAGAATGAGGCTTCTATTGAGCCGGTCCACTCCCACTGAGACGCGTCTTTGAGGTCTTCTTCTACAAATTTTTTTAATGGCAACACATGGTAATAGTGGACTAGAAACAAAGTACAGGGTGTCTGACATCTGGTGGAAGGGAGTGGAAGCATAATTTAGCACATAAACCGAAAGTAGCGGCTGTTTTTTCCTGTTAAGTTGCTTGTCGCAATTTTGCGACTTTGGCGCTTAAAGGGTTAATATTTAATCCTTGTCTCCTATATAAGTGCTTTTTTTTTTTTTTTTATGACGGTATTGAAACTGATACCGTTGCTATCTTTAGATCCCGCGGTATACCATATTACCGCCCAAGCCTAGTGTTATTCCCTCATTATCCCATTTACAAGGAGCAGATAAAAGGTTTGAATGTTCATTTCATGTGTGCTATTTGCATTTGGAAACTGTTTCTGTCAACTCTCAATATGAGATCCAAAGAGCTGTCACTATCAGTGAAGCAAGACATCATTAGGCTGAAAAAACTAAACAAACACATCAGAGAGATAGTAAAAACTTTAGGTGTGGCCAAATCAACTGTTTGGACCCCGGAAGACCACAGAAAACAACTGTGGTGGATGAATGAAGAATTATTTTCCTTGTGAAGAAAACACCTTTCACAATAGTTGGCCAGATCAAGAACACTCTCCAGGAGGTACGTGTATGTGTGTCAAGGTCAACACTCAAGAGAAGACTTCACCAGAGTGAATACAGAGGGTTCACCACAAGATTTAAACTATTGGTGAGCCTCAAAAACAGGAAGGCCAGATTAGAGTTTGACAAACAACATCTAAAAAAGCCTTTACAGTTCTGGAACAATATCCTATGGATTGATGGGAAGAGAAGAGTATTGAGAAGGGAAGGAACTGCTCATGATCCAAAGCATAGCACCTCATCAGTGATAATGTGGTGGTAGTGTCATGGCGTTGGCATGTATGGCTGCCATTGGAACTGGTTCTCTCGTAGTTATTGATGATGTGAATACCCTCAAATCAAAGCTAAAAGTCTGCAGTTAAAGCTCATCTTGTTCATTTCATTTCAAATCCATTGTGGTGGTGTATAGAGCCAAAAAGATTAGAATTGTGTTGTTGTCCCAATATTTATGGACCGGACTGTATGTCCGGTGTTTGCTCTCAAGATTTATGTTCACCGCACTAGCCAGTGGCGTAAGTCTGAGCAGCTTTTTACGTGCTATGGGGGCCGCAACCGGGGGCTGGGGCCGCTAAACAGTCTATGTTGCATTAGGTGAGGGATGCTATTGCCCTGTCCTATGAACCTTGTGTAAGGGCTCAGAGGGGTTTAGGATGCAACCAGAGGGGTTGCATCCTAAATGGCTGTGGCAAAGGGTGTCTCTTTGCAACAAGTGTGTGATGCAGCGGGCTGGTCCTCTCCGCACACTTTTATTAAGTTTTATATTCTGGATGTTCGTTCTACCCCGGGCTCTCATGTCCTTGGGTCAACATCCCAGGCTCATGTCTGAAACCTTTTTGAGGTTTTTGTGTACACACACTATACAACCCTCATGGGGTCCGGACTCTTCCAGTGTGTTTTGGGTTGCTTGACTGCAGGTGATTAAGCCACGTCACCAACAGAGGCTATACAAGCCAGTTCTTAGCGTGTTTGACACACATGCTTCACAAACAGTCACACAAAGAATGTTCACCATAGCGTATTTCTACGTAGCATCTTGTTCCCATTTTTTTCAAGAAACAGGGTTGCAGTAAAGCAACCCAAGATGTTTTCCATTTAAACTGTATGTTATTGATACTGTAGGTGCCTCAAAGCTTGATTGAAATTAACTGCACTGATGCCAGCACAGTTTGCTCAATTTTAAATGCACCCTGTCCAGTTTGTTTAGGACAATGACAAAATTCAACAAACACTTTAAAAGAGGGACAGGGCTGTTATTAAAGCTGATAAAACCCCATTTGATTAAAGTCTATAAAAGCAATTCGATATGTCAGACCACTTAAAATCAATATGTTTCTTTATATGATGAAGATTTGGCTAAGTGAGTGCCTGAGGGAGTAGGTCTGTCTTGATTAACTGCCTCATTTATTATATGTTTTGGATCAATAAAGATGAGCTAAACTGACCAATGGACCTCCATAGATAGCTCTACCAAGCCACAACACAATTGCTTACCTATTATTTCTATCTATCTGTCAATACAAACTCAGATGGAGGCTGAGTATTAAGTGGCTGTATATAAGCCTAGACTAATGCTAATCAAAGGGTCTTGTCTGTATTGCTCTCTCCTGTGGTGGACTGGGATTATCGCTGCGCACTGATTGGCTGCATTTTGCCTGGGTGTTCTCTCGCTGTAGTCACTCATCGGATCATATCTGAATGTACTTGATGGCTGGGTTCAAACAAAGGGTAATGTGTCACGTCTCTGCAACACAGTGACATCTACTGGCCAAGAGTGCTCACTACAAACTCCAACTGCTGATCATAGTGAGTTAGAATATTGGTCTTCAAAATAAAGAACATTAATGATTAGTCTGGGCGGATTGAGCTCAGTGGTTTTAGAACCACTTCACTTTGGCAAGAAAGTGGATGGGTCTGGCTGGACAGGCTAGATAAATGCAATCACCTGCTATTGCCTTTTTGAGTCTAGCATTGGACAGAAGAGTCATGATCAATGATCGGATACTGACTAGTCCAAAGCTGTTTTTTAGCCTTAATAATGATTTTTTAATCTTTTTTTTTTTAACCCTAAGTTACTGACTCACTGCAAACAGTCCTTCTCCTCTACTCCTCTCTACTATTTATATACTGCTACAACAAAACAAAATCAATAGTGTTAAATTAACACCGGTAAGTGTGTGTATAATTTTCCCTTTAGAAAGTTTAGGCAGTTTTTCTGGGTCAGGGTCAGACACAGAAGAGAGAAGAAGGAGGCGAGAATAGTTAAGCGATGCAATGTCTTCTCCTCAGGTGTGTCACCTGCAGCAACGTCTGTTTTAAACTCTGTTCAACTTTAAATTTGAATTTTGTAAACGTTTTTCACTGTCTGTAGGCAAAAGTCACCTACAGGCCTCATAAATAAATTTTCCAACATTTTTCCACTGGCCACAAACCTGGTGTTCTTTAAATTTGCTAAAGAAACAGTAAAAACACTCACCTTCAGATCTCAAAATAAACCTGCTATTTTTTGAAGTAGTCAGACAATATGTTCTTCTTATGTTTGAAGCTGTCTTTGACAAACCGTGTGTTCATATTCTCAGGCCTGCCGCCACGGCCATGTGCAGCATCTGGAGCATCTGCTGTTCTACGGAGCAGACATGGGCGCCCAGAATGCCTCGGGTAACACAGCCCTTCACATCTGCGCGCTGTACAACCAGGTGAGTGCGAGACGCGCTCAGCTGTGACTAAGACAAGTCACATGTAATCAGGTTTAATACAGCCCATATGATGAGGTATGTGCTGTGGGTCACAACAGAGCGCTCCTCGAGGTGAGTCTTTACGAGAGAACATCCTTCACATGTGTGTATTTATTTGGTTTTAGCTGTTCATATGCCTCAAGGTCAAATTCATGCAGCTTCAAGGTCCTTTTTCAGGTTGTATTCCTGCATCTTATGTGTGCAACGCTGTGTTGATTGCAGCTGATTTTACAGTTGTAGAACTGGGAAGTTGTGTAACTGTAGAAATACAATAAGAATGGAGTAGGGCCTATAGAAACATCTTATCATTAACATTTAATTAATACAAACAATAAAAATAGCACCATACAAAATAGTTCACACCCACAGTTTAATTTAACATATAATTTTGAGATGAGTTCACTGCTTGCTTAAACGTTCACTGTAAACTGGGAGGCAGCTGGTTAATGAACCGTACTCTGTGTTTAAGTGTAGGCTAAGTCTTGTTTTGCTTCCTTACATTATTTCATAACAACATTACAGATATGTGATTAAACAGGTCATTTGAACTGTAGGCTGCCTAAAGCTTAACACAACAGCTTCTAGAGTCATTGTGATGGCTTAATAACTTATTTCGTGGTGGAGGGGGTCTGTCCCAACCCCCTGGAGGGCCTCTTATTGAAAAAACCTACCATGCATAAACGGCCGGAGACCAGCCGTCCCTTTGAGTTAAGAGTCTTGCGGAAGTCTTGGCTCTCACAAGAAACTAATTTCTAAACCAAACGACACTACTCACTTAAACACTCGCCCCAGTCAGTCTCAGACATTCATTATGCTAGGGCCGGCGTAAAAGGAGTTCATGGTCAAATGGGGGGAAGAGAAGAGAGCACCAGTGAGGTTTTATGACAGTGTTTTTTAACATTACACCAAGGTTGTAGGGGAGCTCTGCAAAGTGCCTCTTTAAGACACTGGACATCACTGAATAGATACTCTTTTGTAGCCTACTAGTATATAACTCTGTTCTCCACTCTTCAGTTTTTTCTTCAGCATGTCTAACTGTTCTTACATATGATCAAGTCTGGTCAAGAGTCAAAATAGACTAATATCTTTAGTACATTTGTAGGTATACAGCATTAATTGGAAGTCATTGAATGAAAATCATCATAGATCTCGCTGTCCCATGTAAAACCCCATGCAAACTAGCATTATCTATAACTTTATATGTGGCACATCGGTTTTACATTTGGAACTACAGTGGTGGAAAAATATTTCAAAAGGTGTGGCTGCATTAGACAGACACAAACAAATACAAAATATTTTTTTGTTTCTGAAACAAAACTAAGTCCATGACAGTTTCAATCTGTCATTTTTGAACATATATCAATTCATATCAACGTCAAAAATAGACAGACAGACAGACAGACAGACAGACAGACAGACAGATGGATGGATAGAAGGATCGATAAAGGGATGAAAACTATAGATAGATAGAAGGATAGATGGAGTAAGAAATAATAAGTAAATAAGCTGAGTTTTCCACAGCATCTGTCTCAGTCAGTTAGTGTGTATATGTAACCTCCAACACTAGTGACGTTTTGACAACAGTGACCAACCTAAAACCTCATTGCTGATTAATATCAGAAGTGTGCAATATCAGTCAATACAACCCCTGATGGGCCAAATTAAACCCCTTAAATAGCAGGTTTTGGCCTCCGTGCGCCACTTTGGGCACCCCTGCTTTACATAGAGTTTCTTAAAAATGCTTTCTCTTTGAAATTGGTCTGTAACCCCTTCCCTTCTTAACCCTTTTGGCCCAGTTGGGCTATATGTATGACTCAAACTGACTGATTGTCACAACACTTCACATGCTCTGTTTCCCTGATTGGTTTTATATCTATCCAATTGCGTCCAGAGGCAGTTTACTCTACGTCCGTTGGCACTGCCCCTGAAAATCCAACTCAGAGACCAAACTAATTCCTCGTATATAATAGAAAAAGTATTACGATGGCTGCCCAGTCTACTCTATGCTGTCATCACGTTAGAAAGAGCAGACAGTGATCCACACTGCAGAGGGAGAACAATGGAAACATTAACTTGATTCATATCAAAAATTATATAAAAATAATAATCAGCATTTTGTGAATACCCTCGATTGTCCATCTGTATTCTCAAAATCTGAAAGAAGAACAATCCATTTGCATCCTATGTCATGTATTGTCACATTTTTTGCAGTCCACATTTGCTTGAATTGTTTTCTAGAAACACCAATGTCTCTGCATTTCCATTTTGGTTGCCTCATTATAAATGTATAAAAAAAAATGCATGCCGTGGGATAGCTCCACTCGGGGGATAAAAATAGCTCAGGTTGCACGTGGTCAAATAACATGTTAGATGTAACTAAAGAAGCGGTGGTATTTGGGATTGCACAGTGTGTATCATAGCTGTGCATCAGTATCTAAGTGAGAATGGCTTTCAACTCTCAATAGCTCATTGCTGATCTCAAAAAGGTATTTATATTCTTGTGCGTGTGCTGGGTACATGCGTGGTTGAGCACTTTGTGGGCGATTTGTGCACTAGATTCAAACCCCACAGCACTCTCTCCAGCTCTCTGTTATTCTCTCTCTGCCTGCCTCCATCCATCCCTCTCACTCTCCCTGGTTCTTTCTGTTTCACTGGAGATCCACACTTTGCATTGCTCGGCTCTTCACAGAGGTACTAGATGTTGCGTTCATCATTACTTTTTCATGTCTTAATGCTCAGAGAATCAACCTTTGCACCAACATTTGATTGTCTTTTCACTTGTTTGTTATTGGGAAAGTGGACTTTTGTTGACTTCTATGTTTGAGACTAATGTTAATTCCTGTTTTTATATCTCACCAGGATAACTGTGCCCGAGTGTTGCTCGTCCGTGGAGCTGATAAAGAAGTGAAGAACTACAACAGCCAAAGTCCATTTCAGGTAACTGGCCATTCTCACTACTTTTATGAATATTAGCGATTATTAATTAGTGAACGTTGGCTATTAGCACACTTTTTAAATCTCATTTGTTTCCGTGGTAACGGTGTGTGGTAAATAGGAAAGGTCAGTTGACTCCAGAAAATTGGCATTGGAGTTGTGGAAACATGCAATATGTGTTATGTTGATTATTGAGACTGAGACTTGCAATATTTGAATCCACTTTGCCATTATTAAATTTGAATTGTAATAGAAGATATAAGAAAAACAAGGCTCTGGAGTTAAACTGGATAAATTCCACTTACTTCTACATACTTTTATATTTGGTCACAGTTTAAGGCCGTGGTTGGACAGAAAACCATTATTATGAAACATGCAGTTTTTTGCAATACTTATATTGCAGTTGGTGTTATTGCGATAAGAAAAAGTTTGTAATATACACTATGATGCAGCCGTAGTTTGGAGCAACATTTGGTTAATATTGATTCAACACAATAGTTAATATTAGGGATGCATTGATATCAGCCGATCTTGAAGAGGTTGACTGACATTGCACCTAAACCAGCCTACCGATATTATTCTGTTGTCACATGAAGTATATGCGCTGGGTATATTTGTCATTCTCTCTATATCTCTGCTTTTGCTGCGGCTCCTTTAAGCGTCGCTATGGCAACAGCTTGTGCACGTGATGTGTGTCATGTCTGCTCTGTACTGGCTGCTCTGTGAAGGGCTCATACTCCACCCACTGTAGATCAGCTCACTCCACTGAGCTCTGCTGCTGCAGGTGCGAGAGATGCCGTCTGAGTGAAACTTTAGCAGTTATTCTCCAGAGAAAGTGGAGATATGTTGGCAAGAAGTCTTTAGTTTCTCCGCACTCTGCCATGACACGAGCAGTGGATTCACACAGAGACAGAGGAGAGACGCTAAAGCATTTACATTTACATTTATTCATTTAGCAGACGCTTTTATCCAAAGCGACTTACATTACATTACCAGTGTTACAGTCACTGGAGGCAAGGTGGGTTAAGTGTCTTGCCCAAGGACACAACGACAGTATGAACTGTGGGGAGAGTGGGAATCGAACCGCCTACCTTCCGGTTGAAAGACGACCGCTCTACCCACTGAGCTACTGCCGCCTTGGCAAAACATTAGCTCTCTCGCAAAAGTTACTTTCTTTCAAGCAGCCTGCAACTTTTATCTGATCCAGATCCAGATGAACCTGTGTTTAATGATACTAGCCTCAATTATGAGAGAGCAACGTCTATTTCTACAGTAATCCTGTTGTACTGAGATTAAGCAGCACTATATATGTTTACTTACGGGTCATTTGCATTTAAATGGACAATGAGCTAGTATGAAGATGAGCATCTTACTTTATTACGTTTATTTTATTACTATTTTGTAGTCAGTCAGTTATTATACAGTCACTCTATCTGCAGATGGCATAATTAATAAATACATTTCTTTAAAGCAATGTTTTTTATTAAGTTTTTTTTTTTTATTTCCCAAAAGATAATAGCAGAAAATACTTATCAATATCAGTATTTGTATTTGGTATTTGGTATTTGGTATCAGCCTGGAATTTTCATATTGGTGCATCCCTAGTTTTGTATCTGTAAGGTCACAGGAAATGGGAAAAATAACCATCACTTTCTGGCTTTTTTTGGACGTTATCTTGTATTGTCTTGCCTGTCTACTTACTTTGTAATAATTAATTTATTCACCACTGCATATGAGCTGTTACGAGTTGCACAGGGGGCTGGGGCCTTTGCCAGCTGCTGTGAGTGTGAAGCATAGCACACCCTTGATAATCGCAAAGCTAACACTTAAGAGACGGACACCGACAGACAACAATTCACTCTCGCATTCACTGCTGTTGTTTTACATTCCTCCATTACATGTGTGTGTTAGGACATAGTTACCGAAGAGAAAACCCATGGTAGCAGTGTGAAATAAGCAGACCAAAAACTTACGTCCCCAACAGGGCTCAGGTGGGAAAAAAAGTGGCATCGTTTTATACATGTTGGTATTTAGCAGTTGTTTTGAAAAATGTCTGTATGACATTGGGTGCAACTTCATTTTGACTTTATGGGAAAGAATATATTAGTCATGGGCGTAGGTTTAGGGGGGGACGCTAGGTACTAGTCCCTATCAATATTTTGAGATGGCAAATTTGTCCCCACCAATATTTAGAAAGCTCTTTTGAACTGCTATTTGGATCGTTGCACTGCTATTTGGATCGATTCTAACGGCCAGGACGACGACAGTACAAGAAACGCCGTAATTTGATTGGCGGCGGGATATCTGACAGGCTACAGGCGCGGGCCGGGACTACTTTTGTGCTTGCACTAGCAGCGAGCGGCTGGTGTGTGTGCGCGAGCGCATGATGACAACGCCGACGGTAAGTTACCAGGGCTGTCTCTCTGGCACATACAAAGGCCAGAGTAAAAACATTTTAATATAACGTTTTTTTGCCCCTTTTTGTACTTTGTAAATGACAACCAAGAAGAAAAAAGGGGACAGAAGAAGCTTTTTCATAAAGCAGAGTCCGAGTGTAAGTAGGCAAAATAACTAGCTAGCCACACAAATAAACTAGCAGTAGTGACTGACCAGTCACTAATCAATGTTATATAGTTCAACAATAATAAAATGTTAGAATATGATCTGTATTTTATTCTAATGTTGATCTAGCTTACTGCTAGTCTCATACAGACAAACTTAACACATAGATTAACATAAATTTCAACACATTAATCCACAAAACCATGTCCCCTTCATATTTAAAAATGGCTCTGAAATATAAACATGATGTGTTGAATGCATACTATGATACGTGTGTATTTTATTCATTAGTTCATTTAATTACATATAGGAAACTCAGACATCTTCTAAAGATGTCATAGAGCATGTTGAAGTAGCTGGACCTTCATGGCTTTAGGTGAGGTCTTAAAGTGAAGGTCTAAAGTGATTCTGTGATGAGATATACTACTATTGATTAATAGCAAATTATTAAATATAAATAAAGTCTAGATTATACAGTTATACTAGCTCTGTAGGGACAGTATACAGGATGGTATATCGGGGTAAGGATACAATATAATGAGAAGAAGTAGATTCACTTCAGTATTGTGATATTCTGTATTGCCAACAGTCTGGAACAAAAGAAATCGGGGGAGGGGGTCAGGGGTGTCCCCACCAAAGCTGAGACCAAACCTACGCCCATGATATTAGTACCTTAAATCTAAGGAGTTTCCTGGAAAGGGGCTTCTCTTTACCTGTAGCATTGCATACCTTTACTTTTCACCTCTAAACCCTACCCTTTGTAGAAGGGTGAATGGTAATAAAGTTACATTTTGGTGGACATTATGGCTGTATTCATTTGAGCGTGTATTACAACATCAGTAGCCATTCCCGGAAAAAACCCACCAGTTGTCTAGTTAGCAGTGATGACTCCTAACCTGTGCCTGGATTACAAAAGAGGCTTATTGACGCAGGTGTTGATCAAAGGTAGTCCACCAGGTCCTTCACAGCCCTCCAGAGCCACTCCACTGAAGCATGTCACACTGCAGCAACAAACAGCTGCTCACCAGTTGGTTAGTCATACACCGACCTTTTCACAGCATCATGTGTAACATATTTTTTCTCAGGTTAACATTTATCTAGTGTTTATCATTAGCAGATGAAGAACCAATGCTAAGAAACTACAGCCTCCAGATATTTTTGCATAGCACTGAAGTGTGTTTATTTTATTTTACATAGCCAACATTTATACTATGTCTATAGTGGCAAATTGTATATTACCTTAATAGGCTATAGAACTAGCTGCTCTGCCTAATCCTCCAGAGACTTGTGGCTTGTAGCCTTTAGCTGCTGCCACCTAGATATTCTGATAAATACAGTAGCTGAATATCACGTGACTTACAAATATCTTAACATGATTTTTATGTTGACAGCACACACACGTCAGTAGTGGCTAATCTCCTTTTGGCCATTGAAAATGTATTATGTTTGCTTTACTTTCAGTCTATGGTCTACTTTATCTGTTGTGCAGAGCCAGCTCGCCCATTAGGCAATACAGGCAAATGCTAAGGGCGCTGTGGCCTCCAGGGGCGCCACAAAAATGGGAAAAAATACAACTTCAATATAATCAGCTCAGGGCTCCAGCTATAGCACACAGCGCTGCTCATGCACAGGCAGACTGACACAGAACAGAGCCAGATGAAATGAAGGTAGAGAATATATTCAGCTGTTTGCAACCATAGATTGTAAATAAACATGGATGTATACTGCCCATTGGTCCCCTATGCACCGATATTGTCATTACGACAGGGCAATAAAATGGCAGTTACATCCAGGCTTTTCGGCTTTTACTGCATAGTAAAACTCCAGAGTTGTCACGTAGTAAAAACCTAGCTCTAGAGACCGGAGCCATCTTTTGTACCAGGCTGTAAACATGATTTTTACACTTGTAAAGTTTCACAAACTCTTTCCTCTGAGTTTTACCATGGAGATCCAGACAAGCGCATTTACTCACCAATATGATCTGTTTTAGGTGAGCTTTGATAATAAGGCAGGGCAAGGCAATTTTAAGTTGTAGTGTAGGCGGAGCTAAAAAGGAAGGTTTTTAACCTCTCCTTGAACACTGTTAAATTTGAGGCTGTTCCAGGTTTTTGCTGCATGAAACTTAAACGCTGCTTCACCCTGTTTAGTTCTAACTCTGGGCATAAGCAGAAGGCCTGTCCCAGATATTCTCAGAGTCCGAGGAGGACTGGTTGAGACATTATCCCTTTGACTTTGAAAATCTTTTAGGTGATAAAATCCCCTCCTTGAACCGCAACGTTATCGTGGTGGAGGGGTTTGAGTGTCCTAGGAGCTATGTTGTCGGGGGCTATATGCCCCTGGTAGGGTCTCCCAAGACAAACAGGTCCTAGGTGACGGGCCAGACAAAGAGCGGTTAAAACCCCCTGGCGCAATCGGGGCCCCACCCTGGAGCCAGGCCCGGGGTTGGGGCTCGCATGCGAGCGTCTGGTGGCCGGGTCTTTCCCCATGGGGCCCGGCCAGGCTCAGCCCGAAGGAGCGACGTGGGGCCGACCTCCCGTGGGCCCACCACCTGCGGGAGGAACCGTAAGGGGCCGGTGCAAAGTGGATTGGGTGGCAGTCGAAGGCGGAGGCCTCGACGACCCAATCCCCGGACACGGAATCTGGCGCTAGGGACATGGAACCCACCTCGCTGGCGGGGAAAGAGCCTGAGCTTGTGCAGGAGGTTGAGCGATACCGACTAGTCGGGCTCACCTCCACGCACAGCTTGGGCTCTGGAACCCAAATCCTTGAGTAAGGCTGGACTCTCCACTACTCTGGAGTTGCCTGCGGTGAGAGGCGGCGGGCTGGTGTGGGCTTGCTCATAGCCCCCCAGCTCAGCCGCAATGTGTTGGAGTTCACCCCGGTGAACGAGAGGGTCGCTTCCCTGCGCCTTCGGGTCGGGGATAGGTCTCTCACTGTTGTTTGTGTTTACGGGCCAAATGGCAGTGCAGAGTACCCAGCCTTCTTGGAGTCTCTGGGAGAGGTGCTGGAAAGTGCTCCGACCGGGGACTTCGTCGTTCTACTGGGGGACTTCAACGCTCACGTGGGCAGCGACAGTGACACCTGGAGGGGCGTGATTGGGAGGAACGGCCCCCCAGATCTGAACCCGAGCGGTGTTCTGTTATTGGACTTCTGTGCTAGCAACAGTTTGTCCATAACGAACACCAATTTCAAGCATAAGATCTTTAACTCCCACCTCCGGCAGGGTTTTGACCAGATCCCGAGGGAGGTTGGAGACATCGAGTCCGAGTGGACCATGTTCTCCACCTCCATTGTCGAGTAGTGTCACCGGAAGTAAGGGATGCTGTCAAGCTGAAGCAGGAGACCTACCGAGCCTGGTTGCTGAGGCAGCTGATAGGTACCGGCAGGCCAAGCGGACTGCAGCCCGGGTGGTCGTGGAGGCTAAAACTCGGGTCTGGGAGGAGTTCGGTGAGGCCATGGAGAAAGACTATCGGTCGGCCTCGAAGAAATTCTGGCAAACCGTCCGGCGCCTCAGGAGGGGGAAGCAGTGCCCTGCCAACACTGTTTACAGTGGAGGTGGGAATCTGCTGACTTCAACTGGGGATATTGTTGGACGGTGGAAGGAATACTTCGAGGATCTCCTCAACCCCACCGACACGTCTTCCACTGAGGAAGCAGAGGCCGAGGGCTCGGAGGTAGACTCGTCCATCACCCAGGCCGAAGTCACTGAGGTAGTTGGGAAGCTCCTCGGTGGCAAGGCACCGGGGGTGGATGAGATACGCCCTGAGTACCTCAAGTCTCTGGATGTTGTGGGGTTGTCTTGGTTGACACGCCTCTACAACATTGCGTGGCGATCAGGGACAGTACCTCTGGACTGGCAGACCGGGGTGGTGGTCCCTCTTTTCAAGAAAGGGGACCGGAGGGTGTGTTCCAACTCAGAGGGATCACACTCCTCAGCCTCCCCGGGAAAGTCTATGCCAGGGTACTGGAGAGGAGAATGCGGCCGATAGTTGAACCTCGGATTCAGGAGGAACAATGCGGTTTTCGTCCCAGTCGTGCAACACTGGACCAGCTCTATACCCTCTCCAGGGTGCTGGGGGGTTTATGTGAGTTTGCCCAACCAGTCCACATCTGTTTTGTGGATCTGGAGAAGGCATTGGACTGTGTCCCTCGAGGCGCCCTGTGGGGGGTGCTCTGGGAGTATGGGGTCCGGGGCCCTTTGCTAAGGACTGTCCGGTCCCTGTACGACCGGAGCAGGAGCTTTGTTCGCATTGCCGGCAGTAAGTCAGACCTGTTCCCAGTGCATGTTGGACTCCTGCAGGGCTGCCCTTTGTCACCGGTCCTGTTCATTATCTTTATGGACAGGATTTCTAGGCGCAGCCAGGGGCCGGAGGGAGTCTGGTTTGGGGACCACAGGATCTCGTCTCTGCTTTTTGCAGATGATGTTGTCCTGTTGGCTCCATCAAGCCAGGACCTTCAGGATGCGCTGGGACGGTTTGCACCCGAGTGTGAAGCAGTTGGGATGAGGATCAGCACCTCCAAGTCTGAGACCATGGTTCTCAGTCGGAAAAGGGTGGCTTGTCCCCTTCAGGTTGGTGGAGAGATCCTGCCTCAAGTGGAGGAGTTCAAGTATCTTGGGGTCTTGTTCACGAGTGAGGGAAGGAGGGAGCGTGAGATTGACAGACGGATCGGTGCAGCTTCTGCAGTGAAGCTCTCGATTTACCGGTCAATCTACGTTCCTACTCTCACCTATGGTCATGAGCTTTGGGTCATGACCGAAAGAACAAGATCCCGGATACAAGCGGCCGAAATGAGCTTTCTCTGCAGGGTGGCGGGGCGCTCCCTTAGAGATAAGGTGAGGAGCTCGGTCACTCGGGAGGAGCTCAAAGTAGAGCCGCTGCTCCTCCACATCGAGAGGAGCCAGCTGAGGTTGCTCGGGAATCTGTTTCGGATGCCTCCTGGACGCCTCCCTAGGGAGGTGTTTCGGGCATGTTCCACCGGGAGGAGACCCCGGGGAAGACCTAGGACACGCTGGAGAAACTATGTCTCTCGGCTGCCCTTGGAACGCCTTGGTATCCTCCCAGAAGAGTTGGAGGAAGTGTCTGGGGAGAGGGAAGTCTGGGCGTCTCTGCCTAGACTGCTGCCCCCGCGACCCGGCCCCGGATAAGCGGTAGAAGATGGATGGATGGATGGATAGGTGATAAAATGAAGATGATAACATTGACTTAATGTGACTGTAGAAATTCAAGGCTGGTCCATAATGACCCCTAGATTTCTAACCTGATTTTTAGATTTCAGAGAAAGAGACTCGAGATAATTAGTTCAGTCTTGTCTCTGTTCAGTTGGAGAAAATTATTTTGCATCCACACATCAACCTGTTCGATGCAGTGACACAGTGAATGGATTGGTCCATTTTCACCTGCTGTGAGTGAAATGTAAATCTGTGTCATCTGCATAATTATGGTAGGATACGCCACAGCTGCGTATTAACTGGCCTAAAGGAAGCATGTAAAGATTGAATAATAGAGGTCCCAAGATAGACCCCTGTGGAACCCCACATGTCAGGACCATTTGGTCTGATACACAGTTACCAACCGAAAAACAAAGTACTTCCTGTCTTCAAGATAGGACTGAAACCATATAAGGGCAGTTCCAGAGATTCCTCAAATTTTTGTGACAAGATTCCATGGTCCACTTTATCAAGTTATTGTGATACTGGGCTATCCGTCTGTGTTCAGACGGATAAGTGCAGTCTCAGTGCTGTTGTGCAATAAGCTGCTGTTGTAGTTCTACTGTAGAGTTGAGAGATTATTAAAATAAAAAAATATAGAAGGCCTATCCCAAAACCTGGTTTGTTAAATGACAAATAAATCATGATATGAATAGAGAAAATGTAATTATCCCTTACCTCTGTTGATATTTTAGGCCCACTGCACAGTTAAGCTTAATAAAATCTTCAAAGGTATCCCATCATATTAAAAAAAAAAGCAGTGATATTAGTCAAAATGCAAGGGCCGCCACACAAAATCTCGCCTAGGGCACCAGATAGGCCACTGCTGTCATGCCAAAATACATCTGCTGCTCATGTTGTTCACAGATAAACAGTCTTGGTGCTCATTAGAAATATGAAGAGCTTTAACCGTCAGACTATGACTGATGTCAACAAGAACAGGATTCATTCATTTCTAATCATATGATGGTAGTTTCCATGACAGGTTATTCAGGGGTGTGCTTGTTCTCAGAGCTTTAAATAAATATATTATTGATCCCACAGAGGGGAAATTCATTTGTACATCAGCTCTTATAGTTATAAAGTACAAAAAGTAAAAGAAAAGTGCACATGCAACAGAATAAAAAAAAATGTAAATACAATCTCAGCAGCATTTTAAATAGAATAAAATATATAGGTTAAACAAAAGAAAAACTATCTATATACATATTTACAAAGTTAAGGGGGGAGAAAATTCTTACACATGAAGTCTAACTGCAGCAGGTAGGAAGGACCTGTGGTAGCGCTCCTTCCTGCTCTGAGGGTGTCTCAGTCTGCCGCTGAAGGAGCTGCTGAGGGCCACAGTCTGAGGCTGGGGGTGAGAGCTGTTGTCTCTGATGGATGTCAGCTTGGCCAACATTCTCCTCTCACCCACCCCCTCAATCGGGTCTAGCAGGCAGCCAAGAACAGAGCCGGCTTTCCTGACCAGCTTGATGAGTCTCTTCCTGTCCCCCAGTAGACTACTGCGTAGTGGATAGCGGATGCTACCACAGAGTCATAAAAAGTCCTTAACAAAGGCCTGCACACAACATTAATTGGTGTTTATTGCGGGTTTTACATCTTACAGCAAGTTTTTTCTCTTTGTAGTGGCTAGTCCTCATTTCCTAATAGCCCCACTAGTTTCTGATATGAATGCTTTACACATAGAACAACAAGTAAAACGATCATGTTGATTCACTGTTCGTCTTGTATTGACAACACTTCAATCACAACAAAACCACTTCTACTACAGTCCAATTATATGCCTTGAACAAACCCTTATCCCCCGGCCCACTCACAACAACAAAAAAAATGTGCACATGCATTTTTTCCAAATAAAATAAGTGTCAGTTTAAAATAAAGGCTTTAGGCTAGTGACCTGCTCTTTAGGATGAAAAACATAAAAACAAACCAAGAAACCACAAACCTTGTTTGTATGCACCAATAATCAGAAAATCAAGGGAGGCCAAGAATAATTTGGGATCTAGCTCTAATAATACATTCATGTTTACATATAATCATTAGCTGCTGTCCTTATTACTACGGGCTTAAGGCTGTTGAGTTTGTGTTCAATCCTTGGTGCTTCTTGTAGCTCAAAATAAAGGAAGTGTGATACAAAGACGCCACAGCCTTTATTTAGATGCTACCCACTCAATTGAAGATCTCTTGGTTACTGTTGCTAATCAATCTATGGTATTTCCATTTAACCATATAATGTAATAAATTGGAAGCAATAGGTGATGGTTGCTATTAGAAACAATTGTCACTACACAACCTGGAACTCTCACATATAACAGAGAACGAGTGTACAGAGGGCACACTGACGTAAAAATGCTACAGCTCTGCGTCAGTCTTTTACATTTGCATACAAAAATTGTCTTTGACAGGATGGCATGGAATTTCTTTAAAAAATGCACTTCCTTGGAGACCTGTCCATCTACATTTCTAAAACAAATGTGAAAGAACAAGAAAAGTCCATTAAGGCTGCGTCGTGTAGCCTATGTTTATTTAACTTTTCTTGTCAAAAGAAAAATAGCCATAGGCATAATGGTACTAAGTTGTAAGTTGCTAAATAATAAAAAACACACAACAGTGAACAAAATGGTTTTGGCAAATGACAGCTGACTATGTGTGTGCTCAGTAAGAGGGTAAAGAACATTAGCGAGACGCTCCGTATTTAGCTGATCAATTTAAATCAACATTTAGCAGCTAAAGACTACAAGCCACAAGTCACTGAACGATGAGGACTATTGGTGCATTCATCTGGTTCACGGTATCTCAGTGTACCTGAGCTAGGTTGTTCTTCTGCTTTCAGTGTTTATGAGATTTTAGGTTACAAAGTTATTTATTCCCTGACTAATATGTTAATGTATTTGTCAAATTAGTTATTTATTAGCAGATCAAGAAAAAGTATTCAAAAAATAAGAAGTCTGTAACATACCAAATCAATATCTTTTTATATAGAAAACAGCCTAGTTGTACTATCAAAGTACAAGTTGTTAATGTGCAAAGCAGTTGATATGAATTATTTTTTTATTTGTATATTTACATTTACATTTAGTCATCTAGCAGACGCTTTTATCCAAAGGGACTTATATTAAGGTTCCATTTACCAGTGTTACAGCTGGAACACCACTGGTGGTAAGGTGGGTTAAGTGTCTTGCCCAAGGACACAACGACAGTATGAACTGTGAACCGCTCTACCACTGAGCCACTGCGCCCCAGTAATCTCTAAATTATATAGCTAAGAAATCTAACCTTTGACAAAACATGAGAGATGCCATCGCCTGAGATCAGTGACCTGCGGGACAGAACGCCACAAGAACTCTTTCTTTCCGACTGATAAGAGACCAAATTTCCCCTTGGGATTAATATAGAAGAATTGAATTGAATTTTGAATTGAAAACAATGTCCCAACTTGATCAGGTATTCATGAGTATTTTTCTAAGGTCCACTAACCTTGCGCCGCAGCAGGATTCTTGCAAAATTTGTGAGTTTCCTAACTCAGGTAACCGCTTGAGTGGAACCATGGGCTCACCAGCCTCTTGTGACCAATGATGTGGCAGCATGTTTCACTAACGCTAAAACAATGTGGCATTAAAGGATTTTTTGGAAGGAAAAAATGTTTGTGCTCTTCTTCCTACTGGCTTTGGCACATCCTAACTCTCGTAGTCTTCAATACACGCTCTTTTCATCGGCCGACATTCTCGTTTTATTTACCAATTTAGTGTTATTTAATGTTCGCAGATTCACTTTGCAAAAACTGTTACTGTTTGTTACGGTTTGTTATTTCTTCATGTCTGGTTATAAATTGTTGCTATGATTGGCTAAAACAAGTCTTGTGATAGGGGATACTAGTCGGTGCTTCATCCAATCACATACCAAGTCTTTCGACAGAAGGTACCTCCCTTTTGCAAACACTTTCAACGGGAACCTTCCCAGATGTTCTGTGAAACAGACCAAGTTCTGTGAGCAGTTCTATCTGCCGGAGTCAGGCTAGAGGACCACATCAAGTACCAAATAATATGCTGGACTTGACAGAATGACAAATAACACCACATGGAGGACCCAGACTTACACCCAGACTTTTGAACTGAAATCTTCCTTACAAGATTAGCACACATGTTGATAAAGCCACAAAACCCACATTAAAGTAAAATGCACATTGTTATTATAGACATAGACCGTATCCCTGTAACCGTTTTTGCTGCAGTGAGCATGTATCTTTTTGATTAAGTACTGTGGTGGAAAAACAATAATGAAAATTATTACATTTTTACACAATCATGAAATATTTGTGAAAAAATCTTTTTTGTGTTTCAAAAGGCGTGGTTGCATTAGAAAGACACAATACAATACAAAATATTTTTTTTTTTTTACAAGTAAAACTAACAAAACTAAATTCTTGACAGTTTCAATATGTCAGTCCTCAACATTGTCGATATCAAAGTCAACAAATAACAGAGAATGTCTTCAAAACTAAACAAAAAATAAATAAACCATCACATCGTCAAATTAATATTTAGGAGTTTTGAAGACTTGAAGAGTCATTATTAATGCAATATTTTGTGGAAGTTTTTGTCCATTTAATTGTAATTAGTCTTATTCATAGTCTCAATTCCATATCTGACAATGATTAGACCAATACACTCTTCAAAAGTTATAGTCTAGCATTTTGTAAAAGGGGGTCTATGAGTTACGTATGGATGGACGTACCTATGAACTACAATAACTCCAATAGCAGGTGCTAAGTTGCGAGTACAGTTTTAAAATTAGTGCCCTCTGTTTGTGGGCATGTTGCTTGTGATCTAAGGTTAGATATTGTGTTAATTATAGCGGATGCAAATGTGGTGCCGACGAATTTATACGCATAAATGAGGATTTGGAGTCAGCTAAAGTATACTCACCTTGAACAAAATAGAAACAGAACATACTTTTGTTTATTACTGACAGTCTATTTACAACTTTTATAAATTTCTAGTATATCAAGAGAAAAAAAAAATCATAAGATATTGTATATTATCAGATTTATAATTAAACATATTGTTGAATATGGTATTATTAATTAGAAGGTTTATGGTCAATGTTCATTCGAGTTTGTGGGGAACAACCTGCGTACAGACAGTTAGCTACCAAAAAGCTGTCTTCCAGGTGGATACGCACCAACGCTACACCAGGGCACCTTTTATGGAAACCTATTTGCATTCTCTTAAATGTGCTAAATTTACAGCATTTTAATCTAAAGCAATAAATAAACCCTTAAAAAGTAACACAAAATTGAGCTTTTGTTGGGCAAATTAAGTGAAGCACTGATGAGTTATACAACACACAAACTGCCAGTATCCTCCACAGAGCAGAACAACATGCAGCCACTCGCCTCACTGTGGACTCATTTTCAAGTGGAAAACTTGCTCTCTTGCTCTTACTATCTTTATCACAGTTGCACTCTCCACCTACACATGAGCTCAGCACTCAATGCAACGAGTTTACGCCTGTTTTCAGGTGGCGCTTGGCAAGTTCCTCTGAAACAAAAGGATTTAACAAATCAACGCCAGAGAACAACACTCATATCTAGAATTTATGATTTTTAGGAAATTAAATCATTTTACTAGTTTACTACCAGTGTGGACCAGCACTGAGCATTTGGCTTTTTGTTTCTTTTTTTAACACAATCTTTCATGAAGGTTTAGGACCTCCAACCAAAGAACAGAGTTATACTAGTACAAGTTATCCATAGCAATGTTACATTTGTATGGGGATGAACCAAGCCTCTCCCATGGAACCTCTAAAATGTAAGTGGCGTGTAAGGGCGCCGCCATACGGCGATTTACAACGAAATACAGCAATATACCTCCGTCCACCAGAGGGCATGCTCCAAAAGCGGAAATATAAGGAGAAACCCGATGGCGACTTTACAAGTGTAAAACTCATGTTTACAGCCTGGTACAAAAAATGGCTCCGGTCTCTAGAGCTAAGTTTTTACTACGTGACAACTCTGGGGGAGGGGGTGAATTTTTGATTAATATGTTTGTTTATGCTATCTGAAAACTATTGTTTTACTATGGAGTAAAAGCCGAAAAACACGGATGTAACGGCCATTTTATTGCACTGTCCTAATGACAATATTGGTGATTAGGGGACCAATGGGTGGATAACATCCATATTTATTTACAATCAATGGGATGAACACCTGAATGTGAAACTGCGATGAATAACCTGCTCTTTATTTGGTTGTATGCATGCACACATGCACTTGTACTTGTGTGTACACATTGTGTATGGTTACAAGTATAAGCCAACAACATACAACACTCAATCTTATCCCTAAACTTAACCACACCATAAACTCAAATTAAAATTGATCTTAATGAAAAGCATGTATGTTGGTTGAAATTAATACGGTCAGGTGTTCGGTCAGGATAACAGTCTCATATTTACAGGTGAACTAAAGGTACTTTCTAACTCTTTGGTCCACTAAAAACATACCCACACCGGCACTTTTGAATTCCTATTGAATGATTTGACATGCATTGATAAATCCACTAACCGGTTGTGGCTCAGGAGTTAATTAGCATTTCTCACATTCATACGGTTCTTGTCCTTGATGAATGATGGACACTTTATGTGAAGTACCCGCAAATCATATATGATTTTAATATGATTTTAAATAAGTCTTTTGAAGTGAATGTCTATATTTATTGAGTAGTTGCATTCATAAACACACTGAATGGCTAATGGCAACATAGTTTGTGAAATCTAGCTTAAAATTTTGTCTTAAATGGAAGTAATGACTGACTCAGAAAGCTTTTAGAGAGGTTGACTACGAAAAAAAACTCTGAAGTCAGTCTGGGTCAAAACAGAAAAATTATGAACAAAACAGTCTCTAATCTTACCTACCTTACCTTTTTCATTCCTACATAAAGTGAACAGGCATATGATCTTTGTCTTTTTGCTCCCCAATGAAACACCCTATACTATGTTTTCTTTGCACTGATTTAGAATTAATTCATTTCAATGTTATTTATATAGCCCAGTATTACAATAACGATATCCTCAAACGGCTTAAATACAGAGGACAGCAAGTACTAGACAACATCCCCTGTCCTTAGAGCCTTCATCAGACAGGCGACAGTATCCACCAGAGGAGAGCGGGACAGAGGACAGTATCCACCAGAGGAGAGCGGGACAGACAGTATCCACCAGAGGACGGGACAGCGACAGTATCCACCAGAGGAGAGCGGGACAGAGGGACAGTATCCACCAGAGGAGAGCGGGACAGAGGGACGACAGTATCCACCAGAGGAGAGCGGGACAGAGGGACGACAGTATCCACCAGAGGAGAGCGGGACAGAGGGCGACAGTATCCACCAGAGGAGAGCGGGACAGAGGACGACAGTATCCACCAGAGGAGAGCGGGACAGAGGGACGACAGTATCCACCAGAGGAGAGCGGGACAGAGGGACGACAGTATCCACCAGAGGAGAGCGGGACAGAGGGACGACAGTATGCACCAGAGGAGAGTTGGGACAGTGGGACGACAGTATCCACCAGAGGAGAGCGGGACAGAGGGACGACAGTATGCACCAGAGGAGAGCGGGACAGTGGGACGACAGTATCCACCAGAGGAGAGCGGGACAGAGGGACGACAGTATCCACCAGAGGAGAGCGGGACAGAGGGACGACAGTATCCACCAGAGGAGAGCGGGACAGAGGGACGACAGTATCCACCAGAGGAGAGCGGGACAGAGGGACGACAGTATCCACCAGAGGAGAGCGGGACAGAGGGACGACAGTATCCACCAGAGGAGAGCGGGACAGAGGGACAACTTGTTAAAAGCAATGAACTAAACAGAAATATAAATGATATAGTAATAAGAGAGGAGTCAAACAGAGCCAGAGGATAGAAGCTATGCCTAGAAAAGTACAGCTCATCTATATATGTCCTGTCCATAAGCCCTATCAAAAAGGAAAGTCTTAAGCCTAACCTTAAATGTAGCGAGTGTGTCTGCCTCTTTAACGTGAGCTGGAGCTGATTCCATAAAACAGGAGCTTTGTAACTGATGGCTCTACCTACCATTCTACTTTTGGAAACCCTAGGAACGGTAATTAATAACAAATGTTTAACCAATCTCAGAGGAGATAACAGGAAAATATTAAGTTGTGTTAACCATGCCATGTATTGTACAAAACAGTGTTTTTTGCAATTGAGAGCCCAAGACCAGTGTTGGAAGTAACGACGTTAGAGTATAATGGCGTTACTAACGGAGTTTATTTTTCAGTAACGAGTAATATAATTTATTACTTTTCCCATCGTTGCAATGACGTTATCGTTACTGAGAATGTAAAGTGTTGCGTTACTACAATTTGGTTGAATAAAGTGCGAGGTGTCATGCTTTGGCTACACATCAGCTACTGCTGGAGAGAACAGGGGACAACGAGCCGGGGAAGTTCAAAGGTGGCGTTCTCGAACTGGAAGTACCGGCACTACTTCTCGTTAATTTAAATTAAAGGTAAGAATATTTCTGTTACATGCTATTTCCAGGAAAAAAAACTTTATCCACGTCTGCCTCAAGTAACTCAAATCTTATGAAGCATCTCACATCAACACATGCTAACACGACACTTGTTTGCTTCTCCTCCTACGTTACAACCACTGGTTTAGTTGTTAGATGAGAGTAGTATTTTAGAATAGATTAATGTATTATTCATTTTCTTTGTGAATAAACAACATGTTAATCTACAGAGAGTTGGATTGTGTTTTGTTTATTGTGCAATAATTTACAGGTACAGAGACTTGCACTACTTAATGGCCAGGTCTCCCTTTGTTTCTTTTTACCCAAGTTTACATTTGTGTGACTTAATTTTGCCATTGAATTTTATTTTCAATATTTATTTTTTATGTTTTTATTTCTATGTATATCATATGGCAAACTGCAATCTATTGAGTTCAAATAAATACCATATTTTCTAAAATACTGTATATAGTATTTTTATTCTACAATCCATTGATATAAACATCTTTGATATTAAAGATGTTATAGAACGTAATAGCGTTATAGAACATAAAAAAAATAACTTCACAGTTAGTGAAGGTTCTCAGTCATCCTGGACATCTTGAAAAAAAATAGATGCTTTTACTTCAACCTTTTTTTTTTTTAACTTCACAGTTACTTTTCTGAGTATCTAATTACTTTTACAATGCGGTAACTGAGTTACTAACTCAAGTACTTTTTGGGAGAAGTAATGTGTAACTGTAACTAATTACTTTTTTAAAGTAAGATGACCAACACTGCCCAAGACCATGGCAGGTCAAGACAGAAAACCTGGTTTGGTCAGGACTATGGCTAATGTTGCCCACTCAAAATGAGCAGCAAAGTCCAAAGTCCTTTTAATAACATTTATTGTGGTAGCGCAGGTTACAGGAAAGAGATATTTAAGTTTTGGCAAAGGAGCACAGGAAAGACAAGAGACTACAGCATTCACTCTAACTCTCAGCCACTAATGAATTGTGCAGGCAACCCTCACTCACCAAGACTAGTGTGACAGGGCTTAAATGACCTGTGCTTCTTTCTGGTTTCCAAAATAAAAGCAGTTAAAAAATTTATAAAAGTTTTGACAGTTTACCTGTAAAGTGACCAGTGCAATACAAAATGAAAATGCATAGTGTAATTTAGGTTTGAGGTAGAACCTTAAGGGCCCGATTTTGTGGCTCGCAAAAAGTCAGTAAGGTACGGTTGAAATGCCATCTTCCACCTGGCGGAGGTGTGGATGAGCTGCCACTGTGGGTGTTCTGTCTGGTGCATTTTCCCTTTGGAGCAGAGGACCAAGTTAAATATGGATTAAGGCCTGATAAATACTGTAGAGGTTGAACGATACCAATTAATAGGTTGGACTATACTAGCCAATAACCAATTTATTAACCAATAGTTTTTAAGATGGATACTAGATAAAATAAAATAAAAAAATTAAACTTTATTTCTGTAAAACACAAGTGTTACATGTCCTATATAATAATCTGACTGACGGTGTGTCTAGCTCATTCTCTATCTCCTCCATTCATATTCTATTTAAGATGCATTTATTTTGTTCATTGTTCAGACATGACGCACATCAGTGACTTGTGTAAAATAACGTTTATTAATACCTGCTGTTATTCAGGTGAAATTAGCCATTAAAACATCTCAAATTACCAAATATGACTGTGCTTTTACATCTGGCATATGAAACTTGACTTGTCAATCTAAAAAAAAAAAAAACTCTGCCATGTCCAGACTTTCATTAAACAATGTGCCAGCTCTGGACATGCCCTGAAAATGAGTGCACTACCTGCCAAGCACTTTACGTTTGATGTCATGAAAATCTGTCCCTAATTGTTAACATTTTTTTTTTTTTTAATCAAACAAACTGATAAGTGGCACTGCCCGATTTTTTTTTTTTGTAGTCACAGTCTCAGACACCTACTTACCCTCAACAGCAGCTAAGGGACCTCTCCTGTTTTTTTGTAATAAAAAAATACTGGACCAATTTTCTCTCAGCCTAATAAAGCCTAGATGATGCTTAAAATCACAGATACTCACTTTGCAGATTGAGGTCCACATCTATCCCGTACAGTGTCAACCAATTAAGGCTTTGGCATAGAGAAGTGCACAGTAGTCATTTCCACAGTGGAAGTGGGTCTAAAGTGCCATTATTAGGATTCTAACAAACAGCTAAAGTGCAAATGTTAATAAACAGTGATTGGCTCAGCTGACGGTGCTCTGCTGTGTGCACTTCATTAGGACTGTGTGGGCGTTTGGCCGGGGCCAGGGATATCATGTGTCAGCGCAGCGTCCTTTTGAAGCCTATGCAGCTCGACCAAAACATTTGGTCCTTTCAAATCACAGTTAATTTACCAGAGTTATAATCTAATTTTGTCACATTTATATTGTCCTACTAGCCCTGCACTAGATTTTTGAAGCAGGGTTTTATGTGGTGCATTACTTTACTGAGAGGTGGTTATTATGATGCGCCCCACAACAGCGTTGTTTACAGCAGCTTCTGAGCAGCTCAGTGATCACTGATAATCTCTGGACTGACTGTAATGACCCAGAGGTCTTTCTGAGGTCAAGACCTTGATGTTACAAAATGTCCTGTAGCTGAATGACTCCAAATCAGAAATTCTGTTATCAGTTAAAGATCCATCAACCATCTTTATTTATGTCAGACGCACGAAAAGTACACTCACAAGGAATGACACTATGAGAATCATCAAAAGCACAGAAAAGAAGAGGAGAACAAAATAGTAAATTACCAAAATAGCATAAATGGCAATTAAAAGGAAGTAATTCTGATATAAATATTTAGATATTTGAACTTTCCAACCAAATCTTCAGATGTGAAAGCTCCAAGACCATGGTTCAGACCAAACAGCTGCTCTTTGGTCAATGTAACAAGGCTCCTACAATTGAACCACGGTCTGGTTCATTTGTAGTGTGAGAGGACGTTGGCTCAGACCAAATTGCTGAAAGTCATGAATAACACAAAGAGTGAACGGAGGGAAACTGGCAAAACGGATATGGTTGGGTTTAAAAAAACAGATTGTCGTTTTTCGTTTCCTAAAGCCGTTCATTTGAAGTTGACGTGGTGAAGCATTGTTTCAGTTTCATGCAGCAAAAAGTTTGAATTTGAGATGACGCTAGACAAGCCTCAACAATGTAGATGTAATAAAAGTTAATAAACTTTCCTCTGTAGCTCTGCCCACTTATCTCTGTAATGAGAATTTTCTTTTTATGTACTCTTCCTGTTAAAGTATTTATTTTAATCCTGTTTTTTACTAATGTTTCTGATGTTAAATGTTTACTGTATGTACTTTTAATTTGTCCTCTACGGCAGATGCCTCCTGTGAAGCTCACTATATCCTAAGAAAATGTTATATTGTTTCATGTCTTAAATATAAATCTATTGGTGTTTATTTTTTATAGTGGGTATAAAATATTGCTGATGAGTGACAGATGTGTTTGCATTGAAAAATAAAATACAGTTGTAACCTCATCAATTTGGCTCATACATGTCCTAAACCTTGATGCAATGATGTGTGTGCTTCCCTCTCAGCAGTGCACAGTTTGTCTTCTCTATGCAGCTGTAGGAAGTGATTGACTCTCCTCTTGAGTTTTTAATTCAATCTTAATTAAGACACAACAAATATATAGGTATGGCAGATTTTGTTCAAACGCAGCCTACAAAATCAAGAGTCAGAGCACTTCCACACCTTGGCTTTGATGTTGTAATGGGACAATAGCAGCTCCATCCACTTCCATACCTTGCTCCCATCCCCTGGATACCTCGATGCTATACACAACCATCAGTTTCCATGACAACCGGGCCGAACGAGGAGAGGAAGCGCGCGAGGGGGCGGTTTATGGCAGTGGTGGGGGCGCTGTGGGCGGAGGATGGTAACCGTACATAAATAGAGTTTCCCACAGCTCTGCTTACCTGGTTTATGATTGTTATTTTGGATTAGACACTTTATAAAAATGGTATATGTTATATGGTACAAATTGTAAGGTTTGACCTGTTTTGATAATAAAAAATACCAAACATTACAAAAGATACTACAGATGTGATGCAGCGCAATAGGCCCACAACATAACTGTGAATGGTGTTGAGCCCATTAGTTTTCACCACAGTAAAGACTATTGTCCCTGGGCCACACATATCTATAACATTTATTTTTACATTAGAACATAAATATGTGAAATACAAATGTGGGACTCATATATCTTGACAATGATAATAGTTTGGGTAAAATAAAGGATATAACAGAAGAAAAAACATGCAACAACTAGATACAGTGTCTTACAAGAGAACAATATGGATGATTAAAAAAAAGATGTGCTATGTCCCTGTTTTGCTATATCTCTGCTATATATATATATATATATATATATATATATATATTTACATGCAGCTAAACCTTTAATGATAATTAAGTACATGGCAATTACTACATGGGATAGTTTCCTCAGGTCCCCATTGTAGCGCAATGCAATTTATTGTAACAGTCCCAATAATTGCATTTTTCTTTTTAAATATTGTATTTGTAAAGCAATAAATGCACGTTTTTTAGAGTTTCTGTGGTGTGCTTATTATGAACATTTGCTGTTGCTTTTTCATCACCCTAATTATTACAAACTTCAGCCAGGCATTCACTGTGCAATTTTAGAGTGTTCCAAATCAAACCCCAACTCACACTGTATTTGTAAATGGCATTTGAGGAAAGCTCAAGATCACAATGTATGTGCTCACACTGATGGTTTGCTGTGACCAAAGTTTCTAACATGTCAGAATTTCCTCCGACCATCTGATTTCCGGTCGGGAATGTGTCTTGTAACCCCCTGTGCACAGCACGACTAGGTCGCACAAGGAACCTGAAATTTGACTCAAAGATTAACATAGGACCAGAAATCGGGTCAAATTCTGGCCAGAGATCGCACAGTGTATGCCCAACTTTACTTTATTACTTACCTAAGCCGAATTAAATTCAACTTTATTAATCTCCATGTTTAAATTCAGCTGTTAGGTCTCTATAAATTAATTTTTAGAGATTTAGTCTTCATCTGCCTCAGACTGATTGATTGTAGAGCCTTATGGCAGTCAGGAAGAAGGATTATTGTCATCATTATCAGTGCATTTCTTTCTTAAGATGCTGGGACATAATTACAGTTAGATTGGTAGAATTTTCCCCAATTTGCCCATCTTTTATATTTTCAGTAGACATGCCAAACATATTCATTGTCAAATCTACTTTTAAATCTCCTTCTCTCGTTCATGTCACCCCGTTACAGTACTGCATCTCAAAGCACAGAATTGTGATTCTTAAACAGCTTTATTATTTTCCTGTAAATGTCTCTGTCATTTTCTTTTACACAGTATGCTTTGCCCTTCAACCCATTATAGCTGAAAGTTACAGAACTCATCACTGTGTGCTCTATACTAAAGTTGAATGGGCTTCACAAACAGCCCGAAGAGAGCAACACTGCATTCTTTGAATTTACAAAGGACGTCTTGGTAAACTTCCTCGTCTCATTTGTTTTCCTAAATATAGATCAAGCTCATATGCCAAGACTGAGACAGAGAAATTACTTCATAGTTTGGGAACCTGGACGTGTCAATACTGAAACTGGAAGAAAGGTCTTTTACCATTACACCCATCACAAATTCTGTGAGGAGTCTGCATGCCCTCACATTTACTCCGGGGACTCTGGTATTTCCACCCACCATCCACAGACATGCATGTATCTGTAAACTGATCAGGAGAAGCAACTTAGCAGCAGAAGCCTACAGAACTGTGTGAGTGTATGTAATTCTTGTCTCTTTGAGCTTATAGTGCCGTGTTATTGCTGAGAAACCGCGCAGTGTGTTTACTACGACCCTGTCACGTGGTGCACTGGCGTCTACTCTCACCTGCAGCGGGCTGGTTTCGTTTGAGTTGTTTGTGGTGGTCTGGAGGCGTGACCAAACGCCAGCTCTGCTCTGCTATATAACCCCGTGGATTAATCGAAGTCAGTAGGAGAAGAGACTTAGCAGCAGAAGACGACAGAACTGTGTGAGTGTATGTAATTCTTGTCTCTTTGAGCTTAGTGCCGTGTTATTGCTGAGAAACCGCGCATTATGCACTTCTTTTTTAGTACTTCTTTGCACTTATAATTTATTATTTCTACTTTTACTTTCTTCTTGCATATTTTCCTCTTCGGCTCTTCAATGTCTGCTACTGTCATTTCAACACAGACATTATCATCTGGTTCACGCAAAAGGCGATGCAACCATAATAATCTGCATGTTGTATCACTGTCAATAACTGCCCCTTCTACTTTCCCAATAGGCTTGTGGAACTGCCAGTCTGCTGTGAACAAAGCTGATTTCATTACAGCTTTTGTTCAACATTCTGGTCTTTCAGTTGTAGCACTTACAGAAACATGGATCAAACCAGAGAACTCTGCTACTCCCGCCGCCCTCTTCCATAATCACACTTTCTCCCACAGTCCTCGCCTCACTGGAAGGGGCGGAGGGACCGGACTACTTATCCCTACCGACTGGAAGTTCAAACAGCTATCACCCTTGTGTGACAACAGCTCCTTCGAGTTCCATGCTGTTACCATCACCCACCCTGTTAAAAGTCATTTTGTAGTTATCTATCGGCCCCCAGGTCCGCTCGGACATTTCTTGGAGGAGTTGGATGCCCTTCTTTCATCCTTCCCTGAGGATGGTACTCCTCTGGTGGTATTAGGAGACTTCAACATCCACCTTGAAAAGCCACAGGCTGCTAACTTCATTAACCTGACTGCTTCATTTGACCTCAAGCGGGTTTCCACATCAGCAACTCACAAGTCTGGTAACCAACTAGATCTTATCTACATAAGATACTGCTCCACTCGGCACACTCAGGTCACGCCACTGCACACTTCTGATCATTTCTTCATTGCTCTCGACCTTGACCTAACTTCTCCAGACACTGCAATTTTTTTACCTCTGGTCACTTTCCGACACAACCTGCGTACACTCAGTACCTCCCGTTTTTCCTCTGCTGTCTCTTCTGCACTCCCCTCTTCTGAGGAGCTCTCTCTTTTAAACACAAACAACGCCACCGACACTCTGTGCTCCACGCTTACATCCTGCTTGGACAACTTATGCCCTCTTACATCTGGACCAGCCCGTACATCCTCGCCTGCCCCCTGATAATGTGCGAGCATCGCGCCAGCCTCCGGTCAGCTGAGAGAAAATGGCGCAAGTCAAAAGATCCTACTAACCTCTGTATCTACCAGTCTCTCCTCTCTACTTTCTCCGCTCTGCAAAAACTGTCTACTACCATTCTAGGTTAATCAACTCACCTGACTCGCGCACTTTCTTTAATACCTTTTCTGCCCTCCTTTGTCCGCCTGCTCCCACACCTTCATCGGATTTAACAGCTGATGATTTCACGTCTTTCTTTGTAAAGAAAACGACCGCCATCAGCAGTCAGTTCTCTGCACCACCACCTGTCGAGCTCATTCAGACCCCTGATATGTGTTTGCTCCCTTCTTTCTCTCCTCTATCCAAGGCCATTAGTTCTCTCTCTCCACTGGGTCCTTCCCCACAGCTTTCAAAGAGGCCCGCATCACACCACTACTGAAGAAACCCACTCTTAACCCTACACTGCTAGAAAACTACAGACCGGTTTCCCTCCTTCCCTTCATTGCCAAAGCTCTGGAGCGAGTTGTGTTTACTCAGCTCTAATCCTTTCTCACATGGAACAACCTCCTGGACCAGAACCAGTCTGGGTTCAAGAGCGGATATTCCACCGAAACTGCACTGCGCTCAGTCATCTGTCTGCTGCTTTTCACACTGTTAATCATCACATCCTCCTGTCTTCTCTCAATGGGTGTCTCTGGAATGGTGTTGCAATGGTTCAAGTTTTACCTCTCAGGTAGGTCATTCAGAGTATCCTGGAGAAACGAGGTCTCTGAGTCCCAACATCTCAATACAGGGGTGCCACAGGGCTCAGTGCTTGGACCACTACTCTTTTCCATATAAATGACATCCCTTGGCTCTGTCATCCAGAAGCATGGCTTTTCCTATCACTGCTATGCGGATCACACTCAAGTCCATTTGTCATTTCAACCTGACGATCCGACGGTCTCTGCTCGCGTCTCGGCATGTCTGAGTGACATCTCACTTTGGATGAAGGACCATCACCTGCAGCTGAACCTTGCAAAAACAGCCAACCCAGGGACCTGCCATAACCTCTCCATGCAACTAGGCCTATCAATTATTACACTGTCCAGCACTGCCAGAAATCTGGGAGCGGTAATCGATGATCAGCTAAACTTCACAAGTCATGTCGCCAGCACCACCCGGTCCTGTAGATTCATCTTCTACATCATTAGGAAAATTAGACCTTTCCTATCAGAGCACTCTACGCAAATTCTAGTCCAGGCTCTTGTCTTGTCCAAACTGGATTATTGCAATGCTCTACTGGCTGGACTCCCTGCCTGCACAACTAAACCGCTGCAGCTGATCCAGAATGCAGCGGCAAGAGTGGTCTTTAATGAACCGAAGAGAGCACACGTAACTCCTCTATTCATTAGGTTACACTGGCTCCCGGTTGACGCCCGCATCAAGTTCAAAGCTATGCTCTTGACCTACAAGACCACTACTGGTTCTGCACCCTCATATCTTCACTCACTAATACAGACCTACGTTCCTACCAGATCCCTGCGCTCTGCAAATGAACAACGTCTGGTGGTACCGTCCCAAAAAGGTAAAAAATCACTCTCACGTGCCTTCTCTGGCTCTGTTCCACATTGGTGGAATGATCTACCTGCTGCTACAAGATCAGCAGATTCTGTAGCCATCTTTAAAAAACGGCTGAAAACACATCTCTTCCGTCAACACCTGACTGACAAACACTGAGTTTTACTTTCTTTCTATCGATTCCTTTCTTCAAAAAAAAAAAAAATGATCTTATCCTTAGCTTTGTATACTGTGCTGGGTTTAAACTGACTAGTTTTTTGTGCACTTATGCTTTTTGTACCTTGTGTTGTTAAAATTGCTTCCATTGTTTTCCTCACTTGTAAGTCGCTTTGGATAAAAGCATTGCTAAATGACTAAATGTAAATGTAAATGTGATCAGTCTAATTGCTTGTCTGTCACTGTCTGTCTCAAATTGTCAGCCCTGTGACTAACTGGCCACAATCCAGGCTGTTCCCTGCCTAAGGCCCATAAATAAAGCTGCTGGGATAGGCTCCAGTTACCCGCAACCCCTAAAAGGAAAAAGTTGTAAATTTGTGTTGTTGTAAATTGTGTTGGAAAGTGCATTGGTAGTGTTAAGCCTTGTCCTCACTGTCCAAAAACGTTAATAGTTTTAAACCCACTTAACAATTGCCCTTTAACAATATCACAACAATGATAAACACAGCTAATTTACTTTTAACAACTCATATAAATCCAACTTAAATCCACAGGAATCAGGCTAATAATTGCTAGGATGGCTGTCCTGGCTAGTATTTGTAGCAGTATTGAAAAATCAGTGTGGTGAGATTAGTAGATTAGGCCCGGCAGCATTGATCCACAGACTGGGGATTGGGGACCCCTGGTCTAATTTATATGTCAGAGATATATAGATTTATAAATGCAGTATTTAAGTGGGTGATTACCAGCTATTTTGACAACCCTATGATTTGTCTAACAGGATTCAGACAGATAATTTTTTAATATATGTTTATTTGACAGCAGGATTTTACAGATTTTGTGATGTCATAAGTAAATCCAGCCCAGACTTGAGCATCATTGATTCATGTTTGAAAACATAGACAATGAGAAAAGAGCTTTGTAAATTGATTCTGCACAATGGACCACAATGATTGTACAGAGATATTTCACCGGCTACCAATGCTATGTTAAAGTCTTAAAAGCAGTCCCTGGTTAGGCTTTTAAATTTCTACATGAAAGACATTGGCAATATACACTGTGTTTATCATTGTTGTGATATAAAGTAATTTGTACTTTTTTAATGCATGAACTGTTTTTATGTCTTTGTAATTGATGTTTGTTTGTTTGTGCTTGTCTCAAATGTCTGTTTTTGTTTAGCCCTGTTGTAAAAAGAATTGTAATTTATTTTTATTTTATCAGATGTATGCCTATTAACAACGGGCCGGGGACTACAGCTGGAAATTAGCCGTAGAGGCTAAAGCTGCTCTTTTTTTAAAAAAGGGACTGTCCACGTAATAATAAATCAATAAACTAAACTAAACTAAACTAAGTTCACAGAATTTGTGATTATTTTTTTGGGGGGGCCATTTTTAAGAGAATACGAATAAAGACACAAAAACTTTTCTTTCACTCATAGTTAGTGGTTGGGTGAAGCCATTTATTGTCAAACAACTGTGTTTACTCTTTTTTAAATCATAATGACAACAGAAACAAATGGTAAAACTGCCCATTCTTTTTGGCAAAAAGCCTCCAGTTCCTGTAAATTCTTGGGTTGTCTTGCATGAACTGCACATTTGAGATCTCCCCAGAGTGACTCAATGATATTGAGGTCAGGACACTGAGATGGACCTTCTGTTGTAGCCAATGACAGGTCGTCTTTGCCTTTGTATCATTGTCATGTTGGAACGTCCAAGTACGTACCATGCGCAGCTTCTGGGCTGATGAGTGCAAGTTTTTCTCCAGTATTTTGCAACATGCTGCATACATCTTTTCCTGTGCCTTTGTAGACACACATAGCACACATCCCCGAAACATCAGCGATCCACCTCCATGTTTCACAGTAGGAATGGTGTACCTTTCATCATAGGCCTTAGACTCCTCTCCAAATGTAACATTTATGGTTGTGGCCAAAAAGTTAAATTTTGGTCTCATTACTCCAAATGACTTTGTTCCAGAAGTTTTGAGGCTTGTCTCTGTGATGTTTGGCGAATTGTAAGTGTCGGCGGCAGTAGCTCAGTGGGTAGAGTGGTCGTCTTTCAACCGGAAGGTAGGCGGTTCGATTCCCACTCTCCCCACAGTTCATACTGTCGTTGTGTCCTTGGGCAAGACACTTAACCCACCTTGCCCCCAGTGACTGTAACACTGGTAATTACACTAGAACAATGTAAGTCGCTTTGGATAAAAGCGTCAGCTAAATGAATAAATGTAAATGTAAACGTAAGTGGGATGCTTTGTGGCATTTGCGTAGTAATGCCTTTTTAATGAGTGCCTCCTTATTTTGCATCTTGAAACAGCCACTATTTATAGTCACTGAAATTTCATTTAATGTATAATTGTACATGGGTTTATTTGTAAGACATTTATACTGTATAGCGTAAGGAAGCTGTCAGAAAGGATGTGCGTGTGCAAGTAAATGTCCATGCATATTTGTCTATGAATGTTGTGCATGAATAAAATTTTGTGAAGTCTTGTAAACGAGATCCAACTGTCATAAACACAGGCATTATGTATTGAGCACAAGATACAAGGGCTATAAATGGAAAATAGCTTATAGCTAAATCTAGTGCAGACCATCTTCTTTTTACTTGAGGTTATTGTTTTTGTGTGCAATGTCCTGCAAAATATATATTTTTCAAAGTGCACAATCTGCACATGCGTTCACAGTGTGTTCATGTCATTGTAGGCAATCGCTCATCTCATTGTTTTTTTTTATTAGATTTGTTTATTTCTTTAGGACAGCGTACAGTCTACATTAAGCCGGAGCAGAGATGCTTGTACCAGATTATAGCTTAACAGCTAATTTCCATCTGTAGTCCTATATTGTACATGTTTTTAGTGGTAGGGGAAACCGGAGTACCCGGAGGAAACCTACGCAGACACAGGGAGAACATGCAAACTCCACACAGAAAGGCCCTGCGTGCTAACCACTTTGCCACTGTGCCGCCTTTATGCTGTCCCTCGGGAGAAAATGTTGCTGCTGGATATTTAAGAACAAAATAGAGAGATTTGTGGAAGCCTAACTATTTTAGATTAGCAAAAGGTGAGCTTATTGCTACACCCAAAGTTTGTTATTGTTAATCAATGTTTTCCAAAGCTTTTTAGCCAATATGTCTTAGTTTTTTGTTAATTAGTTTGTTAGTTGCTGGTGTTCATGAATGGAGATAATGTTTGCTGTTAGCTAAAAGCTAACGTTTGCTGTGTTTGTTTTAAATCACCTGATGATCTTTTCATCGTCTAACTGCACTAAATGACCCACGCTCCAGTTTGTAGGTGAGTACATTTTGCATGTATTAAAATACTGTTCAGAATATATACAGTTTGTTAAACTAGTCAGCATTTGTTAGCTAACCTGAAGGCTGCTATAAAGACTCCTTCTGTTTTAACAATAGTTTAAAATGATACACTGGACCAAAATTGGTTGATAATATGAAGATCATATCTATCCTTCAGTTGTGTTGATAAAGGTATAATGCTCTTATACAGTTTGGTGTTTGTGCTGTTTTTGTAGCAAATTTACATGTTTAGACCTGAAGCAAATGTTAATGGTTTTATAGTAAGATAAGGATAAATGTCTCTAACTGAATAATTACTGTTTATTTGGCACATCCAGTAAAGTAATAATATTAAATGCAAAAATTAAAAGTGGGCTTAATGTACTCTTTTACAAAGGTCTGGGTGGTGTTTTGGTAAATACATTTGACACATGCCTATTTTATGAAAATAGATATTGTTCTCTCTCCACAGATTTCCTAAAGGTGATGCTGTCAGACTGAGGCTGATCAGAAGAAAGGCTCTTGGTTGTGCTGTGAGCACTTTGAAGAGGATATTTAGACAAAGGTGGTGTTAATTAAATAAAACAATACACCTGCAATGCCCACTAACCTCTGAGACTTTTTACTCTAGAAAACACTTTCCTTACTTTGCATAGATTGTAAATTAACATGGATGTCGTCTGCCCATTGCTCCCCCATTCAACGATATTGGCCTTACCAAAGGGCAATAAAGTGGCGGTTACGTCCGAGCTCCCCCAGAGTTGTTATGTAGTAAAAACTTAACTCTAGGGACCAGAGACATCTTTTGTACCAGAGCTATAAACATGATTGAATTTTACACTTGTAATGTTGCCATCCTCCTTATATTTCTGCTTTTGGAGACTGCCCTCTGGCGGACAGAGGTATATCGCTGTATGGTGGCGCCCTTACTTGAGGCCCTTACAAGGGGTTCCATGAGAGAGGCTTGCTCTGCAGTCATACATCACTTAAACATTACTGTAGCTATAGTGCATGTGTTCTGTAAATCATAACAACAGCAGACAGGTAAATGTTCATGCCAGGTTTTCAAAATGACAGACATTACGTTTTACATTGTACTAAAGTATTATATTCAAAGTCCACTATTTTATAAAAAAAAAACAGTCGTTACACCGTTACATACAGTGAGCTGGTAAATAAAAGACCAAGATGAGTGTTGTAATCTTTCTGTGATTAACAGTGACTGGTCCCAACAGCAAGACATGTTTTAAACATTAATTTTTACTTTGTCCTGTGTCTTTTTAGAGCCCCTCTACAGTCTCCCTTGTACAGTTAAATTACATGTCCGCAGCTGCTCCTGTCAGAACTCTCTGCTCCTGCACAGCCTCGTCTTCTTCACATCTTAATCCATCTACAACTTCAACTTCTTTTAAATAAAATTGTTTAATATGCTACTTATTTTAATGATGGCAAATGTACACTGTATATTTAGCTCTTAAATGACACTTGGTTTTTAAGTGCTTAAGCTAAGGTATACATTGATGTGTATTAACATGCAATTTACAAGGAGAAGAAAACTATTATTAACCACAGATGCTAATATAGATATCACAGAGAAAATATATTTCTATTGACCCTAGCATTGAACAATAACCTTGAACAAATACTGTCAGTACTGTTAAATTTGTGTAAAATGCTGATTGTTGACACAAGATATAGCTAATAAATGTATGATATTCCTGTAAGAGATAAATTTACCTAAAGTTGAGCAGAGATGCTAAGTTTATATCAGGAGCTTTGCTGCTATCTGTGGGCAAAGCTCCGAGGGAGTCTACAAACTGCTGTATCTTCTGCTCGATACATAATGAAGAAGAAGAAGAAGAAGAAGAAGAAGTTTTATTTATATAGCGCCTTTCCGTAGCTCAAGGTCGCTTTACATTTCACAAATACAGTACAGACAAACATTTAGATACACATCACATGAAACATATAGCTGTAATTACCCAAAATATTTGTTAAATAGATATGTTTTTAACTGAGACTTGAATGCATCCACAGATGAGATGTTTCGTAAAGTAAGAGGCAGCGCGTTCCAAAGTTGAGGAGCATTTACACTAAAAGACCTTTCACCAACAGTAGACAGACGGAAACGTGGGGTGGATAACAGACCGAGTTCGGCTGATCTAAGGGACCGGACAGAGGCGGTAGGGGAAAGTAGGTCAGACAGATATTGGGGAGCAAGACCATTTAATGCTTTGAATGTTAGAAGCAATACTTTATAATGTATACGTGATGCTACAGGTAGCCAGTGAAGGTCATGAAGCAGAGGAGTAATGTGAGCAGAGCGCCTAGTGGAGGTTAGAACTCTTGCTGCTGAGTTTTGAACATACTGTAGTCTAGCGATGAGTTTTTTTGGAAGACCAAGAAATAAGGCATTGCAATAGTCCAGACGTGAAGTGATTAATGCGTGGACTAAGGTTTCAGTATCAGCAATAGTGAGAGAAGATCGGAGACGGGCAATATTACGAAGATGGAAAAAGGAGTTTTTAACAATAGAAGAAATGTGGGGGCCAAAAGATAGATTTGAATCGAATAGAACACCAAGGTGTGCAGTGTGCTGTGTGTGAGGAGGTCATGTGTGGAGGAAACTGTGCTTTATTAATAAAACTGCTCTTTTTCTGCTGCGCTCCATCTCGCCTGTTTCTCCCGATTTGCTGCTCCTCTGCCTTATGTAACGCTCCGGCTCTCCCCAGAGGTGTGTTTGTGTGTGAAAGCCAGTGCACCGGTGTTCCTCACCAGTAAAGGGACTCTATTTTTACACCGATGTCTCTGAGCCGAGGCGTACTGTAGGCCCACTGTAAGTCACCGCTGCTCTTCTGTGGACAACCGTCAACATCACTGATCTGGGTCACTCTCTCACAAACACACAAGCGTGTCCACTGCCCCCTGCTGCCCTCTGCTGGATATAAGCACACCACTCTATGTGCACTGCTGAGGAGGCTTATTTAAAACATACAAAGCAATTATAACCATGCACTATAGAGATTATGTGAATAGGCCATATCTGATGTTGAATATTCAATTCCAATCATTTAGAGTAGCATACACTTATGCTTTTTGTATCTTGTGTTGTTAAAATTGCTTCCATTGTTTTTCCTCACTTGTAAGTCGCTTTGGATAAAAGCTGACTAAATGTAAATGTAAATGTAAAACACATAAGATAAAATGCATAGCCTGTTAAAGAAGTGTGTGTGATAAGAGTTTGCTGTTGTGTTTAAGTGCATCTGTACTACAGTTCTCAGTCAACGTGAAACAAATTACTGCCCCTAGTAACAATTCCCTGTTTATCATTTGTGGACCGTTTTGACATAAATTTAATTACTCATTGGAACCCCTGTTTCCCTGCAATAAGACGGTCCCATTAAACATACTGTACCTGATATTTTTTTTTCTAGTTAGGGAAAATGGTCTAAACCGCAAATAGTATATTGTAAAAGCAATCATTAGTGAAAAAAAAGGCTTTATGTCTGTTTTTAAAAGGCAATGTAAAACTAAGGTACTAACTAAATACCATTACATCATCACCACCACCAGCCTGAACCGTTAATACAAGGCAGGATGGATCCATGCTTTAATGTTCTTTACGCCAAATTCTGACCTGAAATTCTACCATCTGAATGTTGCAGCAGAAATCGAGACTCATCAGACCAGGCAATGTCTTTTTAACTTTTATTGTCCAATTTTGGTGAGCCTGTGTGAAATGTAGCCTTTGTTTCCTGTTGTCTGTGAAGGTTCCCAGTCATCCAGGACATCTTGAAAAAAAGGTTGAAGTTAAAGGATCTGGACTCGGTTTTCAAGGTGAAGACGTTTTGTCTCTATTCCAAGAGACTTTGTCAATTCTGCGATCAACTGGTAAGAGAGCTGAGCCCTAGAGATGGTTGTTGCGTGAAAACATCCTACACCTGACCCACCTTCTGTGTTTAAGGATCAGACAGACTCACTTCACAATAGATAACCTCCAGACCAAGTCAGAATTTCTACAGAAACAACTTGCGGCGTTAGTTCCAGAGGAAGTCCTACAGGAGATTTCCAATTTGATACAGAAGGTACAGAGCACAACAAGAGCAAAGATCGCCAGATCAAAAAGTTCCAGATTTTGGCCAATGGACAACAGCGACACAACCCAGACTATCCTAGGTGTAACAAGGATATTACACCAGCCACCCGGGACAGATGGGTAAAGAACCTCTCGGACAGAGTTCTCACCCAAACTGAAAACGAGGTTCTTGGAAAAAGTGCTTAATTTCTCAGTTGCTCCAAGGCACATCCCCACAGTAGACCTCATTTACAGCAACAGAATCAGCCATAAGGAACAATAAACTGTCTGGTAATGAAGCTGGAGAACTGAGACTCAAGGTCACAGCTGCACTGGCTAGTGCCAAACCACCCCCCTCCAATATCACCTCGGAGCAAAGGAGGGCTTTGTCAACACTGGAGAAGGACCACAGCATCACCATTCTGCAGCAGACAAAGGAAGATGCACTGTGATCCTGAACACAGATGACTACGAGTCCAGTATTAACAGCTTACTCAGTGACACCAGCATCACCTGTGAGACACTGAGAAGAGATCCAACAAGTGGGTACAAGAAGAAGGTCATAGACTATCTGCAGAGGCTGGAGAAGGACCAAGTCATTGATCGACCTCTGTACTACAGGCTGTATCCTGGGAACACCACTCCATGTATTTATGGCTTACCCAAAATACACAAAGAAGAAATTCCACAACGACCTATAGTAAGCAGCACAGATTCAGCCACCTACAATGTAGCCAAACACCTGTCCACCATTTTGGCTCCATTGGTTGGCCACTCACAACACCATATCATCAACTCACAGGACTTTACTAACAAAATCAAGTATCTACAACTAGACGCAGATGAGACTCCTCAACAATTGAATTGTCTCCTTTGATGTCACATCACTCTTTACCTGCATACCCACCAATGAAGCACCTGTGGTTGTAAGTAAGAGACTACTACAGGACACATCTTTACAGGACAGGACAAACCTCACCCTGGACCATATTTGCAGTTTACTGGAGATATGTTTGAACACTACTTACAGTATTTCCAATTCTGCGGTAACTTCTTCAGACAGAAACACGGCTGTGCCATGGGATCACCTGTCTCCCCGATTGTGGCTAACTTGTTCATGGAGAAAGTGGAGAACAGAGCTCTGGTCGCTTTCCCAGGTGCAGTGCCCAGTCACTGGTTCAGATATGTTGATGACACGTGGGTCAATATCAGAACCCAGGAAGTGGAAGCCTTCACAGAACACATCAACACAGTGGACAAGAACGTCAAGTTCACCCGTGAAGATGCCATAGACAACCGCTTGACTTTCTTAGACTGTGCAGTGGTTATCGGTGAGGACAGGACTCTCCAAGTAGAAGTTTATAGGAAGCCAAAACACACAGATCAACATTTGCTGTTTGACTCCCACCAGCCTCTGCAGCACAAGCTGGGAGTCATCAGGACTCTTCAACACAGAGCACAAGAGCTACCCACAACCTCAGAAGGTAAACAGAAAGAAGAACAACACATCCGTAAAGCCCTGAGAGACTGTGGATACCCCAAATGGACTTTTAACAAAACCAAGAGGACACAGAAACCAAACAGACAGGAACCAGAGACAAAAGGGAAGGGTGTAGTTAGATCTTATGTGTCTGGTTTGTCTGAAAAACTTAAAAGGATTTTCTATAAACACAACATTCCAGTCCACTTTAAACCAGGGAACACTCTGCATCAAAAGCTGGTCCATCCTAAAGACAAGATCCACACAAACAGAGTAATGTAGTTTATACAGTTCAGTGAAGAGTGCAGTGACAGTTATGTTGGTGAAACAAAACAACAGCTTCACAAGAGGACACAGAAGAGCCAATCCTGGAGGACTTGAGTCTGCAGTCCACCTCCAACTCAAAGAGAAAGAGCATTCCTTTGAGGACAGCAATGTCCGAATTTTGGCCAAAGAGGCCAGATGGTTTGAGAGAGGGCTGAAAATGTGAAAAATTGTGAAAATGGAAAAACCCTCTATAAACAGAGGAGGTGTCCTCAGATTTATGTTGCCTAGTATTTATAACAGTGTGTTGAAACCAAAAACAAAAGAGTTGGACCCTAGAACAATAAACACAGCACCTGAATGGAGCAGTGTCATTAACGACTCTCACATCAGGAGTCACATTTCCCTTTCAGAGCTAACGAACATGTGACCAGAACAGCCTGGTCCATCAAGTTTGGTTTCAGGGGAAACCCCTCCCTCTAGAGATATAAGCTCAGCTCTCCTACCAATTGATCGCAGAATTGACAAATTCTCTTGGAATAGAGACAAAACGTCTTCACCTTGAAAACTGAGTCCAGGTGCTTTTACTTCAACCTTTTTGTTTCCTGTTCTTAGCTGACATGAGTGGCACCCAGTGTGGTCTTCTGCTGCTGTAGTCCAGCTGCTTCAGGGTTCCACGTGTGTCAGAGATTCTGCAGACCTTGGTTGTAACGAGTGGTTATTTGATTCACTGTTGCCTTTCTATCCTTTCTAACCAGTCTGTCCATTCTCCTCTGACCTCTGACATCAACAAGGCATTTTTCTCTACACAACTGCTTCTCACCGGATAGTTTCTCTTTTTTGGACAAGTCTCTTTAAACCCTAGATATGGTTGTGGGTGAAGTTCAGTAGTTCAGTAGTTCCTGAAATCCTCAGACCAGTCGGTCTGGCACCAAAAACCATTCCACGTTCAAAGTCCCTTAAATCCCCTTTCTTCCCCATTCTGATGCTCACTTTGAACTTCAGGAAGTAGACTTCACCACATCTACGCAGATGACTAAATGCATTGAGTTGCTGCCATGTGATTGGCTGATTAGCAATTTGTGTTACAAAGCAATTGAAGAGGTGTACCTAATAAATTGGCCGGTGAGTGTTTATCCATGAATTTCAGTAACAGGGAGTTACAGGAATCATATGTGAATAAACAAAAACACAAGATCTTCAGATGTTATCTTTATTTTCAAGGATTTTAATTGATTTGGCCAATCACTTGTTCACTCTTGAATAAGGGGCGTCAACAAGGAATTAAGGAAGATAAAACAGAGAAAGTGCTTTTTGCTGTGCTGGAGACAGCTTTGGAGCTTTTTTGGTCAAATATATTGATTATATAAAAAATGTAAATAAGGTGGTGGAGCTTAAAGTTAAATATTCTGCATTTTTTTCTGGGCTGACTGTACCCTTACCTGCTCTGGGTGTAAGAACTCCCAGCATGCAATGCTCCTTTTCACACAGGAGAACAATAATGATACTTAACAATATGTTTTTCTGAAATAATAGCCCAACAGAAAACTATGCATATCTTGTGTGTCTTCTGGCAAGACATTATTCAAAGAGACAGGATTGCACTGACCCTGATAAAATAATCCATTCGGTGTCTATTGGAGCAATAGACTTCTATTATGTTCAAAAGCAGAATTGCAAATGTAAAAAGTCAGGACGGAGAATGATGTAAGGGCATTTGGAAAAAAACAGGCAGCTGTGGCGGCTTTAAACAACACAAAAGTCCGTCCTGTTGCAGCGGTCATGTGACTCGCAGGGTGAGCATGGGTATTACACATGTGTGTTTAATAGATTAGTGCTACAGATGGTTAAACATGATTACAACTCCACAATATCACTAAACACAATCTGTGAAGATCAGACTCTGTGTTGCCAACTCAGTGGCTATTGAGACCCCTTTAGTGACTCTTTTTCATAAAAAGCAACTAGCGACAAATCTAGTGACTTTTCCAGGTGTTATTGGAGACTTGTTTTTACTTTTCTCAACGAGCAGCGGCTTAATGTTAATTGTACGCTGTCCTAAATTTTTTTTTATACAAAGTGGCCGAGCTGCATCATCAAAAGCCCCGCCCACAGTTTTGCCACTGTTTTTTTATTCTCTAAATAAAATACTTAAATGCTTATTTTTTCTTGTATGAAGTTATTGCTCATTAAATATTTGACTGCTGAGATATAAAATAAAATGTCATGCAAATAAAAATAAAAAAAACATTATTTACTAAAACTAGTGCAATGAAAAACCCAGCAGATTATTTTTATAATCAGTCTGGTGTGTGTCTCATTCATGGCTCATGAAAAAAAGACAGAAACATTTGTGGAGCTGAATAGTTAGTTACAGTTTCTGATATTTATTTCATTTAAGTCTTGTGTATTTTTTGTAAAAGGAGAGCAGCCAAATGTGACATGTTCTGCATGAGTGACTCAAAAAGCTAATAGCAACATCAACTGACATGTCAACGATGATAAAATCTCACACAAAATAAAACTGAACTGCAGTTTATTGAGCAAAATAAAACATTATCTCTGAACACAGCAAATATACACCTGAACTGAAAAGTCTCTGTTATAAACCACACTTTTTTTTTGTTATAAGCCACATCTTCTACCACTTTTTTTTTCAAATCACTTGCAGTGCATTGTGGGTAGGGAAAGGCCATGGAGGATCCATAGATGCATTCTTGGTATTTTGGATAAGGGCTCAGTACTTGGGAGGAGGTGGGGTTTGGAACCAAATATAATACACCTTCAGCAGCTGGTTTCTTCCAGAGGAGTCCTCCCAAGGAAAGATCCTGGAGATTGGGAAAAAGCCATTGTGGTCCATTGCAGAGTCAATTTCCCAAGCTCTTTTCTCATTGGCTGTGTGTTCAAACATGAAACAATGATGCTGAGTCTGGGCTGGTATTACTTATGACATCACAACATCTGTAAAAATACTGGTAAGAAATTTAAGTAGCTGAGAAAAGAATTATCTTTTGTAATCTCCACCAGATTGCATCTAGGGATTTTGTAAGTAAAAAAAAATCTGACTTAAAGCATGACAAAGCCAGATAGGTGACCTTTATATGAAATTATTGTTGACTTGGGATGAGTGCATCTATGAATATACTTATATGCTTCCCTTTTGTTTTAAGAAATATCAAGAAATTCATGTGAAAAACAAAATAATGTTTCTTACTTGGCACCAGACAATAAAAGTAATTTTGATCAGAATCATAGAAAACATACACTTTTTACTTAAATTTGTAAATCCAACATTACTGGTTCAACTGTCTGATTGCTGTGGAATAGAAGCTCATTCAAAGACCACTTGTATTTACTTATTCCATTTAGTGCAGTGTATTTGTTGAGTTACTATAGAGTAGAGTTTTATTAAATATCCATTTTGTTTCACTGATTTACATCCCGTTGTGTCTCTGCAGGTGGCTATTATTGCCGGAAACTTTGAACTTGCTGAGCTCGTCAAGAACCACAAAGAAAGTGATATCGGTGAGTGGCATGCATCCTCAAGTCTTGTTTTTTTTTTTTTTGTGTGTGACTGCTGTACAGAGCTGACATGTTAACCCTTCTGGATACATTTCAAATCCCCCTCGTCCTGATCCGCCTGAGCGATCTCCCAGTATAATCTCACTGACGGATTACAAAGATGGCTGCCGGATGAAAGTTTATATGTTTACCCCATGACAATCCCAGCCCGATTACTTTGAGAGAAATTATCAGTGCCTCGGCTGCTCTGCTGGAAGCTGATTGGTTGGTTTAAGGAGATGGGTGCGATGTTAAACACAACAGTGTTATCTGTTCTGAGTTGGGTGTGTGGCTTTTCTTTTCTCATTGAGACTATTTGTGCTTTAGTGCATTGAGATCTTTATTTACACATTTTCACATTCTTAAAAAAGTGACCTGACATTTACACTATTTCAAAACAGGTTGAATATACTCATAGTTAAAACCTGAGCACTGGGTTCTCATACTCTGACCAGGGCCTTGTACTACAAGGCTTGCTGAACCTGCCCCAGATACAGTATGTCTCTCCTGTTCATGGTTATCAACTTGTTGTGTTAACCCTGGGTTGCTCTGTGGAGCTGTGTCAGGACTTAAAGCTTCACTACCTGATTTTCATTTTGCCGTCCCTCTCTCAGATTCCACTCTACCCCAAAAGCAGCCTAGGGACCTCTCCTGCTTCTCTTTTATTAAAAAACTTTCTTTTTCTTTTCATTTCATTACATTACACCAAACTTAAGTTTAGAGCTTACTTAAGCATCAGAACCACAATTATCTCCTTCTTGTTAAACATTACGTGATTGAATTGACAGTATTTATCAATGTGTTTACATTGCCTCCATTTTCTCTGTTGATGTTCTTTTTTAAGCTGTTTCATTGTGTTAAAAGACATTTTTAGTGCTGAAATGTCTTATGACAAGCCGGTGTCGGCCAATATGGGAGTGCTCCTTTTTCGAGCATGTGGTTTTGCGAGTATCTGACCTGGGTAACAGGTCTATTTAAATCTTCTGTAACAAACAGTAGATTGCATCATAAAGCCTAATTTATTCACAGATGAAGCAGGAGAAGCAACTTAGCAGCAGAAGCCTACAGAACTGTGTGAGTGTATGTAATTCTTGTCTCTTTGAGCTTATAGTGCCGTGTTATTGCTGAGAAACCGCGCTGTGCTTTACTTCGACCGTGTCACGTGGTGTACCGGCGTCTAGTCTCACCTGCAGCGGGCTGGTTTCGTTTGAGTTGTTTGTGGCCGTCTAGAGGCGTGACCTGCTGAATTCAATTACTTGAATCAGACGGGTATTTAAGTGGGAGTAACCACCGCGGCAGCCGTCATCGCGTGAAGCCCAAAGAGAGTAAAGACCATCGACTCTACCTGCACACGACTCCACCGAGCAGGGATACACCCACAGGGCACCTGAGTATTGCACTTTTTTTAGTACTAATTGTTTGCACTTATAATTTATTATTACTATTTTTAATTTCTTCTTGCATATTTCCTCTTCGGCTCTTCAATGTGTTTTCAAATTACTACTGTCATTTCAACACGGAAATTATCATCTGTTTCACGCAAAGGCGCAACCATAATAATCTGCATGTTGTATCACTGTCAATAACTGCCCCTTCTACTTTCCCAATAGGCTTGTGGAACTGCCAGTCTGCTGTGAACAAAGCTGATTTCATTACAGCTTTTGTTCAACATTCTGGTCTTTCAGTTGTAGCACTTACAGAAACATGGATCAAACCAGAGAACTCTGCTACTCCCGCCGCCCTCTCCCATAATCACACTTTCTCCCACAGTCCTCGCCTCACTGGAAGGGGCGGAGGGACCGGACTACTTATTCCTACCGACTGGAAGTTCAAACAGCTATCACCCTTGTGTGACAACAGCTCCTTCGAGTTCCATGCTGTTACCATCACCCACCCTGTTAAAAGTCATTTTGTAGTTATCTATCAGGTCCGCTCGGACATTTCTTGGAGGAGTTGGATGCGCTTCTTTCATCCTTCCCTGAGGATGGTACTCCTCTGGTGGTATTAGGAGACTTCAACATCCACCTTGAAAAGCCACAGGATGCTAACTTCAATAACCTGACTCAAGCAGGTTTCCACATCGGCAACCCACAAGTCTGGTAACCAACTAGATCTTATCTACATAAGATACTGCTCCACCCGGCACACTCAGGTCACGCCACTGCACACTTCCGATCATTTCTTCATTACTCTCGACCTTGACCTAACTTCTCCAGACACTGCAATTGTTTTACCGCTGGTCACTTTCCGACGCAACCTGCGTACACTCAGTCCCTCCCGTTTTTCCTCTGCTGTCTCTTCTGCACTCCCCTCTTCTGAGGAGCTCTCTCTTTTAAACACAAACAATGCCACCGACACTCTGTGCTCCACGCTTACATCCTGCTTGGACAACTTATTCCCTCTTACATCTAGACCAGCCCGTACATCCTCGCCTGCCCCCTGGTTATCCGATGTTCTACGCGAGCATCGCACCAGCCTCCGGTCAGCTGATAGAAAATGGCGCAAGTCAAAAGATCCTACTAACCTATTAGTAGATACTATTTGGGGTTTAAACCAAATAGCATTTATAAAAATAGAGTTAACACAAAGATTTGAAAATGAACAGCACCATAGACTGAATGAACCGTACATAGGCACCGAGTACAACACCAACATTAGTGTAAAGGCTACTGTTACATGTAATTTCATGTGACATATCTTTACACTGTCTCTAGCCAAAGTTAATGCCTTATGTTCCTGCTCCAGTTAGCTGTGTGCCGCTTGGACAGACACCTTCTTTTAGTCACTCTCCACACAGCGTCTTTTCCTTCCTCTTTGACACCGGCAGCTCAGTTGTTGACGCTGATTAGTCACTGGGCTGTGTTTCTAACTTTTAACTGGATCTTAATCTGCTCTGACGCAATTTAGCCATTCAGAGAAGTGGAGAATTTTTTTTGTAGTCCATTTGTGGGATGTGTCATTTTGATTAGTTACGCCAACGTAACGTCCGCCTGTGTTTTTGCTGCTGAGGTTAGTAAAGTCAGATTGTCCAAACACTGCTGCTACTCAATAAGGAACCTGCTGACCTCTTACTGTTGACCTCATGACGTGGTTCTCAAAGGTAAAGTAACAGTTAGCGAGGTAACTTTGAGGTCAACCCTGGGGTTTCTGTATCACAAAGCTGGTTTACTTTGTATCAAGATATATCTCTGTGGAACTCTATGAAAACTGGGTAATTGTCAGTCTAAGTAAAGCATAAGATATGACTGTATATAAAGTGAACAAGCTTGCGGGCTGTGAGAGGGAGGTGAGAAAAGCAGGAGGATTCTCACCAACAAACATTAAAAATACTGTATGTGCCTTTTTCCAGGCTATTTATTGCCTCGTTGCCTGGTTGCATCTTGTTCAGTCAGAGTTAGTCGCAACAAGACGTTGGAAATAAATGTCTTTGTCTCAGTAAAAAGTGTCTCAGTCTTGATTAAAACCGAACCCATATGACTTTATTAAAGCTGGATCATCAGAATTAGGAGAAAAAATTAGCTGTATTTACTCATGCTGATAATTCATAAGTTTTCTCTCACTGTACATTTTTTTACAGATATTAGTCAATTTTATTCTCATTATTCCTGTATTTATTACATATCACCTCATTGTCTTTAGGACCGGAGGCATTACAGAGGTGAGACAAATCGAGTAAAATCAAAAATCAATTAAGTTTGTGTACGTTGCTGTACATACAACTTTGATAGAAAGGCTGTTGCTGTGTGGGCCATATATCTTTCTATTGTTCAACTTTCATCAGTCAGTCAATATTTCTATAGTGTTCTACAATGAAATGCCTGTTTTTATGCTAGTAATGTTACTGACCCAATGTGTTTGAGGGTGAGAATTAGCAAAAGGTTATTTGGTCTGGTTTCTCAAAGGTTTGACCAACAAACTAAAGAGGGGCTATACCAGCACATTTTGGCAATAAATTGTGCTTGTATGCTGCAAACATAAATGTGTAGCCTGTTAGCTCTTTAGTTCAACCAAAATGATCAAGAAGGGAGGGGGTTAGAGTTAACCCAACTCCAATCAAATGAACACAACATTTGGCTCAATGGACCCCGCACTAGGGGATTACTAGAAAATGAGAAAAAGATGAGAAAACAAAATTGAGAAAGAAGGACAGAAAATGATGAAGGGAGGATGAATGAAGAGAGAGAGAAATCTAATCTAATCTGAAGATGTAATCCCACCATTGTTGCCCGCTCTGGAAAACCCTCACACGACACAGCCACCAGTGTGCTCGGATTACCCCCAAAAAAACACTTGTTGCATTGGACATCTGTTGCCAGCCCACAATGCGCTGGTCCTGGGACAGCCCCCTGGTTTGGAGCGGTCACATTTGTCTAGTCGGGACACACTGTTGTTTTGTTTTCCCGGATGCCTACAGTAGATTTCAGGGATGGGACATTTTGATCGCTGTGATGTACACTGGCCGACATGGGTTCAGCCTGCTGCAGAGGTGGGTGTGTCTGACCCCTCCCCCATAACCTCCTGTTGATCTCTGACCCCTCAAAGTCTGATAGTGTTAATGATGGGTTGATCAACGTTAAGACTTGTTGGGTTTTCCGTGTTGTGCAGATGATGCAAGAGGTTGAACACGCGACAGATCTGTTGCACAAGACTGGTGGTGGTACATTGACAGTAGATCAGTTCAGTGAGTTGTCAGAGGCTTGGAAGCTCATGTGGGAATGGGGGTTTGGTCTAAGAAGTCTGACTGCCATTTACTGAAAAGCATTTGAAATTGTGCAGTACACTTTGCAGCTACTACTGACTTGTCTGCATTAAAGGTTGGATTATTTATTAACTTGACTTTTAGTGCAAACTAAAATTTACCTCTTTTCAAAGTGATTATTATTATCTGATTTCTTTCCAGTGGCTTTGATCCTATGCAACAGCATGCATGTATGTTAGAATGTGTGTGCAAGAGTGAAGAGTGGTCCAGGATGTGTACGTGGATGTATGTGGATGTGTGGACGCAAAATAATTTTCTCCAACTGAACAGAAACAAGACTGAATTAATCATATTTGGGCCACAGAAACAAAGAGAAAGTGTCAGCAGCCACCTCGAGTCTCTTTCTCTAAAATGTAAAAATCAGGTTAGAAATCTAGGGGTCATCATGGACTCAGACTTGAATTTCCACAGTCACATTAAGTCAATTACATCATCTGCATTTTATCACCTTAAAAACATTTCCAGAGTCAAAGGGATGATGTCTCAACCAGACTTAGAGAAACTCATCCATGCTTTTATCTCCAGCAGGTTAGATTACTGTAACGGCCTGCTCACTGGTCTCTCAAAACGAGGGTTAAGACAGCTGCAGCTTATTCAGAACGCGGCTGCTCGGGTTCTAACCAAAACCAGGAAGTACAACCACATCAGTCCAGTTTTAAAATCTCTGCACTGGCTTCCTGTTGCTCAGAGAATAGACTTTAAAACAGCACTGCTGATTTACAAGTCTCTTAATGGTATAGCACCAGAATATATGTCTGACATGCTAGTTACTTATGAACCTCCTCGGACTCTGAGAACATCTGGGACAGGCCTTCTGCTCGTGCCCAGAGTTAGAACTAAACAGGGTGAAGCAGCGTTTAAGTTTCATGCAGCAAAACCTGGAACAGCCTCAACTTTAACAATGTTCAAGGGAGGTTAAAAACCTTCCTCTTTAGCTCCTCCTACATTACACTTGAAGAGTTTTTATCTGCACTCTTCTTTTAAAATGTTTTAATTTTTCTAATGTTTGTTATTTTAAATCTTGTAAATTGTATTTTATTCCTGTAAAGCACTTTGAGTTACCCAGTGTATGAATTGTGCTTTATAAATAAAATTGCCTTGCCTTGCCTACGAGAGCAGTAGGACAGCGGTGAAGTATATATCAGAGCAGTAGGACAGCGGTGAAGTATATATCAGAGCAGTAGGATAGGTGATGATGGACAGGCTAACGGATGAGATCAGACAGGAATCTCCATGGACTTTGATGTTTGCGACCATCTTGTATAAATAAATGTTAAATAAAATTTAAAAAATAGCGCCCACTGTTGTCCCACAGCACACATTTCTTTCTCACTTGAAAAAATACAAATCGTTAAAGATCATTAGCCACAACACAAGAAACCAGGTTGCCGCGGTGTAGCACCACCACCACCGGAACCAATTGAAAATGTATTAAGGCTTAGACTGGCAGTCACTTCCTTTTATTGGCTCTAATTGAAACTATTCTGACACTCACCGGGTTTTAATCAATCAGCCGCTGTATTCTTCTGCAAACTCCTGATGAATTCATGGTAAAAAAAAAAAAGAGCAATCTGCTATAATAAGTTTCATTTCAAGGGCTTGAGTGAAGGGAATTATCTTCAGAGTGGAGCTTTCTGTGTGGCTATACTTTTCCTGGAGTAGAGACAAAGACAAACAAAGAAGCGATGTAGGCCACAAGGATGGCGAAGGACAAAGCAGGGCTCCTCTGAGGACACTGACAGTCACTGCTCTGCTGCTGTGAGGCCTACCTATGTGTGAGTTATAGATGGATACTGTGCATTGAGAATGGTTATTATCAGGCATCAGAGTTTAGACAGTTTACCAAAAGGCCCCCGGCTGTAACACATTACAAACATGACGACAGCAGGAGGAGCATACTCAGAATTAAACCTCATTTATGTCCTTCTCAGTCCCAGCCAAACTTTATGTTTAATGTTTAAAAAAAATGGTTTTAAAGGTTAAAAGTGAGTTTAAAGTTTTTTTGCAGCGTCTGGAGGGTAAATTGTAGTTCCACACCTCACACCTGTCCTTTCTATGCACACCTGAGCTAGGGACATGCTGTTGTTATTGAACTAAACAAGAAGAAAATTTACAGTATGTCAGATGATACATTTACTTTTTTTTATTTAGAAATAGAAAGGTTGTGAGTTCAAACCCTGGCCAACAGTGTTACCGTTGGTTCTCTCCAGGTACTCCAGCTTCCTCCCACCGTCCAAAGACATGCATGTTTAGGTTAAAAGGCAAATCTTTAGTCCCTAGTGAATGAATGTGAGAGTGAATGGTTGTCTGTCACTGTCTGTCTCTAAGTGTCAGCCCTGTGAGTAACTGGCCATTGACCCCACCTCAGGCCCAAAGTAGCTGGGATAGGCTCCAGTCACCTGAGAACCCTAACGGGGTGAAGTGGGAAAAAAGGACTTAATTAATGTGTTTACAAGAATGTGTGCTTCTCAAACAGTGATAAACAGAACCTCTGTAGCTTCAGTTTCTTCCTTATGAGCTCAGTTGTAAAACACGAGTGGGTTCAATGCAGCTTTTACTTTTGTTTTATTTAAAAAAAATTTACAATAGGCAGATGTGTAAACGTTTTCTAAGGCCCTTACACACTATTTAAAACCAATTCTTGACCAGTATCTTGCTTGTTTAGTTGCAGACTTACCCCTTTAGTCAGCTCTGTGTCTAATCACACCAAGAAAAGAGGAATCACCACCACTCAACAGAAACCAAACGGAGATAGCCATGTTAAAGGACAGTGAGATATACCTGGTTATGGATATCCTATGTTCAGTTTCAATATGAATAAAGTAATGTAGATTAGCTTTATGCTATTATTTAATGGAGAATTTAAAAAACATTACACATTTTCATATTCTGTGCATAAAAATAAGAGCTGAGAACTAAGAAAAATACTGTATATTTAAAACCCAGGTGTCAAACATAGGGGTGCAATGTGGCCCGTAGAATGAATTTGGAAATTAGTTATTAAAGTTAAAGTGTCAAAATTATTTTTTACCTGTAGCTGGGTGCCAAGTGATGCAGCAAAAATAGCATTAGTATCAAAGATATATTGTGAAGGTGAGTTTGTGGAAACATACATTCTGAAGGCTGATATTATAATGTAATTGTACTTTGCAGTACATGTCATTAGTATTGCCATTATTTTTAGATTATTATATTTTTTTAGTGGTTCAGATCAAAGTGGGCTGTATTTGGCCCCTAAACAAAATGAGGTTGACACCTCTGTTTTAAACTTTATCTCTTACTTCATGTGTTTGAGAGAGGTTAGAGTTTCTGACGCAATTTTCTGTGAACTATAATCTTTTCAAAAACTTTCACTGCACAATAAAGCCACATGTTTACCTCAGAAAAAATTATCAAATCAGTTTTCAGTTTGTTTGTTTTTTTTTTTTTTTTGACACAGTGACACTTAATAATAGGACAAAAATGTGTGGGTTTACAAAGAAAATGTTGGAGTCTTGGCAGTGTGAATTGTTTTAATGTCATGTTATTTTCGGCGGATAATTTAATTGTGTGCACGGCCCCTTGAGTCAAGGACAGTGATAGTCAAGCCTGTCTCTTCTTCTCTACGTTCACACTGTCTTCCTGTGACCTCCCTGCAGACAGGTAAAGGTGTGTGCGGCTCCTGGAGACTGTGTGGGACCCAGCTGTGGATGATTGGGAAGGATTCTTCGAAGTCATTTTAAGGGCTTTTGCTGGATTTGGCTCTTTTTCCACTTTCAATTTCAGATGGGGTCGAGCTTTAGCCCACTCGAAGTGCCTTGTGAGGACCGATAGAGGACTTGGTGTGCGTCAGGTTCACGTGCAGCTGTGGGTGAATGCTTTATCGCTCGACGGCAGCGTCGTTCTGATGCGGCACGCTGCCAATCATTCTTATTGAGGCTTAAGGAGGCACACACACACACACACACACACACTGTCCCCACAGTCAGCCATTAAACAGAGCTTTGTCTCTTTTTAAAAACCCATTCTAAAGAGACAGATAGTCATTTTACTCACAAAAGGCTGCAGTGCATTGTGCTACATTGCTGTTTTTGTGGCGTGACTGTCATATTGTTCTTTTTAAATGAAATGCAGAGGTATTTATGGACGTAGTTTAGTGTTTGTTTGCTAAAGCTATATTTGGGTAATAATTATTCTTAAGTCAGCGCTAATGTGTGTTTCGTACAATCACTAACAGCTCCCATGTGATATTCACACTAAAAATATTTTAAATCATCCAGCTGCTGTGTGGCCAAACACATGTTCCTTTCATTTCAGTTTCAAACTTTCTGTATCTTTCTCTGTGACTATTAGCCTGGGTACCAGACTATGTCTCTGTCTATTCTATACAGATGCTAGAACTAGCTGAATAAACCACACAAAGTGGATGTGACGACAACAAGTATATATATTCAAGATTTTTTTTTATTCGTCACATACTAAATTATATACAGCATATATAACCAGCAGTGAAATGTGAGTAAAGGATCATACACACATTGAGACTTATTATCTTCAAAGGAGAGAACTGCGACAAGGATGGGATATATATATATATATATATATATTTATATATTAAACCTTTTCTGAATCCAGTTAGGAGTACGGCAGAAACTTCCTTTTTCAGAAGAAAATCGTCCATCTTCTTTGTTTTGGAATCTTTCAACAGTGTAGACTGAGTGACGCTTTCCACCCCCTTATGGAGCCTGCCCTCTGGTGGTCGGAGGTATACTCCCTTACTCGAGGACCGTTTAAGAGGTTCCATGAGAGAGGCCCATACATGTGATTATGCCAGACAAGTTGAAATATTAAGGGTATGTTGGGGTTATGGTAGCATGTTGTAATAAGAATAATTTAATAAGACTGTAAGAAATCATCTAGGCATTATTATTATGGATTTTAATAGATGAGAATGTTGATGATAAACTTTGGCCAATCAAATGCTCCCATTGGCTGTTCACTTCAGTTAACTTGGGAGGAACCCAGAGAACATGGAAATAACCCAATAAAAATGATTATTAAAAACACACACAGTTTGTTTCTGACCTTCACATGTCGAGACAATTGTAATTAAAAGAAGCCAAAACAATGATATTTGGATCTGACTTATTGAAAGGATTTGTAGTTTCTGAATGATAAAATATATGATTTACACTATATTTTACACTACACGTGATATATTGTATCTACCTCTTTAAGTAGAATGTAACACACTGTAACAAATTGTAAGAACATATAACTACATAGTACTTACCCAAACTCTACCTATAATATGTAAGTACACATAATTCCATTATGTATGTAGTTACATCAGAGAGGACTAGTGAGAAAAATAATGACTAAGATGAGGCCTTGAGTCTCATGATGCAAGGGAAAGATAAAAAATGGTGGCCTTGTGATAATTAACTCACAGAAACAACAAAACAAGACACAACAATCTCAAAGTAAGTGCTTTTATGTTTCTGATTACAACAGTCTTGGTCCGTATATTCTTTCATCGCCCCGGTAACTCTGCCGTCAACTCCCTTTTGACTATCGTAGCATGCCATGTGGACAACGCCATCAACAGGCCATTATTTTGTTGCAGCCTCAAATTAATTATTTAACACTATTATTGAACTCTGTGGCAGTAAGAAGTTTTCACTAATATATGTATCACTCTCACCTTTCAATATGTCAATGAAAGAAGGAGAATCTAAAGCCTTTCTAAATGAGGGGTTCCTTCTAATGTTCCTTCTAACATAATTATCATTTATTGTGCATTATTATAAGATAATAAAGAAATACTAATTTCAGTGGATGTACCCAGCCTCAAGCCCTGAAGCAGCAGGGACAGGCTCCAGCCCCACGACCGGCCAAGAGAAAAATAAATAAAAGATGAAGTCACATGCAAACCCTCTTCTTATTTATATGATATTGTTTTTCACCATCTCTAAATAGTACAATCAGTTTTTTGCCCCACTAGAGGGTTTTAATGCAGCATCATTCTAAAAGCAGTTGATGCAAAAACAGTGGTTTAGAAGAAAAGCTGATCTATAAAAGCTCTTCTGAAGAACTCAGTGTGATTGAACTACAATAAAAAGTTCTATTCGTGCATGCTTTTATTGTAGGTCAGAACAGCTAAATTTACCATTCGGGTTATGAAAGTCTGCAGTCACGTGATACAGTGAACTAAATGATGTGGCTCAGTGAAGGAGGAAGAGAGGACACCCACCAGCACCACCAGCAGAACCTCCCAGAACTAACTTCTATTCAAACATTTACAGCATAACTGTGAAAGTGTTTCTTTACAGCTTTTTTCATGGTATTTTTAAATGGATGGTTAGAAAATGACCCTATTTAGAACTTTCTTAACTTCCGGTGTTGGTGCTGAAGTAAAATATGTATTCTGTTTATTATTCAGTTTCTCTGTTACAAGTACAGCGAGATTTCAGATTTTGAAACCTGGAGAGATTGAAAATGCTTGGACCCTGGTCGGAGAGACAGTGGATTATAGAAGAAGAGCTTCCCCTGGAGCCTAGACAGTGGAGGTGATGAGGAGAGATGCTGAACAGCTGGGTGACACAGAGGGTGTGTCATGGACCAGCATTAATCAGTCACTTCATACACACTGTTCACAGTCCATTCACAACACTGTCACAAATACAAAATACAAAACATTTCAAATCAATTACATTCATACCCCACTAATTTTCTTTTCTCAACAAGATGCAACTGTAAATTTTCTCATTGGTTTCAAAGTTTGAATGGTTTCAAAATGGTTTCCGAGTCTCTTTCCCCTTGTTTAAGGTCTCCACTCAAACCATACGAGCTAGCAATCATGATGAGCTCTTACTTGAAAACTTGTCAAACAAATGTTAAAGTATGACCCACTCAAAAAGCTTTCATACTAAAGAGTTGAAAGCTCTTTTGACTCTGCCCTGAGGCATAAATAAACCTGATGAAAACAATGAACCTGTAATGAGGTGAAGATACGAGTCAGTCTCAGCAGGACTCCAGCTTCTTGAAGTGCTCTCGAAACATGCATCTAAACTCATATTATCACTTTGTAAAAAAATGTGTTGGTGCTTTGCTCACATTTAATCCAACAGTGTTCAATAACTTGTCGACAGAAGTATCCACAACTTTCTGGAATTCAGATATTAGGCATAATTCAGAGGAATGTCATACAAGAAGCCAGTTACCGTATTTTTCGGACCATAATGGTTAAACCCGACCATAAGGCACCTGGTTTTTAGAGGAGAAAATAGGAAAAAAAATATTCTGAACCAAATAGTGTAATCAAATATTTAATAAAGTATAACAGAATAATATTTGAATTATATGACTGGAGTGAAGGGCATGCGCACTGCTGTGTACTGTAACACCGCCTACTACATGCTATCCTCCAATAGCATACGGCGGTGACACAGTACAGCAGCATCGCGCCTTCCTGCACACATCGGCTTCCGTAAGGAAGGTGAGGGAGGACCCTGCCGCTCTGCCACTACGGGCAAGAGGGTTGAGCTGCCTCAGTGGACTACTGAGAAGCCTGGACGGGCGGGGAGGATGATGCAGTTTCGACATGGAAGGTCCCGGGGACTCGCTGCGCTCTGCAACTCGGACCATGAGAGAGTTGCAAGCGGCAGCGCTGCCGCTCTGAGCGATATCATAAGATATGGTCGAATACCGTAATATATGTATTCTGACCATAAGACATCACTTTTCCTCACACTATTTGGTGAAGAAAAGTGCGTCTTATGGTGCGAAAAATTCTGCTCACTTTGTTTACAGTTGTCTAAATGGTTAAAGGTTGCCACATGGAGTGGAATTTTTGTAGTTTTTTGGCAGTAGTAATGTGAAAAAATGTAATTTATCTGTTATCTGTCACATTACCAAGTGGTTGATGTATGAAAGTATGGGCCGGACAGAAGGTCTGCTGGGATTGGTTGTTACAAACCGATAACTCTGTCGCCTCAGCTGCTAGACTCAGAGTTATCACATTATCAAACACCATATATTTTATGGTAGATGCTGTTGCTCACAACTTAATTTAACAGCTTCTGAACTAAATAAAGCCTTTAACTTATTTGTAAAGATAACCGTGTTTTGTTCTTGCCTAGAAATACTCCAAAATGTCTGTTAGTTTGTTCAGTTTTAACATAATTTTACAAGCACACAGTTTTAAAGCTGGTTTAAAAACATTGTGTGGTTTTGCGTATCTCTGGTTTATAAATCGAGTTTCGCTGTTTCCTTTAAAAGTCTCTTTTCATTTTTTTGTCTGTATGCTAGAAGACGGTCAGTTCTTATACAGCACACAGTACTTTTTTCTTGAGCCAAAATTCATGTTTTACATGTCTTTTTAAATGGCAGAAATATAAAGGTTTAGTTTGCAATCGTTCATACATGCTGAATAAATATAAGCTACCATCTTCCTTTTTTACTTACGAGGCTCTTCCTCACGCTTCACTTAATTGCCACTAAAGCTGACCGCATCTGATTAACCCTCGCCTTTTTTTGACCAGTGGTTGTTCTTTACACAGAAATAACTCTGGATTTGGTGATGTTCTGTTCGCTTGCATCCAACAAAATGGAAGGAACATAAACCTGCTTTGGTGGATGTTTTATTTTCAGAGTGCTAGCCATTCCTTTGTTTTTGTTTTGTCTCTGGGCATTGCATGAAGCGAGTACGGCAGAGGAAAACACAGCTAACGGATCTGTTTGTGTGTAAAGCAGGCCCTGTTCATAAAACCCGACCACATCACTCGTTGACCCTGATAGTGAAATGGAAATATAAATGTGTTTTCAACACATTTAAAACAAAAGCATTTTACTAATGAACCCGCTTAGCCACTACAGCCTCGATGAAGAACACAACAGGCATCTAGAAAGGTCTGTGGAAAGTTGTGGATGAAAGATAATGAAAGATATCTTGTCTTGTCATATCTAACATAAGTGTGCATTAAAAAGAACAAAGCTTAATCAGGACTTTTGAATTATACAACCCGCTTTTCATCAAGACAAAGTTAAAGTCGGGCTGATTTGCCTGATTGTGGCGGTCTCCAGCTGTGCTTCAGGAAGAAGGTGGAGGTACATCCTTACAGCAAACTTTGTGTCTGTGGCTGCAATTCAACTGATATACTCAGGAGAAGTGCACAAGAAATACACAAATAATCTCAAGGAACTGAAGCAGTATTCCTCCAAAATGCAATGGGACACTGATAAAACCACACGTAAAAATGTGTCTTCAACATTTGGTGCTAATGGTAGATCTATAGGGACAGGAGGGGGACACACATTTTTTCATTTGATTTTCATTCCCTGTCACTTCCTATGTTTGCATTTTCCTATTTCTGCACAGATTTTTCCATATCTTGATGCCTAGTTGTAAATGGAGACATATGGAAAGGCTTCAGAGGGGAATGTGTCTGCATTATTAGTTTATGAAACATATGTTTACCATGTAGCCCTCTGTTCCAGTCTAAGCCGGTTTGGTTTAATGTGCTTTAAAGTCTGAACACTTAGAGGAGGTCTCTGAGTGGGATATAGAGAAGAAATACAATCCTTGGAAATATATAATTGTTCCATATTTGATGAAAGATTGGGCTTTCTAAATGAGTATGGAATATGTTTTTTCCCATATTTCTGAGGTGTCTTGAACACAGCTGCTAAAATCTGTCTTATACTGGTTGTTGTTGATTTTGGTTTGTTAGAAATGTAAGAAAGTAAGTAAGTAAATTTTATTTATATAGCACCTTTCACAGATATAAATCACAAAGTGCTTTACAAAGTGCAATAAAAGAACAATAAAACTATGAGAATAAAAATTAAAACCACAAAATATTAAAAACATAAAAGGTGGGCCTGCTATCTCTATATCTGTTATCTGAACACCTCACATCAAGTGTTTAGTCACTTTGTTGTGGTCGTTTACCTAAAATGTAGTATTAAACTGGATTAGTCTGTGTACTACAAGACTAGTCAACAGCTTTAACAGCTTGGGGGTGCACATTACCAGAGTGGTCTTGGTTTCTGTGAGTCGGCTTGTATCTCAAGGCTTGGGTCCAAACAAACACTGTAGAGCTGAATTGTGGAATGACTGTCTCTGTGTGTTAACCCTGCCATTAACTGGTGACTGTCCAGAGTGTAGCTGGCCTCACACCAGGCTCCAGTCCAGTGACAGATTAGAAAATAATGAATCATTATTTAATGTATTAAATGGAGGGTTTCTATTAAGTAATGATTTCCACTGCCGTTACATCAACAGACGTGCGCTGAGTTGTGGCCCCAAGGTCTGGGGCCCCACTGCTGCAGGTGTTCTTTAATCTTCAGTGAGAAATGTGGGTCCCATAGGGATCACCACAATATGACAAGCTACAGTCAGGTGTGTGTATGTGTGTGTGTGGAGCTCCTGTATGGAGCCATCCCACTGAGTTGCCTAGCAACACCATGGATTGGCTCACAAGTCCATTGGGTAATGTTTTTTCCCGATTCTTATTCCCAACACAAGAAGAGATAAGACCAGGATAAATCCCGAAACTATTGTAGAAGTGAGAAGATAGACGAGATGTGACTCGACTGAAAGCCTACAGCCTTCTGTAAAACAAGCAATGGCAATGGTTTGATTTTGAAACATGACATTTTATAATGCAGCATTTCCCACTGCACTAGTTACACACCAACCACCATGACTACCATTTTATGTCTTGTGAGGAATTAATCTTACTGAGGTTTACTTGTGTTATTCTCAGATCAAAGGTAAAAGTACAGAGGCACACGGTATACATGACTGGATACTCTAAGTAGATCACTTGTAACTTCTAGAAGCAGCTCAAACAATCCACACTTCTGAGAGTAACGCCATCATGAAACAGGGTTAATATAATTACTTTATTTTACAATTACTGTCTGAACATTGACACTTATGGTGGTATTTTCTTGATACATTTCATTAATAAGTCTCTGATTTCTAGTGAGCGTTATCAACTTTATTCTCATTATATTACGACTATATAATTATAATCACAGTTTTATTATCATTGTATCATGTGTTTTCTGTCGGTGTGGTTCTAACAGGCAGGCATGTGTTTGTCTTCATCAGGACAGAGGCAGGGGCAGAGGAAGGTTTAACAACATAAATCCACTCTTTCCTCCTCGTCATTGAGTCCATTTGGCCATCATTAGGTCACTCTAGATGTAAGGGCCTTTTTAAATGTGAATGAACAGCCTAAAACAAAAAACTAACAAACTGAGGTTCAGAGTCCCCAGATTAAACCCAGAAGTAAACCCAGAATCTGCTCAGAGCCTGGCTGCTGTAAAAGGCGTTTCTGATACGTTCAGTAGTCTAATAGACAGGCTGTAAGCAACTGATTTTTAAAGAAACAGTAGGGCGTTTCGTGCCTGTTTTCTTCTTTTCTTGCTGCACATCTCACAGTTGACTCCTTTTCACGGCTCCTTTGACAGCATCTACACAAGTGTGGGACAATCGCGCTCTCGGAAAACTGAACAAAGGCTTCTTTGCTCTTGCCACATTTAAAAGAAGAAATACAAAAAGAAGAAAATAGGATCTAATAAAATATGCAAACAAACAAAACGTGTAAAGAAAACAAGGCTTTGTTATCATCCTGTTTACCAGTCTGACGCTCCGGCACATCTTCCCGGACCATCTGAGCTTCTCAGGATTACTGTGGATTGTCTTCGTTAGCGCCATTTAAGATCATTTATGTTTTTATGTGTTGCAATATCCCATCCACCAGTGACCCATTTAAAGTTACCCTGCGTTACCTTTAGCCCAAAAATATAGATTCTCACTGATAGTTCTTAGACATGAGATCAGTAGAATTGTATGTGTTACACCCAATGTAACATTGCTATCCCGGGACAGTTTTACATGAGTGACGCTCTAGCACACTACTCCACTAATAAAGAAAATAGGCCAAATACACTGCACTTCTTTCTTCCAAACTTGCCGCCTTAAACGCCTCTACTTGTAAATAAATATTGCGCTGCTTCCTGCAGTTGCACAGAGAAGGCTCTTCGCCGGCTTTAAGTTAAAGATTATGCTATTATTTAATAAGGGTTGAAATACAAAAAACACAATATATGTGCAACTAATGTACTAAAATTTGACTGGACCATCTTTAATTTCTTTTCAGTTCAAAAGAAAACCTGAATGATTGAAACCGGGCATTCTCAACTGGTGGGTCAGGACCCTGAAGGTGGGCCCTGGAGTGTGTTGTGGAAGTGGGATTGTTGGAAAATATACAATGTGACTAAACCCACTATTCTGTTTTTTGTTTTTGTTTTGTTTTTTAATTATTTGCTATAATGGAAATGCAATGAGTAATAATCACCACACAATACTTTGAACGTTAAAGAGAAATGACCACATTCTTTTCATGTTTTTCTGTTTAATCATTATTAATTATAATAGCAAATTGTAATTGTCTGTGAAAACAAAACTTCAAGACAGGGGTAGCAAACATACAGCTAAATCCAGCCTGCCAGTGAGTACAATCTAGCCCATAGTAGAACTTTGGAAAGTGTGACATTTTTAAATATTCCTAATTTGTCCACTGGGGAGCAAATCTGGTTCTAGAAATAGTGATTTTTGCTTTAATCTTTTGCTGTTGAGATAACCCTCTGTGGCACCATTATCCAAAATGTTGAGGGCAGAGTTTTAATAACAAGAAATAATAGACCACTTCCTGTTTATTTACAGAGGTAAATGGAAAACGTGTGTGTTTGGTGTGTACATAGCAAGTTTCAGTGCTCAAGGAATATAATATTGAAAAATACAACAGCTGCAAGACAACAGAGAAGACAGAAGATAAATGAACAGTTAGCAGGTCTGAGGAAACAACAGTGTGTTTTTTACCTGGAGCTGAGAGCTCAGTGATACAGCAGTTAGAGTACACTATAAGTTACAATAAAACCAAGTTGTTGTTGGTTATTATGATAATACGCTTCCGGATCAATTTTGGCTTTATGTGGCCCCTGAATTAAAATGAGTTGGACACCCCTGAGTTAAGACGTCATCTAGGCTTTATTATCAAGGATTTGAATGGATAAAAATATTCAGCACATATGTGATGTTTTGGCCGATCATGTGCTCACATAGAGAGAGGTGTCGAGTTAGCGATGCTGCCATTGGCTGATGGTCTACATATTTTGTCCACAAATAAGTGATGATGATACAGTACATTCATTCATATTACTATAGTATTTGTAAGTTGTAAACTTATCAAGCTGCAATATAAAATGCCTTTTTTTGTAAATACAGCAGTCTTGTGGTCCCATACACTACAGATTTCCAAAGAGCCCGGTGAGTTTGTAGTGGTGACATCACAGCCCGTTGCTCTTGCTCTCCCCTCTCTGCGCTCCTCTCCTGCTTTATCCCGAGTGGTGAGGGAGCTGCGTGTGCGTTAATGTGGTGGTGCGTCGGGGGCTTGTGCTGCTTTGAGGCTTCGCTGGAGTGGAAGCAGCCTCTCAGTGTCCATGCTGCTCCCGGGGAAATAACGCAGCGCACGGTGACGGAGCAACCATGAAATCCATCATTAATGCCTTAAAGAAGGAAGGTAGGTTGCGCTCAGTGGAGACTTGGTTTGTGTTCCGCTTGTTATGTTGCGTTTGGGAAGTGCTTTGTGATGAGGTGAGGAGCGCTCGGTTGGATTCCAGCAGTGATCCAAGAAAACGGGTCAAAAACATACACCCACACGTTCAGATCTACTTTTGTGTGGACTCTCTGGGAACTGGGCTTTTTTATCAATGGAGAGGAGCTCGTAAGCTTCAGGACAGGAAAAAATACTGCCAGGAGCGTAGACTCAAAATAATTGTGCACTTTACTACATGTAATATCTTTAGCCTACCTTCTACAATCTGAGAAGCCCCAAGCTTTGCTGTTTTAAAACGACTAAGACCTACTCAAACTTGTGCTCACAGGTAAAATCATGCTGTTAAAGGTAATGCATTTCTTCACTCATTTATATTTATATATATATATATATATATATATATATATATATATATATATATATATATATATATATATACATATATATATATATATATATATATATATATATATATATATATATATATATATATATATATATATATATATATATATATATATATATATAGTTACGTTAAATCCTTTCCATAGCCCTGTGATCTGCACATTCCTTTTATTGGGGAACTGTGCTTAGAAGGAAGTATGAGTTATATATATATATATATATATATATATATATATATATATATTACTTAAGATGGGGACAATGTGTAATATAATTAGATTTTTATTAGATTATGTGCAATACAATTTATTATAGTATTAATATATACAGTATATTTTTATAGCTTTTGTAGTAATGCTGTTTTGATTTATATGACAGTGAGCAGTCCTCCTTTGTGAACTTTAAAGGCGGTTTATGTAATGAACTCTGCCTGATCTATGTCTGTAACTGTAGTAATGGTCTGTATGTGATCTTGTCAATAATGTTGGTTTGTGATTCTGTCAAATGTCTGCGTGAGATCCTGTTTTATGATAAATGTTTCGATCAACCTGTCCAGGGACTACAGATTGTAGATCTTGTGTATTTTGTTAATATGTAATGTCCCTACTTAAAATAAATTTAAAAGTAAATCTGAGAGGAATAAAGAACCTAAAGAGGGTTAAGATATTTAACCAACTTTTTAGGACATCAAAACAATAAGAATATTTAGATCTGAGTAATAAATTTAGACTTAATTCATAAAATATGCAGACTTAAATAATAAAAATGTATATACAGACTTTTTGCGCCAAATCCAATATAAAACAGTAAAGTTGATTAAACCTATTCTTATGTTACATAACTCTTAAAATCCTTGATAATTCATTATGAAGGATAGAAGACACCTTTTACAGATCATTCCAATTACAGTAGGCTGTTAGATTTTCCTCAAAGAAACGTAATGCTTCAGAATAAAGGAATTTATCTTTAAACTTACACTATATATTTGACACCATTAGTAGTGTGTCCTAATAAGACAAACCTTTATAGTAAATCCATTATTATTCCTCTTAATTTGTTTTAAGCCATTTATTATCTTTGTAAATAAAGAGCTATACCCTTTATAAATGTATCTAGGTTTTTAACATCATATTTGTTGACTGTGTTCCAGCAACATGTTATACCTGAAAAGAGCATTTATAAAAATAAAAACAATCTTATGTAATGTGTAATTCTTGTGTAAAGGCTTGCAAATATATAATCACTTTAGTCATTCTGTAATACATTCTAAATGGCTTATGAACACTTTTATGAGGTATTTGCATTTGAACTATGAGTCAACCATAACTTCTGTCTTCTAATGTTTCACTTTATTGGAATCTGAAAAAACTGGAACAGGAATTGTTCTTATCAAAAAGTGTCGGTAAAAATTAATTTAAGAAGAAGAAGAAGTTGTTGTACATTTTTTATTATTTTGTTTGTATGTTTCTTAAATGAAACATTCTAGCAACTGTATGGCCCTCGTTTTCACTGACTCATAGAACAAAAAGTTAAAGAGATAGCTTTTTGTTCTATGATCTATATAAAAATAGAACTGTGCTCATCAAAAGCTTTCATTCAATGTATCTTTCAGTTTCACCCAAAACGTCACATTCTGGCAAAATTTGTGTTGTGCATGAAGTGCATCTTCTGTATCAGCAATGATGACCCACAATTGCAGGTAGTGTCGTACTAAATGAGGCAATTGGGTGTAATCCTCGCACTGTCCCACATTGTCTTAATCTGCAGCAGTAAACAAGGCATCAGGTAATGAAGAGCTCATTAGTGACGGCTTGGAGCTTCTAGTGCACTAAAAAAACAAAAAAAAACAAAAATAATCACTGGTTTTACCTGACTGGATCAACAGAAATATTTGCACTCAGTCAAAATATGTTGAAGCTGCAACTTTCTGTGAAGTTGATCTAATGTAAAGAACCTGACATAGTTCCGGTTTACTTCTGGCTTACTTCTGAACCTGATCGAAGGGCTAACACAGGTGGGGCCACTGTGGAAACTGTGGACAAACCCACTCAGGACCATATTTGTGCCCAAATATAACCCTTATGAGGCCCACATGGAAATGCTGACTGGGATAAATTTATGTTCAACACAATTGTAGTCATAGTTCATCCAACATGACTGGATTGTGTTAGAGATACAACATTCATTTTTTTTTTTTTTTCATTCATTCATTTTCTACCGCTTAGTCCCGTTAGGGGTCGCGGGTGACTGGAGCCTATCCCAGCAGCTTTTGGGCCTGAGGCGGGGTACACCCTGGACAGTGGCCAGTTAGTCGCAGGGCTAAAACAACATTCATTAAATTGTATTTTATTAGACGAAATTAAATAGTATCAACGTAATTGTTTCACTCTAGATCAACTTCACAGAAAGTTTTAACATGTTTTGAGCAAGGACAAATATTTCTGTTGATTCAGTCAGGTAAAACCAGTGATTCTTTTTTGGAGTGTATGAACGTGTAATGGTGTTGGAACAACGGATGGAAATTAGCCTAAGGCTACAATATGGCATGTTTACATTCATTCATGGGGCTGTGTCTCATGTATTTCCATCAACATGCACTGTCCCAATCAAATAAAAATGTATTAATAAAAAAATATAATCATTTGTTTGGGTCACTCAAAGAAATATAACGATAACCCTCGATACACGCATGAAATGCTTTCTATTTTAATCAGTCTGACATTTGACACCAGCTCCGTCAGACACACATATTACCCCCAATTTACACCAAGAGCATACGCAGGACGTTGCGTAGGTGTTTTACTCACATAGATTTAAAAACGTCCACTCACACCAGAGGTGTAAAGTGTCTCTCTCTCTCTCTCTCTCTACACTCTCTACACACAAGTGAACCTCTGGTAAACGAATAAAAGTAAACCAGCTGGATGCCACCTGGGGTAATTGTGCATGTAAATATATACATTTATATACGTACTGTAAATAATTACTACGTATACGCGTCAATCTACGGAGATACATCGGGAAAACACAGGAAGTAGACACAAAGTGTTAAAATCAACTTCCGTTACCCTTTCAAAATAAAAGTTTTCTAATAGTACAGCAGTGACAAAAACATTGCGCATCACATCCAAGACTTCAGTGAATGTTTGATAATGGACAACGAAAGGTCAATTGCCAAAATGGAGAATATAATTTACAACATCAAACACCATTTTTACAAAGACAATGTAAAGACAAGGTTCACAATAGCATCAACTTTGGGTTTAGACGGCGAGTAATTAGCTAATTTACAGTATATGCATGTCTCTCTCCAGCACAGTTACCCCAAGTGGTCTCTATCGTGTCCACTTTTGTTTGATTACCAGAGGTTCACTTTACAAAACGTGTGATGCAAGACAGGAGTTTAGAGAGAGAGAGAGAAGATCCACAAGAGCGGCTCGACTTTACGCCTCTGGTGTTGACACTTTTAAATTTACGCGTATATTTATGTATGACCAATGTATTATCCATACATTGGTCAGTCCCATTATTAAAGAGTGTTGCATTGTACTTTAATAGCTTTTCATAAAACACACACAAAAGTGGATTGTTCTGTAGCCCATCATGATGCAAAGTGATGAAACATAATTAAAATTGGTAGGAAGGCAAGTCTTCTGCTGTTTAACCCATAAAAGCACTATTGTTGAGAGCAGTAGTAAAACTTGAAATACTGCCTCACACATGACAAACCCCCTAAAATAGGGGGTGTAAAAGTGAGAATGCGAGGATGAGCGTATGAATCATGGGTAGTTTGCGTCACTGCTGACAGCGTAGTGTCACAGGACTGCAATTTACCCATCTGTCATCTCGGGATCACAGAAGGAGCAAGGCATTGTGGGGTATTTTTACTAAACGCACCAGTGTAAGTTTGACTTCTCAGTGTTTAGAACATGCTCTTGACAGCTGACAGCCTCTGACACTAAAGATACCACACGGTGACAGCAGCGAAGGGCCTAAAGACACATTTAAGAGATCCATGTGACAGCGTGGGATCACTGTGTGCATCCCGTCAACACAACAATATCAGTGCTTTATTCAATATTTCAGTTGTATGTGGGGCTCTAATGTATTCTGTGTCATAGCCAAGGATAGGGTTGGCAAACAAAAAAATCTAGTACAACATTAAACATACAGGGCCGTACAAGACCCCTAGGTATGCATTTGGTTTTCATTGTTTTCTTCCTCTCAAAAAAATCCTGACATTGACAATTACAGATTGCAAGTCATCAAGGAGTTTTCTGTTCATCCTCTCATTAGCAAAATCGGAAACTTTTGCATTCCTTCAGGACAATGTAAAATAATAAAATATCTGGTTTTGTTTTCAATGCTACTTTTGCGCTAAAGTTAAAAGTGCACCTGAAATAAAATAAAGAAAGAACAGCAGCAATCTAAAAACCTGCCATAGCTAAAATTAATCTAGTCGTCTATTTACTGGTTGGAGATGGATGGCCTGTATTTAAGGAGGATCTTTATGTTCCAAGAAATATGGGTCCTTTGATTCATTAATTTTCTACCACTTAGTCCCGTTAGAGGTCGCGGGTGATTGAAGCCTATCCGAGCAGCTTTGGGCCTGAGGCGGGCTACACCCTAGACAATGGCCAGTTAGTCACAGGGTTAACACTTAGAGACAGACACTGACAGATAACCATTCACTCTCACATTCATTCACTGTACGCGTGTACAGGCCTGATTATATTATGTATTGTACATCTTGTACATATTGTATGTATTATACAATTGGTCGTCTTTCAACCGGAAGGTAGTGGGTTCGATTCCCGCTCTCCCCACAATTCATACTGTCGTTGTGTCCTTGGGCAAGACACTTAACCCACCTTGCCTCGTAGTTGAGTGAATGTATGTGTCGATGGTCGGAGAGGCCGTAGGCGCAAAATGGCTGCCATGTCTCTGTCATTCTGCCCCAGGGCATCTGTGGCTACAGTTGTAGCTTACCACCACCAGTGTGACTGTGTATGAATGAATAATGGACGGACTGTAAGCGCTTTGAGTCCCTTGGTCCCTCGGGAGAAAAGTGCAATATAAATCCAATCCATTATTATTATTATTATTATCCCTTCATAATTAAAGGCACATTTTCACTCAGCGTTATGGAGCAGGTCAGATAACCCCTGAAGATTGTTCCCTGTGTGTCACATCACTTCCATATACATTTTTTTATTTGCAAACTGAACCATAATGACCCAACTCTCTTCGTACTCTCTTAGAACTCTCTTAGTACTCTCTTCGTACTCTCTTAGTACTCTCTTAAAACTCTCTTAGAACTCTCTTCGTACTCTCTTCGTACTCTCTTCGTACTCTCTTAGTACTCTCTTCGTACTCTCTTAGAACTCTCTTCGTACTCTCTTCGTACTCTCTTAGTACTCTCTTCGTACTCTCTTCGTACTCTCTTAGTACTCTCTTCGTACTCTCTTCGTACTCTCTTAGTACTCTCTTCGTACTCTCTTAGTACTCTCTTAGTTCTCTCTTAGTACTCTCTTAGTACTCTCTTCGTACTCTCTTAGTTCTCTCTTAGTTCTCTCTTAGTACTCTCTTAGTTCTCTCTTAGTTCTCTCTTCGTACTCTCTTAGTACTCTCTTAGTTCTCTCTTAGTACTCTCTCAGTTCTCTCTCAGTTCTCTCTCCGTACTCTCTTAGTACTCTCTTAGTACTCTCTTAGAACTCTCTTCGTACTCTCTTAGTACTCTCTTAGTTCCCTCTTCGTACTCTCTTAGTTCTCTCTTAGTACTCTCTTAGAACTCTCTTCGTACTCTCTTAGTACTCTCTTAGTTCTCTCTTAGTACTCTCTCAGTTCTCTCTCAGTTCTCTCTTCGTACTCTCTTAGTACTCTCTTAGTACTCTCTCAGTTCTCTCTCAGTTCTCTCTTAGTACTCTCTTAGTACTCTCTTAGAACTCTCTTAGAACTCTCTTCGTACTCTCTTCGTACTCTCTTCGTTCTCTCTTAGTACTCTCTTAGTACTCTCTTAGTTCTCTCTTAGTACTCTCTCAGTTCTCTCTCAGTTCTCTCTTCGTACTCTCTTAGTACTCTCTTAGTACTCTCTTAGAACTCTCTTCGTACTCTCTTCGTACTCTCTTCGTACTCTCTTAGTACTCTCTTTGTACTCTCTTAGTACTTAGTACTCTCTTAGTTCTCTCTTCGTACTCTCTTAGTACTCTCTTAGTACTCTCTTCGTACTCTCTTAGTACTCTCTTAGTTCTCTCTTAGTACTCTCTTAGTTCTCTCTTAGTTCTCTCTTCGTACTCTCTTCGTACTCTCTTAGTACTCTCTTAGTTCTCTCTTAGTACTCTCTTAGTTCTCTCTTAGTTCTCTCTTAGTTCTCTCTTCGTACTCTCTTAGTACTCTCTTAGTACTCTCTTAGAACTCTCTTAGTACTCTCTTAGTACTCTCTTAGTACTCTCTTAGTTCTCTCTTAGTACTCTCTCAGTTCTCTCTTAGTTCTCTCTTCGTACTCTCTTAGAACTCTCTTAGAACTCTCTTCGTACTCTCTTCGTACTCTCTTAGTACTCTCTTCGTACTCTCTTAGTACTCTCTTCGTACTCTCTTAGTACTCTCTTAGTACTCTCTTCGTACTCTCTTAGTACTCTCTTAGTTCTCTCTTAGTACTCTCTTAGTTCTCTCTTAGTTCTCTCTTCGTACTCTCTTAGTACTCTCTTAGTTCTCTCTTAGTTCTCTCTTCGTACTCTCTTAGAACTCTCTTAGTACTCTCTTAGTACTCTCTTCGTACTCTCTTAGTACTCTCTTAGTTCTCTCTTAGTACTCTCTTCGTACTCTCTTAGTACTCTCTTAGTACTCTCTTAGAACTCTCTTAGTACTCTCTTCTTACTCTCTTAGTACTCCAGTCAAAACAAGGCTCAACTCAGGCATTTTATTATTTTTTTTAAGAAATTGTAATAAACACCAATGCAGACTAGTAGAAACAGCTTTTATATCAATGTAGAGCCAATGTTAATTTGACGAGCTGAGCCTGCTGTACAATAGGCTAATAGTATAATCAGTTAGAAATACAACATACTGTATACTGAATATGGGATGTTCCAAGTACCTCAGTAGTATTTCTAAGTAGATTAGGTCATTTTCATGTGAGCAACATCTCTTAGTAATGACTTATGCAAAGACTCCATGTGCAATATGCACTTTGCTCCATGTCCAAGACGCATATGATATCAAGCCTTGAAGTTGGCCAATAGATTTCTTAGTTTTTTTTCTGACTTAAACTTCAACTGAGAAACAAAATAAATAAATCTGGGTTTACATAAATCTTGTGAATGCAGCCATAGCACTTTGCAAATATTCAGAGTCAGACTTTAGAAGTACTGCGATAAGGCTTACGGAGCTAAACCCAGATGCTTAACAGTCTACATCCTACTCGTCAAACGTTGTCAGCCAGATCTGGTTCTATTGCAATGATTTATCTAGGGGTGACCACAAATAGTTGGATATTCGATTTAAGGAGCCTGAATGGACTACCAATCTAAAAGTCAAATTGTTGTGGAGGTGTTATTTAACAAGGTTCTTGCGCAGTGTCTGATTTCACATCGAACTCCTGGGTTTCTGTTAATATACCGTCTATTTTTGTTTTTGTGTGCTTTGTGTTAAAGAAAAAAATCTTGTTCTACACACTTGTAGATGGGTAACCCCCAAATTACACAGCATGCTGCTCCGCTCTGCTGCAGAACAACGTCGCAGAACATGTCCCAGTGGATGTGTTTGAGATCTGCTCCGCTGCGGTGCGCCGCCCCGAGCAGCTCAGAGGAGCATGCGCGGGATGTACTAGATTGTGATAAAAGCCATTGATGAAGATGTGTGCGGGACCAAAACAAGTATTTATTCAGAAGAGGAAAGTCCAGAACACAAGTTTAGTTTGAGAGCACTTTGTTGTTCAAATAGACATCACTTCACAGGTTTTTCCTTGTTACATTGGCCACAGAAAACCTTTAGTTTAGCAGATCGTATTGCATTCAATGCCTAATCGTGTAAATAAACACTTAAAATCTTCGAATGAACAAAGTTTGTCGGTATTATTTTGCTTTGGAAATCCGGATGTTGTGCACACACAGTATCCGCTTTGGTACGATCTAATCTGTTCAGATTTATGTATTTGACTCCAGCGTTTGGCAAAAATAGAACTTCAAATTATGTATAGAGCAAACAACCAAACATTACCATTAAACATCCAAAAGTGGTTTGAAAAAAGAAATAGTCAATGCAAACTAGAAACTGATCTCTAACAAACCAAATTTTTGGACAAAAATAAGGGAACAGAGTACATCAATAAGAGGGATCAGCCTGTGGAATAAAATAGACAAAAAAAGGAGTCAAAAACTAAGAAAGAAAAGAATGTTGGAGATAAAGGAAGGGGATGGTTAGGTTGGTGTGGATGTAGGTTGAGGTGTAGATTTGATATGCACATTTTCTTTTCTAGTTCTTTTTTTTGGTTTGTTGTTATTGAATTTATAAATGATTGATAGTAATGGTTCTTTGTTTTCCTGTAGAGACATTGGTGAAGGTTCTTTTTGTTAGATATTTGATTTAATGATTATAAATTGTAAGGGGAGTGGCATTATATAAGTTCACAATTTAACCCACTCCCTTTCGCACATTATTAGGCCCGAGCCGGTGATGACCTGGGAGGGCCTATTGTTTTTGCTCAAGTTATTTATTTATTTTTATTTTTTATTTATTTTTTTTTCTGTAAAATGATCCTCAATTTGACCCAGTAAACGTGCAACAAAAAGTCATTTTTATTGGTCCCAGACTTCAAGCCCGGCGAAAAATTAATGTAATTGAAGTCCCACGAAAAACAAATACGAAAAATGACTGCTATAGCACAGAGAACCATCTGGCAAGATGGCGGCGCGTCCACACGCAGCGGCTTCTCTCTGTCCCGACAGAACGGTGTTTTCGTGTTTTTTGTCTTGTGAGTCACAGTGTTTTTGTACGTTGTAGTCGCGTCTACCTGTCTGTAAGCGCAAATACAGTCGCGAGTTTCTGCTCGATGTCGGCAGAACCGCATTTTCACAGTTAAACTCCGCGTACACGGAACAGCTGCGGGATCTCGATCTGCTACGGAGACCTTCACCATCATCGACCCCCACCACTGCATCTCGCCCGCAGCGGAGGTGCCGCAAGCGGCGTGAGAGGAAGCAGAAGAGGGGTAAGCGCGGAGGTATCCTGGCTAGGCTAACGGCTAACCCACACAAGCCATCTATCCCCACCATCGTACTGGCAAACGTACGCTCGTTGGACAATAAACTGGACTACATTCGTTTACTACGCTCAACCCAGAGGACTGTAAGAGACTGTTGTGTTTTTGTGTTCATGGAAACATGGCTCAGCAACAGCGTTCCGGACGGCGCCATTCAGCTCGACCAGCTGACATGCTATCGAGCGGACAGAGCCCTCGTCGCGGGAGGAAAAACCCGCGGCGGTGGGCTTTGTGTTTACATCAATGACGCGTGGTGCCGCGATACTGTTGTGATCAGCAAACACTGCTCACCCCTGGTGGAGTTTATGATTATTAAGTGCCGGCCGTTCTATCTGCCGAGGGAATATACTGCTATACTGCTCATTACAGTTTACATTCCCCCGTCCAACATCATCAGCAACAGGAACGACGCACTTAATGAACTGTACCAGCACATCAGTGAGCAGCAGACAGCACACCCCGATGCTTTTCTCATCATAGCTGGGGATTTCAACCATGCTGACCTAAAGAGTGTGTTTCCAAAAATACACCAGCACATCAACTTTCCAACACGAGGTAATAACATTTTGGACTTTGTTTACACCACACAGAGAAGAGCTTACAAAGCCCTCCCCACCTCGGAGCCTCAGACCACATCACTGTCATGCTAATGCCTGCATACAGACCACTTGTTAAAGTCGCCAAACCAGTTTACAAACAGATTAAAGTGTGGCCAGAAGGATCATCAGAGATTCTCCAGGACTGCTTCAACACAACTGACTGGGACATGTTTAAACAGGCTGCCACAAGCAATAACACCACTGACCTCCAGGAGTACTCAGAGACTGTTACTGCCTACATCAATAAGTGTATTGATGATGTAACAGTCACAAAAACCATCACTGTCCGGGCCAACCAGAAGCCATGGATGACAGGGGAGGTCTACAGACTCCTGAAGATACGGAACGCTGCCTTCAGAGCTGGAGATGAGGTGGGCCTGAGAACAGCTAGGGCCAACCTGTCCCGTGGCATCAAAGAGGCTAAGAGACAGCACTCCAGGAGGATAGCTCACCAATTCAGCGACAGCAGAGACACTAGGAACCTGTGGCAGGGGATACAGACCATTACGGACTACAAGCCCCCACCACGGACCTGTGACAAAAACATCTCTCTGCTGAACGAGCTGAACACCTTCTTCGCTCGCTTTGAGCAACAAAACAACACCACTGCACAGAAGACTCCACCTCCTCCCGGCGACCAGGTGATGACGCTGACCCCAGACAGCGTGAGGAGATCCTTCAGTAGGATCAATGCCCGCAAAGCTCCGGGTCCTGACAACATCCCTGGGCGTGTACTGAAAGTCTGTGCAGCAGAACTCACTGATGTCTTCACAGACATTTTTAACATCTCACTGAGTCAGGCTGTTGTTCCCACATGCTTTAAAACTACCACCATCATCCCAGTCCCGAAGAAGCCATCTCCATTCCGCTTCAATGACTACCGTCCTGTTGCACTTACCCCCATCCTCATGAAGTGCTTTGAACGGCTAGTCATGCACCACATCAAGTCTGCCCTCCCCCCCTCCCTGGACCCCTTCCAGTTTGCATATCGGTCCAACCGGTCGACCGATGATGCCATCTCCACTGCCGTCCACTCAGCACTCACCCATCTGGACAAAAAGGACTCATATGTCAGAATGCTGTTCATAGACTTCAGTTCAGCATTCAACACAATCATCCCTCGACAGCTCATCTACAAGCTGAGTCAGCTGGGGCTCAACACTTCGCTGTGCAACTGGCTGTTGGACTTTCTGACTGGAAGACCTCAGGCAGTACGGGTCGGCAGCAACACATCCAGCACCATCACACTGAACACTGGGGCCCCCAAGGATGTGTGCTGAGCCCTCCTCTTCACTCTGCTGACCCATGACTGCACACCGTCACACAGCTCTAACCTCTTTATTAAGTTTGCAGATGACACGACTGTGGTGGGTCACATTAGCAACAAAGATGAGACAAACTACAGGAGTGAGGTGAGCTGCCTGGCTGGGTGGTGCAGTGACAACAATCTCTCTCTGAACGTGGAGAAGACGAAGGAGATTGTTGTAGACTTCAGGAGAGCACACACTCAGCACGTTCCTCTGACCATCAACAGTGCAACTGTGGAAAGAGTGAGTAGCACCAAGTTCCTGGGTGTGCACATCACAGAGGACCTCTCCTGGACTGAAAACACCACAGCACTGGCCAAGAAATCAAATCAGCGTCTCTACTTCCTCCGCAAACTGAGAAGAGCCAGAGCCCCACCCCCCATCATGTACACCTTCTACAGAGGCACCATCGAGAGCATCCTGTCGAGCTGCATCACTGTGTGGTATGGCGCCTGCAACGTCCTGCCGAAAGACTCTGCAACGCATAGTGAGAACAGCTGAGAAGATCATTGGTGTCTCTCTCCCCTCCCTCCAGGACATTTACGGAACACGTCTCACCCGCAAAGCCCTCTGCATCACAGGTGATCCCACTCACCCATCACACAGCTTTTTCAGCCTGCTACCATCAGGGAGGAGACTGCGGAGTCTCCAGGCCAGGACCAGCAGACTGAAGGACAGCTTCATCCACCAGGCTGTCAGGAAGCTGAACTCCCTCCCGAACCTGCCCCCCCTCCCCTCTTCTTCCCCAGGCACCACTGAACCATGACCCCCCCCCCACTAATTTATGATGACATGCACTAGTGCATGCACTGATGACATGCACTAGTCACTTGTGCAGCATTGGTCTGCTCACTCACCGCACACACTACATCCGGCATGGAACTGATGTCATTCCACTACCTCATCAGTCAGTAAATAACTGCTCTTGGACACTTGTCACTTTAATCAGACAAGATATTTTAATAAGTGATTTTTTTGCACTAAAAGAATCTTTTAACTGCACTGTTGTTCGCTTTATTGATTTGCACAATATCTGTCACTCACCTTGCGCTGCTTTATTTAACTTGATTTTTAGCTTTATTTTTTAATTTTATTATGTCTTTTTTTTATCACTCCCTTATTGTATAGTTGTATCTACATTTTTAAATTTGAGTTATTTCTTAGGCTTTAATGTTAATGTTATCTGTATGCACCGGGGACTGAGAGTAACGCAATTTCGATTCTCTGTATGTATGTACTGTACATGTGGAAATTGACAATAAAGCAGACTTTGACTTTGACTTTGACTCAGTGGCAACCCCTAGAAAAGTCAAAATACACTAAGCCTATGGAAAATTAAAGTAAAATTTTCCAATGTAGAAATACAAAACTTGGTACATCCATAGGACACCTCAGGGCAAACAGAAAAGTCAATGACAGCCACACCCTAAACTCAACAGGAAGTCCGCCGTAAGGGGTGAAACGCACGACCACCAAAATCGCACCCCTTGCGCAAAAAGATGCAAATCATTGTGTTTAAATCTAAATGGCCCCAAATTTGGTGAGTATCATCTAGACACGTGTGCCAACTAAAGTTGTGACTTTGTTTTTGATATCTTATCGGTATGGGTGTGGCAAGCCTGTAACGAGGTGGCCATTTTTGTGAAAATAAAACGTCTCTTAACTCTCAAACGCCTTCTCGGATCGAGTTGAACCCAAAAAGGCGTTTGTGCACATTCATGACCTGAACACAAAGATATGTAAATAAAAGGGTTATCTTTAGAAATGGCTCTCCAGCGCCCCCTACAAACTTATAATGGGACCAAAGAATTTAGTTTGTCATAGAGACATACAATTTGGTACACACATCTCTTATGTCATGACGAGCATAAAAGCCAATGGCAACCACCCCCTATCTATAAATGTGTTGCCATAGCAACGTCCCAAATATGTGGAAAAAGTCAATGGGAAGTGAAAATTTTAGTTTGTCGTAGGCAAATGAAACTTGGTACACCCATCCAGCATGGGCTTATGAACAAAAAAGCCAATGGGGACCACAGCCTATCACACACGAGAAGGCGGCTATTTTGAATTGAAGATGTGAACCGAAAGAATACACCTCTCTTTTAAAAAACAACAAAAAATAGCTGCTTCATTCCACAGACACCAAACTTAGGCAAAATGAGTTAAACACATGTGTGTAAAATAGACATATATTAGTTATATTTAGAGTTATATAGAGTTATATTTTTTTTAATTATATTTTTTCTGAAAAATGATCCTCAATTTGACCCAGTAAACGTGCAACTAAAAGTCACATTTATTGGCCCCAAAATTCAAGCCCGGCAAAAAATGTATGTATTTGAAGTCCCCGAGGAAAAAGAATAAAAAATGACTCAGTGGCGACCCCTGGAAAATGAAAATACATTGTGTCTATGGAAAGTGAAAGTAAATTTTCCCAATGTAGAAATACAAAACTTGGTACATCAATAGGACACCTCAGGGCAAACAGAAAAGTTTATTACAGCCATACCGTAAACTCAACAGGAAATCTACTATGTTGGGTGGAATGCGTGACCACCTAAATCGCACCCCTTGTGTCTAAAGGCTTTTCATCTAAACAGCTCCAAATTTGGTGAGTATCATTTAGGCACGTGTGCCAAAAAAGTTATCAGTTTGTTTTTTGATACATTTGTGGCTGTAGTCGTAATGAGTCTGTGAAGAGGCAGCCATTTCTTTGGGAAATAAATGCCATTTCCCAATTGCCAGGATCCTTCCTTTGGAGGAGGCTCCTCCAGAGCCACGGCTAGAGTCTTAGAAAACTCCTCAGAATCCTTTGGAACTTGTAAACTTGTACTTTTAGACAAGTAATATTTACATTTTGCCTTTTTAAACAGGGGGGGTGCAGCGATTCCTGAGTCATCTCAAATCTCCAGCCAGTACTTTGTTTTTCTCGCCTTAGCCCAAGCATAATCTATTATTTTCAAAGGTTCAGACAACTCCCAGGAAAACCAGGGTTTGTGGAGACCTTTAACTCTAAATTACAAGGTGGTGTAGCAGGCCCCAGCAGTAGCACAGGCCAGGTTATTTGACATTACCGTGAAGTTTACGCTTTAAAGCACGAAATGCGATCCTCCGAGTGCGTGTGTCCCCGCGGTCTCAAGGGAGGCGAGGGCCTTTATAATAAAAATATATAATAATATAATAAAGAATAACAAAATAAAAAACTGCTGCGGATCAGTGCGGAGCGGACCGGAACTGAGCAGATGCTGTGTAACTTGTCTCATTAAAAACCAACGTAACATATTTGCTGCGGAGTGTAATTTGGGGGTAAGTCATGATTCGACTATCAGTTGACTATAGGAAAGGCTTTACGATTGTCATTCAAGTATTAAAATCCTTAGTCAGGGACACCCCTAGTTTTATCAGGCCTGCAAATACATTTAATTGTTGGTACTATGCCTTGTTAAAAGGTCTTTGATTTGTGCACTAAGCTGATGTGCGTCTAAACCTCTGCTCTTGTGTTTGGTTGTATCCAAAAATCCTGTAGACATGTCAGGGATTTACAGATACCACATAGACTTGGGAGTCATTGTCCACTCAAAGCTTAGTGTCCAAACATAATACTTTATCAACGCTATCGCGTTTTTATGAGGCGAGTGCTTGGACTTCCGACTGAGCTCCCATTTGAAAATCTGTTATTTAGATTTCACTGATAGTTTGTTCAGATGTTACATAAGACATAGGGATCTAGGCCTGTTTTAGAAAACTATTTGTTTATGTGACTGATGTGTTCACACTCAAAATAACACAAAATGTACAAAACATCCACCCAAAGTCTCTTTATATCAACCGTGTTTGGTACAGTTCAAAAGGACTCTGGTGTGGTTGCTTATTGCTCTGTACAAACCTCTGTGTGCCCCTTCAAAACAATTGGTCTCAGAGTACTTCCCACTGAACTTTGGTACAGTCAGTGCGATTGAAATATGACCAGACGTCTGGTCTAAACGAGTATAATAAGGATGAGTACGTCATGGGAATCTCAGTCATGCTTCCATATTGTTTGATGATGTTTGATGATGATGTTTTTATGTGTTGCTGGTGGAGCACAAAAGGGACACAAGATCTGATTGAGATGTTATATGAGATAAATTTCCAACACAGAAAGGAAAAAAGAGCCTGTTTATTACATTATAGGAATAAGAACATAATTGGTCATAATGCATTACAGACTTATAGAAAGTTATAACATGTCGTGCATTTTAGTACCATTAACTGAAATCTACAAGAGCGCCTGATGGAAACAATGCTTAAAGAGATGCATTCCTGCTCGGTAGGAAATGTGCTAGCTTATTACATGTTAGCGCCTCTTGCCTTCATCAGCACGTCTGTTCAAAGCTCAGTTGAGCTGCAGAACGAGAGAGGTGTCTGCAAAAGTGATAATAACTCAGTCAATCCTCTTCAGATGTTCAGACTGCGAGGAAACGATGGGCACAAAACTCCTTCTCAACGACATTCAGAGCGAGTTAGAGCCACAGATTAATTCATTTAATCAAGTGTTTATTTGCCTCTGCTCTCCCTTGCTGCGAAATTACACGGAGAGCAACTCATGGCAGTTAGGTAGGCTCGTCTTCTCGGTGTAATGGAGGATTATGTCCATGGGGAAATCAAGGACAGCCTACAGAACTGGTTCAGTCCGACCTCCTAACACAGGCTTGGAAATCAGACCACTCTGATCAGCTCAGTCACTACACGCCTTATGAGAACTCTGACTAAATCAGGCCTTTTAAAATGCCCCAAACACCTTAGTCCAGTTGTAAATGCAGCATTTTTAATGATTCTTAGTTATTGTAAGATGCCCTGATTATTTAATTCATAGCTGAGTTGGCACTACATATATTCTATACTACAATATTCAGCTTAATCACACAATGGTTGGACGTAACGCTCTGCACATGCCTCACATTTCCCTTCACAAAGCCACCTGTGTGACACACAAAAAATAAAGCAGGGGCCACAAACCCATCAATTACAACATCAAAATCTTATAGTATCCTCTGGTGTCCACTACAAAAAATGGCCTGCATGATGGTTATTGAGTTTTCTCTGCTCTGTTATGATGCCGCTGGAACAAAACTACATTGTTTTCCTGGAAAACCTACCATTTGATACTGTCACAAAACCTCGATGATATTGAGATATTTTAGCTCTCATGATATCACATTATCGTCAATAAGGGTACATCCCTACATCTGACGTATAAAAAGTCAAAGTCAATACTGCAGTTTATATCGATATATTTAAGAAGAAATTATACAAGGTATGCTTTCCAAAAAGCTGTCTGTACATGCTGAAATTAACTGGCCACTACTTACATCTATGCTGTGTCAAGACTGGGTTCTTTTGGGTCGTACACAAGCTCTTCACACAACAGTGTTAAGGTTAGTAATAAACAATGTGAAAAAAGATCTTTGGGAAATAAAAACTAAAAACCATTGCTAATTTGCATAAAGGAACACAAATATGCATTATCGTCAGCCCCACACCTAACACATACAACTCTTCCATTTACTGTATGTTCTAGCTGTCTTGATCACTCTATAAGCCGGGGTGGGCAATTATTTTTTCTCCAAGGGTCACATTAGGACCTGGGACTGTTGTGGAGGGCCGGGCCAACACGGTGAATAAAAACACATTTCTTTTGCCTATAGTTTAAGTTTGAACTGTAGGCAAAACAATGTGTGCAATCAACACTGTATATTCAACACCAGAGTCACAGCTGCACCCTTCTCAGTTTTAGCACCACTCTTTACAGTTTGTTCTAAAACCAATGAAAACTCTCTGAGAGTTAGAGATGATAGTTTTAGGAAAGGTTGTTACTGTTTGGAGTGTCGCAGTGAATCAACTGATCCCTGCAGAATATTGTAGGAAAAATATATGTAGTGTTTAATCATCAATAAAATATTAGTAAATGCTTGGCGGGCCGGATTAAACAGCCCAACGGCTGCCCAACTAAGGCCCGGGGTCATTAGTTTGCCCACCCTGCTATAAGCTGTACACATTGAAACATGTTAAAAATGGTATGGAATTTTGTGTCGTTTTTGTCCATAATAGGCATTTATTTTTGTACTTTTTTTTTTTTTGGTGTATCTTAGTTATGTTTCTTGCCAAGATTGTCATTATGAATGAGAACTGGTTCACAATTGCCTTACCTTGACCTGCCTTAAACCTTGATTTTGCTACTAAAGCACTGACTAAATTTAAAGGTCAATAGGAAAAAAAGCATATTATATATTTTAGAACAGGTGCATAGAAGGGTTCTGCCCAATATGCCTCCTGCACACCATCTGAAATGAAAAAGTGAGATTTTATTAATAATAATAATAATAATGGATTGAATTTATAAAGTGCTTTTTAAGGCTCTCAAAGCACTTTACAGAGTCCATTATTCATTCACTCCACAGTCACACACTGATGGTGGAGACGTAGCAGCCATTTTGCGCCTACGTACTCTCCAAACATTCTCACACATTCACCAGAGCTGTGGCACTGGAGGCAAGGTGGGTTAAGTGTCTTGCCCAAGGACACAACGAAAGTATGAACTGTGAGGAGAGCGGGAATCGAACCACCAACCTTCCGGTTGAAGGACGACAGCTCTACCACTACGCCCCACAAAGATTAAGATTCAAACAGAAAGGCTTGTACTGAGCTATTCACTTTGCTATTTTCACACTAACGTTGTTATTACTAAAGCTGTTTGTTGACATGTTAGCCCAAGTTATATTCAGTATTAGCTATGTTTTAAAGAAGGCTGAAGGCAGATAAATACCAAGCCTAAATCATAATGCAGTATTAGCCTGAGAGGAGCTTTGCCGATTGGATTTCCTCCCCTGCATGTGAACGCAGACAAGTACGAGTACCTTTAAATGGTCTAAATAAGCTATAGGCGTAGTTCCTATAATCTTGCTATTCAAGTACAGTCACTGAAGTGCACTTTTACGTAATTCATTCAATTCATTTTAACTCTTGGTGTTTGGAAGTGCATTTATACACTATATAAATAAAGAAAAGGTTAAAGCAAAGGCATCTGGACTTAGTTTTCAAGGTGAAAACGTTCCATCTCTTTTCTAAGAGACTTTTTCAATTCTGAGTTCAACTGGTAAGAGAGCTGAGCTTCATCTCTAGAGGGAGGGGTTTGACCTGAAACTAACTCTGATGGAACAAGGCTGTTCTGGTCTCACAGTTGTTAGCTATGAAAGGAAAGTGTGACTCCTGATGTGAGAGTTGTTAAAGGCTCAGGTGAGTCGTTAGTGACACTGATCCATTCAGGTGTTGTTGTTGTTCTAGAGTGAAACTGTTTTGATTTAGGTTTCAAAACCATCTGCCTCTCTGTCAAAATTCAGACATTGCAGCCACAGAAACTTGATTTGTATATACTGTACCTAAAGTGTACATAAATATCAGTTTCTGTCCATCAATGTATAAAGGCTTTATACCTTAATTGCCATTCCACTGCCAAATACGAATGATGCTATATGAACCTGAACTAATGCTTGTAATTTTGTGATGTCAAAGCTTAGACCTGGGTTTTTCCATTAATTTGTGTTGACCTTAAAACATTGGTTGGTGTTTTGTTTTTTCCAAAATGACACATCCACCCATGACTTTCATTCAAAGTCACTTTGACATTTTCCCTTAATGTTGGCGAGAGGAGGGGCTAGGTTTCAGTACCATCAGTGCTTACAAACATTTTTGTTTGACCATTGTCAAACAATTATAGCCAATAATCTGTAATAAATTTACATACAGGGTGATAAACACAAACAGATAACGAGGAATTGTACCCACAAAGAAGAGGGTACAACTAGAATGACACTTTTAGGAACTAATGTGCTCAGTCCGAAAACGTCAAGACAATATCCCATAAGTCCTTTCCTAAATTCTATTCTTTAATCTGTGAATGCAAAGTTAAGAAGGTCAAGGTCAGGAAGGAGATAGGAAGTTCCTTTAAGACCTTAAGAAGAGAATGACAAGTGTTTGGAGAATCCAAAAAAACCTCAAACAAAATTCTTCAAGTGTAAACAGTGGTGTTATATTGATGCACCACTGTTTTGTAAAAACAACATCCCTAAAATGAAGTGCTATCTTGCGCTAACTTAAAGCTTTAAAAAAGACTGCTCTGAGCTCCTTGCAACAACATCATCATTCAGAGGTTTACACATGGGCCTGTATCACAGTGGACACCTGGAAATGACTGCATTGATCGTCACAACAGACAGCTTCATTAATGTTGACACTAGATATTGGTTCTCTGTGGAGACTGACTGAGCTGTGATTGCCTTCTTACGTGACAGAGAGAACCACTGGGTCAGCCTTTTTGTAAAAATCCAGTTACATATGATGAAAAATTGAAGTAAAAAAAGAGTTGCAAATTTTAAAAGTCACTCAAGACTATTTTCTCAATATATTTTTGAATGATTATATCCAAATTTTTCTTCCAAAGGTTGTAATTCCCTCAAAAAGTATATTGGTAAAGATAAGACCACAACATAAAGGTCTATTGGTCCTTAGGTAGAGGTGGGGCCATTTTTCACTCCAGTGATACTTTACATTGATGAAAATATTGTAATTTTTGTGAAAAACCACACTTGTGTTGGATCTGCTGCTCGTCTGTTGGACAAATGCTAGACAAAGCTAAAACATCTTGTTTCATTTCAGATATAAATATGTTAAATTATATAAAAAATAAGTGTTTTGTTTGGAGTATTGCAATTGCATTGTGGCGAGTTTTGCAGAATTACACTGGAAGAGGAACCTTCAAAACTGATGCACAGTTTGTGGTGAAGGAAACAGACCTAAAGAGAGGTTTTAACTGAGTAGGATAAAAAGTAGGATAAAATGTTACTTTTTTTATCCAGTTACATAAATGCCGTGGACAACTGTGGTCTTGGTCTTTCTTTTTTTTTTTTTACACTTAGACCTCTTGTTTGGAGACTGATGTAAAAGACTTCTTCAAACTGGTCTACAACCCACTTCAGCAAAAAACTCTAACATGTTTATTCATTTGTGTCCCTGCAGTGCCTTTCCGTGAGGCCCCAGCCTACTCCAAACGCCGCCGGGGTCCAGCGTCCGGCAGTGGGAACGGCCAGTCCCCGTCCACACTCTCAGCCCCCCGGGTCTTGCTGCGCTCCAACAGCGACAACAACCTAGCCGTCAGTCAGTACCAGCAGGGCTCCCCCGGTAACTGGGCCCCTCAGCAGCAGCACCAGGGCCCGCCCCTCTCCCCCAGGGGCCCCCAGTCTGGCTCCTCCGCATTGCACCGCAGCCTGTCACCCCAGCTGCTCCAGCAGATGCCCAGCGGCAGTCCCAATGGAAACGTGGTGGTCCGGACCATGGGGAGGGGGGCACGAAGCCGCTCACCCTCCCTCAGCCGGCTGGGGGACGAGGCCCGACGAGCGGTCCCCTCCCAGAGACACCCCAGGTACGGCTCAATGTATAAACACAGCACACATTAGAGGAGAGACTAAGGATCATTTGTGATGTAAATTTGTGTGATGGGTTGCTAGAGGTTATACAAATTATTAGATTAACATTAATGGTTTATTTTTAGGGTTGTTGCTGGGCAATAACAGTACGTCAACTCTAACTGAAGCCATGTTTTTTTTACCGTTTTGTGGCACAGACCCAAATCATACATATCATACGTACCTGCTCGGCTCTTATTTTGAAAATTTCAATATGGCGTCCGTCTACCACATTAAATACGGGGTGGACACACAGCAGCTAAACAAATTGGTGGGAAGTACGTTTTCTTCATACAAGTGTTTTTCCTGGTAAAATACAACTTTTCAACAGCAGTGGTGTTTGAATGCAAGGGGCAGAGTCTCCATAAATCCAGAAATCAGGACACAGGAGAATCCTCTTGTGTATCGTGCAACTAAAAATAGTTAAAGGGCCATTTAAACTGCACGCAGACAGAAACATGGAGGAGGGGGTTATGGGGAAAAATAAATGGACCCAAGTCTGGATCTAACCCTGCCTTTTCTTTATATATTGGACCAGACAGTTACCATGTATATTCTTTATATCTATTATGTGGTATCAGGATTAATTAATTAAAGACTTATACTTCCTATTAATGCTTGTTTAGCATCATATTTCTCATTTCTTCACATGGGAACTATATTTTTGCGTGTGTCGCGCACTGAATCAATCACACCTCACAGAAGAACAGACAATACAGTATGACAGAAGGTGACTATTTACACCCACAACATTTTAGCATTTTAGCCATTCAGTATAAATTTCCATATATGCTTCAATAGAAAATTAATCAGTTTTGTGAGACTTACAGTATATCATTGTCAATTATGTCAAATTCCTGTGCCCCAAATTAATTTGGATTATACACCAGCACATACGTGTAGTATGGATGTGAGAAAAAGTGATGGACAGTTGTAATTGCTGCAGTCCTCAATCATAAAAACCATTTACCCGTCTGTATGTAGGACAGAAATAGAATCTATAGGAGGGCTGTTGGCTTAAATTCCTCAGCGTTAGATCTTACTTTTCTATTGCTCAGCCATATGAATCAGTAAGAATTTGAAGGGAAATTTAGAAATGTTGCAAAAATAATACAAGTTTTTTGGTATAGAATGCTTAATGACACCACATGGAGTTACACACGGATGGTTTTTGTATCTGTGCTTTTTCATTAAAGACTCCTAGGATTTACTTACACTAGGAAGACCATTCTATGCCCAGGTCTGAAACGCCCCTAAAGTCTGGTTTAGGGGCGTTTAGGGAGTTCTCTCTTCCACCCTTGAGTACGGAACGCCTTGAAGCTTCAGCAAAGTTGGAGGAGGTGAATTTCCTCACGCACTTGCTCAAGTATGAGCCGATACATGACGTGAGATGGGAACGTTCGTCTCACTCTTGTACATATTCCAGAAATCCAACAGAGGACTGTGTCTCACTTACGCGACTCAAAATAAGCACTGCTGGGCTAATATTGTAACGTTTTTCTTCCTTCTTGTAAAAAAAAAGGCGCGTACACCATAGAGGATATTTAATCAAGATCTAATTAAGACAGGCGTAAACAGCACATCATGATGGTGTAGGAGTCTATCGTCATCCAACCTGATGGTGAAACTGTGCCCAGGCACGGATTGTTTCTGTATGTGTGAGTGTGCATGTCAGTGGCCCCCGGAGAACCAATGCATGGGCACCGGTCGGATCAAATGGCTCTAGTGTAAGTGCACCATTAAACTCAAATATGCCTGATGAGTAAAACGATTTTAACTGCACTGTACTTTGTTTTGGCATTTGGTGCAAACACAAGACAAGAAATAAGTAATAACTTAAGAATATGTGAAGGAGGTAAGAGTCCCCGGTGGAGAGCTTATTGTAGCATTGTAGGATTGTGACTCTTGAACAGCCTATTTGCATCTTAGATTAAGTTGGATATTGTTTCTGTTAAACACACATGTATGCAATTAATTACTTTAGTGATTTTAACTCCACTCGTATTTGTCTCATGCTGTTGTCTGTGGAAGTGTCTACAATGGCATGTTATGTTAACTTCATTAGCAAGTGCTTGAGTGCTCAAATTGAGCAAACTGGCCAAACTGTATGCATTTACATTTTTACATTTAGTCATTTAGCAGACGCTTTTATCCAAAGCGACTTACAAGTGAGGAAAACAAAGGAAGCAATTTTAACAACACAAGGTACAAAAAGCATAAGTGCACAAAAAACTAGTCAGTTTAAACCCTGCTAAGGATAAGAGAATTTTTTTTTTTTTTTTTTGAAGAAGAAGAAAGGAATATGCTTTTAAAAGATGGTCACAAATGCAGTTACGTTCGACCAACCCTCTTAATTTTTCTGGGAACAAAAAGGTCATTGACACATGGGCATGGGTGTATTTTGTTAAATGGTACAGTTATGGATTGTTGTTTAACTGTGGTTGTATTGACCTCAGTTTAAGACCCACTAAGGACCATAGTGTGCTGTTAAGAAACACTATCAAGTTCTAAGAGGCTGTACTCTCCCATTTGACTGTGTATTTGTTGCTTTCATTGGATTTACACTTTAAAAAATGCCAGTTTTAATACTCTTTCACAAAATAATCCCATTGAGTTGAACAGTAGAGTAAGTGTAAGCATATTTATCCTGTGATAGTGTAATGCCTGCTGCCGACTGTACACATCCCCCGTAATGTACATAAGCCCCCCTCCCCCACGACGCACTGAGGACGATGCCTTCCTCTGGGAAACGTGCCATCAAAGAGACTCAGGCTTCCCACTGTCACCACAGCAACCGTTGCTACAGCGGCTTCCTGTCACACACTGCACATTGGTATTTATCAAGCCTCTCCCATGGTACCTCTTAAATGGTCGTCGTGTAAGGGCGCCGCCATACTGTGATTTTACAGCGAAATACAGCGATATACCTCCGCCCACCAGAGGGCAGGCTCCAAAAGCGTAAATATAAGGAGAAACACAATGGCGACTTTACAAGTGTAAAAATCATGTTTACAGCCTGGTACAAAAGATGGCTCCGGTCTCTAGAGCTAAGTTTTTACTACATGACAACTCTGGGGATTTTTGATTATTACGTTGGTTTATGCTATCTAAAAACTATTGTCTTACTATGGAGTAAAAGCCGAAAATCCCGGATGTAACGACTATTTTATTGCCCATTCGTAATGACAATATTGGTAAATAGGGGACCAATGGGCGGATATCATCCATATTTATACAATCTATGGTATTTATGCAAGTTTGTATCCACGCCAATTCCTCCTGCTTCATACACATCATTCTATCTAGACGTCACCACCAACTTATAAGCGTAACCATTAGAACTAAGGGGGAGCACGTAGCAGAGTGGTTAGCACTCCTGCCTCACAGCAAGAAGGTCGTAGGTTGAAAACCCGGCCGACTCAAACATTCTCGGCGGAGAGTGTTGCCATAAATTTTCCAAAATGGCAACAGTTTAAATAAGTACACACTATCAAACATTAGTCAAGTATTAGTTAAGTGTTGGTAACAACATAAAGGTGTTACAGAGGATGTTTGGTTTTATACACTTTAGCAATATTCAAACTGCCTTTACGAACTGATAACAGACTACTAATATACATAATCTGTGAACGAGGTGGGGCCTTAAAAACATCAGCCAATGGTTGGTGCAATCACCACGGCAACCATTGTCCCTCTGGCTTGTCAATCACTGTTACTACGTGTGTTACGTTATGTACACATGTTCCAGTTCATGTATAGTAGCTCCGTCTGACTGTGATGGTGCAAAATGTCTAAGAAATAACCTGAAGCAGGGACTGGCAAAAGAAAATCTGCTTTTGAGGAATATGAGAAAAATGGTTTAAGAGCTAAATAAAACCGGAGTGTGTCTTGGTGATTCTTTATCACGATTGCTTGCTCTGAAGACACAGAAGGGCTTCCTACTGATGTGTCCGTAGCCAGACTTCTGCTGGACAGGTAACTTTTGTTAATTTTTTTGTAAAAGTATTTGAGAAGGTCCGCAGAAGGTGTTGATGTTACTGAGGGGGTCCAGGGTCCATTTCAGTGGTGGAGGTGTTGATGGTGTAATGGTCAGAGTTGTACTTGGAAGGTTTTAGGACCTGTGCTTCCTCATCAAAGGAAACGCAGATGTGACTAGCACACATCTCCCAAGTCTACATTTAGGTCAAATGCACATCACCATTAGAGACAAAGACCTTATAGGGCTTATTAGGTAAAGTAACACTCAGCTTCAGGGTTATACAAAAATATCTTGAGGCTTTAGCATTTTTGGTTCCATCTGCTGCTAATAGTATATGCAGCCTACATAGTAAAATATTGACTGTTAAGCACAAGAGACCATTTTTTGGCACCTTTAGGTATATAGTATAGTTTAGTGATTTTAACTTGTACGTTCATATAAGTGCATGAAAAATACCATTTCCATTGCTTTTGCAGTGAGTTTGTATCATTTTGACAACACTTGCAAAAGGGTCTGTCCTAAACACAGGCTTCATAAATATCACAATAACAAACACTAACAGAAGATGCACTCCCAACGCAATCTATTTAACACACACTTCTTTTGTCTTCTGTCCACTCCTTTTGTCTTTTTTTCTTTTTTGTGTGTGTGTCAATGGAGATGTTTGCTCCAATTAAAACACATGGTCTCTGTCCTTGCTCTTCCTTCGGCTCCTCATCCTCCCATCCCCCATGATCACTGGCAGATGGACGCATTTGAAATCACTGTGTTGCACCAACACAAGTCACACGATGAATCTGTCCAAAACTCGGCAGAATGCACTGAACATGGTGCACCTACATTTAAAAAAATGGAGCTTGGTCTCCTAAAACAAATGCTCAGTGTTTGCAGACACATACATGCATCAAACATCAAAGTCCAAGAGGCAAACATGTTCACATACAAATGAGATCGATAACATAGCAAATGCAGATATTTAGTATATATACCTCATAGTACATATTTAGTACATATAGTATATAGTATAATAGGCATTATCAGTATTTTGTGATTTAATGGGGTTTTATATTGTACCAGACTTCTGATTATGGCTAGAATAAGATAACAGGACATAGCACAGGGGTGAGCTAATATATTTTCCCAAGGACTACATTAGAACCTGAAACTGAACACTAATTTCCAAAAAGACTTAAAGTGCTTTCAAAATAAAAGTTGTATTATGTACTGTACTATATGCATTGTATACACTCTTTGATTAATTTCTTTTTTTAACACAAGCCTCCCAAGGGCTGGACTGGGGACTGGGCATAAAAAGTTCCAGGTCTGACCTAAACCATATGCCAGGGTTTGCCAACCTCCATCTTGCTGGAAAAAAACCTGACCTGCAGCCAATCATTTCTGGCTTACCAGATGATTTGGATTTTAATGTTTATAATATTTATGCCAATCTGCATCTGACTTTGATGCACATATTTTGATTCTGAACTGCAGCTGTCTGAGCCTGAACTGCTGCCATCACGTGTTGTCTGACCACCAGTTAATTAATTAATTTATTTATTTATTTGATTGGGACAGTGCATGTTAATGAACATATATGAGACACAACCACATGAATGTAAACATGCCAGATTGTAGCCGTAGGCTAATTTCCATCCGTTGTCCCAACATTCTCACACCATTCACCAGAGCATCAATCACACACATTCATACACCAGTGCTGTGTCACTGGAGGCAAGGAGGGTTAAGTGTCTTGCCCAAGGGCACAACGACAGTATGAACTGTGGGGAGAGCGGGAATCGAACCGCCTACCTTCCGATTGAAAGACAACCGCTCTACCACTGAGCCAGTTAAGTCATTCACTTATTAATTTCAAAGTCTGGTACATTTATAGCAATATTTCTGAATAGGTTTAACTGGTGTGTGTCTGAGGCCCCGAATAATCCACAACAAACAGTGGATATTGTGGACGAGCAATAAATAAACAGGCCTTTATAAAGTTATACTACAGAGCAAAGAATGAATGCACAAAATTGACTTTGTTAAAGCAGAACTAAGTAACATTTTAACCTTCAAAAATATTTTCTCACGATGGTTGATTGAGTTGTAGCAGTGTGTTTGAAGTGCACACTATCCCCCTCTGTATCAGTATCTAAGCTGAAAACGGCACTTGCAAGTTGAGCTGCCCGACGCTAGTCGCAGGTTATGTTCATGTTCCCATGACAAATTGGTTTTCGGTAGATCAATATACACAGTGACCTCCCGGAGTATGATGAGCCTAAGATCTCATCAAAACGGCTTAGACTTTATTTCATCATCAGTCTTGGCGGAGCCACCAAAAATACAGAAAACCACACACAAGGCGCTCATGCCTCCTTCGACCACCACCAAACTCACCTCTACAGTCACACATATTCATACCCAAGGTAGGTTAAGTGTCTTGCCAAAGGACAAAACAACAGTATGAACCAGGGAGAGCGGGAATTGAACCGCCAGTCTTCTGGTTATAGGGCAATCACTCTACCAGCCCTGAGCCCTGTATGTTCTAAGCTCACACTTAAAGACTAAGCACAAGGGGTTAGTTTCATTGTTTTATTTCTAGAACCAGTCTAAATGCCATCCATCCATTCATCTATTTTCTCTAAGCAGTCTAAGCAGAGTCACCCAGACATCCCTTTCTCTAGACACTTCCTCCAGCTCCTAATACTGAGGCGTTCCCAGGCCAGCCGAGAGACATAGTCCTCCAGCGTGTCCTAGGTATTCCCCGGGGCTTCCTCCCAGTGGGACGAAACTCATTTTGGCCTTCTGTATCTGGAATCTTGTTCTTTCGGTCATGACCCACAGCTCATGACCATTCGCCTTGCAGCTCAGCTTCTTCTTCACCAGGATAGACCGGTACATTGACTGCATCACTGTAGATGCTGCACCAATCCGTCTGTCAATCTCTCGTTCCATCCTTCCCTCACTCATGAACAAGACAAGATAGAATTGAAGTATTGTGATATTATCATTATTGTGGACAGTGTATTTGAAATTGTGTGTTTGTGTGACTCCCAACACTATTCACTGTTTGAGCATAAATGGTGCAATAGGCTAACTTGGAGCTTTGTGAGGAGAATTCTCAACAATATCATGGGCAGAAGCATGAAAGGGCCCTTTGAATCTGATAACTGTCCCATGCCTTACAGTACTTCTGGTAACATAAAAAAGTAGACATCCTACATGTTTTGCCGATAGAAAGAGTTTGAAGCTTACCAGAAATGTTATGAAATTTCTGTGAGTGTGTTCTGAAAGATGAGGCAGGGGGAATGAGCAGTTTACAGCCAGTGTGGAGGAAGACAAGTGATGGAGAGATGAAAAGACGGGCAGCCAACGGGGGAGGTCCAGGTCTGCTGACATATCTGAACAACATCTCAGTCGAACAACGCTAACACAGACGCCGGTTTGGCTTTTGACACGGGGGTTTTTATTGGAACGTCAAAACATGTTCACAGTATTTTCATGTCAGCCACTTTACTGTCCTCAAAGCTACAACAATGTGTTTTTTTTTTTTTTTTTTGTCAAGACCAAGTCATGACTGAGACCACTGCATGATACATTGACAGAAATCCAAGGGAACAATTATGAAATCCAAACACTAGACCAAGTCCTGTCTCAGACCAAGTTAAAACTAATGGAGGGTTATAGTTTGGTAAAACAAGCAGAGTTAGAGGTCTATTTTTAAATTAAATAAAAACTAAAATTATAGAACATTTTATACAATCACAAGACTGATGTGAACAATAATAAATGTTTTTGTTTTGGCTTGTTCTGATTTAAAATCAAGACCAAGAGTGAAAACAAGTCAATATCAAATTATGGTTGAGTGCTAGATTATATTTTTTAAAAGTGGCTTAGGACAGGCCTTGATGCCAACACAGTGCCTCCTATATATTATATTATATTGAACACACCCCTCCTTGAACCGCAACCTTATCGTGGTGGAGGGGTTTGAGTGCCCGAATGATCCTAGGAGCTATGTTGTCAGGGGCTATATGCCCCTGGTAGGGTCTCCCAAGGCAAACAGGTCCCAGGTGACGGGCCAGACAAAGAGCGGTTCAGAACCCTTTATGGAGACAAAAACATCAAGGACCGTGACGTCGCCCAGTATGGCGCAACCGGGGCCCCACCCTGGAGCCAGGCCCGGGGTTGGGGCTCGCATGCGAGCGTCTGGTGGCCGGGTCTTTCCCCACGGGGCCCGGCCGGGCTCAGCCCGAAGGAGCGACGTGGGGCCGACCTCCCGTGGGCCCACCATCTGCGGGAGGAATCGTAAGGGGCCGGTGCAAAGTGGATTGGGTGGCAGTCGAAGGCGGAGGCCTCGGCGGACCCAATCCCCGGACACGAATCTGGCGCTAGGGACATGGAATGTCACCGCTGGCGGGAAAGAGCCTGAGCTTGTGCGGGAGGTTGAGAGATACCGACTAGAGATAGTCGGGCTCACCTCCACGCTTGGGCTCTGGATCCCAAATCCTCGAGAGAGGCTGGACTCTCCACTACTCTGGAGTTGCCTGCGGCGAGAGGCGGCGGGCTGGTCTGGGCTTGCTCATAGGCAAGGCAAGGCAAGGCAATTTTATTTATATAGCACAATTCATACACTGGGTAACTCAAAGTGCTTTACAGGAATAAAAGACAATTTACAATATTTATATTAAGAAACAAGAAAAAATTAAAAACATTTTAAAAAGAAGAGTGCAGATAAAAGAAAAAACAAACACTTTAGGTTGTAGTGTAGCTGGAGCTAAAGAGGAAGGTTTTTAACCTCCCCTTGAACATTGTTAAAGTTGAGGCTTGTTTTACTTCATCTGGGAGTCTGTTCCAGGTTTTTGCTGCATGAAACTTAAACGCTGCTTCACCCTGTTTAGTTCTAACTCTGGGCAGGAGCAGAAGGCCTGTCCCAGATGTTCTCAGAGTCCGAGGAGGTTCATAAGTAACTAGCATGTCAGAGATATATTCTGGTGCTAAACCATTTAGAGACTTGTAAACCAGAAGTGCTGTTTTAAAGTCTATTCTCTAAGCAACAGGAAGCCAGTGCAGAGATTTTAAAACTGGCGTGATGTGGTTGTACTTCCTGGTTTTGGTTAGAACCCGAGCAGCCGCGTTCTGAATAAGCTGCAGCTGTCTTAACCCTCGTTTTGAGAAACCAGTGAGCAGGCCGTTACAGTAATCTAACCTGCTGGAGATAAAAGCATGGATAAGTTTCTCTAAGTCTGGTTGAGACATCATCCCTTTGACTCTGGAAATGTTTTTAAGGTGATAAAATGCAGATGATGTAATTGACTTAATGTGACTGTGGAAATTCAAGTCTGAGTCCATGATGACCCTAGATTTCTAACCTGGTTTTTAGATTTTAGAGAAAGAGATGCAAGGTGGCTGCTGACACTTTCTCTTTGTTTCTGTGGCCCAAAGATGATTAATTCAGTCTTGTTTCTGTTCAGTTGGAGAAAATTATTTTGCATCCACGTGTCAATCTGTTCGATGCAGTGACACAGTGAATGGATTGGTCCATTTTCACCTGCTGTGAGTGAAATGTAAATCTGAGTGTCATCTGCATAATTATGGTAGGATACGCCACAGCTGCGTATTAACTGGCCTAAAGGAAGCATGTAGAGATTGAATAATAGAGGTCCCAAGATAGACCCCTGTGGAACCCCACATGTCAGGGCCATTTGGTCTGACACACAGTTACCAACCGAAACAAAGTACTTCCTGTCTTCAAGATAGGACTGAAACCATTTAAGGGCAGTTCCAGTGATACCTATCCATTCCTCTAATCTTTGTGTCAGGATTTCATGGTCCACTGTATCAAACGCAGCACTCAAGTCCAACAGAACTAAGACAGAGACTTTGCCTGCGTCAGTGTTCATACAGATGTCATTTGTGACTTTGATAAGTGCAGTCTCAGTGCTGTGATGGGGCCTGAATCCTGACTGAAAAGGATCAAAGCAGTTGTTAAGTAATAGAAAGTCATTAAGTTGCTGATATACAACTTTTTCGATGACTTTCCCTAAAAATGGCAGGTTTGATATGGGCCGATAGTTGTTGAGCACTGTAGCATCAAGACTGCTCTTTTTAGAGAGGCTTAATGACAGCAGTTTTAAGGCCCTTGGAAATGTTCCAGACTGTAAGGAATTATTGACTATATCAGTGAGTAGTGGTAACAAACTGCTTAGTACTGATTTTAGAAATCTAGTGGGTAAAACATCGAGGCAGCAGGTGGATGAACTCAGGCTGGAGACAGTTTTTTCAATTGTTCTGTCATTAATGGGTGTAAAATGTGTTAAACCAACCAAGTGTCTCCTAGGTGGCTGCAGTGTTGTTTTATGGCCTTTGGACTGTATCGCATGTTTAATGCCTTGAACCTTGTCGTTGAAAAACAATGCAAACTCATTGCATTTAGTGGTGGAAACTAATTCTGGAGGAAATGGAGCTGGAGGGTTTGTTAATCTGTTCACTGTAGCAAACAGGACATGCAGGTTGTTACTATTGTTGTTGATGATCTCTGAGAAGAATATTTCTCTTTCTTTTGCAAAGTTTGATTGAAAACATGCAAATTTTCTTTGTATACCTCATAATGAATTAAGAGTTTCGATTTACGCCATTTTCTTTCAGCTTTTCGGCATTCCCTTTTCTGTGCCCCGACAGAGTGAGCATTGCTCCATGAAGCCTTCTGCCTCGTCCTGATCACTTTAACCTTAACAGGAGCAATGGTGTCCATAACATTTAAAACACCTGAAGTATAACAATTCAACAAATCATCAACTTGACCTGATGAGGCATTTTCAAACCTGATTGCCTCCATAAACTGTGTCCTGGTGTTATCGTTAATGTATCTCTTTTTTACAACAGTAGGCCCAACAGCAACTTTTGGAATTATGGAGAGATGGAAAAAGACACATAAATGATCAGATAGAGCAACATCAATCACAGTGACATCTGAAATATGAACACCTTTAGTAATGACCAGGTCCAGAGTGTGACCTCTGTTATGGGTCGGCTCATTAACATGCTGACAAAGACCAAAAGTATCAAGAATAGTAGAAAGTTCTTTGGCATTTCTGTCACAAACATTATCCACATGCACATTAAAATCACCAGATATGACTATTTGTTCAAATTCTGTGCAAATAACCGAAAGCATTTCAGTAAACTCATTAATAAAATCATGACATTGTTGGGGTGGTTTGTAAAGAACTACATATAAAATAGATGGAGAAAACCTCAACTCCATTTTGAATGACACATACTCAAATGAAGAAAAGCCCCCCAGCTTAGCCGCCATGTGTTGGAGTTCACCCTGGTGAACGAGAGGGTCGCTTCCCTGCGCCTTCGGGTCGGGGATAGGTCTCTCACTGTTGTTTGTGTTTACGGGCCAAATAGCAGTGCAGAGTACCCGACCTTCTTGGAGTCTCTGGGAGGGGTGCTGGAAAGTGCTCCGACCGGGGACTCCATCGTTCTACTGGCGGACTTCAACGCTCACGTGGGCAGCGACAGTGACACCTGGAGGGGCGTGATTGGGAGGAACGGCCCCCCGGATCTGAACCCGAGTGGTGTTCTGTTATTGGACTTCTGTGCTTGCAACAGTTTGTCCATAACGAACACCATGTTCAAGCATAAGGGTGTCCATCAGTGCACGTGGCACCAGGACACCCTAGGTCGGAGATCGATGATCGACTTTGTAGTTGTTTCATCTGACCTCCGGCCGTATGTCTTGGACACTCGGGTGAAGAGAGGTCCGGAGCTGTCAACTGATCACCACCTGGTGGTGAGTTGGATCCGATGGCAGGGGAGAAAGCTGGACAGACTCGGCAGGCCCAAACGTACTGTGAGGGTCTGTTGGGAACGTTTGGCAGAGCCCCCTGTCAGAAAGACCTTTAACTCCCACCTCCGGCAGAGCTTCGACCAGATCCCGAGGAGGTTGGAGACATTGAGTCCGAGTGGACCATGTTCTCCACCTCCATTGTCGATGCGGCCACTCGAAGCTGTGGCCGTAAAGTCTCCGGTGCCTGTCGTGGCGGCAACCCCCGAACCCGGTGGTGGACACCGGAAGTAAGGGATGCCGTCAAGCTGAAGAAGGAGACCTACCGAGCCTGGTTGGCCTGTGGGACTCCTGAGGCAGCTGATAGGTACCGGCAGGCCAAGCGGACTGCAGCCCGGGTGGTCGTGGAGGCTAAAACTCGGGTCTGGGAGGAGTTCGGTGAGGCCATGGAGAAAGACTATCGGTCGGCCTCGAAGAAATTCTGGCAAACCATCCGGCGCCTCAGGAGGGGGAAGCAGTGCCCTGCCAACACTGTTTACAGTGGAGGTGGGAACCTGCTGACTTCAACTGGGGATATTGTTGGATGGTGGAAGGAATACTTGGAGGATCTCCTCAACCCCACCGACACGTCTTCCACTGAGGAAGCAGAGGCCGAGGGCTCGGAGGTGGACTCGTCCATCACCCGGGCCGAAGTCACTGAGGTAGTTGGGAAGCTCCTCAGTGGCGGGGCACCGGGGGTGGATGAGATACGCCCTGAGTACCTCAAGTCTCTGGATGTTGTAGGGCTGTCTTGGTAGACACGCCTCTGCAACATCGCGTGTGATCGGGGACAGTACCTCTGGACTGGCAGACCGGGGTGGTGGTCCCTCTTTTCAAGAAGGGGGACCGGAGGGTGTGTTCCAACTACAGAGGGATCACACTCCTTAGCCTCCCCGGGAAAGTCTATGCCAGGGTACTGGAGAGGAGAATGCGACAGCTCTATACCCTCTCCAGGCTGCTGGAGGGTTTATGGGAGTTTGCCCAACCAGTCCACATGTGTTTTGTGGATCTGGAGAAGGCATTCGACTGTGTCCCTCGTGTGGGGTGCTCTGGGAGTATGGGGTCCGGGGCCCTTTGCTAAGGGCTGTCCGGTTCCTGTACAACCGGAGCAGGAGCTTGGTTCGCATTGCCGGCAGTAAGTCAGACCTGTTCCCAGTGCATGTTGGACTCCGGCAGGGCTGTCCTTTGTCACCGGTCCTGTTCATTATCTTTATGGACAGGATTTCTAGGCGCAGCCAGGGGCCGGAGGGAGTCTGGTTTGGTGACCACAGGATCTCGTCTCTGCTTTTTGCAGATGATGTTGTCCTGTTGGCTCCATCAAGCCAGGACATTCAGTGTGCACTGGGACGGTTTGCAGCCGAGTGTGAAGCGGCTGGGATGAGGATCAGCACCTCCAAGTCTGAGACCATGGTTCTCAGTCGGAAAAGGGTGGCTTGTCCCCTTCAGGTTGGTGGAGAGATCCTGCCTCAAGTGGAGGAGTTCAAGTATCTTGGGGTCTTTTTCACGAGTGAGGGAAGGAGGGAACGTGAGATTGACAGACGGATCGGTGCAGCTTCTGCAGTGATGCGGTCGATGTACCGGTCTGTCGTGGTGAAGAAGGAGCTGAGCTGTAAGTCAAAGCTCTCGATTTACCGGTCAATCTACGTTCCTACTCTCACCTATGGTCATGAGCTTTGGGTCATGACCGAAAGAACAAGATCCCGGATACAAGCGGCCGAAATGAGCTTTCTCTGCAGGGTGGCGGGGCGCTCCCTTAGAGATAAGGTGAGGAGCTCGGTCACTCGGGAGGAGCTCAAAGTAGAGCCGCTGCTCCTCCACATCGAAAGGAGCCAGCTGAGGTGGCTCGGGCATCTGTTTCGGATGCCTCCTGGACGCCTCCCTAGGGAGGTGTTCCGGGCATGTCCCACCGGGAGGAGACCCCGGGGAAGACCTAGGACACGCTGGAGGGACTATGTCTCTCGGCTGGCCTGGGAACGCCTCGGTATCCTCCCGGAAGAGCTGGAGGAAGTGTCTGGGGAGAGGGAAGTCTGGGCGTCTCTGCTTAGACTGCTGCCCCCGCGACCCGGCCCCGGATAAGTGGTAGAAGATGGATGGATGGATGGATGGATGGATATTGAACACAACACTCTGAACAGTATCAGCTGCTGTTTCCACAGTCCCTGTCACAGACACAAGTCATAACCAGCACAAAAACCAAAAGGACTGTTCCTTTACGTTTTATCAATTTATATTGGCAAAAAAAGAGACAGCGGTGTTATGCAATAGCAAATAAAAGGTTAAATACTTCTACAAAGTCTGTGACCTGTCAATGTGAGGCTAACAATAGCAAACACACATTTTCTTAGAAACTTTCCAAGGAGAAAACGGATCAGTGCATAAATGAGTTCAAGATTAAAAAAACATAAAACAGGTCTGTCCTAATTTTAAAATATTTATATTTGGCCATCCTTATTTTTGCCATGTCTCTCGCAGCCGTGGTGCCAGTGACGCACTTCATTATGGGAAATTATCTTACCCGTTGTTACAAATGTGGTCCCCAAAAATCTCAGTTTAGAGGGGTGTACAGCCTTTTGTCTGTGATGAACGTGCAAAACAAGGACTAAGACGTAGAACTGGGTGTTGTGTAAATGTCCTTTAGTAAATCATTGAATCACACAGTTCTCAACAAAAAGCTGGTCTCCCTCAGAACAGGGGTCACCAACTTTTTTTTTATCACAGACCAGTTACGTGTCTACCAATATGTAGACCTCAGAGTGGTGTAGAGCAGGGGTTCCCAAACTTTTCAGACCGCGACCCCCAATATTAGACTGCTGATGATCCGCGACCCCCCCAAGTATGACTGACTTTTCATTTTTTTGTTCAAATGCATGTAACCTACATGCAAATTATTATTTTTCAGCCTATTGTATTTATTTTTTGAATGTATTTATTTATCTATTATTATTTAATTTATGATTATAAAGGGGTGCACTTAAGACAGTATGTTTATCATAAAATAATTAATGAATGTTTTATTTAAAAAAAAAAAAAGAAAGACAGTTTTTACAGTTTTAGAAATGTTTGTGTACTACTCATTCTTAACATAAAGACTTGTTTTGGTGATTTTAATATACTATGCTTTTTGCTCAAAATGGACTTTAAAAGATAAAAATAATGACTAAATAACAAATCTCTCTCTCTCTCTCTCTCTCTCTCTCTCTCGAAAAACAGCCCTGTGTTAAAGTAGCCCAACACAAACACAACACAACAAAGTAGTGGCAACACGGCGTCACTTAACTGTCATAATTAATCGGAGCAAACAACGTTTTACAAAGTTTTACAAAGTTTTACTTTCAGTTTATTTTAATTATCCTAAATTTATACTTGCATCATTACAACCTTTTTAAAAATATATATCATAAATATATATATATATATATCATAAAAAAAAAAAGAAAAAAAAATTCTGGAAATCATCTCGCGACCCCCTGCCCACCACTCCGCGACCCCCACTTTGGGAACCACTGGTGTAGAGAGAGAGAGTGTTCCAAATGTCCACATCTTGTTTTAGTTGCTGTTACGGCTTCACAGAGATAAATGTTAGAAATGGAAACAAGGTTTTCAGTGCTTTTGTTGCAATCTCAGGATAACGTCGGACCGAAGCAATCCCGCAATTATCTCCTCCTTGTTAAACGGAATATTTTTTCTGCATTTTACATCCCTTCCTTGTCATGTAACTTGTCGTTTCTTGTACAAGCATTGAAAATGACGTGTGTAATTAAAACGGCTTTGAACAAGGAAGTCTGTTTCGACTCAAAGTCTTACTATGTTAAATTAGGTTTAATAATTCCCACTTGTATTCTGTAAAATACTTTTTTTCCTCATGTTCATAAATTTTGTTTGTACATATTTGTATTTGCTCACATGTAGAGCTATTCAAATATGCTGTTTCCTATTTGCTCTAAATGAGATTTGGCAGCTCGAAGTCGGATGGGAGCTCATGTGTTCTCCATCAGCTTGACTGTATCCATCAGTGCTCGAGGTTGGTTGGCTCCCACCCGCTGCCCTTTAAATCCACTTGTTTTTTTCATCTTTGACCAGCCCTGGCACCTCCACCCGCCCACCGCTCTCATGACAGTCAAAGTGGTGCATCCTCGAGCTCCACTTGACATCATTTGTGCGACAGAAACATGCGTGTGCTCCGAGTGGGCCCACACACACTTTGACAGCTGTCAGTCAGCCCCAGGGCGTCATGGCAACAGCCTCCCGTCGAGATGTGTCAAGATGTGCCTCAAATGAGCTCCTTCTACACTGTAAAAAGGTTTCTGGGGTTGTGAGGTTTGCACTGTAAAATATAAGGGACATAATCAAATACATTACAGTACAGTGCAGTAGTATTTGTACTGAAATAGTCACTTAATAATTGGTTGCTCTTGTTTAATCTCATACGTAGAGGTGCGTGAGTTTGAGGAGGTTTCACACCTCCGCTGTTTGGTCTGCACTTTGAGACCTTCAATTAAACATATAAAGAAGAGCGAAAAAAATGGGGAAAAACATATATCATTTGGGTTTTAATACACTAGAATTACAGATTATGTTGTTTGATGTTATGTATGCCTTTTTTTTGTCATTACTCTGTGGCAGATAACTCTTGTGCAGTCGTCCGTTTTGTAATGAGCATTTTAGTGATTTAGAACAGTCTATTTCAATTCAACTTAAATGATCCCCAAGGGCAAATTCAGTTGTTAGGTCTCTTCAAATAAATTGATTCAGATTTCTTCTGCCATTGACTGACTTGAACTGTCTTATGGCAGTCGGAAAGAAGGAGCTCACTGATCTCAGACGTCCACTGGCTGTTATCTGTTGTTTAAAAGCCCAATGCAGGGGATGGTCCATGTTGTTTAGTAAACAGTGATCTGATGGAGAAGGCACCAGGTGCTTGGTCTGTTCCTGGAAACAGTTCAGTTGATGATGTCACAGTCAGGCTCTGGTACAGCTCTTGTTTGAACAAAGTTTGGTTGAATTTGAAGTCCAGTAATTATAATATGTCTCTGTTGGTCTGATTATTCAGTTAAACCGTAAAATGAGCCAGCACTAAAGAGAGAGAGAGAGATAATTCGCCCCCCGTTGTCATGACGACCATACACACAGCACCAGCGAAAGTACAATGGTCCACTTTTTTTAAACAAACCAAAACCAATACAAAAAGTGTAATAATTCATGAGGCACCGAACAGAACATCAAAGCATATCCGATGCTCAAGAGAAGCAGGCTGAAACTAATGACACGACTTGAGTTAAAGCACATACTGTCAGTATATGCACATATTTACACAATGCACAAAAAGAAACTTTAGGTCATTTTAGTTTGGTTCCTAGTCTGAAGGCCTCTTTTGGTTCCATATATTGTCCTAGAAACCTTGGGTATTGTCTCAGAAAGCCCTGCTGTTTTTTCTCTGAACTTCAAAAGACTTCATTTAATGCAGTTTCTGTCTACAACAAGTCCTTTCATTGTTACAGCTAGATCCTGCTTGATCACACAGCAGGAGTTTATTTATAGTTGCTACCAAAATCAACACCCAGAACATCCCAGAGGATATTGTATTTTTGTCTTGTTCTCGACAAATCACCTTTTCCCTAAGCTCAGAGCAATGTTTACACACCTTATGAGCTAAGTGCATATTATAATGAACACAACTGTATCACCTCATTAGAACCCAGTGAGGTTTGATGAAGTGGTGGTTTTATTATTAACCACTCGACACTGTAGCTCAGCCTGAAGTGGTTTGTAAAGACACATTCAGCCTTTCATTTTTGCCTCATGGTGATTGTCCAATAATAGCATACATTATGCACAGCTGATATTAATCAACACTGTCTAATTAGCAGCGCAAAGCCACCTGGGTAATTGAGCAGAAACTGCATGTAGGGAAACAAGATGGTGATCTAAGGAATGCACTCATCTTCATCGTTTCTCTGCATCATTTTAACACGGATTTGGACCTTCACCCAACATGACCTGTGATGTCATTGTGAGAGCAAGACTTTTAGCTTTGGTATTTTACCTTGCACTAATAATAAGCACATGTGCCTGCATCATATGCCTTATATTATCAAGTGTGTGAAGGATGCTAATTTAAACTCTGTTTCCACAATCATGTGCAATCTCACTGTGGAGTATTCGTAACTTACAAGCTGCTATTTACACTATTATTTATTCACCTCCACACTGTACACATGCATAGCTTCGTTTATTTTGTTCTTGCATAGTTTTTAATCCATTTATGTATAGTCTAATATTACTTTTTAATACATTTTTACATTTTTTGTTCTGGCCAGGTTGGCTCTTTACTTGTATGATTCTTTTGCTGCTTCCTCTGCTGTTGCAAAATGTAATTTCACCATTGTGAAACTAAGAAAGGTTTTCTTACCTTATCTTATTAATGCAGGCTCATGCTGAAGGAGTTTGGTGTTCCCTCTGTCCCATCCAGGACGTCCGTCTTTGTCCGTGGCTCACTCTGAAACCCTGCGGTAGGCCTCAGCACTTTGTGAATGGGGTTAGCTCTCTGAAGGCAGTCGACAGGACAAGGTGACCCACTTACTGCAAAAAAAACTCTCTCTGCTTCTCCTCGATCGCTTTAGCTTCTCCATCTACTTTTGTGTTCAAATACCGTTGTTGGACACTCTTTACAAGCACTGTAAATGGACTTGACATAACCCTACCCCTATAAGTCCCCAACCAACCAGAGAAATGAAGCCTAAACCATTTTTGGGATACAGTTATTTCAACAAGATTCCGATTGAGATCATTTTTTCTCAAGTGAAATGGTCATTCATTTTTTGACTCTTTGTCTATCTATGCCTATAATATTCAAGTTATTTCCAGAATAGTCCAGATTTAATAGGATACATTTGGAGCAAGTTTGTTCCTGCTGATATGGGTCCAGAGTTATGGATTTTACAAACAGAACATTTCAATCACCTGTTTGGAAGTAGAAGCTCTTCTCTCTCTCTCTCTACACCAATAACCTCATAATCAACCACAGCTCAGTCTCCATCCTCGAGGATGCCGACAACACAAACAATAATTACTACAGTGAACAGTTCGCCCAAGCAGTCACTTGGTGCCAAAACAATAATCTACAGCTCAAATCATCAAAAAACACAGGAAGTGAATGTTGACTTCTCCAACCAAACCCCCAAACCCCCATTCATCACCACTCACCCCATAATCATCCAAACACCATCCAGTTATCTTCTTCCTCTTACCGGGTCCGGGGGGCAGCAACCTCCAGCTCTTCCGGGGGAATACCGAGGCATAATCATGCCGCCCTTTTCTGACTGAGAACCATGGTCTCAGACTTGGAGGTGCTGATGAAGTCAGCTAACATCTTCCTTCCATAATCAAAAGCATACTCAATAATAGTCTGGTACGGTCAGGTCATTTGGACTCTCATGGAAAAAAAAACTACAGCCCATAGTTGATAGGTCACCCCCTCCCATATCTCACCTCAGCCCCTTCTTTCCCTGCACATCCCCTTTTCCATCTGATGCCCTCTGGAAGATTCCTGCCCACAACGGTTCAAACACAGTTTCATCCCCACTGCCATAAGGACACTAAACCGGAGGTTGCACTTTGGCCATGTCTCTGTATGTATTTGTCTGAGAGTATTGCCTTATTATTGTTGTACCCTTAAGAAGAAAAAAATCCTGTTAGTTACAATAAAATCACTGTCAGTCCATTCACAATAAACCTAACAATATTTAAATGACAGCAAATTATTCACAACAAATGCGTAAAATTTCCACAAGATATTGTTGAATGGTTCAGACACCACATTCCGCAAATTGTGAAATTGTGAAAATGAGAAAAAGAATAAAAAGCCACCATATGTCAAAAATACATACCTGCTGTAAAGAAAAAAAAAGAAGAAAAAGTGTTTGTTGATCCTGTTGTACTGTGGTACAGCAGTGGTGTTATAGGAGTGACTGTCCACTAAGTGGTGCTACATCCTCACTCCGCTCTGTATCTCCTGATAGACTGTAAATATCTCAGTCAGATCATTTCAGTGTTTACTCTAGTTCATCCCAGGAAGATAATTACATTACTGATGATGTATGCACATTAATCCACATGGGTTCAAACCAAAATGTGCCAGATTTCAGCACACATGGGCATCTGCAGTCCCATGGCAGGATGATGGTGAAGAGAAAAGACATACTGTATAAAAGACACATGGACATATCATCACAGTTATTTTATTAAAAGGTAATCAAATATTTCAGAAAGTTAGTAAATATTAGAGTGCACTATAAACACCACAATCACACACATCAAGCACATACTGAATATTAAGACATAGCACAGACACTAGAGTTAGTTATTTAAAGGATTGTAATAACAATATGGCCTGCAATATTTGAATGCTTTTTCATTAAAAACAAACGTTTTATCAATATAATTTTATTTAGAAAATATAAAGAAATACAAGGCTCTCGACTTCCACTTGTCAAAGCAGAAGCTAAGTCAATATTAATAACAGAACCACGACTAAGTCAAGACTTAACAGGTCTAAACCAGGACTAAATGTGGGAGATGAACCAGGTCAAAACAGGCACTTATTCATTTGGATCCACCACAGTTTGAGTTAATGTGCTGTGTAGATGAGGTTAAAAGTAACTATCCAACCACAACATTATTGTAAAACAAGTCATTCTTTACAATAATAATCAATCAATCAATCAATCAATATTTATTTATATAGCGCCTTCCAACAACCGACAACAGATTGAATAATATTGTGATAACCATAAATTTGCAATATACAGTTAACAGTTAACAGTGAAGCAATTTCTCCACAAAATCAAGTAGAAAATCATCAGTGACTTTGACTTTGACTTTGAAGAGTATCCACCTAAAGTGTTGCATTTCCAAAATGTCACAAATACATACTTTACTTTTGTTTACTATTAAAAGAACTGTAAACATTTTCTTATGCTCATGAACATTATGAGATGTAACCTCATGCTATAAAACCCTCCTTAAAGCAACACCATGTATCTTTTAATCCAAAACCTTTTTCATACCTTCAGGATGTCCTACTGTCCCATGTCTACTGATGATGTTATGTTAATGCTCCCGTGTGAATTCTCTATTGTTCTGCCTCTTTCTTTTTTTTTTGTCTTTTTCATCTTTATCCTTTTTGATTAAATAGCTAATAGCTAAATGTCGTGCCGTTTTCATGGAGTTTCAAAAAAAGTATCATAAGAAGAGGACAAAACCTTATGTTTATCTGCTAACTGCCAAACCTTAAGCCTTTATAGATGATCATGGCCTGGTGATGAGCAGCACCTGGTTCCAACTTACTCTCTCAGGTCTTAGAGAAACTATAAAGGGGTACTTAGTTTTTCCAATAGTTTTTTTATCTGAATAATTTACACATTTAAAAACTAACAGAAAAACTAAATTCACAGAGGCGGTAATAACTTTTCACATGAGTATATTATTCACTGTTGTTGTTCATTGGTTTGTTTTTTGCGCTTTGTGTCGCAGTTCGAGCAGTCACGGCGAGGCAGGCCCCAGGAGGAAGCTCTACAGTGCTGTTCCCGGACGTCATTTTGTGGTGGTGCGCCCTTACAGCCCTCAGGCCGAGGGAGAAATAAACCTCTACAAAGGAGACCGAGTCAAAGGTAACACTGGAAACTTGTTATTAACATGTTCCTGTTTGTTGTGTTGCCTTATCTTTGAAGTGGTGTCAGTCCACTTCTATTAGACCACAGAATTTAGTGTGACAAGATGCAGCGCTAAAATCATATAATAGCTTCCCATAAAATAAAAAAAGGGTGTAAAATATCTTAACAGATAACCTGAAATATAATCACAATGGATACTTCAAATCAAATTACCAAATGTTTTTATTTAGCCTCAAGTGAAGTTTGTTCTCAAAGTTTTTTGCACAAAGGTGTGCCCTTGTTGGTGTGAAAATCCGCCCTGCAGTGCTAAAGAGCATCTCACAGGCTGCTGAAGCAGGAAGTGGTGTGTTTAACTTTAGACTGCTGAGAAAGATTCAAAACATTAATGGTATCATCTGGATAGGCCAGGTAGGACAAGCTGCTTGGAGTTTTCTTAAGCATTTCCCTGCTTGATGCCCAATGAGCTGGGCATCTGGTCAAATGGCCTCTCGAGTCCTGCTTAAAGAGCATCAACATGAGGAACACAGAACTTGGAGGGAAGGCGCAGGTACTGTAGTTTGGTCTTTGGCAGAGTAATTGTGGGTATGAGCCATCCCATCTAAACATTGATTGTCTCTCCCTGAAGAACGTCAATTGCCTTTGCAAATGGACTCATTGTTTTTGCATATTATTTGAGAAAGGAAATCTCAGTGAACCTGTAAGACATTGTACAAAACATTTTAGTGGTTATAATCTGTAAAGTAATACATGATAAATATTCTGCACACATTTAATAGCTTTTTAATAGCTTTAATATTAGCAACATATACTGTAAATGTATTGGACGTTCAAACATGACGATGATCCAAAACACAAGGCCAAGTCGACCTGTCATTGGCTACAGCAGCATAAAGTGAAGGTTCTGGACTGACCTCAGTCTCCTGACCTCAGTATCACTGAGCCACTCTGGAACGTGCAGTTTATGCAAGACAGCCCAAGAATTTACAAGCCTGTATGTAAAATGTAAAGAGTTAAATTACAGATATTTGGCTTCAAAAGTAGGGACAGTACAGTAACGAAGTACAAATACTTTGTTACTTCCCACCTCTTCTCATTAGTGTTTGGTGCAGCTCATGTGGAGTTTACAGGACTGTCACAAAATGATGATGATTATAATGAATCAATTAAAAAAATGTTTACAATGTATTAGCAGACTATTAACTATATATCTCTTTCCCTGATATTTAATAACATTAATAGATTAGTTACTAAAGTTCAAAGCATTTAAGCTTAGGATGGTAGAAACCAATATACATTTGCTGTCTTATGAGTTAAATAACTAAAATGCCAATTAGTAGACTGATGAGGTATATACAAGTGATCTACTAATACTATTAAATGTCTAGTAACAGCTTATAGATATGTAATTTAATCATTTGCCAACACATTGTCTTATTAACACAATACATTACACATTAACATTACTGAGTTTTTTTTTACTCTACAGTTTGACGCAGACAGATCTAAAAGCAGATGAGCAGTGCAGAGGTGCGTATCTAATGCTGAAAGCAATGTGACTGCTCGCCGCTTGATTTTCATGGCTCTCTCAGGAATTGTGAATGCTAACAGCTAATTAGCATCTATGATCAAAACGACTCCCCGGGCTTCAATAGAGACTAAATAGAGGCTTTGCTTTGGCTATTGTAATAACGCAGGCTGTGATTCAAACGTCACCTTTTCTGCAGCTCTCGTTGTTTGAATCAGTGGATTTAAACGGCGGCAGTAGCTCAGTGGTAGAGTGGCCGTCCTCCAACCGGAAGGTAGTATGATCGATTCCCGCTCGCCCCACAGTTCATACTGTCGTTGTGTCCTTGGGCAAGACATTTAACCCACCTTGCCTCCAGTGACTGTAACACTGGTAATGTAATGTAAGTCGCTTTGGATAAAAGCGTCTGCTAAATGAATAAATGTAAATGTAAATGTAAATGTAAACGTACACTAAGCTTCGGCAGAGATTGGAACATGTTAGCTGTTTGCACCTCGGGTTTCCTCAACTTGATTAGACAAACAGCTGAGGCTTGGTTAATACTCACTCTGCATTTGAATGGTTATGTGCCTCTGCAAAAAGATGTGACTAAATGAGACTCCTTTATTGATTTTTGGTTTAGGTTATTGTCAAAAATAATCCAAGACACTAAGAAATTGGTTTCCTTACTCAACTTTCTGAAAGGTCATGCAAAATGCTACAGTCTTTCTATAAAACATGAATAACATATTTAATCAGTTTGTGGACAAAAATACATAATCACTGTTTTTGTCTCTAAGACTAAAGTTAAAGTTTAGATTCTGACATTGAATCAACACATTTATAAGACAAATAAACGGCCAAGCAGTTTTGTTGCTAATCAGGGATAATTTCATACGTTTAATATTTGACGATTGGTTGCTTGTTTATTTCTTATTGATGTCATGTGAAGAAGAGCGGATGAACAGGAAGCTGACATTAAAGTGAGCGAGTATATCCAGTGAGTTTACAGAATAAGCAGCAGTGATGAAGAGAAGGAGAAACATGAAAAGTTGGTTTATTAGCCACAGGACAGGACTCATGTGGAGTTGTGTTTTTGAATAAAACTGTAATCACTTTAAATAAACCCTTTTTCTTTCACTGGATCCACTTCTACAATCAGTACATGAAAGCCTGCCTCAAAAAAAAACCTCTCTAGTCACTTACAGTTAACAGAAGTGTGTCTGTTTTAACAGGTGCCGAGTTTAAATAAAGGTCTTTGATTACATCACATTATTTTTTCAGCATGAAAATGCACTCAAACTGGGAGGTTAAGGCGGAGAGTGCTCCACGTTTCTCTTCTGCTCTTTTTTGGTTTATTACAAAAAAAGCTACCAAGTCATGTGATTTTAGCGTTGCATCTTGTGATGTTATTTTAATTTTTTTTCCAATTGTTGATAATATTTAATATCAACCGTATCAGAGTTTGTTTGAAAGCTGACCAAGCCCTACTTTTTCAGGGTTCTTGTGGCAACATGGCAAGTGTAAACAAACAAAAACAAACTATAACCTATAAGTAAGGGTGTCCTAAGGAATACACAATTACACTCAGTTGTCGAGGACTACTGGTATCTGGACAACTCTATCTGGTTTTACATGAATTGCTATTCACACAAACTGTATTCTCTGTTTTCAGTCCTGAGCATTGGCGAGGGGGGCTTCTGGGAGGGCAGCGCTCGAGGACAGGTCGGATGGTTTCCAGCGGACTGTGTGGAGGAGATCCCAGCCAAAGCCACAGAGGAGCGCAGCTGTAAGTCTCAGAGCTCACACATAACTGGGCAGGATGGGCATGGGACATGCCTGACCAAAGTACTTTATTCATCATGAAAAATTACAAAATATTACACTGTAAAAATAAATAGAAGATTTAAATTTAAAACACAAACTGTTTAAAAAGAGGAAAAAGTGCCACAGTGCTAAGTGTCAAAAGCCTTTTTGAATGAAGTACGTCTTTAGCATGGATTTAAACAGAAGCAGGTCAGTGATGGTACACAGCTCTATGGAAAGGTTATTTCCCACTCTGGGCCCTGCAAATGCAAAAGAACAATAACCCCATTGTTTGGACCTTCATCATGAGACAGATGTTGACATGCAGAGCACAGAGCGCTACTGGGTCAATGAACACTTAAAATTTCACATAAATAGGTAGGTGTAAGGCAATGTGTTGCTTTGAAAACAAACAACAGAAGCAGCTTTTTGTACAAGTTGGAGGCAAGAAAAGCAAGACTGAATGATACCGGCATTCAGTGCAAGACCATTATTATTTAAAAAGCATATTTTTGCATATTTAGTCCAAAACAACGAGGAGTGTGGAAAAGAAGTCAATAGGTGTGTGCAGGAGGTTGGAGAAAAGTGTCAAGTGTGATAAGAGAGAACGTCTCGGGTTATGAATATAACCCTTGTTCCCTGAGAGGGAACGAGACACTGCGTCGTGAAACAACACTTTGGGGAATGCCCTCAGCGTGACGCCTCTGAAGCATAAATGAAACTAAGACCGATCCTGATTGGTGCTACGCCCTGACGTAGCGAGTGACGGCCTACCCGGAAGTATAAAGGGACGCCGTATCGCAACCGCGCTAGTTTTTCGCGATGAAGCAAATCGCCCTCAGGCAGGGTAGGCGTGGCAAAGCGGCAAAGACGCGGTGTCTCGTTCCCTCTCAGGGAACAAGGGTTATATTCATAACCCGAGACGTTCCCTTCTCGAGGGAACTCAACAATGCGTCGTGAAACAACACTTTGGGGAACAAATACCCACTTATGCCACAACGACCCATGCCTGCCCTAGTGTGAAGCTGGAACCCAGGCACACTTAGAACGAGAGCACCCTAGCGCCTGGCGTCGCAGGGAGATGCAGACTATAGAACCTAATGAAAGTGTGTGGAGTAGCCCTGCCAGCTGCCTCACAGATCTCCTGAAGCGGGACCCCCATTTGAAGGGCTCGAGAAGAGGCCATGCCCCTAGTGGAATGCGCCCTTAAGGCCAAAGGTGAAGGCAATCCGCGCACCTGATAGGCCACGGCAATAGCCTGGATGATCCAATTACTGACCGTCTGCTTGGTCGCTGGCCGACCTCTCCTAGGAGACCCGAAACACACTAACAGTTGTTCTGACTTTCTCCACTGCGAAGACTTCTGTATATAGATTCGCAGTGCCCCTAACGGGCAGAGCAGATGAAGTCTCCCCTCTTCGGCCGACACATGAGGTGGAGGATGAAACGCCTGCAATACCGTCTGCACCTTAGGCACATAGCCTGGCCTCGGACGCAAAATGGCCTTAACCCCACCGGGGGCAAAACAGGCATTGGCTATAACGCCAACTTGCCTGGAGGTCCCCCACCCTTTTAAGTGAGGTGATAGCCAGGAGCAGCGCCACCTTGAACGACAGAAATCGATCTGTCGCCGACTCGAGTGGTTCGAAGGGGGCCTCAGCCAGTCCTTCAAGCACCACCGCCAGATCCCAAGTTGGAACCCCGGGTTGCAGTATTGTGCCCCCTGCCTGAGACAGCAGGTCCCTCCTCAAAGGGCTCTGCCATGGAAGACCTGCCAGCAGTGCTATGATGTCTGAGAACCATACTCGGGCTGGCCAGTACGGGGCTACTAGAAGTAGACTGATCCCTTTCTGCCGGACCCCTTTCCAGAACTGCCGGGAGCAGAGCCACCGGGGGAAATGCATACACACCCAGCCTCGGCCACGTCTGTACCATGGCATCCAACCCCAGCGGGGCTGGAGGCGTGAGGGAGAACCACAGTGGGCAGTGGGACGTCTCTCGAGACGCGTACAGATCCACTTCCACTGAGCCGAACCTCTCGCCTATAGACCTCACCACCTCTGGGTGAAGTCTCCATTCCCCGGGCCTCAGCCCATGCCTCGACAGGATGTCTGTTCCCTGATTCTGGTCCCCGGGAATGTACATCGCTCTGATAGACGATAATTTCCCCTGGGACCATAGGAGGATCTGATGCGCCAATCTTCAGACTTCAGACCCCCTGACGGTTCAGGTATGCTACCACTGACATATTGTCGGAGCGCACCAGAACGTGATAACCCCTGAGATCCGTCAGGAAGCTCCTCAGAGCCCTGAACACAGCCAACATCTCCAGGCAATTTATATGCCTGGAGAGATGATGGTCCTGCCAAAGACCCTGGGAAAAGCGGCCGTCCATGACCGCGCCCCAACCAGTGAGGGAGGCATCTGTCGAAACGGATTTCCTTCCACATGATGCTCCCAACACTGGCCCTTGGGACAGAAACCAGGGTTTCTTCCATATCGACAGAGAACGACAGCACCTGCGCGTAACCCTGGAAGTATGCGTCCTTCAGATCTATCGTGACAAACCAGTACTCGGACCGAATTTGATTCACAAAAATAGGTATTGTTAGCATCTTGAACCTGAACCTCCTCAGAGACCGGTTCAAATACCTTAGATCTAAAATTGGACGCAGACCTCCGTCCTTTTTGGATACTATAAAGTACCGGCTGTAGAACCCCGACTCCATTTCTGGCGGAGGAACCCTTTCTATGGCCTCCTTTACCAGCAGGGAGTTCCATAACCCGAGCCCGCTCCGGGACCACTGCAGTCCAGACCACCCCGCTGAATCTTGGTGGGCTGTGGCCAAACTGCAGTCTGTAACCATTTTCTACAGTGCGCCGGACCCATGGCGACACATTCGACAGGCGTTCCCAGCCCCTTTAGAATTGGTGCGGCGAGGGATAAATTGCTGAAACGCCTCCCCTCCTGATACCTGTCGACGACCGTAATGACGTCGCCGAACAGGCCGGAAGGTGAGAGAGGCGCATCAAGGAGGAAAACTTTATCTTTCTCCTTTATGCCTGACAGGTTAAGCTATAAATGCCCACAGCGCGGGCTGTCTCCTTGGTGACCGTGAGAGACAAATCCATCGCTCTGCGGAGCTCAGCCACATCCTCAGATGTGGGTCCACCGCCTTCATCCAGGTCCGCTAACAGATCGGCCTGGTATGCCTGTAATACAGCCATGGTATGCAGACATGCGCCAGCCCGACCTGCTGCCATATACGCCCTGCCCACCATATTCAGTCTATCCTTACATGGCTTGGTGGGCAGCACCGGGGTTTTTAGAGACGACGCCGCACCGGGAGAGAGGTAACTGGCCAGTGCCTCTTCCACCCGCGTCATCCTCCCATAGCCCTCTTCTCCCGCCCCCAGCACATTACTATAATCCAACAGTGTTGGATTGGAGAGGCAAAAATGGTAAACCCCGCTGTTTGGGTCGTGCTCTGTGCTGCAGGAAGCGCTCATCTAGTCTATTTTTAGCCACCGTCGCTTCCTGCCGTTTTGGTGGCCAGCTAATGTTTAACCTGGCCACCGCACGAGTCACAACTTCAATGAGCTCCTCATAAGCGAGCACGTGAGGTGACGAGTGAGCCTCCACGTCACCCGCCTCAATGCTGAGCATGTCCACATCCTCAGATGCAGACAGCTCAAGCATCGGACCCTCTCCTGGTGCAGGAGAAGCCGCCTCGCGGGCTCGTGCACGGGGAGGAAGGGCATCAGGGCTGTCTGATGATGATTGGGAAAAAGCCTCAGCAGTCCCAATCTCATCAACTAGCTCCAGCTACAATCCCCACAATCTCAGCCGCAGAACCGCGGGGAACGCGAGCCTGGCTGGCCTGGTCAAACACGGCCAGGCGGGAGAGCAGCACTCTGCATGGGAGTGCCTCACAGTGCTCGCAGTCAGCTCCCTCGAGAGCTGACCGAGCGTGCTGTGCTCCCCACCTGTGATATAACGAGGGCAGGGGTACACACACTTCTTGAACTGTCCACTCGCCATGCTTTTCATTCAAAAGTTTTTCTCAAACAAAGTCTCTCGTTCATACACAGGGCATTTGCTGAAGAGCGAAAAGCTAGCGCGGTTGTGATACGGCGTCCCTTTATACTTCCGGGTAGGCCGTCACTCGCTACGTCATGGCGTAGCACCAATCAGGATCGGTCTAAGTTTCATTCATGCTTCAGCGGCGTCACGCTGAGGGCGTTCCCCAAAGTGTTGTTTCGCGACGCAGTGTTGAGTTCCCTCGAGAAGGGAACCAGCAAGAATGAAAGTAAAGGTTTTTAGAACAGTGGTGACAAGGCCAGAGATGTTTGGTTGATGTATGGTTAGAAGACAGTGCCTCAGAGGAAAAGACAGGAGGAAGAGTTAGAGTGAGCAGAGCTGAAGATGTTGAAATTCTCTTTGGGAGTGATGAGGATGGAAAGGATCAAGAGTGAGTCCATTAGAGGAACAGCTCAGGTCAGATGTTTTGGTGATAAAGTTGCTGAGTCCAGGTTGAGATTGTTTGGACATGTCCAGAGGAGGGACAGTGAATATATCAATCAAAGTATGCCAGGAAGGAGGCCGAGAGGAAGACCAAAGAAGAGGTTTGTACAGAAGGGAAATGAAGGTAATTGGGTTGAGACTCCCGGAGACTACAAGATGGCCGGGTACTCTGCACTGCCATTTGGGCCGTAAGCACAAACAACAGTGAGAGAACTATCCCTGACCCGAAGGCGCAGGGAAGCGACCCACTCATTCACCGGGGTGAACTCCAACACATGGCGGCTGAGCTGACATGTCTTTGAAAATGTGTACACCTTGCTTGCTCAAAATCACATTTTTGAAGTCGAAGTGGGACGTTTTTTTGTATTGGCCCCTCAGTTTCTCCAAGCAAATGCTTCCTGCTCTGACTCCCAAAGCCGAACAGTGACACGTGGCCCCCGTTCATCGCATGTGTCTCTGTGTGTTCCTGTTTGTTTCTGTGTATTTCTGTGCGTTGGTCCGTCTGTCTGAACTCTGGTTGGTGTCCCTCTGGGCTGTGGTGCACTCGTAAGCGCTCAGGCGTCCTGTTAACTCAGCTGTGCTCTAATGTCCTCTGAGTACAGTCTCATGAACATATCACGCCACACTACGGTCTCTACTTTACCTCAGCATTGTATTAGCTCCGAGAAGCTACTGCTCTGAAACAGTTTAAGGCATGTTTGAAAAAAAAACAATATAGGCCTATAAAAAGTAAACTTTACAAAATACAAAGTAAACAAACAAAAAAAAAAATTCTAATCTAATATAATGGTGTGCAGAGCCTTTTTGTGTTAATCCCTGATAAACTCAATTATGCTAAGATCCTCTGTGAGAAGAAGATTTACTTGTTCTTCTTTACACTGTAATGTTTCTAGTAACATTGGCTCTATGTTTGGGATCAGTCGCTTTGCTTCATTATTTTCATTACTTCATTTATTTCAAGAGTTCCCACGCTCCTTGGAAATTTAGCTTTCCAATCATGGAAGAAGTGTGATGGATATTTTCCAAAAGATTTAAAGTCCCGATTGTTTTTAAAACTTTACATTTTTGGTTTTCACAGTTTTCTAAAGTGCATCTGTAGACAATCCATTTTGTTTGAGAGTCTAGCCCCTTTAATGCTAACTTTTACTTTGGGAAAGTCCTGTTTTTCTTATGTTACACCCCTTACACCCCAGACCTCAGTGACTTCAGTGTTGCGTACACAGCAAAATCAACAGTGTTAAATTTAACGCCAGTGAATGTGTCTACAGTTCTCTCTTTGTTCAGTTGTTGACTGAGTGGACATCAACAAAGAGGAGATTGTGACACAGGGAATTTTTTTTTATTATTTCATTTATTTAGACTCACTGTTCATTTAAATTGTGCATGATGAGAGTGAATGCATTGAAAGCAGACCTCCTTTGTTCTAAAAAGCCAACAGTCCATGTTTGACACTGTTCACCTGTGTCATAGTGCTGTGGACACAGTAAACAGTTTCACTTACTTCTGTTACATTTACCTCCATACATTTGTTTATACAATTCCCACCCAAAGTCTCTGGAATATACATGTTCACATAATGCCTATGTACAGTGGGGGCTGTAGAAGCCAGATTGTCTACAACAGCCAAGTGCTGTATATGATTTTTGTGAATAAAAATAATAATTGCACTGCATGTCAAATGTCTTCTCACCAGTGGTGGACGAAGTACACAAATCAAGTACTTGAGTTAAAGTACAGTATACAGTACTTAAGTATCCAAGTACTATCATTTATTATGGCTATAATGCCCTTATAGATTTTGTCAGTCTCTTGTTCCCTTTAGGCGCCAGGGTTTATTTAAAAAAAATACAGATTTTTGAGATCCAATTTTCAAAAGGCTGTGGTTTGAAAATGATAAGAGATAGAGTCCTACTCTAAACTAGAAAAATGTCAGGTATGACCCAAAGTATATAAGTAAATACATTTTAAGCATCTAGTTTGCATATAATTTGCATACCATGACATTATATATTGGCGGTTATGTTATTTACAGTACATACACACTAATGAACATATTATAATAGTTTTTTTTTCTTATTCTGAAATAAAAATTTATAACAGTAATTTGTAAAAGCAACATTACCAAAATAAAGAATAACTACAACTTCTATTATACCATAACTAGTAATAGTTATGAGAAATATACACATGTACTGTATGTGTGTGGTTGCAGGTACTTTATCTTTTCTTATCCATGAGGCATAGTTAATAGTTTTTTAGAGTGTGGGACCTCTCATAAAGCACAGCACACAGCCATCACTTTTATTACGATCGCTGCTTTGATTAGTGCATTCTTGCTGACTATGTTTACCCCTGCCTCTCCCTCCTCGACTGGGTAAAGTGTCAGGATGAACAACACGTATTTGTCCCAAACAGCTGTCAATAGAAGCCGCATTATTCCCAAACTCCCTGTCACTACCGCGGCCACGGCAGTACACCCGCCCCGGCTTCTATCACCTGTGCTAAAGGTAAAGCTGCAGGTGCTAAAGGTAAAGCTGCAGGTGCTAAAGGTAAAGCTGCAGGTGCTAAAGGTAAAGCTGCAGGTGCTACGCGCTCCCTTCCCAACCTCCCCTTTACTACCGCGGCCAGAGCGACTAGTTTTCCTCCCGTTTCTTTCACTGATGTTTGGCAAAATGTGGGAAAAACAGCGTGTGCTTTGTGAGAGACACTGAGAAAGGCACAAGCAGCGGCGCCGCTGTCCAAGTTACACACGCACTCACTCTCGCTCATTCTCACTTTCACTCGGCTGAAAAGACTCTAAAGGTAGATGTTCTCCCTCAGAATCAGAGTCAGCCATTGCTAATACCAAAGCTTCATCACAGGTGTATTTTTTATTTGTTATTTTCATGTTTATCAGCTCGCGTGTAGAGAATGAGGCTTCTATTGAGCCGGTCCTGACACTCCCACTGAGACGCGTCTTTGAGGTCTTCTTCTACAAAAGTTTTTAATGGCAACACAAGGAACGACTAATTTTGCAAAATGTAATTGAGTAAAAAGTAAGATATTTGACTTTGAAATGTAGTGAAGTTAAAGTAAAAAGTATCCCCGAATGGAAATACTTAGTAAAGTACAGATACTGGAAAAAACTACTTAAGTACAGTAACGAATTACATTTACTTCGTTACTGTCCACCACTGGTTCTCACCCACCTTTATAGTAAAACATGGCAGCTCTTAACCCTACTCTGCTTGAAAACTACAGATCGGTCTCCCTCCTTCCCTTCATTGCCATAGCTCTGGAGCGAGTTGTGTTTACTCAGCTCTAATCCTTTCTCACACGGAACAACCTCCTGGACCAGAACCAGTCTGGGTTCAAGAGCGGACATTCCACCGAAACTGCCCTGCTATCAGTCATCGAAGCTCTGAGACTAGCAAAGGCAACATCCAAGTCATCTGTACTCATCTTACTGGATCTGTCTGCTGCTTTTGACACTTCATCACCTCCTCCTGTCTTCTCTCAGGGCGATGGGTGTCTCTGGAATGGCGTTGCAATGGTTCAAGTCTTACCTCTCGGATAGGTCATTCAGAGTATCCTGGAGAAATGAGGTCTCTGAGTCCCAACATCTCAATACAGGGGTGCCACAGGGCTCAGTGCTTGGACCGCTACTCTTTTCCATATACATGACATCCCTTGGCTCTGTCATCCAGAAGCATGGCTTTTCCTATCACTGCTATGCAGATGACACTCAACTCCACCTGTCATTTCATCCTGACGATCCGACGGTCTCTGCTCGCGTCTCGACATGTCTGAGTGACATCTCACTTTGGATGAAGGACCATCACCTGCAGCTGAACCTTGCAAAAACAGAACTGCTTGTGATTCCGGCCAATCCAAAGACCCTCTCCATTCAACTAGGCCCATCAACCATTACACCGTCCAGCACTGCCAGAAATCTGGGAGTGGTAATTGATGATCAGCTAAACTTCACAAGTCATGTCGCCAGCACCACCCGGTCCTGTAGATTCATCCTCTACAACATTAGGAAAATTAGACCTTTCCTATCAGAGCACTCTACGCAAATTCTAGTCCAGGCTCTTGTCTTGTCCAAACTGGATTATTACAATGCTCTACTGGCTGGACTCCCTGCCTGCACAACCAAACCTCTGCAGCTGATCCAGAATGCAGCTGCAAGAGTGGTCTTTAATGAACCGAAGAGAGCGCACGTATCTCCTCTATTCATTAGGTTACACTGGCTCCCGGTTGACGCCCGCATCAAGTTCAAAGCTATGCTCTTGGCCTACAAGACCACCTCTGGTTCTGCACCCTCATATCTTCACTCACTAATACAGACCTACGTTCCTACCAGATCCCTGCGTCTGCAAATGAACAACGTCTGGTGGTACCGTCCCAAAAAGGTAAAAAATCACTCTCGCGTACCTTCTCTGGATCTGTTCCACATTGGTGGAATGATCTACTGCTGCTACAAGATCAGCAGATTCTGTAGCCATCTTTAAAAAACACCTGAAAACACATCTCTTCCGTCAACACCTGACTGACAAACACTGAGTTCTACTTCCTTTCTATCGATTCCTTTCTTTAAAAAAAAAAAAAAGTCTCTTATCCATAGCATTGTATACTGCGCTGGGTTTAAACTGACTAGTTTTTTGTGCACTTATGCTTTTTGTACCTTGTGTTGTTAAAATTGCTTCCATTGTTATCCTCACTTGTAAGTCGCTTTGGATAAAAGCGTCTGCTAAATGACTAAATGTAAATGTAAAGCTCTCTATAAAACATTTACAGTGTACAGTGACCCGGCAGTCTTACTCTTCCTTGCTGTGCATCGTCTGTTGGCTTATTTCAAGTCTGACCCGAGGCATTGGCACATGGAGTTTCTTTACACTGTGCCACATATCAACTGCCTTCAGGTCTGCTCTAATGTGGGCCAATCAGAAAACAGAAGCACAGTATGGAGCTGCTACAAGACTGTAAATGGTATCCACAGCCAAAATAGGAAATTTTGTTTGCCAGTTAAGAAAATGTCTGGAAATAATGTGAATTGTCAATGTCTGTAACATTTACACTCACCTAAAGGATAATTAGGAAGACCATACTAATACTGTGTTTGACCCCCTTTTGCCTTCTGAACTGTCCTAATTCTACGTGGCATTGATTCAACAAGGTGCTGGAAGCATTCTTTAGAAATGTTGGCCCATATTAATAGGATAGCATCTTGCAGTTGATGGAGATTTGTGAGATGCACATCCCACTGAACTCATTGTCATGTTCAAAAAAACAATTTGAAATGATTGGAGCTTTGTGACATGGTGCATTATCCTGCTGGAAGTAGCCATCAGAGGATGGGTACATGGTGGTCATAAAGGGATGGACATGGTCAGAAACAATGCTCAGGTAGGCCGTGGCATTTAAACGATGCCCAATTGGCATTAAGGGGCCTAATGTGCCAAGAAAGCATCCCCCCACACCACGCTCAAAATAGCTTAAATCTCCTTTCTTTCCCATTCTGACATTCAGTTTGGAGTTCAGGAGATTGTCTTGACCAGGACCACACCCCTAAATGCACTGAAGCAACTGCCATGTGATTGGTTGATTAGATTCTTGCATTACTCCTCCTTGAACCGCATCCTTATCGTGGTGGAGGGGTTTGAGTGCCCGAATGATCCTAGGAGCTATGTTGTCTGGGGCTGGCCCCTTGGTAGGGTCTCCCAAGGCAAACAGGTCCTAGGTGACGGGCCAGACAAACGGCGGTTCAAAACCCCATTATGGATAATAAAATATCATGGACCGTGACGTCGCCCAGTATGGCGCACCGGGGGCCCCACCCTGGAGCCAGGTCTGGGGTTGGGGCTCGTATGCAAGTGCATAAGTGCATTACAGTCTTTGAATCCTTTTCTGAAAGTGGGGTTTAAAAAACAGACAATTCATTCATTCATTTATCCATTTTCTACTGCTTAGTCCCTATGGGGGTCGCGTGTGACAGGAGCCTATCCCAGCAGCTGTGGGTCTTAGCACAGGGAGGACATGCAGACTCCTTACAGGAAAACTGTGAGGCAGGAGTGCTAACCACTCTGCCACGTGCACCCAGAAAACAGACAATTATCAATTAAAATGGCCTGATATACTGTAAATGTGATACAAACGCAATCTGATCTATTGACCTGAAGATGAAGATGAAGAAATAAGCCAGAAAGTGGCGCAGTACCTTAATCTGTTCACTAGTCCCTATAATCTCTCATAGGACTGCACTATTATTTTATTTTTTTCTGTCTTTGAAAATAAAAACATAAAAAGTCTGCTTTAGAAAATGTCATGTCAAGTCATGTCTGCAGCTGTTCCCAAATCTGGGACACAAGAAATGGGGGTAAGAATACACATACAGTAGAGAAATGCATCTTTTATTCAAACAGAGATGTAGGGGTCCTGCAAACAGTCCTCCACAATCAGTGTCTGCAAAGTAAATTTTAAATATTTCACATTTTCACTTATAAATTTGCTTCATACAACTGAAACTGAAATACAAATAATAAAGATTCCCTTCTGGTGCTAGTGTACTGTAACAAGAGCAGTTGTCTGGTTACAAGCTGAGACAGTGGCTTGACTTAACTGTGGATGTAGTCTAAACATAGAGATTGTAAACCAGTGTTGATGCTCAGCACCATATGTTCAATAATCCTCATTACAGAAGGTCACTGCTTTATCAGAGCCACCACTAATGCCATCCCTCTGAGTGAAGCAACGCAATTCTGTTGACCCAGTCCTGACGTATGAAAGACCATTACCTTAAAATATCCATAATTACATCTTATTATAATCCAAGAATTAGGCATATACATTTGTGTTCATAAGTACAATACATAGCCTGGCAGAATTTGTGATTTACCGGCCATTTACAGTAAACTTTTAAACAGGGTCGTTTGGGTAGTTTCTGTTGTCATTATGATTTTAAAAGAGTAAACACAGTTGTTTGACAATAAATGGCTTCACCCAACCATTAACTATGAGGGAAAAAAGGGTTTGTGTTTTTATTCGTATTCTCTGAAAAATGGCCAAAAGAAAATCACAAATTCTGCCAGGGTATGTAAACGTATGAGCACAACTGTAATTGTGTTTGCAAGCTTACTTAGAAAGTACACATACCACAATATATATATACTTTTGTATTTATATAGCGCTTTTCCACCTAGTGGCACTCAAAGCGCTTTACCGGTGTTACAGCTGACCACTGGAGGGAAGGTGGGTTAAGTGTCTTGCCCAAGGACACAACGACAGTATGAACTGTGGGTAGAGTGGGATGTCATGATCTTCTCATGACCACGTACTAACAGCAGTAAAATGCAATGCAAATGCAATGTTATTGTGCATATTGACATGTATTACCTTTAAATGTGTGACACAAATAGGTCAGGACTTTGTCATTTCTATTCAGTCCCCCTTTTTTAAACCTATATATACCTAAACCTATATATCTTAAAGTTGGCCGAGTTGGAGCATATGATTATGAACTTGTGCCGAGGTATAGACAAACAGAAAATAATAGTGATAAAAAAGGCAGCATCACCCTGAGAAGTTGGTCTGGCTCCTGGCCAATAGTATTTGTCCTACTCTTGTGGTGTGACCCTGACTGCAAAACCAGTGCAGTATATGGTTAAAATATCACACCAGGCAAAAGAAAGAGCATTTCAACTCAGGCTTTTGCAAAACACATCCTATGAGCTGTTAAGCTATAATCTGGTACAAGTATCTCTGCTTCGGCTTAATGTACACTGTACGCTGCCCTAATGAAATAAAAAAAATATTTTAAAAAATTACTGACACCACTCAAAGTATATTTGCTTCTCAACAGTTAATAAAAACACAACATTAACTGTTATATTTATTGGAACTACAACTATTCACACAACATGGTCCTGGACTTTGTACCAGTGACCTTCTGAACTGTTCTTAATTAAAAGAATTGAACTACAAGTGTACACCAAAAAAACACCATTTGCTCTTTATTCTTGTTCCATTGACGTGACACACAAAGATTAACTTATGATTTGAGAGCGCTTGAGACCTATTCAATAAATATACTCTAGATGTAGATAAATGATTCAGTAGTGTCTTAGGGCTCTTGATTTTAGAGCACTGCAGATGGCTAGTTTGGTCAAACATATGAAGACAACATGACTTGTATTTCCCCTGGGGGCAGTAAGTTTGAACTGGAGTAAAACAGATGAAAGTGTTACTGTCACTTGTTGTGCTTATAAGTAACTTTTAAACAGAAGACACAACCTTTAAAAAAACATAGTTTTACACCTAGCTTCAACTTAGCAAAGAAAGAAATAGTTTTGCCCACAAGACAGTAGCTCAGTGAAACAAGCTTTATATTTTTATTCAGGCTATGTTGAGAATGATTATTATAATTTATACAATGAAAAAAGGTTTGCTGAATTTAAACAGTTCCTTTAAAGCACCATTACCTAATTAAATCTTTTTTCTGTATTGGTCCCAACCCACCCTAAATAGCATCTTAACAACCTTTCCTGCATTTCTTTTATCGACAAAGTCAAACTGGACCACCACAAAAAACACTCAGATGTCTGGTATGTTCTGAACATTCCCCATGTATTAAAATCCCTGAAATTAAAGCCTCAATGACTTTTTAAGGTGTGTTTTTTTCCTATTACAATATACTGAACAGTTGATTCAATAAAATGGTGTAAATTAAATAATACGTGTCTAATTCAATTTTCTGATTACAACAAATACAACAAAAACAACTAATCTTTATCTCGCCCCAACACAGTTAAAACCAAGCATGGAATTGTCTTTATAACAAAGTGATGTGCTTGTCCATGCACTCACTCCCATCACACTGAGCAGACAAGTTCTCAAATGTTCTCAAAGCTGTGAGGAGAATGCAATATGCAGTACTATTGAATGCATGCAAAACTTAATGAAAATGAGTAAATTCTTTCTTTGGTGTACTGTTAAGGTAGTAACATAAATGTTATTGTAAATAGATTCAAATTATGTAGTCATATTAAATCAATATGACAAAAATAATTCACAAAATATATATTTTTTTCAGTGTAGTGTCATTTAGGACCATTGCTCAGAAATCAGGATTACACATCTTATAATTTACAATGAAGCTTATGAGAAGTGCAGGTAACAAACTGAATGTCTGATTTCTACTGGTTTGAAATGGCAGAAACATACTACAGACGTCCAAACACATTTGTTATCTTGGAACAGTGCAGATGGCCGTGACTGGCTCGCTCACGAGGCCTGCTTATTGACAGATTGAGGCTAATTGTGAAGCTTATTCATTGGACCACATATTTATAACTGTGAGATGATCGTTCTGGTGCCGTTAGGCTGGATTAGCAGTGCAGTGTAACTATTTCTGTGGTCTGTCCGTTTGTAATGCTCTATTTTCTACAATTTTCAAGATTGTCTTTGACATCTTTGCAAACCTATTTAATTTAAAAATCATTTGGCTTTTGATAAATAATAACATTTAATGCCCTCTAGTTAGTATAGTTAGAGTTTTGACCCTCTGAGGCTGCTGTAGTTTGAGTTTTGACCCTTTGAGGCTGCTGTAGTTTGAGTTTTGACCCTTTGAGGCTGCCGTAGTTTGAGTTTTGACCCTTTGAGGCTGCTGTAGTTTGCATTTTGACTCTCTGAGGCTGCAGTCGTTTGAGTTTTGACCCTTTGAGGCTGCTGTAGTTTGAGTTTTGACCAAGCCTCTCCCATGGTACCTCTTAAATGGTCGTCGTGTAAGGGCGCCGCCATACGGTGATTTTACAGCAAAATACAGCGATATACCTCCGTCCACCAGAGGGCAGGCTCCAAAAGCGGAAATATAAGGAGAAACCCAATGGTGACTTTACAAGAGTAAAACTCATGTTTACAGCCTGGTACAAAAGATGGCTCCAGTCTCTAGAGCTAAGTTTTTACTACATGACAACTCTGGGGGTGAATTTTTGATTAATATGTTTGTTTATGCTATCTAAAAACTATTGTTTTACTATGGAAAAAGCCCGGATGTAACGGCCATTTTATTGCCCATTCGTAATGACCATATTGGTGAATAGGGGACCAATGGGCGGATATCATCCATAATTATACTATCTATGGTTTTGACCCTTTGAGGCTGCTGTAGTTTGAGGTTTGACCCTTTGAGGCTGCTGTAGTTTGAGGTTTGACCCTTTGAGGCTGCTGTAGTTTGAGGTTTGACCCTTTGAGGCTGCTGTAGTTTGAGGTTTGACCCTTTGAGGCTGCTGTAGTTTGAGGTTTGACCCTTTGAGGCTGCTGTAGTTTATAATAATTGTTATATTTATATAGCGCCTTTCCAGAGCTCAAGGACGCTTTACATATCAATTATTCATTCACTCCACAGTCACACACTGGTGGTAGTAAGCTACATCTGTAGCCACAGCTGCCCTGGGGCAGACTGACAGAGACGTGGCAGCCATTCCGCGCCTACGGACTCTCCGACCAACACCTTCAACATTCTTACACATTCATACGAGGCAAGGTGGGTTAAGTGTCTTGCCCAAGGACACAACGACAGTATGAACTGTGGAGAGAGCGGGAATCGAACCTACTACCTTCCGGTTGAAGGACGGCCGCTCTACCACTGAGCTACTGCCGCAGTTTGAGTTTTGACCCTTTGAGGCTGCTGTAGTTTGCATTTTGACTCTCTGAGGCTGCTGTAGTTTGAGTTTTGACTCTCTGAGGCTGCAGTCGTTTGAGTTTTGACCCTTTGAGGCTGCTGTAGTTTGAGTTTTGACCCTTTGAGGCTGCTGTAGTTTGAGTTTTGACCCTTTGAGGCTGCTGTAGTTTGAGTTTTGACCCTTTGAGGCTGCTGAAGTTTGAGTTTTGACCCTTTGAGGGTGCTGTAGTGTGGGTTTTCCTGTTTAATTTCTTGCTAAAAACCTTATTTCTTCCAAAAAGCTTGCATAGTAACAATTCCCACATGCCTTTTTTCAGTATAAAAGACAGTACAGTAAATCCACTACGCACTGCTTGGCAACAGCGAGCTGGTTACTATGGCGACAGATCTATCCTGGAGTGTGTTTGTAATTACATACATGAGCATAGACCAACCATTCACTGGTCCAATAAAGTCACTGTTCATCTGCGTTTGGTGTAACCGGACTATGAGACAGCCTGGTCCAATCAGAGTTGTTTTTAGTTTAAAGCCCTCCCTCTAGAGATATAAGCTCAACTCTCTCACCAGTTGATCTCAGAATGGAAAAAGTCTCTTGGCAAAGAGATGAAATGTCTTTACCTTGAAAACTAAGTCCAGATGCCTTTGCATTAACCTTTTCCTGGATGACTGAGAACCTTCACAGCTGTTTATCCTGTGTGTGTGTGCTTTCTCTCATCATCTGGGCACTGCTTTATTCCCTCCAAAAATATTAAATTTATTGTGATTGTCCAAGTCTGAAAGATTTGCACTTTATTTTCCAGCTCAGTAATATCATGTCTGTGAAGGTTCTCGGGAATTTTTTGGGGGAGTTAAAAAACAAAAACAAAAAAAATATCCATGCCCTTAAAACTTTGAAATAAATGGACAATATCCAGCCATGTTCGAAGCTGTTGTGTTCTGTCACCCATTTTCCAGGACCGCAATACCATGAGTGGCCACTGGTTGAACTGGTGACAGAGTAAAGCGGCAGTGCCACATCCAGGTTATAGAATTATAATAATTGTTATGCTCATGTTGTGCTCTTGAGATATATAGACACTTACAGAACATGTATGAAGCACAGGTATAATAAGTGACCCTAATTTGTTTACAAATACAGTGTTAAAAACATATTTGGTAGGGATGTCAGTGTTATTTATGACCCGCCCCATCTGAGTCGAACAATTGTGCTTTAATCTGCCAACCTGACCCTAACCTGAATGCTTTCAAGGTAGTCCAATGGCCTTGTGGGTAAAAAACAATAGAATTATGCAACACATGTTTATTATTAACCTACAGTTAAAACAGTGTTATTAATGACTAAGAAAGGTCAGTTTACAGAGTTGGTGCTTTACTGTTTGAACTCATTTTTAGCTGCACTGTGCATAAACAGAAAAGAGTCCACAGTTCCAGGATTTAGCCTGTTCCTTCTGTTTGTTCTGTCTAAATCAACTTTTGCAATACAACTATCTCAGAAGACTTCTTCATCTGTGATGTTATTGTGGTATTCCATGTGCAAAATATTTACATTTTATGGTGTTGGCTATTTACTGTTGGCAAAAACACATTTACAACTGAAGCCGAACTGTGTGTTTTTCTCATTTCTTTGTCATATTCATCTTAGGGTCTTCTTTAAGCGCAAGGGACATATGTGAGAATTAAATGGAGGAATTGCTGCAACACATTTATGACAGCTGGGACATTATGTGTTTGAGATGTCATAATTAGCCCCAATGTGTCTCATGTGGCACTGCTGTTTGTTGTTGAAAGAAAACATTGAAAATATGACTTGGGATGTCCTTGTGCACAGTACGTTTGGTTTAAAATAAATCAAATACACTCACTGACAGCACACACATAGTATTCTTATTTTGTTATGTATTGAACAGTAAACATGTCTACAGTTTGTGTTTTTTTTTCTTCTTCGCTTTGGTCAATTTCCCTGGTCTTATCCAATCTGAGTCTGGACAGAAAATGAGGGAGAAAAAGTGATTCTGGAAAGACATGATGTAAGTCGGATCAGAGGGAGTTTGTGTAAAAGGCTGACAGCTGGTGTGAGAAAGAGTATGAGAGAAGGGACCAGACCGAGGGCTGGAGGGGGATCAAATCATTCAGGCTTCTTTTACATGTGACATGGTTTAATTTAGCAGGATTATACTCCTGCCTCACAGCAAGAAGGTTGTGAGTTCAAACCCAGAGATGGCTGACTTCAACCTCCTCGGCCATCGCCGTCCTTTCTGTGAGGAGTCTGCATGTCCTCCACGTGTTACCGTGGGTTCTCTCCGGGTACTCCGGGTCCTCCCACCGTCCAAACACATGCATGTACAGGTTAATCAGCAACTCTAAAGTGTCTCTAGTGAATAAATGTGAGAGTGAATGGTTGTCTGTCTCTAAATGTTAGCCCTGCGACTAACTGGTCACTGTCCAAGGTGAACCCCGCCTCAGGCCCAAAGCTACTTTTTTACTAAAGTAGGCTCCAGTCACCTGCGACTCCTAATCGGAATAAGTGGAGAAATCTACTCGCACTATTTAATATATTTTTTTACCATTTAGATTTTTGAGATTGATATTTTAAGTTGCATATTCTTTTATTCTTAATTTATACATAATTACTTGATCCTATGTAGGATGTTAAAAAACTATTTATTTACATTTTAAACCATAGGAGCCAAATTGTGTCCTCCAACATGTGCTTAGTTTCATCCAATAAGTAGAAGGCTGGTGGTTGGATCCAAGCTCCCCCAGTTCATACTGTAGTTGTGTCGTAAGGCTCAAAGGCAGAACGCAGTATTTGCATTAACAGTGAAACTGAGAGAAAGGAAGTAAGATCCTGGCAAAGAGGTTGGAGTCACTACTACCAGATATTATATATCGAGACCAAAATGGATTTATTAAGGGTAGGCAAGGTTTTCATAATGTTAGAACTTTGCTTAATATCTTACATCTTAAAAAGGGAGCTTCTGATACCGCCATTCTAACCCTAGATGCTGATAAAGCCTTTGACAGGGTGGAATGGCCATACCTATTTGAGGTCCTGAGTAGATTTGGATTTGGAGACATTTTTTGCAAATGGGTTGGAATACTTTACACATGTCCTATGGCTGAGGTACTTACTAATAGTATAGTTTCCAGTGCGTTTAATATTCAGAGAGGCACCCGTCAAGGATGCCCCCTTTCACCTCTTCTTTTTGTTTTAGCAATTGAGCCACTCGCCATAGCAATCAGATCGCAAAGTAATTTATTAGGCATCAGACTAAATACCACAGACATACGTATCTCTCTGTATGCAGATGACATCATTTTATATCTAACAGATTTGGTTAACTCTATCCCATCGCTAATAAAACTCCTTTCAACATTTGCTAACTTTTCCGGTTATAAAGTTAATCAATCTAAATCGTGTATTCTTTTACTGAATAAGAAGGATGGTGAACTATCAACTGTTACTCATTTTAATGTAGTAGAATCTTTCACTTATTTAGGAATTAAAACTACAGCTAATGTAGATAATATATCCTCTGCAAACTATCAACCCCTGCTAAATCACATATCCAAATTCACTGACAGATGGAAAAGCTTACCCATATCGTTAATTGGATGTATAAACTTAATTAAAATGAACATACTACCTAAAATATTATATCTCTTTCAAAATATACCCCTATGCCCTCCACCCTCCTTTTACATCACTGTAAACTACTTACTCTATTCATCTGGAACAACAAACGAACCCGTGTTCGTATGCCATTATTATACTTGCCATATAATAGGGGCGGTCTTCATTTTCCTAACTTACAATGGTACTATTGGGCAGCACAACTGCGATCCACTTTGTACTACTTCTCTTCTGAAATTCATACATCTTGGCTGGAAGTCGAATTTTTCTTTATAAAGTCAAAATTTTCCCTTAGTCTTTATCTCTATTCAACAAACTTCAAAACTCTCAGAAAAGATAATGATGTTGTATCTCTTAACCCTATTCTTACCAATACAATTAAAGTTTGGTGTGATGTGCATAATTATCTAGGTCAGTTAAACACTTTATCATGTTTTACCCCGATATGGGGAAATGAGAGTTTTAAACCGGCTACATCAGACTCAGGTTTTAAGCTATGGTACGATAAAGGACTAAAAAAAATCGAGGATTTTTACAAAAGAAATGACTTAATGTCCTTTGCGGATATTGTAACACAGTTTGACATTCCCAAAACACACTTCTTTAAATATCTTCAATTTAGAAGCTATATATCCTCCTACCTAGGCACAAACTTCACAAAACCTACTAAAACTCCTTTTGAAATTTTACTATCAAAGTCTCCCCAATCTAAAGGCTTATTATCGATGTTTTATAAACTGTTAGAGTCACACTCTAAAGAATCCTCATTATCCAAATTGATCTCATGGCAAGAAGATTTAAAAATTACTATACCGACAGATGTATGGAAAAACGTATGTAGGAAAGCACATTCGCAAACTATTAACAGTAATCTCAAATTAATACAGTACAATTGGATTATGAGAACATATTTTACTCCAGTTAGGTTAAATAAAATTAATCAGAGCATTCCAGACACTTGCATTAAATGCTCGGCAGATAAAGGCACACTCTTGCACTGCATGTGGAGTTGTCCTAAGCTACAGAAGTTTTGGAAAGAGATAGTCTTACAAATTTTTCAGATGGTATCTATTAATCTCCCAATGAAACCAGAAATTTTTATTCTGGGAATTTTTCCTGAGAACATTGCACAATGTAGTGACACTCGTAAACTAATTAACATATGTATACTTCAGGCAAAACGTCTAATATCTATATATTGGAAGAATGTGGAATTGCCACCTATTGCACAGTGGATCAATAATTTGTCCTTTTGTTTGTCAATGGAAAAGATCACATATATACTGAAAGGTAAACAATCTTTTTTTAAGAATATTTGGAATCCCTTTATATCCTTTATCTCTAACTCTGATTTTAGTAATATAGTGAACGAAGTCGGAAAAGACTAAATGGGTTGACTTAATTATTTTCATGAAAATGCCAATACTATTAAATCTACTGTTATTCTTTCATTAAAATGGCCCCTTTCTCTATTATGATCTCTCTTCTATACCACGTGCATCTTATATGTATGGTTGTTTTATACCATTCTTATTGTGCAACTGTCTGAATTAACCTGTGCCTTGGTGTTTCTTTTTTTTTTATTTTGTTTATGTATATGTATGTATATATAGTTTTCTATTTTTTTTTTCTTTTTTTTTCCTTTTTCTTTCATTATAAGGTAAAAGAGATTTAACCTTTTCTAATTTATAAATGTTATATGTAGTTACAATGTGTTATTTCTCAATAAAAAAAGATTGTTCAAAAAAAAAAAAAAAGAAACTGAGAGAAAGGACTTTTAAGTTTGTACGTGTCATTGTAAACACGTAATAACAATTCAGACATATTTTTTATGGAAGAAATGCATGGTCACTGATTTGACCTGTGATACTTAATTTGTGAATGTCCTTAATAACCTGTATACTTCCCAATGTCAAAATCATGAAGTGGATAATTAAATAATAAAGTTTTATGGCTTAGTTATTTTCTAATTTAGAGGAATAAGACCAAACATTTTGCCTTAAGTGACAAAGAGAATAAAACAGAGGCTAATACAAGGGCAGTGTAAAAACTGTGTATGAAATAATTAGTAGTTAGAACATTCCAGACTGTAGTTATTTACACAACAATTTCTGAAATTATTGAGCCATAAAACTTTTTTACTAAATAAAACAGATTATATGAAGCTTGTTTTTATTCTTAACTCAATTTTGACAAAAGAAATTGCACATTCTGCACTTTTTCTTGAGGTGTGCAGAGTTGGAGTCACCTGCCCCAATATAGTCCACCTAATGTAAGCGGACGATAGCTATCCCACAGTGCACCACAGTTCTCTAAATCTTGGCTCAATATCTAAAACTCTCTCCAAGATCCAGATGTGTGGCTCAGAAAACTGAATTTAAAACTGAAGGTATTGTAGAAGTGAATAAATAGAATTTAACTCGGGAAAAATTAATTTAATTACAAAAAATATAAATTCATTTTTAATTTACTGCAATTAATTTACAAACCAATGCATTTGGTTTCAGATTACACTTTTTAAATTCAGTTTTTGAAAAGCATTCATTGAACTTTTGCTATTCAGATTCAGTTTGAGCAGTTCAAATGCAAATACAACATTTCAGTTTCAGTTTCTAGTGGTACAAATATCAGCCTATACTCCCGAGGAACTACTATAATCCAGTAGTTTTATTCATCAGATGTTTTTCATTTGACTCTAGCGTTGATCAATGCTGCACTAAAGTCAGACCTACACTCTATTATTGTTTTATTTGAACTGGTCTGGCTTGTTTTTTTATAATTTTTTTCTTGGAATAGGACTGTTTATTTGAGAACGTTTTTTACTCTTTTGATTCCCATTTTGTCCCGAGCAAGGATTCTGTCGTCCAATCAACAGACTGCAGTGTTTAACTCACCAGGGTGTGTTCAGAACATTTGGATTTGTACAGTCCCTCTTTTTCTGAAACCAATTGAACTTTGACAGCTCCTCTGGTACTTTCCTTCCTGCTGTGAAATCTGTTGAATACAGCTGATGAAAATCTCCTGCAGATGAAATAAACAGATCCAGAGCAGGCTTAAGTCTTAACGGGAACAGCAGGGCAGAGCGGCACTGAGGATTTCATTAACCCTGGTTGTGATGCAACTGGGCTTTTTATGTCATAGTTCACACTGATGAGATCAATGGGAAGTCCAATAGTGCTGATGAATTATCTACTGGGCTCGCATCTGAAGAGCAAACATAACAAATAATTGTATTTTCAGCTGATTTGTCAATTTTGCAACTCTTTGCTACTTTGTTCCTACAACCTCTATATTGACTATTGATTTGTGTTAATCATGATAAATCCTTGTTCTGTAATGAAAATAGCCTACATAGATTTTGGAGACTTGCAGGTAATCTTGTGGTAGTTGTCTATGTTCAAGTACCATAATAGACATGTTATTGGCAAATGAACCCAAAGGCAGAAGTACAGGCACACTTTCTTTTAAGTGTAGTACAGGTCAAAATGGCATCAGAGGCATTTTCCAGTTTATCAGGCCACAACTGTCATCAGGTGCTGTCAAAGTGTTAGTACTGTTACATATCACATACTGTCCAACTACCTGGTCACATGCAAACATCATTACACTCAAAGTCTCTCTACAAATGAACAGTAACAATACTGCTCAATATTTATAAAGTACAGTCTTTTACGCTGGGACAATATGAAATGTGCAAATTTATTGTATGTTGCTGTTTATAGTTATCCATGGCTTGTCTTTTCCTCCACTTGGACCGATTGTTGGACATGATTGAACATCATTGTACCGTGCCACTAGAGGTGCAGCCAGAGGGGACTGCATTGTTTCACTTTTGCAGTCACGTCTGCACACAAGTGGAACTGTATTCTTGGACTGGACAAAGGACTGGATCATTGATAATCAGAGCTGTCAACATTAACATGTGTCTTTGTCCTGTCTCTTCTGCTCCTGTCTATCTGTGCAAGGCCATGTTTTAATGTATTCTACTAACATTACAAATGTCCTTTTAACACTCATTTAAGTAAGAGAGTAAGTCAATTTTATTTATATAGCACCTTTCACAGATATAAATCACAACGTGTTTTACAAAGTGCAACAATTTTAATAAAAAGAACAATAAAACTATAATAAATTAAAATTGAAACAACAATATAGTAAAACATAAAAGCCCAATCAACTAAAAGCTTGTTTAAATAAAAGTTTCTTCAGCTGCTTTTTAAACTATTGGTCTGTGCTGTTAGACTGTATGTGTGTATGTATTTTGTAAATTGTATTGTATGTATGTCCTTGTCTTATTTTTTAGGGTGACATCTGTTGGAGGACTGCAAGTGAAAAATACCCTTTTGGCTAATTCTGATGCATTTACAAAAAAGTGAATTATTTTACACTACAATAAATTTTCACATGGGACAGCTCTCCGGATTAGGTTTTATTAATATATTTTTATTATTATTATTTTATTATTCCTGTGGGAAAACTAGTTGCCGGTAACTGCCACCAGGGGGTGCACAGCATGTTTTGGTGTCTGTGGGAAAAATCAGTGCAAACTCAGACAGGACCCCTCTGACCCGGGAGTTGAACTCTGGACCTTGTTGCTGAGAGGCCACCGTGCCACTGTGCATGTACCAGTGTACTGCATATTTGTTTTATGCAAACTCCATGTTTTTATTATTCTTCACCCAAGTTGCTTTTTAATTTTCATTGTGTAAGTTGCTTGTTACACAGTACCATACACTGTAGAAGCCAGGTTGAGACAGTGGCTGCTGGTTGGGCATAAATGTGAAACAAGGCTAACTGAGATTGGATATTGGTTGGAGAAACTTTAAGGAATATCCTTGCAGAATATTAAGATAGAAGATGTCCGTTGTGTCCCCTGTGTCTTTTTATTTTTATTTTTTCCATGTACAGATAAAGTGCAACATATTTTGTAATTTGCAACTTATTTTTTTAAATAAAATATTTATATTTTTATCATGTTCTCAGGAGCATACTGTATGTTGTTGTCTAGGAGTGTGCTGACAATTATCTACTGACATATAACTTACTTAAACCTAAAGTATCTAATACTTTCCCTTTAATGTGTGTGTGTAACATCTTAACAAACCTTATTATTTATTTATTCACATTTCTTTTGAGGATTATTCCCTTGAGATGACTCTCATTTTCGAGGGGGTCCTCACATTCATTCACTAGGGACACTTTTTTTTTAGAGTTGCCAATTAACCTGTACATGCATGTGTTTGGACGGTGGGAGGAAGCCGGAGTACCCGGAGAGAACCCAGGGTAACACGTGGAGGACATGCAGACTCCTCACAGAGTTATTAGTGGTGTACCATGATCTCAATAGAAGTTTTTATTTTTTTTTAAATGGCTGCAGAGTAGACTTCTCATAAAAAAAAACTATTATTGATGTGAGTGTCTTTCTCTGTTTGGCAGATACTCGAGCAGACCGCGCCGACAGACGGAAGCTCTTCAGACATTACACTGTGGGCTCCTATGACAGCTTTGATGCCTCCAGGTAAAATCTCACACCTGCCTCTTTTCAAACCATGTACGACTCAATACTACATAGTCTAACTGGCAACAGACTAAGGCCCATTTCCAATTCTACCCCATAGCCCTTATTTTGTGTGTTCACTAAAAGGAAAGGTTCAAGGAAAAGGGTAAGGTGAAGGGCTGTACACCCGTTACATACTGAGATTTTGGAGGACTACATTTGAAACAAAGGTGTAAGACAGTTTCTCATAATGCATTGTGTTCACCAGCTCTGCAGCTGTAAGAGAGGTACAAAATGTAACTAATCTGGGCAAAAATCAAGATTTTTTAAAATTGTGACAGTCCGTTATGTTCCTTTAATCTTGAACTCGTTTAGGCACTGATCCATTTTCTCCTCTGGACGTTTTGTAAAAGTGGCTGTTTGCTAACTTTACCATCACATCGACAGGTCAAAGTCTCGTATTTGCAGAACTATTTGAACTTTTTATTAGCTCATGCTAATGCTAAACACCACTATCAGTTATTCTGTCAATATAAATTGATATGTTGTAAACGTTTTGTTGTTGTAGTGACATCCTTCAGTGTCGACATACTCACAATAAACTGTTCATTCAGTTGTTTAATGAATCATGTATAATGATAAATTATAAAGACTGTTATTATTTATCATTATACATACACTTATTATACATCTATGCCCCTACAGGTGTGGTGTCCCAATTAGGGGTAGCCTATAATCTTACTCCTTACACCTTCCTTTGTCAAGGTTAAGGGCAAGGGGTTAGGGTAAATTAGAGAATTGGGATTAATAATAATAATAATAATAATAATAATAATAAGAAGAAGAAGTCATAACACTTATATAGCGCTTTTCAAGATAATTAAAGACACTTTACAGAAAGGACAGCATAAAAAAGGTTGGACCTTAAGCTTTGGTTTGAACTGATCCTACATTAATTCTCACATTTCAGTAGTTTGTATATGTTTTATTGATGAACTACTTTTACTCATGGTCAAAGGTCATGTCGTTATATGGTTTGTAGCCTACCAGAATGAATCCAATCTGACCAATGATAACAGTTCACTAAGCACGCACTGACTCTAGGGCCATTTGAATCGTTCTGTACCCATTCACTATCGGAGGGGGTCTCTGGCCACTTCATAAAGAGAACTATGTATGCACAAGCCAAGATTATCAACCACTGGTTTGGTGTCTGTACAGATGAGGTGAAGCCTCTTCAAAGCCTACTCTAACTACTTCACACTGCACACTTATGGTCAAGCTATAAAAAAAGCTAGTTTACGTAGGCTTAACCTGGCATACAACAGTATGAGGATTTAAGGAATTTAATGTATATATTTCTTTGTCGGCTCATTGACTTCAGTAATATAATAAACATGAGCCTGACTAATATTAGACTTAGTGCAACAGGTTACCAGTCCCAGCTGTAGAGGCCCTGGTAAACTGATTTTGTTGTTGTTGTAATTAGTACAAAAACATTTTGCTGTCTTTTATTCTGGACCTCTCAAAGTTTGATGATGATGACCCCTGTGCCTGAGCCCAGTTACTTCATGACTTGTGACATGATAACACGATGATGATGTTTATGAGAGGTGCAAAAACGGTCTGCTTTTTGTAAAACGGTAAAATGGAGACCATCATTGCTTTAGAGAGACATGGTCCGTCACATTTCTGGAACATGCTAGACCACGTTTGTCCTAGACAACCTTTGGCCACCATTGTTTAAACTAGGGTGAACAGATGTTGATTCTATGTTCTGCATTTTCACTGCCTGTAGATAATTTATAAAAAACCCATGGCTTTGTTTTGTTGTCTAGTAGTTACAAAGTGGAGAAGACCGTCATCTCCAGCGCTCGACTGCCGACAACAGCTCCGCCCGCAATGCAAAGCACGGAACATGGAAACAGAAGTTTAATTTGAACAAAACAAGAAAAAAAAAACATCTAAAAAAGGAGATGCTGCTACTATGAGGACTATAAAGACTATTCATTATGGCTCATGGGTAAGGCAGTCTGATAAGACTTGTTTTTTGTGAGCTATATGTCAGAAGAAATTCTCCTTTCCCACTGTCTGTGGGACATTTGTCGATTAACACAGCAATAGTAGGGTGTCCCACATTCCCTCTCTTTGTCCCACTTAAACAGGTTTTTTGTCCCACATTAGGTTCGTTATGATCTGGTCATCCTAGTTTAAACGGACTGTGAGGTGAACAGTTGCATCTATTCGCCATGTACACTGCTTGTAGTGCAAGTATGCACACATGAGCAACCGTCCCATTCCGTTGCAAAACCTTTTCAATCAAGCTGTAATCTGTAAGTTCAAGGTTTTTAGAGAGAGTTAAAGATACTTGGAATAACCAAATGGGTTCCGGTTCGCGTTACAGAGGTGGATAAAAAAGACAAAGCTATTCTTCTATGAAACACAGTTATAAAAACATATAGACAGACAAAAAAGCAGGGAGTCACATCTTGGGAGAAAGCTGTAGAAGTCTGTTTGTTGAGGTGCGACCCTCAGTGCCTGCTGTAAAACCAGGACATGGACTTGTCTATGTGTATGTGGTAGGGCAGCATTAAAAAGACAGATGCAATACTGTTTTTGTGCAAAGTATTGTTGTCCATCATTGAATCCCAAGATTTTCTGCGTCTCATCCTTTCCTCCACTTTGTGCTGTCCAAACCTCTTCAGGACAAGTTTCATTAAAGTGAGACACAGATGTGAGAGACAGAAGACGTCGCTCATGGAGGGTATTGTTAGACGTGAACCGATCTCATTTAGAGCAGTCAATCAAAGGCAGCGGCTGACGATGCTGTGTGAATATAAAAGAGGTTTGATCACACTCGGCTGTCTGTCCAACAGTGCGGTTGTCCTTCAAATGAGAAGTCTTCTGAGGCTTCGTCCTGACTAATACGGTTAAAAATATTTGCTTCATCTTGCAACAGCTGGACTCCATCAGATGCATAGTCTGTACAGAGAGCCTGAGTCATAGTTCTTTCAGGAAAATCACATGGGTCCCTAAAAATTTTAACAGATGAAAAGGAACAGCGAAGATTACTCAAAATCAAGAGCTATTTTGCTGTGTACAAACATTATACGTGAACACTACAGCACAACAACAAAAGAGAATCAAAATGAAGCTCTGCAACCACTAATGGGAATAAGTAAAGGGAAATGAATGAATGAAAATAATGCTTCTCTCCACTGACTTCCATTCCATGGATGAAACAAATATGCTTTTGCTATTTTATTATATATGTTTTGTATAGAAAAAGGTTATTAAATATTTAAAACAATAAAAAAATACCAAACCTATGACACACTAATGTGGTACAGATGACAAACGTATGGTAAACACTAACCTAGTGGACTGGTGAGTGCTCTGTTAAACGCTCTTGTACTCCATTCATCCACCTTCTACCGCTTATCCAGGGCCGGGTCGTTGGGGCAACAATCTAAGCAGTGACGCCTAGACTTCTCTCACCCCAGACACTTCCTCCAGCTCTTTAGGGGGGATACCAACGTTCCCAGGCCAGCCGAGAGACATAGTCCCTCCAGTCTAGGTCATCCTCCTCCCGGTGGGACATGCCCGAAACACCTCCCTAGGAGGCGTCCAGGAAAGCATCGAAACAGATGCCCGAGCCACCTCAGCTGGCTCCTCTCGATGTGGATGAGCAGCGGCTGTACTTTGAGCTCCTCTCGAGTGACTGAGCTCTTCACCTTATCTCTAAGGGAGCGCCCCGCCACCCTGCGGAGAAAGCTCATTTCAGCCGCTTGTATCCGGGAACTTGTTCTTTCGGTCATGACCCAAAGCTCATGACCATAGGTGAGAGTAGGAACGTAGATTGACCGGTAAATCGAGAGCTTTGCCTTACAGCTCAGCTCCTTCTTCACCACGACAGACCGGTACATCAACCGCATCAGCAGTCTAAGCAGAGACGCCCAGACTTCTCTCACCCTGAGACTGAGAACCATGGTCTCAGACTTGGAGGTGCTGATCCTCATCCCAGCCGCTTCACACTCGGCTGCAAACCGTCCCAATGCACACTGAAGGTCCTGGCTTGATGGAGCCAACAGGACAACATCATCTGCAAAAAGCAGAGACGAGATCCTGTGGTCCCCAAACCAGACTCCCTCCGGCCCCTGGCTGCGCCTAGAAATCCTGTCCATAAAAGTAATGAACAGGACCGGTGACAAGGGCAGCCCTGCCGGAGTCCAACATGCACCGGGGATAAGGTCTGACTTGACTTGATAATGCACTGCCGGCAATGCGAACCAGGCTCCTGCTCCGGTTGTACATTGACCGGACAGCCCTTAGCAAAGGGCCCCAGACCCCATACTCCCAGAGCACCCCCCACAGGGCGCCACGAAAACCGCATTGTTCCTCCTGAATCCAAGGTTCAACTATCGGCTGCATTCTCCTCTCCAGTACCCTGGCATAGACTTTCCCGGGGAGGCTGAGGAGTGTGATCCCTCTGTAGTTGGAACATACCCCCTTCTTAAAAAGAGGGACCACCTCCCCGGTCTGCCAGTCCAGAGGTACTGTCCCCGACCGCCACGCGATGTTGCAGAGGCGTGTCAACCAAGACAGCCCTACAACATCCAGAGACTTGAGGTACTACCTCAGTGACTTCAGCTTGGGTGATGGACGAGTCCACCTCTGAGAACTTATTCTCTGCTTCCGCAGTGGAAGGGGTTGGGGTTGAGGAGATCCTCGAAGTATTCCTTCCATCGCCCAACAATGTCCCCAGTTAAAGTCAGCAGATTCCCAGTCACCTGTGGCAAGGACGCTTGTACGGAATGTGAATAATGAAATGCTCTGCAGTACATTTTATTTAGAAACAGACAAATTAAAGTCTTAAAGGTGTTACAGTGGATATTTTTGATGCCTGAGAAACCAACGACTGTGAGTTTTTGTCAAATAAGTGCATGTGTAAGAACACCCCTCCTTCAAAGCTTATTTTTAGTGAACTTCTCATAAATTTCATGCACGAGCATTGGAACCGAAGTGTTCGTTTACTACCGGCAGTCACTGTGTCCCGTTAGTGGATTAACTATGATGGATTCACCGCTTAGAATTGTTTCCACGGTTTTAAAATTTGAGTAGCATAACTTAAAAATGGGAGTTTGGTAAAGATAAGAACAAACAGTTTGGTAATGCTACAAGTAATTGTGGGAGTCTAACTTGCTAAACAGTATTCCCACTTTTACTCGTAGCATTTACAGTGTCAGAATACAAGTTTGTATCTTTCGCAAACTCCCCAAAATTAAATATTTTCATCCAAAAATTAACAAATGTTACCTGGCGACAGACGCGTCTGTAAGAAGCCCTTTCTGTGTCTTCAGAGCACGCCATCATGAAAAAGAATCTTCAAGACACACTGGTTTTATTTAGCTCTTTAACCATTTTTTCCCCTCTTCTCATATTCCTCAAAAGGAGATTTTATTTTGCCAGTCCCTGCTTCAGGTTGTTTCTTAGACATTTTGCAACTTCTCGTGTGTGCATAACGTAACACACGTAGTAACAGTGATTGACAGAGGGACAATTGTTGGCACAGTGATCGCACCAACCATTGGCTGATGTTTTTAAGGCCCCACCACCTCGTTCACAGATGATTTATATTAATATTTTTGTTTCAGTGCAAATAGTCTGTTATCAGTTAGTAAAGGCAGTTTCAAGTAATATTGCAAAAATGTACAAAACAAAACATCCTCTGTAACACCTTTTAAGGTCCAGATCTGTCAACACTGATACTCTTTACTACTCACATTTTGAATCTTTACCAGACGAAGCTGACAGAAGAACAAACTACTCTGCAGAAGAAAAAAAGTGGAACTGGGTGACCTTGTGTTGATGCTACACTGCTGCAGTCACTAGTGTAAGAGCAATATTGGTTTATGTGTTGGTTTTATTTGTGCTGTAAGGACCTTACCACAGCAGCAGGAAATGAAAACACATTTATTCAAATATTGCTGTTATTCCTACATCTTCAATTCTTCTTTGCAAATATTTGTTCCAAGATATTGGTGTCTGAAACATTGAACAGCTGACAATGTAAGTTTGATGTCAACTTTGACTGAATTCTAATCAAAAAATTATTCTATTCTACCTGACTAATGTAACAAGAAACCCACAGAAACACAACTGCTCACTGAGATTAATGTTATTTTCAGAATGATGCATTTTACTTTGGGAAACACTACGAGCCCTGTTTGAAAAGCCAGTGTCACTGTCACTGTGGAGCAATTTCCACCAATTACACAGAAAAGAGCATAAAAAGGTCCAAATCCATCTCTGTGAGCCTAACCCTAACCTTGCTCCACTTTTGTTTTTACACTGTGGCCCTGCTTTGCTATAACAGCATTCAGTCTGCTCTGTTTTTTAATAGACAGTCCAAGACTGTTGACCTGTCACTTGTTGAACACAATGACACCTCTGATTATCTGTCACAGCCCTCTCTGAGCACTCCGCTGAGCACTGACTTATCCAAACGGCTGCTGTGTCACATTTGGGTTTAATTAAGATTTGACAATCTGCAGCTGTGCACATGATACTGCAGACTACTACTGCATTTGTAGGACAGACCAAAGGTATTCCTGGTGAATGAATACGAGTGTGAATGGTTGCCAAAAGGTGGACCAAAGTTGCTGGGATAGGCTCCAGTCACCTGTGACCCCTAACAGAAATAAGCTGAAATAAAGAAATGAATGAAGTGGACATTCCCTGGACTTTATCTGCATGGGTGAATGCACAAATCAGGGAAGAGTCTGGTGGAATAACCCTGATTATATCTGGGGAGCATGTGTAAAAATGGCTATAAAGTCTATAAAGACTAGTTAAGGCTCACTAAATGTTGAACATTTATTCAATTGAGCCACAAGCCTAATAAATCCTGTTTGTAAAATAGGACTAAATAATAAATTTTTTAGATTGAACATTAGGGAGACATTTGTATAATGAGTTATTTTCCATTTAAACCCAAGGTATGCAATTTTATTTAATTCTTTCTTGTAATTGAGAAAAACTGTAATCATCTAATCACATATTGTAAAAGAAAAATCCTCAGAGAAAAAAACCTGAATGTAAGACATCATCTAGGCTTTATTATCAAGAATTTTTAGATAAGAATGTTACAGTTTTGGTTTGATGTAATGTGTTTTATATTTTGCGGTATAAAATAAAAGCAGGTAAGGTTGTTGTGTTGTTGTTTGGGGTTGAGTGTCACGTGATGACTGTTAATTATCCCATTGACAGTCATCACGTGACACTAGTCCCAACCTCATTAGAACATAGTGTTAATAATTTGTCCACATTAATATGGGCAAAGATTGTCGATGCAGCTTGAGACTGAAAACAATTGTTCAGACAACACTCTCCAAATCTCAGTCTCTCAGTAATTAAAGTAACAATTGTGTCACCAAACCAAGTCTCCCATATGTGCAGGAATGCTGGGAAATAACCTTCACTGTCAGCAGTCGGGGCCGCCTCGTTTGCAGTCAGATGGCGTTGCTAAGGGAACCGTTGCTATGGCGGCAGTGGCATCTCTCTTCATTCTGCTGTGTCTTATCCCACGTGTTTGTTCACTTTAATGTAATGTAAACCCAGTACTAGCCCTGAGCCAATGAGGAGCAGCCAGGTCCGAGTTCACGTGGTCTGCCACATTGTAGATGCGAACGGGGCCGTTTCATACACTCTTACCAAATGTCAGTGGTAGCACTAGAACAGGCCAGTTTTTTCCCCTCTTTGTATTTAGAAATTCACAGAATTTACTGTATATGAAACCTTAACTTTTCCCACTTCTTTGTTCTAAAAGAGCTTCAGTGGTCAGAAAGTGAAATACTATATACTTTTCAGAAAGAAAGAAAGGATTGAGAAATTAAAATAAGGGCCAGGGGGCATTCAGAAATACGTGGTGATATGTTATGGTTTCCCAGGACAGTTTAACAGTTTTGTTTCCAATAAAAAAGAGCCACTACAGTTTTGTTCTTTCTGTCCCAACCACTCACTCCCAACAGCAGCCCAGGGACGTCCCTTGCTTTTCTTTCATTAAAAAAAATCAAACTGGACCATTTTCCATCAAAATACTGTATATTACAGCAAACCAAGCTACCTTAGAGCTTACCTTAAACTTCTGTCTCTGAGTTTGACACAAGACCACTGCCATCGTTAGTTATCTCCACCTCATGACAATATTTATCCAAGTTTCAATTTGTTTATTTTCTTTGCTGTTTTTCTGTGTAAACAGATGTATCCAGCACTGAATAACCACTTTCTCAGTATTATCAGTATAGTTAATAATTTATTGACATCAGTATAGAGTGTAGACCAGGGGTGCTCAACACGTCGATCGTGATCTACCGGTCGATCTCAAGGTAGTATCGGTAGATTGCATGACATAAAAAAAATAGTAAATGTCTGGCAATCCCATTTTTACTGTTATATAAATGGTAAATAATTTAATTGTAAATAATGTATTTTATGTTAAATGGAAAATACTTTAATTTTAATGGTAATATTTTGATCAAAATGCAAACTTTGACGATAAAATCAGCATCTCATTTTACATTATTTTAACATTTAAAGAAGTTATTTTTTTCTGGTAAAAATCTAAGCTACCACAGCTGCCACTTTTTTACAATCAATTTAACAGATTATTTTATTAATTTGTTTACACAGTGTAGGGTAACTTTTGTCATTTATGAAAAGAAATAATCAATTGTCAATTAAACTCTGAGGTAGCGTGAAAGTCACACAATCAGCTGTTCTATTTATTTATTTGATGCAGTTATGAGTCTATGTGGTGAGACTCTCTTTGATTTTAACCAGAGCATATCATCTACTTTTCTTGATGGTGGTAGCAAGAGTAATATTAGTTCCCCACAGAAAAGTCATGGAGAAAATAAATAACGTAAATGTGACACTAATTAGGCCACTCCCTGCCACACAATTAGCACCTCGCTCAAAATCGCGCAGCTTGATAGCCAATAAGCTTAATTTGATCCATAATGTCAAATCATGCCCGGGCCCCAACAGTCTGTAGAAACGCCTCTGCAGCAGGCTGCACATTGCGGAGCAGCGAGACGTCCACAGCCCGCTGTTGTCGCTTGTATCTCCGCGGTGTTTGGAGCCTGTCAGCCCCGTCTTCAGGGAAACGGGACACGGGAGCGCTTGCACAACACGCGGAGGGACGGGGGAAAAAACCTTTAAATCTGTAACTGTCGCTGTCTCCATTTTGGGGTGGATGATTTAGAGGCGATGTGGGGGCCGCCGGGCTGTGGCTGTCGGTGCCGCTGATAGACAGTCCGGGCAGAGGAGCGGAGAGCGGGACAGGGGGTGCTTCTCCTACTGGTGCTGCTGGTGGGGTGGGGTCGGGCTCGCCCTGCCCTGCCCTGGCCGGACTAGCTCTCCTCCTCCAGCAGCACGATGAATGTGCACTCGAGCAGGGCGTCCGTGGCCATGCTGCGGATGATGGGCTGTGCTAACGGCCGCTCTGCTCGCCATCTGCTCCACAGTGACTGCGTGGTGGACGAGAAGACCGTGGTCCTCCAGAAGAAGGAAAATGAAGGCTTCGGATTCGTGCTACGAGGGGCTAAAGGTAAGAGCAACATTTTGACTTTTACCCAAACTCCCAGACTCATGCTTACTCTCACTCTCCACCAAGTTTTTTCATGTGTTGTGCATATGTTATGTTTCAAACGTGAAGTTTTCGCGAGAGAAGATGCTAAAGTCATGCTTGAGCCCCTCCAATCCAGAGAAAGCCTTCACTCTTCAGCTTAATAAGACTAGACTGACCTACTAAGATAACATGCAGTGCAATCAAGGAACAATGAGATTATTCACAATTAAAGATTGAACGAGTTCCTTGTCACAGCATGAAAACCTTTTCTCTGCAGCCTACTATAAAATGTCTTCTTTGCTGTAACAAATTAAGTTGTAAGAATAAGAATATACATATTTAAGAAGAGGGACTTGTAGAATGTGCGAAAGTAACTGTGCAGCTGCAGCATACATGCTTTCTGGTGTGACTGCCGACGGAGATAATAAAGGAATAGTCAAAAATAAACACTGGCTGAAAATGTCAGTTTGTGTAGACTACATATCATTCATGTTGTAATTATAAACCCTATCAAAGTTCTGCAAGTAGTGATTAATAATTTTAGCATAAAGTTACTGCACGTTGTAGGGAACAGTTGCACGAGATTTTTAGAGGCCATTTTAAGTTGTTTAAAAGTAAATATTTGATATAGTTAATTTATATTTGAGAGCTTTATGATTTTGTTAATTTTCTATTGGTTTAATTTTGGTTGTGGTGGGTGGAGCCTGGTGCTTAAAGCCAGATGTGGCAGGTGCTGCAGAACGTTTGTGGAAGCTACTCAGGCCTCACCTTCACCTGCAAGAATCAAGCTTAAGCTAAAGACATGGGAGCTTATTTGGATTTTTTGTGGATGTAGACACCCCCTGGTGAATTTTGATTGTAGATATCAGGTGTTGTGCCAGTTGAAGTCCAGAATCTGTCCAGACCCTGTGAGAAATGTTGTGGCCCATATAAAAATAAGGCCTCATTCCATTAAATGTTAAACTTACTGTATTCAATTTCTAACACACCTACAATGTCCTAGCAGAAATATAGAAACTGAGAAGAAGTGGGTCACCCAAGATTCTATTTGAGTCACCAATAAAAGAAAAAGTGAAGTCCATAGTCCATAGGCATTTAATAAAAAAATACTTTCGTAAAGTCAAAAGCAAGCTAACAATGGTAAAAAGAATTGACACTATGCTAAGAATAATCAAAAGGACATAAACACATGGTGTACATGACTAAAACGCATTACAGCTGAATGAAAAGGAGGGTTTCCCTAAATTTCTGCTTTTAATGCTACTTTATTCATCTACATCATGTCATTTGATGATTCTTAGCGTAGTGTACTCCCTTTTTGTGTCCCTTTTTCTTGCCGTTTCCTTGCTTCTGACCTTTCTAAAAGTTACCATATTTCATTAAATGCCTGTGGTCTACTACTAACCGACCTTACCACAGCAAAACAATGCTGTATATTCTACATGCACAAGAATAGCACAACACCAGTCACTGTAATCGTTCCAGGCCTGCATTGAATTATGATTAAATATAGCCTTTAAGTGACTTTATTGTGACCTTCCTCCAAGCTTCGTGCAAAGACACTGTCAGTTTTGGTAAAGGCACGTGCTGTGACGGATGACAGAGGCTACATGCATCCATCAACCCAAACGTGTATATTGACGTCACTGAGGAGGCATCGAGAATCCCCCGCTTCTGAGCTGTCTTTTTAATGCTATCCATCACCTACCTGCCACTACGTTGTTGTTGTGAAGCACCGACTCATCTTTGCAGTTGGGTTATATTTCTAGGCCCAAATAAGACTGTCTCTAAAAATAGCCGGCGTGAGCTGCTGCGTCGGTTTCTATGACGATTCTTGCCGTGTCATAATCCACGTTTGCATTCCACAACTGTGCGCTGCCATCGGATTGGAGAGGTAAATTTAGTTTGCTGTTTTGTGAAGATGCAGACATGAAGCAGTGACATGGAGGCAACAGCCAAGAGGGATTTGGCTCAGAAAGAAAAGAAAAAAATGTTCTAGCCATTTTTGACATACACTGCTATCACTGCGGGGAGCGACCCAGCTGAGCTTACACTGTGCAGGGCAAATACAGCCCCCAGACACGCACTTGCCACCCGAGACTCCGTTCACCCGAGACAGGGTTTAGGAACTGACTGTGAGTGTTCAGAAGCAAAATCAAGCAGGATTTGTACATTTTTGTATATCGTTGCAGTTTTTCCCTAAATTAGCATTGTGACTTGTGTAGAGCATAGAACAAAACTGAACATAGATCGGTCAAAAGTGTCTACCTTGGAAAAGAATGAGGAACAGAATAGAAACAAATTCATTTGATAAATAAATGCAGACAATTACCTACTAAGAATAAGTTACATATCACTAAATATCAGAGAAACTATTACAAAATACTGGACTGCCACATTCTGGCTACTTAAAACCAGGTCAAAATTCTATTACTTATGGGTCAACAGCTGCCCAGTGAGGACAAACGGAACAAAGCTTTAAGACAACAAATTAAGTCAAATTAAATAATCACCATAGTAGTATACTCCACCTTTAATCGATAGATACGTTTACCTTTTTAGGGTTTAGTTTTTAGGGTAGCAGGTCAGGGGGTTAGGTGTTAGGGTTAGAAAGAGGCCAGATTTTCAGTGTTAAGTTTTGTTTCCCTTTCGTCCATTGAAAAATGAACATTATAACTGTACATAGTGACTGTTTCATACAATTGGGAGATACCGCTGCACCAAGCTGTCACAAAGGCTCACGTTGTCTTCTTCTCTCTGCAGTTTTTAGGCAGCGTCATCACAATCACAATAGACAAACCCTGGTGAAAGCCCAGGCTCGCACTCGCTCAAGGCGTCCTCGAGCTCGACCACGACTTATACGAAGTGTCACTTGTCACCACTGGTTTCTCCCAGTCACAATATTTTTTAACCTTCCCAAAAGCGAGACAAAGAGGAGTGGGGTTAGCCACTTGAGTGAGACAAAGGAATCCGATTGACTGCATTAGGAAGAAATGGTATCAAAATGTCCTTAAGAATGGGATCTTTCATTATTTGTCTTTTATGTTTATGTCATTCCATTATTCACTGACATCATTCTGTTGGTCACAAAAATCGCAAGAATCCAGAATCCAAGCACTCCATTTCATTTCATTTTTGATTTGAAATGTTATTACTAGGTTTTATTACAAAGGTCGGTACACAAAAGTCACATTTTGGTTTGGTTTTGTTTCTTGGAAGTTTTGGTTTGGTACATTTCGGTACAATGTCGGTACACAAATCTGTCTTTGTTAGTTATTGTTTTTGACGGGAAAGCCAAAATGTTCCCATACAGAAGACCTTAAGGATGTGGGCGGGTCTAAAAGCTCTGGCTTCTTGTTGAGCACATTTTGAAAAAAAAATAAAAAAGCCTAGTACCTTCTTGCATGTAGTCTCTCATATTTTAATTTATTTACTGGCATTTGATTCAATTTACAAAAGATCTTTTTCAAATCCTTTCTTGTGATTGTTCTTCTCTCACTGTGCTCCAGAGGAGAGAGCAAACCAGACAGAAGTGAAATGTGCTGAGATGTAGATTTGTAGATAAACAGTGTTTCACCATCTCCCTTAGCTTCAGCTGTCACCTCTCCGTGTCCACTCTGCCCTGGCAGTGAGCGCCCAGCATCTCCCTGGAGCTGCGGCTGTGCAGCGCTTTTATAAATGTCTTTATAAAAGTAAAGAAGCTAGAAGTTGTGCGCTGCTCGTGGGCGCTCTGCTAAACAGTCCGCCACTAAATAATATCTGTGAGAAAACTTGCATGTGAATGGTTCCGCGTGGAGGACCAATGTAAACTATAAAAAAATGACTATTTATCGTACCAAAATGGTACACACTGGTAATGGTAATGGAAATGGTAAACTGGACTAAACCAAGGTTTTTTTTTACTTTTATTTTGACATTGTTTAAATCTCTGTCAGATGGAAGACCATAGCCTTATAATTAAGTAATTAAAAAAGTCCTTTGCATGTGTTTATAACAGAAACTAAACAATAATAATAAAAATAGTACCATTTTGTACTTTCCTTGCTGTCATTTACATTCAAATCCCCAAAGTGGGACAGTACAATACATCTTCTTTAGGACCTTTTATACCCCTTTGAGGCCCTGACAATGAATAATTGAATAGTGGCTAAATCTCATGTTGTGGCCATAAATCTGTAGATTTATGATGAAAAATGAGACAGGATCTGAGCAGGTGGAAGTTGTATGATTTACGTTTACCTGCCGCAAATATTGGTCAGTTTCAGAAATTTAGGACATTGTATAAAATAAATGTAGTATAATATTGAATCTAAGCAGTTCATGTGCTAAGAGCTCCATGTGCAACACTGGATCTTCTTTTGTTTCCCCTTTCTTTATCTGACAAATGTCATTTAAATGGACATGCTGCTTATTGTTGACCAGAGTGGAATTCTAGCCTTCTACACATTTGGCATCTAAAATGAAATAGTATAACATGGCCAGTCTGTCGCAGCTTATCATTCCTTTAAAACTCCATTTTCATCCCTTTTATATTTCATGTCATTACTCTGCTGTTCTAGTGTTTCTGCATTCATTCATCTCATGTTTTCTTCCTCACTTTGTCCTGCAGCGGATACGCCCATCGAGGAGTTCACCCCGACGCCGGCCTTTCCCGCGCTGCAGTATCTGGAGTCAGTGGACGAGGGGGGAGTTGCCTGGCAGGCGGGGCTCCGGACGGGGGACTTTCTCATCGAGGTAAGAGCTGCTTTATGTCCAAGTAGGTGTTTTATGCTGTGTACTGGAATACTTGGATAATCTGAAATATATGTTGTTCAGTTTTCCAGCCATGGGAAAATTGTTGCATCTTTTGATAATGTGATGATACGTAGGTATTATGATGTTCCCTGCTTGAAGTGTCTTTGTACTTTTTACTCTGTGTCTCCTAATAGCCCTCTTGATGATGTTGTTCAATTTCTTGTTCAATAGCTCTTGAGCTTTTTTCTCAAAAATATGTGCTATATGCGAGTAGAGGCTGTTCCGTATCAAGCATTGTGCTGTGTAAAGTGGGTAATGGTTTTAACGCTAATGTGATAATTTGTCTGGCATTGAAATAGTATTATGTGAGACACTATGCATTGTTCCAAATCGTAATGCTGTCTGCTGTATAGACATAATGAAATCTGAGCATTTGCAGTGGCTAACTGGCTGGTGTTGTGATGTTCTGAAAGGTCAACAGATGAGTTCATTGTGTCAAACAGCCATGTTCACCACTTGATCGCCCACAGGATTTTTTTTTTCAAGGTGTAATATACCAACATGTGGTCACAATGTCATTTAGCTATACTAATGAGCGTGTGTTACTAAGGTCGTAAGGTCGATAGGAGGATACTGACTATGATAGAGTGCTAGATTTGTTAAAAGACCTGGATATGGTACCACTATTCTGTCACCAATTCGACTAGTTTACACTAGTGCTTTTGCAGTAAAAAAAAATCCCTTCCAGGCCAGAGGATTATCCCCTACTTCAAAGAAGTTTGGTGCACCCAGTTTTATTCATTCTGACATCACAGGGGACCTTAGTGCACTTTTTGCTGTAATCGCCAATGAGCAACAACCTGACTGCTCCTGTGTTTGGAGGTGATTGGATTTATCAACCGCAGTTTAATCCAATCACAGCAGCGCAATGTTGTTTACGTGCATTGCTACATCCTCAAACCTAAAACATGCCCAGACCTGTCAGTGCTGTAGGGTAAAAAGGTTCGTTAGATTCTGTAGGATTAGGCTTAAGGTAAAGTTATGGGGCACCAGTGAAAAGACAAAAGAATAATTAATAATAACTTAAAATCATATAAGTTTAAATCTAAGTTTAGCGTAAGTTCGTTGACAGGGATCAAAATATTGAAGTGAAACTAACACATCAAGTATAGGCTGAGAAATAATGATGTAAATTGACCAAAATGAATAACCAAACGGAATCTGTATATGCACCAAAAACAATATAAGTAGCAAAAATAATAATCATAACCTAGAAGTTGTAAATAGATAACAGTAGTATTTCAAGGATTGAAACAATAAACCATTCTTACTGAAGGTGGGATAAGAACTTAAAAGGATTCATTTAATAATTGCGTAGTTTATACATTTGGAAAAATGTCTAAAAGAGTTAAGTTATGGTTAAGGTAAATCATAATGTTAAATCTCTGTTTCCATGCCAACTCTGTGAAACTGTGCAGATCTTAATTAAAGAACCAGGCTAGGTCAAGGTTTGTTAAAGTTTGTCTTAAGGGAATGTTTGTTAAAGACGTTCTCCTCTTGAGAGTTTCTCAGGAGGCGTAAAAGCAGGTTCTTTTCCTATAATTTACAAGTCCATCGGCATCAGGTTTCTGCGTTGTCCAGTCTGGTGAAGGAACTGGTAGTCTATCTGTCTATTTGTGTTCACGCACAAAGGTTATATGCTACAGTGCTGCCACACTGAATAAATGAGCAACCTCCATTACTGAAATTCAGAAGAGGCCATGACTGACTCGGGATCAAGCTCTTCTAAAATGTCTATAATGCTAAAAATACCTTGTTAACAGAGATGGAGTTGGATGTGTGATAAGACAATATTATATTGCGCTACAATATGTACTGTATTTGCCAATTGGGAAAGAAATTGCACTACAGTGCATTTCTATTTGGTAAAATTTGATGCGCAAACACAGGACTAAAATAGTCTGAAACGTCTTGGATGAATTTCTGCAAAACCACATGCGCAAAAGTTATTAATAAAAAAATGATTGCATGAATATGGGGTTTGATGAGTAACACTGTCTGCCTCTAAGAAATCCCTCATGTGTTGGTGAGTGAAAACTACACTTTATTCTAGACACATTTTCATCCACATATAAACAGTATAAACCTACTGAAATGATTTAATATTAGATATTGCCAGTAACTGTGTTTGTTTTACTAGAAGCAGTAGAACATACAGTAGTAGTCCTGTAGATGGTTGCATAGGCAATAATACAAAATAAACCTGAATTGTGATAAAATTTAAACTGTGATCTTGGAATAAGAAAAATCATAATATGACGTTTTTGCAATATTGCACAATTGTGTTAGAATAACAGCTTAACTTAAGGAAACATTGCTTGACAAAATAATCTTTAGAGTAGAACTGACTCTCATTAAAGTCACTTAAAAGCGTTACAGGAAATCAATGTGTGAGTTGTATCATTGCATCATCATTGTAAAAAATATAAAAGAAAAAAGAAAACCATGTGTGCATAATGCGTCACTTTAGAAGAAGATGTGCTTCTTAGGTAACACCAGGACGCAGCATACCCTGGTCACACAATAAAAACGGGTCTGTGGAAAGCAGTGTAACAGACACTACTGCCACTGTGTACTGTTGCTGTAAACATGTCTTTGGATTTCTGTGCTGGACGACAGCAGACGTATCAAGGATTGTTTAGGAGAAAATTTCATATAGTCTGTGTTAAAGAAGCAAATAAATATGAATGTAAATAATTAATAGTCCCTCAGTTTAATTATCAATAAACTTAAAGGCACTAAGCTGTAACTAGGGCTGGGTACCGAACTTCGATGCCTTTATGGTATCGAACGAAAAACTTCGATACTATGAGTATCGAAAAATTATTATCTTCGATTGCCAAATTTCGGTTCCAAAAGCCAAGAGGCGGGTTTTTTTTTTTTTTTTTGCCAGCGGCTGTGTCTGTGTGAGCTTGTAGCATGCGTGCATGTAGAACTACATTCGCCGTGATTGGCTGTCACCACCACGTGGCGTGGCGGTGGGATATCTGAAGATACTCGCACTCGCAGTCACAACACAAGTGTAACGTTAGTTGTTTTTTCTCCAAACGTTCCAGTTTTATAATGCCAAAGAGATCTAAAGTGTGGCTACACTTTATAAAAGTAGATGCCGAGTCAGCAAAGTGTAACATATGCGACAAGTGTATTGCAACCAAAGTCGGCAATACCACAAATTTAATGAAGCATTTGACCATGCACGGATCAATATGAAGGCAGAAAGTTGCAGGGTTTTCGACTGTAAAAGGAACCAGAGGAGCCTTGCACCTCATCGGAGTCAAACCTGCCCCATTCAACATCATCTGGCTTTTCTGACATTGTAGCAGGTAAGAAAGGAAGATATTACCTTTTTAGCGAACAGAAGTTAAAGTAATCGTTTACGCTAACGCGAGTGGTTTGAATGTGTGGATGCAACTCTGCTATGTAACGTTACCCAGGCGCTAGCTTTAACCTTATTCTTTGACCAGGCAACATCTTTGTTTTTCCAACGTAACGTTAAGGTTTCACATTTTAGAAATATTTGACAGATAAGTGTAATTTCCCTACTTAAACCAAATGCATCCCCAAGACGTTGACTACCACTTTATGTATGTTAGCTTGTGCTGCTAGTCGGTTGCTGTAGCGTTAGCGCTGTTATTTCCCCCTTCACATTAGCCTCTGCCTCCTTTTGCAGAGGAAGACATGGCGATAGAAGTAACAGCCAACAGCATGACCAGCACCTCAGAGAAGATTCAGGAGGAGATACAGCTCTACAGAGGTTTGCCGTGTACACTCTCTACAGTGAATCCAGCAACTTGGTGGTGAAGTAAGAAGGACACACTGCTAATGCTATCCAGCTTGGCAGCCAGGTTCCTCTGTGTACAAGCCTCATCGACGCCCTCAGAGCGCACATTTTCTACGGCTGGGGACACCATTAGCCAGGAGCGGGCCTGTCTGTTGCCAGAAAAAGCCGACATGTTGATCTTTCTGAAGAAAAACTGCTGAGCGGTTACCCACAAATACAGTTTGATTTTGCACTAAAAAGTTTTTTTTTTTTTTTTACATTCCTATGAATTTTAGTTGGTTCAATATTAGGATGTACACAATATAATTTATTTATTTATTTATAATATGTTCATGTTGTGGCAAAAAGGTTTCTCTTTTTTTGTAAATTTTGGCCAAGTTAGGATTGATACGATGTGTGAGTGTGAAGTGTTACCAGAATTTGTTTTAATTAAGATGAAAAATAAAAGTTTTGTGTTTAATGTATATGTGTTGATTTTGAAATGGATTTTAAAACACATGGTATCGAAAAAAGTATCGTTAGGAACCGGTATCGAAACTGAGGTATCGAAATTGGCACCGGATCGAAAGATTTTGAACAATACCCAGCCCTAGCTGTAACTAAGCATATTGTTTAGCTGTTGTGATTTCATTCATTTTGGCCAGCTCCAGTGTGTAATCACAATCTCTCCACTCGCTGTGTATGAGAAAAATAATATACTTTTTCAATACAACTAGGTTTTGCACAAAACATGCATTTCTCTCTAAATGTTTTAATGATCATACTTTGACTGAGACTTGGAAATGTCTTGTACTCCTGTTAGTTGTTACATCCCTGTTGTGGTCTTGCACGATACAAACCTCATCATAACGGCTAGAAATATAGTCTATTTTAAGCCCTGCTCGTACACAGCTGCATAATGACTCTGCTTTTGACTGCACTGGGGATTGGTTTATTTCGCTATTCTGCTAAATGGAGCATCAAATGAGGAGAGAAAACCGTCTGCACCTCCAGCTCTGCTCTTGTTTATTCGCTCACCATCTGTGTTGAGCAGTCAACGCCTTCGTCAGTGTCCGTAGTAAAGACCGGACAGACACAAGCGTATGAATAATGCTTCAGAAGGCCTGAACATGTTTGACGTACATGTAAACAGCTGCACAGCCTCTAGCGACTTAGCCATGCGGTTGGCAGGGTATGTTAATGAGTAAAAGCACTGTTCATAGCACTGTAAGGCTGAGCGATACACACGCATGATTTCACTCTGTCACTAAGTTTGGTGAACCATTTTGTTTCCCGAATCCGCTGGCACACGTAATATTGACTTGTAGATCTATATCATTTAGTCTTCATAGTACATGCATGAAACAGATTATCAACAATTTAAAAGCTAAACCAAAAATGTACTCCTACAAATCATATTAATTCAAGAATAGCCTAGAATAAACCAGGCCAAATGGAGTCTGTAGTATTAACAGGTCTGATGTGTGTCCCTAGTGTAAAAAGTGTCAACATGCGGCATAATGAGGCAGTAGAGAATGAGGATGTTGTCCATTGACAGTTTTACCTTCTGACAACCTGGGACAAGCAGTCTTGATGATATAGCTGTGTAAAAACATTGATACTTAGATATATCAATATTTTTTTTAAATATGGATATTCTTGCCCCTAATATTGTTACGCCCTCTAGCCGTTAGGGGGTTGTGTTGCTCCCCTGGTCGGTGCACTACCGTCAATGGCTACGCACAGTATTGTGGCTAACACTGCTGCTAACAACAGAGCAGTTCAAATAACGTCCTTAAAAACCCTGCAGACAGTAATAATCCACAGAGAAAGGAGTCATGTAACCTCAGGGATACACTGGTTTAGAAAAGTGGCAGGAAATTGATTAAATGGGTGAGTGTAGCACTTTTGTTGATTTATGCAAATTAACCATGTGTCCTGAGAGCTTTTAGCTCTTTTAAGAAGACATTAGCCCTGTGAAGACAGAGAGGGATCAAACTAAAGGCTGCTTTAATTTAACTCCAAAGGTAATGCTCACCGTCACTGCTTTGCTTTTATTGTTTTGTGTTGGCATTGGGCAGATACAAACTGGTCAGCTGTAACACTGGTGCTTTGAGAGTCTACTAGGTAGAAAAGTGCTAAATAAAAAAAAGAAAAACCCTTGGATTTGAATTAACAAAGGTCATGAGGTAAAAAAAAATAATAAAAAGTCATTTAATTATTAATGTATTGTAGGTTTTATGCTGATTTTGAAGTAAAAATAAATTTCCAAAGTGGCTAGTGCTCCTGCCTTACAACAAGAAGGTAGTGGGTTGGATCATTGTTGACGACTGCAATCACATGTAAAAAATTCAAATTATGGCCTTGTGTGATTATAACTGGAGTTTCAAACTGCTGTAAATGTCTTAGTTTGATTAGTAGCAGTAATTTGAATTTCTCATTTTTCTTAATCGGAGCGACACAACTGGAAAAAAGGGCTGGGCAATACTAGTGTTGTCAAAAATATTGGTATTTCAAATTATATCTATACTACAATTTCTGGAGTATAGATATAATTTCTGCGCTCGCACTAACGTGACTGCAGAGATGATGATGTTTGTGTCCACAGTCTGTGTGGACTTATCAATGAACCTGTATAGACATTGATATTCAAATCTATTAATCATTCAAGATAACTTTTATCAGTGCACTTAGTCACTTACAATCAATCATAATAAAACTCATACACAAAGGTAAATGTGCAATTTGTAATATGTAAACAAAAGACAAAACAAAAAATATTAACATCTTGCTCTTTCAAACATGTATTTTATAACTTAAGTGCTTTATCCTCAATGGCACCCCTCACAAACAATAAAACAACACAATAGGTTTCCTACACATTAAGATTCTGAGGCAGGACAACAGTGTCAGGGTTAAGAGAAGCCCTTTGACAGGTCCTTTCAGACGGGCAGCTTGTGGCTCATGTTCTTTCCACCATTTTAGAGGATCTGACTCACCTTCAATACAAACTGACTGTAGATAATTAGAGAGTTCATTCTCAATGGCCTCTTGTGGTGACTTAACTAAAGGTGACACAGCCAGTGCAGTACCTCCCTCTTGTGCAGACCTACCCTTAGTCACGAACCAAAAGCTCTGCTTCTGAGATAACTCTGTTTCAGTCCTTCCAGACTAACACTCTGGAGGTATTTTGCCCTAAACCGTGGGTTTACAAATGTCTCCAACTCACTGGTTGATGGGTCTGAGTACTTCTCATTTAAATAAGTCATGATGGTGGTCTTAATGGATTTGCTCAGTTCACTGTCACCTTTATTATGAGCCAGGAGACTACTATTAAACAGTTGTTATAATCTATTATCTGTCATTTTTTATTTTAATACTTTAATAATACTTATAGTAGCTTTTTGTTTTTTTCTCACATTTTAAGAAATTAGCAATAACATTTTTGCAACTGAATGCATCGTGACAGAGACGAGACAATTCAAGTTAATTACTAATTAATATTTACTTTTGCCACTAGGGGTGTCCATGGTTAACCGATTAACCGATTAACTGTTAAAAATTGCTTAACCGAGTGAAACATTTTGCTCGGTTAAGCGGCGTCAATGGCGTGCTTTGAATTTAGTTGCAATATATTTTTCCACCACTAGAGACCACCAGAGCGCTCCCAGACATTTGTAATATCCACAAGAAGAAGTCATGACCAGTTCTAGCATGAAGCGGGGGCAAAGAAAAGTACAGCTGGGAGCACTTTAAAATTGAGAGTGACGGGGCAAAATGCAAGTATTACAATGCAGTGCTTAAATATACTTCAAGTACATGTTGTTGTACGCATTTATTTGACTGTTTCTTTGCACAAACTTTCTAAAAAAAAGTGTGCTATAAGAAGCAAATATAGCAGACATAGCCCTAATCATGCAGGCGCCCTCGCAGCCACTTGCATTGCTCGTGAACTAGAGCGCATCTCATCCTAATTTAACGAAACTCAGCGTAGACCTCACAGACATTAAATATATCTTAAGGTAGCTTGAAATGTCTTTTAACAATTTAAAATGAGAAGAAATAGGCTACTCTCTGATTATGTAATCCATGATGTGCATTTCTCCGTTCACTACGGAGATGGCGGTCGTCAACTTAATAAACTAAAAATAACCCTGACGCACACTATGGTTAACCGAGTATTAACCGCTAAGGGCCTTGGTTAACGGTTAATGAAAAACTTGAAAACGTGCAGCCCTATTTGCCACCAACTGGACCGGAGTAGAAATTACAATAAATCCCCCCCCCTCAGAGTAATGGCATTTAGATTTTTCTGTCACTGCTATAAAAAAATGTTAATGAAGGAAAACTTTTGGTTAACACAACCTCTGGTCTAGACTAACCCATTATTTTGAATAATATTTTAACATACTGCACTCACCAATGGCTAAATGTAGTCTGTGTCCAAAAGATAATGTTTTTTTTTCCGTTGTCAGTAGTAATGGCCACTGGTCCCACTGGATTGAGTTTCCAAGCAGTGATGACAGCCTCTGCAATGTTTATTTCTGAATTATATCGATATATATCTTTAATATTGATATATTGCCCAGCCCTACTGGATAATGTCATTCATTGTTGGACTGTTGCTTCATGTTTACGACTTAATGTTACAAAGGTTTGACAAAGTGCTTGATCTGAGCATGCTTTAGACACTAACATGTAAACTATTGTGACACAATGAAGACGGGTTTTGAGAGTGAGACCCAAACATTTTTAGACTTTTTTAGATTTTTAGTGAAGATACAGAACACGCTCACTCTCACCAAACATGTTTGTCATTTGTTTTGTTCTGTCATGACAAATCAATAAACTCCTGTAGTATGTGCGTAGTGATGCATTCATGAGCTCAACAGAAGGCACAGTTGAGTGCAGTGGAGTTCATGGTCGTCTAATATTCATAAAATTACTCATTACTTTTCTCGAATAATGAGTGAATAAATGTATCATACAAAATGCACTCCCAAAGCCTTCTTTAACATTTAACTTGTTCCCTTTTACAAATTGGCACCATAAAGCTCCTAAAACCTAAAGCCCCTACTCTTCTGTGTAAGTCACACAGAGCTGAGTCCAACTCTGAGCGGGGGGGGGGCAGTGAGGGTTGGCTGCCTGCCCCGTGGCCTCTTCATCGCAGCAGATATGTAATTACTGTATCAATAACCAGCCTTCCTCTACATCAGCTAACCGCCGGGATCTGTTTATTGACTGTACACTCCGTCAGACTCAACAAGCCCGATTGATATGGAGCACCAGCTGCAGTGAGTGCCCATCAATGATCCTTACAACAAGCCATTTGGCTCCATACACGGATGAAACAGTTAGTTTGCAATATTATAAAACACCGTCAGTTGCTACCTGTAAAATCCCACATTTATCACTGTACTAAATACACTCAATACCCTTAAATCAAAAATGTGTTAGGACTTACAGATATGTAGAAAACACCACACACACACACAACAAAAAGTACTGTAATATCACTACTACTACTTCTACTACTACATACTACTAATACTGTAATTCACAAAACATCAAAACTTATATTGTATTTTAAGCCTGTGTTTCCAATTGTACTCCGCTTCTTTTAGTTTGGACCAACACAGAAATGGCTCCCTCTAGTTCAGTTTGCTCCTGGTTCTTATCACTCACATTGATACGAGATACTTAAAAAAAACTTATACTCATGTGCATGTGCATATCTTGTTTTTTGCCTTGTGCATGTAAACATCAGACCCTGTTTTCAGAAACCAGACAGTATTCTGGTTTTGAGAAACCCAGTTACGCCCCTGCGCAGTGTGTCCAGCTCTTTTGGTCACTTTCATGTTGAACGTGGCTGTATGGGTGCCAGAGTATGGTCTCATTGAGTTTTAACTATCTTCCCAGTCCCCACTAAACAGCCACTGAAATCCATTCAAAAGTCAGGACAGGTTTGTTTGCCTATTTTTTGTCCTTGTCTTGTCTTGTTAGAAATATTTTGTCAGCGTTCAGTTATCCTGTTTTTGTCCCTTCCATTTGAAATACTATTGTTTGCCATGTATACAGGGATTTTAATAATCAGGCCTCTGCGTGCATGTAAACGTTATGTCCTGAATATTTTCATTACCAGGATAAGGTTCCACATGATCCTGCACCAAAAACTCATAAAACATTACACACTTGCTCATTTTGTTTTAGCCCAACACACATCACTCATGTTACTCCGAGGAAGATTAGTATTTCATCTTGTCATTATCTTGTTTTTGGCCCAATTATACATTTGTGGTCCAATTGTACCAGAGCTCTGCTGGACTAGTTCTACTTCACTGGGATTTGTTGTGAAAATCATGGTTGGTTGTAATTTTACAACTCTAATGTTTAAATTGTCCTTATATGTTTTTTCCTGGTATTTATTTATTTTATGGCTGCAATAAATGTGCGATATATGATACCCATTTTGCGATACCGATATGACTATACAGATTATACGATAGGATAAAGTGTAACTGGCTTATGAAATACATCATGCATGGTTAGGTTCACAGCAGATGTTTAAATACAACTGTGCAGATGTGAGGCCTTTAATTTACACACATCAGAGATACAGTCACTGTTGTGGTCGGTCACGCTGCTTTCACGTGCCCTTGTTTTTGTCCTTACACGCTGATATTGGATAAATAAATGTAGCAGCCGGTAAGACGTTCCACTTAATGACGTTTTAAGGGATGGACCATGAAGGACAAGATATGAAATCATACAGTCACAATAAATCACAAATGTATTGTTATTGCAATATCATCATTTGCAATTAGATTCAAGATTCAAGATTCAAAGTGTTTATTGTCATGTGTACAGACAGAAAGCATGTTTCCCTGTACAATGAAATTCTTACTTTGTCGTCCACTAGGCCTGGGACGGTTACCGCATTACCGCATTACGCATTACTGCGGTCACGTGACGCCTACCGCGGGTCTAAACCTGTAACCGTCATCACCGCACAAAAAAAAAAAAGTTTCATGCAGACTCTTATTTTGACGTTTGTTTACTGAGCAAAACCGGAAGTAAGAGAAAAACCGGAAGTAAAAAAAACCCGCATGAAAGAACGCAATAGAAACGGCAGACTGGATAAAAAAGTCATTTCTTCAGAGAAAATTCATCCTGCATGTTGATTCCCCAGCAGAAGCATCGCTTGTATGTATATAATCTTTGTTCTGACTAAGTTAACTTATAAGCATTTCATTTTGTGCTGTAAAAGTAATGTTCATGGAAGCTAATGGCTTAGCTAATTACAGTATTTTGCTGTTTGTTTTCTAGGTTCACTCTCTCGTTTTTCATCAGTCATCTCATATGTATGGATTCAGTTCAATGTGAAGAAAATAAATCTACATAAAAAGAACTCCGGATTTCTTCATGTTCATGAATAGAGAGAGTTTATCTCACTGTTTAGTTGGAGTTGTTACACCTCAGCGAGAACAGTACAGATTGTTTGATGACGACGACTGTAGCCTAATCTGAAGGGGGTTGTGGTTTACCGCAATACCGCGGGAATTTATAGCTTTTCAACCGCGGTAAGAAAAATTCAATACCGTCCCAGGCCTACCGTCCACAGTAAAAAGTCACACAAGTAAGTTAAAAATAAAAATAAGATAAGTATAAGTAATAAAAGAGCAGCAAATATATAAAAATAAAAATAAAAAATAATATAAAAAATATAACAGGGCAAAAGAGTAAAGTAGTAAAGTGATAAAGTGAGGTAGTGCAGTAAGTAAACAATTGTTCATGTACTGTTGTGATTGTGATTGTAGACTCCTATCTGCTGTTTAGGAGTCTTATGGCAGAGGGAAAGAATGAGTTCTTCATTCTGGAAGTCCTGCATTTCACACTTCTGTACCTCCGTCCTGAGGGTAGAAGTTTGAACAGACCATGTTGGGGGCGGGAGGGGTCTTTAAGGATGGAAGCAGCTCTTCTGTGGACTCTGCGGTGGTAGATGCTCTGCAGAGAGGGCAGTGGAGTCCTGGTGATCTTCTGCGCAGTCTTCACCACTCTCTGCAGGCGTTTGCGGTCCATGGCAGAAGTGCTGCCGTACCACACAGTGATGCAGCTGGTCAGGACACTCTCAATGGTGCAGCTGAAGAAGTTGCTGAGGATCTTGGGCGACATGCCAAACTTCCTCAGCCTCCTCAGAAAATACAGCCGCTGTTGAGCCTTCTTGACCAGCTGCGTGATGTGAGTGTCCAAGTGAGGTCCTCATTGATGTGGACACCCAAGTATTTGAAGTTGCTCACCCTCTCCACTTCAAGCTCCCGGATGAACAGTGGCTGAGGCGTTCTCCTCTCTCCTCATGTCCACTATCATCTCCTTTGTCTTGTCCGTGTTGAGGGTGAGGTTGTTGTCTTCACACCATGACACCAGACTGGCCACTTCCCTCCTGTAAGCTGCCTCGTCACCGCCAGCAATGCGTCCTATCACTGCGGTGTCGTCGGCAAACTTCAGGATGATGTTGTCCTTGTGAGAGGCAACACAGTCGTAGGTGTACAGGGTGTAAAGGATGGGGCTGAGTACACAGCCCTGTGGAGTGCCAATGTTTGTGATGGTGCTGGCTGAAGTCCTATTTCCAATCCTGACAGACTGAGGCCTGCCAGTCAGGAAATCTAGGAGCCAGTCACAGAGGGTGGGGTGCAAACCAAGTGTGGACAGTTTGTGGGTGAGTTTGTGTGGGATGACCGTGTTGAAGGCGGAGCTGTAATCTATAAAAAGTATCCGTAGGTATGAGTCTTTGTTCTCCAGATGTTAGAGGGAATAGTGGACGGCAGTAGCGATTGCATCCGAGGTAGACCTGTTGGGCGGTAGGCATACTGCCGAGGTCAATGGTGTCGGTATGCTGCTCTGAATGTGGGCCAGCACCACTCTCTCGAAACACTTCATAATGATTGGAGTGAGTGCCACTGGCCTGTAGTCATTCAGGCAGGTGGCTGGGTTCTTCTTAGGCAGGGGGACGATGGTCGTGGACTTGAAGCATGATGGTACAATGCGCTGGCTGAGGGAGAGGTTGAAGATGGAGGTGAAAATATCAACCAGCTCGTTGGCACATGCTCTGAGGACACATACTCAGCATAATCCTGTACGCTGATGGAAGAGTCCTCCACAGTGGCTGCAGCTTTAAACACATCCCAGTCTGTCAGTGCAAAACAATCCTGCAGGGTGATCTCGCTCTCCGGGGTCCAGAGTTTGATCTGTTTGGTGACAGGGTGTGCTTGTTTCAGTCTTTGTCTGTAAGCAGGGTACAGGAACAAAGAAATGTGGTCCGAGTGTCCGAAGTGGGGGCGGGGTGCAGCCCTGTATGCACCACGTATGTTGCTGTAGACGTGGTCAAGAGTGTTTTTATCACGGGTGGGAATGTCAACATGCTGGTGGTATTTGGGGAATACAGTCCGCAAACTACAATGGTTGAAGTCACCAGCAACAATAAAAACAGCGTCAGGATGAGCCGTTTCTAACGCGCTGATGACGTCATGGAGTTTGCTGAGTGCTGCTGCGGAGTCAGCACGCGGGGGGATGTAAACAGCGGCCAAAAACACAGCAGTAAATTCCCTCGGTAGATAATACAGACGCCACTTCAGCAGTAATAACTCCACATCTGGTGAACAGTGCTCGTCAACAGTACGTATATCTTCGCACCACGAGTTGTTTACAAACACACACACGCCTCCCCCTTTAGACTTACCGGACGCGGCCGTTCGGTCGCCTCGGTGAAGCGAGTGAGTCTGTAGCTGAATGGCGTTCTCCGGGACTTTGTCTGAGAACCAGGTCTCGGTGAAAATCAGGGCGCAGCACTCTCTGATTTCCCGGTGGGTTGAAATCCTGGCTCGTAGCTCATCCAGTTTGTTTTCTAGGGATCGCACATTCGCTAACAGGAGGCTGGGTAGCGGTGGTCGGCTAGCGCAAGCTTTTAGCCTAGCATGAAGTCCTCCCCTCTTGCCTTACTTGCGTCGCCGTCTCCGAAGCACTCTCCTGGGGTCAGCGAACTCACTCGAGACCGGTGCTTCGTGGCCCCCGGGGTAGTTTTGGTGGTGACTCTGAGGGCAAACAATGAGTTGTAGCTCCAGCGGAATAGAACCACTAAAAACAAAGTTTCGTGAGTTGGTGATGTCCAATAATGCCTGTCGGTTGTATGTTAGCAGTGCATGGCATTTGTGCACTGCAGAAAGAACGAAAAACACGAAAAACACACAAAAAAGAGGAAAAGTTCGAAATTTTAGCGTGGAGCGAGCAAACACGTCTGCCTCGGGGGGCGCCATGATCCAAAAAACGGCTTGTATTCCGATAAGATTATCATCTTCCACGTGATATTCTTTTCCTTTTAAGAACTTTTGTGCGACTAAAAGAAAAAGGATAAAAAAAAGTCCTGGTCAAGATCTGGGTTTGTCCTGAATTAGATGTGGTTCAGTCTTTGTTTAGCCTTAATTTAGCACTAGTTTTGATCAGTGGAATTTCTTTGGGCTGATATTTGTGCCACTAGTGCTCAAACTGAATCTGAATCACTAAAGGTGTATGAATGCTTTTTAAAAATTGAATTTAAAAAGTGTAATCTGAAACCAAATGCATTGGTTTGTAAATGAATTGCAGTAAATTGAAAATGAATTTACACTGACATTGAATTCATTCATACCATCTCCCGCTCCCCGCTCCACTCCTCGTTCACTGATATCAGAAACACTGCTCCATCTTCGCTCCGAGGAAATTTGCGGCTAACTGCTAAAGTAGTGATCCATCTGTATCAAGCTGGTTGTTAACCGTGTGAGTTCTGAACACTGCACTATGCTTATTTAAACCTTTTCGTCTCTACACATATGAGGCTACATATTTCTCATGTCTGTAAGGCCAACCTGCTGAGTTTCAGTTTATTTGAGACGTGCTCCAGTTCATGAGCAATGAAAGCGATCACTTCCGCGACCTCATAGTCTACTTATTTGGTTCTTATTTATTAAATACATGCAATTGGCCGAAGAAACCTTTATTAAAATTAAGAGACAATTTGTACAAAACGAAAGAAAGTCTTTGTACAAAACAAAACTTAATATTAAACTAAATATAACCCCCCCCCAAAAAATCATGTGCGGTGATGACCTCAGGCATCTCATTATTGCGGTGATGCGGTTATCGTCACACCCCTAGTCTCGGAAGACGAGAGGAGCAGTGGAGGCAGTAGGAGTTTAGAACATGTTCACACCACATTTTCTGATGCACCTCTCTTTCTCCTCTTTATTGTAACGTGGCTGCATTACTCTCTCTCTTGGTGTGACACTCCTCTGCACCTGCCCATCACTTTCAGTGACAGCAGGTGGGGCACATTCACTGGCCACAGTATGGTCCACTCTAATGTAGGCTAACGGTAGGTACACATCACAGAACCACACTTCTCTAAATCTGATATCTAAGGCTCCCTCCAAGTCCTGATGTATGACTCAGAAAACTGAATTTTAGAACTGAAACTGAAGGATTGGAGAATTGAATTTTAAACTCAGGAAAAGCAATATAAATTCATTTTCAATTTCCTGCAGACCAATGCATTTGGTTTTAGATTACAGTTTTTAAATTCAGTTTTTAAAAAGCATTTATTCAACTTCTGCAAGTTTCAGTTTTTAGTGGCACAAATGTCAGCCCATAAATTTACCCTCTCTTGTTGAACTCATTCAGTTTGACTTCATTTTGCAACATTCTACAAACTCATCACACAACGCTTTCCTGATATTGATTAAAATGTAGTTAAAACTAACTTTGGTGAGGTTGCTATGTAAGCGTGGCTCACTTGAATAAACACCAAGACCGCTTTAATATCTGTGTCTTGACTTGCTTCCAACTGAACTCGGTTGGATTGAAATGTAAAGAGTGCACAGACTACAGTCGTGTAGAAACTTTAAGTTGTAATGTCATATGAGAAATGTATTTAAGTGTTATTGCTAAAATCTTGATGAACAGACTCATTAGTGAGGCTGATTTCATGCCACTGACTTCAAACAGTGAACTTTACATAGAGCTACACACATTGCTTTTACATTGTAGCTTTCCTATAAGAGCATTATATTTGTCCAATTAACCATTCATATTCCTGAGCCGAGTACTAACCGAGTGTGTGTTGGTGGAGGTTGGTTTCTGTTTGTTGGCAGTGTGACCACTAATGTAAAAGGATGTGGATGATAAACAGTTTCCACAAATAGAACTGGTGGAAATATTATATGACATAGTATATAGTGTAGCGTTTTCTATTCCAGTTTGGTATTAGCATGGAAATAGTGGTGTAAGATAATGCTAATTGTTAGGTCATGCCAATACATTTATATTCATTTTATAGCCTATTATAGCTCTAGAAACTGTTGAATGGGTGGGCATCATATTGTAATGCTCAAATCCATCTTCATTGGATTAAGGGCCTTTGAGCTTATACTATAGTGATCATTTGTTAATGCACTTTATTATTGCTAAACCTGGTAGTACATTGTATTGTATTGTACCTTGACGTGTTTCGACTGGTACTAGCAGTCTTCCTCAGAAGAGTCACGTAACACAAATAGACCCGTTTTAATCCTATAAACGAGACAACCGATCGGTTTCATATCAGTTTACCCAGGGTGTCCGCGGGGTTTTAAAAAGTATTAAAAAGTGATAAATCAAAATTGTCAAATTTAAGGCCATTAAAAGTGTTAAATGTGGTCTCAGAGTTATTATTTTTTTCCAAATTAGGTATTATTTTTTCAGACTATCAGGTGTCCTATTCTGATTGAAATTCTATTTGCGTTTGCGTTAGTTCGTTTAAATATGGGCTTTAGCATATCTAGGCACATAATCAAAGATCTTTCGTCTCCGTCTCAATGTATGTTTGATGCTGAAGTCATATTCAGTGGTCGTTCGGCATCATCTCAGAACACTGCGCGCTCAACAGAAGTGGTTGGCTTACGTATTATTTTAGACTTGCTTCAAGGCATATCTTTAACGACTGGACAACCATCGTCGTCTTCATGGGCAAATGCAATTTTTCTAATAGTTGGGATAACGACCCAGCGTTTAAGGACTGGCTCAGGCCTGTACTAGGGAATAACAGGCAGGCTTATTGTTCGGTGTGTAAAAAAAACATCAATGTCAACTGGATGGGAGCTAACGCACTTCGGTCGCATATGAACCCACTAAACATTAAAATGGAATGCGTGCTCAGAGAGAGCAGTTATTTCTACCAATTTCAGCTGTCTGCGCGGCTGCACCTCCACCACCACCGCCGCAAATTAGTGTCATTGTAGGCCTACTGGCCAACGCTACGGCTCCAGCAACATCTGACCTCCGGGTGGTCATGGGCGCCACACCAACACTGCGCGCGGAGGCTCTGTGGTGTCTGAACACTTCAGTTAATCACCACTCATTGAACTCCAATGAAGGAATTTCGGAGCTGTTTAAAGAAATGTTTCCCGACTCTGACATCGCGAAGTCATTCACGTGTGGTAAAGACAAAACCGGGTACATCATCAGATTTGGATTAGCATCATTCTTCAAAAAACAGCTTGTAGATGGCATCAACAAGGCTGGGCCATTCGTGTTGATGTTTGATGAGAGCCTCAATCAGGTGTCAAAGAAAAAACTATCCATTCTCTCCATTGCACATTTTATGTAGTTTGTTTTATTTTTATTTACTAAGTGAAATAAATGTGCAATATGTTGTTAACATCAGTCTCTAAATCTATTCTTTTTTGTATGTTATATATGTCAAAATCTGTGTAAATAATAGAAAGGTCGCCGATTAACACTTGCAATTCAGTGTCGTGATGGTTTTAAAAAATATTCTGAAGGTAGTAAAAAAGGTATTAAAAAGTAGTAAATTTAACTTAAGGATTGCTGTATATACCCTGTTACCTTTTTGTCAGTGTTTGTCAGCTGATTTATACATTAATGTAAAATGCACATAGACTGGAGGGCTGTGCAGAAATATGTGAAGGTTGTAGCTTCTTATCATACTTGGAACGTCTGCTAATGGTAAACAACATCTACTCATATTTTGTACCCTTTTCTAGTCATTATAATGAAGTCTACCATAGATTTAGTAGATATATTTATTCAAGTTTAATGAGAAAGATTTGAGTTTGACCCAGTTTGGTGCTGACAGATGGCTGTTGTGTTCACTCTTGGAGCGTTTGTTTACCCTGACTTTGTACTAACAACGAGGTGTATATTCACAAAGGGACCCAAAGTCTACATCAGTGGCTCCTCTGGTTTGCTCCTTTTTTATTTTTTTGTCATTTGCAGTATGTTGTATGTTACACCTTTACTGTGTTACTACACAGTTTAAACCCCAGTTTTGAAGATGAGGATGAATGCCGAGAAAAAATGTGATTGTGTGCCACAACCAGCTACAAGCAAGCTAATATGAGACAAGCTCTTTTACATAGTTTAACTGATTTAAAATATACTGTATATTAGGGATGCACCGATTGGGAAATTCTGGGCCGATACCGATGTTTAACATAACATCTTGGCCGATGGCCGATTCCGATGCCGATGTTTTTTCTTTTTATTTATTTATTCATTTGTGCCACAGAAACATACAAGTCTTTCGGCTCTTGATCACACTATCCTAGAATGAGCACAAATTCAATCAGACCAATTTATGGAACACAAACAACCTTTAATGTCACTTTCTGGTTGACATTAGTTATAACCTTATTTATGACAAGTTCTTTACTTTTCTGAAAAATAACATTCAAAAACATTTGACTGCTAATCAATGAAAAGATTGTTGCAGTACATTGCCCAACAAAATTATTTGAGTGGTTTTAGCCTGATAAACAAAAACTTAGTCAATGAGATTATTTTCATGGCCCAATAAAACATTTTTTTTCCATCTAAAGCGATGAACTACATCACCTTGTTTATTTGTTTCGCTTTGGCGCTGTCTGGAGGCAGCTGTTTGGCTTTCTCAAATGCCGTGTCAATTGAAGTCTGAGTCTTAGCGGGGGTTTGCGCTTTCTTGGTGGCTTCATTTTTCCGTTTTTGGTCAGCTTGCAGGTAATCGCCGTACAACGCCTCGTGCCTGCTTTTCAAATGTACAATGAGATTTGTTGTGTAAAATGACTTTCTAACAGCCCCCCCTCTTGAAATTTCAACGGAACACGTATTGCAAACTGCAAAACGCTGATCTTTCTCTGAAACTGTAAAATATTGCCACACGACCGCCGTCTTCTTTGTTTAATCTGAGTCACTGAGGACGGAGAGTGAGCGGGCTCCCTCTCCCGTCTTGGACGCGGTATCTCATCAGACATCGGCAAATGTCATTTTTATTTCCCGATGGCCGATGGCATTTAACGAGGCAAATATCGGCCGTTACCGATGTTCAGCCGATGCATCGGTGCATCCGTACTGTATATAGAAATAGAAGGCTCTAGACCACTCGAATCAAAATTCAAAACAGAGACCTTGACTAAACAGAATTAACTTGGACAACATGTAGTAATGAACCAGGTCTAAACCAGGATTTATTTTCATTTGGACACGCCAAAATTTGATGTAAATTGACATTGTAATGACAGACCATAATGGTTATTGTCATACAGGCAGTATGATGATATTGCGATAGATACATTTGCGATATATTGTGCAGCCCTTGCACAGCACAAAATTTTTATTACAGTTTTTTTATAAACATCATTTTGAAACTGTTACTTTATTCATGGGTCATGCCCTGTTCAGTTTAGCGATGTAACTAACCACAAGAATTCTGATTATAAGACAGCCATTAGTGTAGCAAAAGAAACATGTAGACTGAACAAGTACTGTAAGAGTGGTTCAATTATAAAAAAAACAGCAGTTCTCATAGAGTTACACTGTGGTTAGTAGTCATGCTTTGTTTTACAATGATGTTAAAGAAATTATGATTAGTGGAGTAAAAACATCAGTTCTTTAGCCAGCCCTTGATTATTTCTTTTATTTTTTTTACTAACCCTGTCATATTAGCATAATTGGTCAGTGCATAAAAGGACGTGACAATATGGTTGACCGCAAGAGTCTTGATAATTAATTGGAATCCAGATGGAGTAGAACTGTCCATGGTGCTGATCTGGAGCGTACACAGCCCTGTCTTGCCTAAAATGCTTGTATAAATAGAGTAGATAAATATGGAGCCACTCACTGAGGTTCTCTACCTACTTACTGACAACACGGTCAGTTGCCATTTGCCCAAACCATCTTTTTTATGGTAAATGCCGTTTCATCTGAACTTTTTCTATATGTATGTGTCAGAAAGGGTTGTTATCTATAAGGAATAGCTTACTCAATGTGCCCCTGTAGTTTCTCTGCTACTGTCCTATCGTTGGATGTGTTATGAATGGGTGGGACTTGATTAAAAAATGAATCTAATTAATTAGAGGCTTTGTAATTAATTAATCTCGATTAATTGCATTTTAAACACATAACAATATTTGCCCCAAAAGCATTTTTTTTTTATTTAAATGGATTTTTGTGGAGCGGCACCTGTGCTCACTGCAACATGCTTTGCATTTAGATGGTACCGTAGGGTTGAGGTGCTTCGGTGGTATGCAAACTCTTTTTTGCACAATTTACACAAAACCTATGCTTTTATCAAGGCTTCAATCAGGTAGTGTTTTTTTTAATAAAATTTGCCTTCCATCAGTCCTAATAACGCGCTTTCATCCGATTGCTCCATTTTAGTAGCCGTCAGAGGTGGACTGGGGAGAAAAAGTAGCCCGGGAGTTCCTGACAATTTGATGATTTTATTCTATTATTATATCAACATGTTTCCAGCCAGGCTTGTGCACAAAACTGAATTTAATAATTACAAATAAAATGACCAATAAATCACAGCAACAACAGTTTTGTTGAAAAAAAATAAATAAGTATAACAAAGCCACATAATTGCTTACTTTTTAATAATGTAATTTCAAACTTTATCAACTTCAACCTGATAAAACAAAAGAGAGGGGAAGAAAATCTGAAAGGCTAATGTAAACCTACATTGTTCACTTCATGAGTAACCTCCGCAGCAACCATCTATAATATTTTCACTTTAGCACATCTGAGTTCAGGGGATCCTTAAAAAGTCTTAAAAGGTATTCAATTCCACAATGTAAAAATAAGGCCTTAATTAGCATTAAAATGTCTTAAATCCATGTTTCAAAGGTATTTTCATTTTAAAATAATGAAACGTTACGTCTTTGACACGCAGAACATAATTGTCGGAACCAACTAACAAATTACACGTTCGCAGCGGGTTTGTTTTTAGTGCGTTGACTGGACATTACCTGTTGTTTTTGTTTGGTCTTAAATTTAATTTTAGATGGTCTTAGAAAGGTCTTGAAAAGTCTTAAATCTAAATCTCAGAAACCTGCAGATACCCTGTGAGTTGCCATGAGCATAAAAGCCTTCAAGTGCTGTTGTGAAAGAGAGCACCTAAGCCTGTTGTTGATTTATTTTAGGAAAGGCTCTTTAAGCTCCGTGTGTTATAGACAGGGTGAGCACAAACTTGTGTGCAAGCCCCTGTATGCGTCTTTAAGGAGGTAATTAAAAATCACAATAAACGCCCCGGGCCCAGACGGGACTTGTGTCATGGGCCGGGACTTAAATGACAAAAGGCGTGGAGTTTTTTTTCTGCTCTTCGCTGCTCCCTGTCTCAGTCGGGCTGCCCTACAGCGCTTCAGCTCGTGTTGTACGTCCACGCCGTGGTCGCGCACCTCTGAGCTGGGCTGGCTGACTGGAGCAGAGAGAAGCAGAGAAGGCGTTTTCAGGGACAGAGCAGCGCCGCCTCGAAATAGAACAGGAATGTGACAGCGGGGCCGAGTGTGGCAGCACCGCCAACGACCGGCCGATCCACTGGAGCATGTCCCAGGATCCCCGTGTTGCCAGTCCCCTGGTAGCCGCCGTGCCATGTGCATCAGTGTAATTTTAACTTTGATTTAAATGTGTACATTCTTGAAAATTAATTCACACGTTAAAATCATAACCCTAGTTATAAAACAATCCAGTCTTTAGATGGAATGTATGGCTGTTTAAGGAATCAGCTGCTGGAAACTAAATACTGTTTTGTGGCGTGTGGCTTTATTTCAAAGCAAACAATAAATGACTAGAAAATAGAAGGTCTTTATATTGTCTTCTGAAATTGTTTATGTTTTTGGGGCCTTTGTGAACACAGTTGTTTCAGTTCTGAAACCACCATATGATATAAGTTTTTATTTAACCTGTGTTCAGATCTGCCATGTAGGGTTGGGCGATGTCATCTAAATTGGCAGCTGACGATGTGTACAGTAAAACATCGCGATGGACGATGACATCGTGAGTGAGGAGCAGATTTTTTTAAAAGTCGGGGCGTTGTGGTTTTCACTCGCTCTGAGAGCGCTCCACTGCCGCTCCATCACGAGTACAATTAGTGCCAACGGGCTGGCAAATAATAACTACATTTTAGCCAGAACTAGAGCTTAGATCGGCTCAAAAAGAATCAAGCCCGACCATACCCGAGCCCGTGCACCCGAGAGACCGGCCCTGCCCTACACCTTAACTTTAATTATGAGCCCGAGCCCGATTTAAACCCGACCATTTTTTAATACGTGGGCGTTCTGAGGAGAACGAGCCTGTAATGACTAATGAGCAGAGCGGAGCCTGTGTGACTCAGCTCAATAATCCGCAGGCGCGCACTGTAAAATTATGTTGTTCAAAACCAGCTCAGACATGACATAAATATCTAGCTTACTATACTTTTTGTAGCCATTAAACAATGTTTTTTTTCTTTCATATTTATGTTTAAATATTTTCATTTAAAATAAATTTCATCTGATTATGATAGACTATAAGTGCAAAGATGCGAGTGGGTCAGAAATGATTTTGGTGGTTATATTTAGTTTAATATTAAGTTTTGTTTTGTAAAAAGCCTTTCTTTCGTTTTGTACAAATTGTCTCTTAGTTTTAATAAAGGGTTATTCGGCCAATTGCATTTATTTAATAAATAAGAACCAAATAAGTAGACTATGAGGTCATGGACGCGATCGCTTTAATTGCTCATGAACTGGAGCGCGTCTCAAATAAACTGAAACTCAGCAGGTTTGCCTTACAGACATGAGAAATATGTAGACTAATATGTGTAGAGACTAAAAGATTTAAATAAGCATAGTGCAGTGTTCAGAACTCACACAGTAAACAGCCAGCTTGATACAGATGGATCACTAGACTGGAGCGAAGATGGAGCGGTGTTTCTGATATCAGTGAACGAGGAGTGGAGCGGGAGATGGTAAACCCAGAGCTGGAGCTGGAGCGGAGTGATTCTTGAATGCATAAGGAGTGGAGCGGGGAGCGGGAGATGGTAAACCCAGAGCTGGAGCTGGAGCGGAGTGATTCTTGAATGCATAGAGCGGAGGGGAAGTTGCCGCCACTCCGCTCACATACTCGCAGCGGGGCGGGGGCGGGGCATCACGATGGTGTTTCTCCATCGTGATGTTGGTCAGCCATCGCCGATGGACGATGATATCGGCCATCGACACAACCCTACTGCCATGTTTGGTTCAGTATAAAAAAACAAAAAATAAGGTGAGGTTGCCCTGTTAGTAAACCTCAGTACACAATAAACATTAAAGACAAGCACAAAAAGAGGTTTGGTCTGACTCCACTTCCAGTTTAACTCTGGTACAGTTCCATAGAATTGTAAACCCCACACAGAAATGAAATGATTTAAAGTTTGACTTGATTCAGTTGGGTTAAAAGTAGAGATGCTCCGATCAGCATTTTTGGGGCCGATTACCGATCAGCAAAATCATGATCTGCCGATTGCCTATCACTGCCGATCACAGAATGGCAGGGGAATGGGAATCTTTTATCTATAATCATGTAGAGTTTGCACCATTTGTAGAAATGAAACTAACTCTAAATTAACTGTATTAACTGTATATGACATTTCACCACAGAACATGACTTTACTTGTATACCGACATACAGCTGAATATAACAGAACAGTTATTTCCTAAATAACTTTCCTGTGTGCATACACACATGAAATGGCAGGTTATGTTCCACAATAAAAGATGTGAAATACATCTCAGCTCTATCTGAATGGAAGAACTGAGATATATTGGAGCAGCCTT